>JAUIMM010000842.1:0-1200000 GCA_031769625.1 Taudactylus pleione | reverse complement strand
TCTTTACCCTCGTAGTAAATATTATCACTCATCGCCATTCTTTACCCACATGGTAATTATTATCTCTCAGCACCATTCTTTACCCACTTGGTAAATATTATCACTCAATGTCATTCTTTACCCACATGGTAAGTATTATCGCTCAGCGCCATTCTATACCCTCGTGGTAAATATTATCACTCATCGCCATTCTTTACCATCGTGGTAAATGTTATCACTCATCGCCATTCTTTACCCTCGTGGTAAATATTATCACTCATCGCCATTCTTTACCCTCGTGGTAAATATTATCACACATCGCCATTCTTTACCCACATGGTTAATATTATCACTCATCGCCATTCTATACCCTCGTGGTAAATATTATCACTCATCGCCATTCTATACCCTTGTGGTAAATATTATTACTCATCGCCATTCTTTACCCACGTGTTAAATATTATCACTCAGAGCAATTCTTTACCCTCGTGGTAAATAATATCACTCATCGCCATTCTTTACCCACGTGGTAAATATTATCACTCAGCGCCATTCTTTACCCACGTGGTAAATATAATCACTCATCGCCATTCTTTACACACGTGGTAAATATTATCACTCATCGACATTCTTTACCCACGTGGTAAATATTATCACTCATCGCCATTCTTTACCCACGTGGTAAATATTATCACTCATCGCGATTCTTTACCCTCGTGGTAAATATTATCACTCAATGCCATTCTTTACCCTCATGGTAAATATTATCACTCATCACCATTCTTTACCCACGTGGTAAATATTATCACTCATCGACATTCTTTACCCACGTGGTAAATATTATCACTCATCGCCATTCTTTACCCTCGTGGTAAATATTATCACTCAATGCCATTCTTTACCCTCATGGTAAATATTATTACTCAGCGCCATTCTTTACCCATGTGGTAAATATTATTACTCAGCGCCATTCTTTACCCACGTGGTAAATATTATCGCTCATCGCCATTCTTTACCCACATGGTAAATATTATCACTCATCGCCATTCTTTACCCTTGAGGTAAATATTATCACTCATCGCCATTCTTTTCCCACGTGGTAAATATTATCACTCAGCACCTTTCTTTACCCTCGTGGTAAATATTATCACTCATCGCCATTCTTTACCCTCTTGGTAAATATTATCACTCAACGCCATTCTTTAAACTCGTGGTAAATATTATCACTCATCGCCATTCTATACCCTTGTGGTAATTATTATCACTCATCGCCATTCTTTACCCATGTGGTAAAATATTATCACTCATTGCCATTCTATACCCTTGTGGTAAATATTATCACTCATCGCCATTCTTTACCCTCTTAGTAAATATTATCACTCAGAGCCATTCTTTACCCACATGGTAAGTATTATCAATCAGCACCTTTCTTTACCCACATGGTAAATATTATCACTCAATGCCATTCTTTACCCACATGGTTAGTATTGTCACTCATCGCCATTCTTTACCCACATGGTAAATATTACCACTCATCGCCATTCTTTACCCACGTGGTAAATATTATCACTCATCACCATTCTTTACCCTCGTGGTAAATATTATCACTCATCACCATTCTTTACCCTCGTGGTAAATATTATCACCCATCGCCATTCTTTACCCAAGTGGTAAATATTATCACTCATCAACAATCATTACCCACGTGGTAAAAATTATCACTCATCGCCATTCTTTACCCTCGTGGTAAATATTATCACTCAGGGCCATTCTTTAACCACGTGGTAAATATTATCACTCATCGCCATTCTTTACCCTCGTGGTAAATATTATCACTCATCGCCATTCTTTACCCTTGTGGTAAATATTATCACTCATCGCCATTCTTTACCCTCTTGGTAAATATTATCACTCAACGCCATTCTTTAAACTCGTGGTAAATATTATCACTCATCGCCATTCTATACCCTTGTGGTAATTATTATCACTCATCGCCATTCTTTACCCTTGTGGTAAATAATATCATTCATTGCCATTCTTTACCCTCATGGTAAATATTATCACTCATCGCCATTCTTTACACTCATGGTAAATATTATCACTCATCGCCATTCTTTACCCACATGGTAAGTATTATCAATCAGCACCTTTCTTTACCCACATGGTAAATATTATCACTCAATGCCATTCTTTACCCACATGGTTAGTATTGTCACTCATCGCCATTCTTTACCCACATGGTAAATATTACCACTCATCGCCATTCTTTACCCACGTGGTAAATATTATCACTCATCACCATTCTTTACCCTCGTGGTAAATATTATCACTCATCACCATTCTTTACCCTCGTGGTAAATATTATCACCCATCGCCATTCTTTACCCAAGTGGTAAATATTATCACTCATCACCAATCTTTACCCACGTGGTAAAAATTATCACTCATCAACATTCTTTACCCTCGTGGTAAATATTATCACTCAGGGCCATTCTTTAACCACGTGGTAAATATTATCACTCATCGCCATTCTTTACCCTCGTGGTAAATATTATCACTCATCGCCATTCTTTACCCTTGTGGTAAATATTATCACTCATCGCCATTCTTTACCCACATGGTAAATATTGTCACTCAGTGCCATTCTTTACCCTCGTGGTAAATATTATCACTCATCGCCATTCTTTACCCATGTGGTAAATATTATCACTCATCGCCATTCTTTACCCACGTGGTAAATATTATTACTCAGCACCTTTCTTTACCCATGTGGTAAATATTATTACTCAGAGCCATTCTTTACCAACGTGGTAAATATTATCGCTCATCGCCATTCTTTACCCACATGGTAAATATTATCGCTTATCGCCATTCTTTACCCACATGGTAAATATTATCACTCATCGCCATTCTTTACCCTTGTGGTAAATATTATCACTCCTCACCATTCTTTACCCTTGTGGTAAATATTATCACTCATCGCCATTCTTTACCCTCGTGGTAATTATTTTCACTCATCGCCAATTTTTAACCATGTGGTAAAAATTATCACTCATCGCCAATCTTTACCCACGTGGTAAATATTATCACTCCTCGCCATTCTTTACCCTCATGGTAAATATTATCACTCATCGCTATTCTTTACCCTCATGGTAAATATTATCACTCATCGCTATTCTTTACCCTCATGGTAAATATTATCACTCATCGCCATTCTTTACCCACGTGGTAAATATTATCACACATCGCCATTCTTTTCCCACTTGGCAAATATTATCACTCATTGCCATTCTTTACCCTCGTGGTAAATATTATCACTCAGCGCCATTCTTTACCCACATGGTAAATAATATGACAAATCGCCATTCTTTACCCACGAGGTAAATATTATCGCTCATCGCCATTCTTTACCCACGTGGTAAATATTATCACTCATGGCCATTCTTTACCCTCGTGGTAAATATTATCACACATCGCCATTCTTTACCCACGTGGTAAATATTATCACCCATCGCCATTCTTTACCCACGTGGTAAACATTATCACTCATCACCATTCTTTACCCACGTGGTAAATATTATCACTCATCGCCATTCTTTACCCTCGTGGTAAATATTATCACTCAGCGCCATTCTTTTACCACGTGGTAAATATTATCACTCATCGCCATTCTTTAACCTCGTGGTAAATATTATCATTCATCGCCATTCTTTACCCTTGTGGTAAATATTATCACTCATCGCCATTCTTTACCCATGTGGTAAATATTGTCACTCAGTGCCATTCTTTACCCTCGTGGTAAATATTATCACTCATCGCCATTCTTTACCCATGTGGTAATTATTATCACTCATCGCCATTCTTTACCCACGTGGTAAATATTATTACTGAGCGCCATTCTTTACCAATGTGGTAAATATTATTAATCAGCGCCATTCTTTACCCACGTGGTAAATATTATCGCTCATAGCCATTCTTTACCCACATGGTAAATATTATCACTCATCGCCATTTTTTACCCTTGTGGTAAATATTATCACTCATCGCCATTCTTTACCATTGTGGTAAATATTATCACTCATCGCCATTCTTTACCCTCGTGGTAATTATTATCACTCATCGCCAATTTTTAACCATGTGGTAAATATTATCACTCATCGCCAATCTTTACCCACGTGGTAAATATTATCACTACTCGCCATTATTTACCCTTGTGGTAAATATTATCACTCATCTCTATTCTTTACCCTCATGGTAAATATTATCACTCATCGCTATTCTTTACCCTCATGGTAAATATTATCACTCATCGCCATTCTTTACCCACGTGGTAAATATTATCACACATCGCCATTCTTTTCCCACGTGGTAATTATTATCACTCATCGCCATTCTTTACCCTCTTGGTAAATATTATCACTCAGCGCCATTCTTTACCCTCGTGGTAAATATTATCACTCATCGTCATTCTTTACCCACGTCGTAAATATTATCACTCATCGCCATTCTTTACCCACGTGGTAAATATTATCACTCATCACCATTCTTTACCCACGTGGTAAATATTATCACTCATTGCCATTCTTTAACCTCGTGGTAAATATTATCACACATCGCCATTCTTTACCCACGTGGTAAATATTATCACTCATCGCCATTCTTTACCCACATGGTAAATATTATCACTCATTGCCATTCTTTACCCTTGTGGTAAATATTATCACTCATCGCCATTCTTTACCCTCGTGGTAAATATTATCACTCATCGCCATTCTTTAACCTCGTGGTAAATATTATCATTCATCGCTATTCATTACCCTCATGGTAAATATTATCACTCATCGCCATTCTTTACCCTCGTGGTAAATATTATCACTCATCGCCATTCTTTACCCATGTGGAAAATATTATCACACATCGCCATTCTTTACCCTCATGGTAAATATTATCACTCATTGCCATTCTTTACCCTTGTGGTAAATATTATCACTCATCGCCATTCTTTACCCTCGTGGTAAATATTATCACTCATCGCCATTCTTTAACCTCGTGGTAAATATTATCATTCATCGCTATTCATTACCCTCATGGTAAATATTATCACTCATCGCCATTCTTTACCCTCGTGGTAAATATTATCACTCATCGCCATTCTTTACCCATGTGGAAAATATTATCACACATCGCCATTCTTTACCCTCATGGTAAATATTATCACTCATTGCCATTCGTTACCCTCGTGGTAAATATTACCACTCAGCGCCATTCTTTACCCACGTTGTAAATAATATCACACATAGCCATTCTTTACCCACGTGGTAAATATTATCGCTCATCGCCATTCTTTACCACGTGGTAAATATTATCACTCATCGCCATTCTTTACCCTCATGGTAAATATTATCACACATCGCCATTCTTTTCCCACGTGGTAAATATTATTACTCAGCGCCATTCTTTACCCACGTGGTAAATATTATCGCTCATCGCCATTCTATACCCACGTGGTAAATATTATCACTCAGCGCCATTCTTTACCCTCGTGGTAAATATTATCACTCATCGCCATTCTTTACCCTCTTGGTAAATATTATCACTCAACGCCATTCTTTACACTCGTGGTAAATATTATCACTCATCGCCATTCTATACCCTCATGGTAATTATTATCACTCATCGCCATTCTTTACCCACGTGGTAAATATTATCACACATCGCCATCCTATACCCTTGTGGTAAATATTATCAATCATCGCCATTCTTTACCCACGTGGTAAATATTTTCACTCAGAGCAATTCTTTACCCTCGTGGTAAATAATAAAACTCATCGCCATTCTTTACCCTCGTGGTAAATATTATCACTCATCGCCATTCTTTACCCTCGTGGTAAATATTATCACTCATCGCCATTCTTTACCCACATGGTAAGTATTATCACTCAGCACCATTCTTTACCCACATGGTAAATATTATCACTCAATGCCATTCTTTACCCACATGGTTAGTATTATCACTCAGCGCCATTCTATAACCTCGTGGTAAATATTATCACTCATCGCCATTCTTTACCCTCATGGTAAATATTATCACTCATCGCCATTCTTTACCCTCATGGTAAATATTATCACCCATCGCCATTCTTTACCCACGTGGTAAATATTATCACTCAACGCCATTCTTTACCCACATGGTAAGTATTATCACTCAGCGCAATTCTTTACCCTCGTGGTAAATATTATCACTCATCACCATTCTTTACCCATGTGGTAAATATTATCACTCATCGCCCTTCTTTACCCTTGTGGTAAATATTATCACTCATCGCCATTCTTTACCCTCGTGGTAAATATTATCACTCATCGCTATTCATTACCCTCATGGTAAATATTATCCCACATCGCCATTCTTTACCCTCGTGGTAAATATTATCACTCATCGCCATTCTTTACCCATGTGGTAAATATTATCACACATCGCCATTCCTTAGCCACGTGGTAAATATTATCACTCATTGCCATTCTTTACCCTCGTGGTAAATATTATCACTCAGCGCCATTCTTTACTCACGTTGTAAATATTATCGCTCATCGCCATTCTTTACCCACGTGGTAAATATTATCACTCCTCGCCATTCTTTACCCTCGTGGTAAATATTATCACACATCGCCATTCTTTACCCACGTGGTAAATATTATTACTCAGCGCCATTCTTTACCCATGTGGTAAATATTATTACTCAGCACCATTCTTTACCCACGTGGTAAATATTATTGCTCATCACCATTCTTTACCCACATGGTAAATATTATCGCTCATCGCCATTCTTTACCCACATGGTAAATATTATCACTCATCGCCATTCTTTACCCTTGTGGTAAATATTATCACTCATCGCCATTCTTTACCCTCTTGGTAAATATTATCACTCATCGCCATTCTTTACCCTCTTTTTTAAATATTATCACTCAACGCTTTTCTTTACCCTCGTGTAAATATTATCACTCATCGCCATTCTATACCCTCGTGGTAAGTATTATCACTCATCGCCATTCTTTACCTACGTGGTAAATATTATCACTCAGCGCCATTCTTTACCCTTGTGGTAAATAATATCACTCATCGCCATTCTTTTTTCTCGTGGTAAATATTATCACTCATCGCCATTCTTTACCCACATGGTAAATATTATCACTCATCGCCATTCTTTACCCTCGTAGTAAATATTATCACTCATCGCCATTCTTTACCCACATGGTAATTATTATCTCTCAGCACCATTCTTTACCCACATGGTAAATATTATCACTCAATGCCATTCTTTACCCACATGTTAAGTATTATCACTCAGCGCCATTCTATACCCTCGTGGTAAATATTATCACTCATCGCCATTCTTTACCCTCGTGGTAAATGTTATCACTCATCGCCATTCTTTACCCTCGTGGTAAATATTATCACTCAGCGCCATTCTTTAACCACGTGGTAAATATTATCACTCATCGCCATTCTTTACCCTCGTGGTAAATATTATCACACATTGCCATTCTTTACCCACATGGTAAATATTATCACTCATCGCCATTCTTTACCCTAGTGGTAAATATTATCACTCATCGCCATTCTTTACCCACATGGTAAATATTATCACTCAGCACCATTCTTTTCCCTCGTGGTAAATATTATCACTCATCACCATTCTTTACCCATGTGGTAAATATTATCACTCATCGCCATTCTTTACCCACGTGGTAAATATTATTACTCAGCGCAATTCTTTGCCCTCGTGGTAAATGTTATCACTCAGCGCCATTCTTTACCACGTGGTAAATATTATCACTCAGCGCCATTCTTTACCACGTGGTAAATATTATCACTCAGCGCCATTCTTTACCCTCTTGGTAAATATTATCACTCTTCGCCATTCTTTACACTCGTGGTAAATATTATCTCTAATCGCCATTCTATACCCTTGTGGTAAATATTATCACTCATCGCCATTCTTTACCCACGTGGTAAATATTATCACTCAGCGCCATTCTTTACCCTCGTGGTAAATAATATCACTCATCGCCATTCTTTACCCTCGTGGTAAATATTGTCACTCATCACCATTCTTTACCCACGTGGTAAATATTATCACTCAACGCCATTCTTTACCCACATGGTAAGTATTATCACTCAGCGCCATTCTTTACCCTCGTGGTAAATATTATCACACATCGACATTCTTTACCCTCGTGGTAAATATTATCACTCATCGCCATTCTTTACCCTCGTGGTAAATATTATCACTCATCGCCATTCTTTACCCACGTGGTAAATATTATCACTCAGCGCCATTCTTTACCCACGTGGTAAATATAATCACTCATCGCCATTCTTTACCCACGTGGTAAATATTATCACTCATCGCCATTCTTTACCTACGTGGTAAATATTATCACTCATCGCCATTCTTTACCCACGTGGTAAATATTATCACTCATCGCCATTCTTTACCCTCGTGGTAAATATTATCACTCAGCGCCATTCTTTACCCTCATGGTAAATATTATCGCTCATCTCCATTCTTTACCCACATGGTAAATATTATCGCTCATCGCCATTCTTTACCCACATGGTAAATATTATCACTCATCGCCATTCTTTACCCTTGTGGTAAATATTATCACTCATTGCCATTCTTTACCCACGTGGTAAATATTATCACTCATCGCCATTCTTTACCCTCTTGGTAAATATTATCACTCATCGCCATTCTTTACCCTCTTTTTTAAATATTATCACTCAACGCTTTTCTTTACCCACGTGGTAAATATTATCACTCATCGCCATTCTTTACCCACGTGGTAAATATTATCACTCATTGCCATTCTTTACCCTTGTGGTAAATATTATCACTCATCGCCATTCTTTACCCTCGTGGTAAATATTATCACTCATCGCCATTCTTTACCCTAGTGGTAAATATTATCATTCATCGCTATTCATTACCGTCATGGTAAATATTATCACTCATCGCCATTCTTTACCCTCGTGGTAAATATTATCACTCATCGCCATTCTTTACCCATGTGGAAAATATTATCACACATTGCCATTCTTTACCCTCGTGGTAAATATTATCACTCATTGCCATTCGTTACCCTCGTTGTAAATATTATCGCTCATCGCCATTCTTTACCACGTGGTAAATATTATCACTCATCGCCATTCTTTACCCCCGTGGTAAATATTATCACACATCGCCATTCTTTTCCCACGTGGTAAATATTATCGCTCATCGCCATTCTTTACCCACATGGTAAAAATTATCACTCATCGCCATTCTATACCCACGTGGTAAATATTATCACTCAGCGCCATTCTTTACCCTCGTGGTAAATATTATCACTCATCGCCATTCTTTACCCTCTTGGTAAATATTATCACTCAACACCAATCTTTACACCCGTGGTAAATATTATCACTCATCGCCATTCTATACCCTCGTGGTAATTATTATCACTCATCGCCATTCTTTACCCACGTGGTAAATATTATCACACATCGCCATTCTATACCCTTGTGGTAAATATTATCACTCATCGCCATTCTTTACCCACGTGGTAAATATTTTCACTCAGAGCAATTCTTTACCCTCGTGGTAAATAATAAAACTCATCGCCATTCTTTACCCTCGTGGTAAATATTATCACTCATCGCCATTCTTTACCCTCGTGGTAAATATTATCACTCATCGCCATTCTTTACCAACATGGTAAGTATTATCACTCAGCACCATTCTTTACCCACATGGTAAATATTATCACTCAATGCCATTCTTTACCCACATGGTTAGTATTATCACTCAGCGCCATTCTATAACCTCGTGGTAAATATTATCACTCATCGCCATTCTTTACTCTCATGGTAAATATTATCACTCATCGCCATTCTTTACCCTCATGGTAAATATTATCACCCATCGCCATTCTTTACCCACGTGGTAAATATTATCACTCAACGCCATTTTTTACCCACATGGTAAGTATTATCACTCAGCGCAATTCTTTACCCTCGTGGTAAATATTATCACTCATCACCATTCTTTACCCGTGTGGTAAATATTATCACTCATCGCCATTCTTTACCCTTGTGGTAAATATTATCACTCATCGCCATTCTTTACCCTCGAGGTAAATATTATCACTCATCGCTATTCATTACCCTCATGGTAAATATTATCCCACATCGCCATTCTTTACCCTCGTGGTAAATATTATCACTCATCGCCATTCTTTACCCACGTGGTAAATATTATCACACATCGCCATTCTTTAGCCACGTGGTAAATATTATCACTCATTGCCATTCTTTACCCTCGTTGTAAATATTATCACTCAGCGCCATTCTTTACCCACGTTGTAAATATTATCGCTCATCGCCATTCTTTACCCACGTGGTAAATATTATCACTCCTCGTCATTCTTTACCCTCGTGGTAAATATTATCACACATCGCCATTCTTTACCCACGTGGTAAATATTATTACTCAGCGCCATTCTTTACCCATGTTGTAAATATTATTACTCAGCACCATTCTTTACCCACGTGGTAAATATTATCGCTCATCGCCATTCTTTACCCACATGGTAAATATTATCGCTCATCGCCATTCTTTACCCACATGGTAAATATTATCACTCATCGCCATTCTTTACCCTTGTGGTAAATATTATCACTCATTGCCATTCTTTACCCACGTGGTAAATATTATCACTCAGTGCCATTCTTTACCCTCGTGGTAAATATTATCACTCATCGCCATTCTTTACCCTCTTGGTAAATATTATCACTCATCGCCATTCTTTACCCTCTTTTTTAAATATTATCACTCAACGCTTTTCTTTACCATCATGGTAAATATTATCACTCATCGCCATTCTATACCCTCGTGGTAAGTATTATCACTCATCGCCATTCTTTACCAATGTGGTAAATATTATCACTCAGCGCCATTCTTTACCTTTGTGGTAAATAATATCACTCATCGCCATTCTTTTTTCTCGTGGTAAATATTATCACTCATCGCCATTCTTTACCCACGTGGTAAATATTATCACTCATCGCCATTCTTTACCCTCGTAGTAAATATTATCACTCATCGCCATTCTTTACCCACATGGTAATTATTATCTCTCAGCACCATTCTTTACCCACATGGTAAATATTATCACTCAATGCCATTCTTTACCCACATGGTAAGTATTATCACTCAGCGCCATTCTATACCCTCGTGGTAAATATTATCACTCATCGCCATTCTTTACCCTCGTGGTAAATGTTATCACTCATCGCCATTCTTTACCCTCGTGGTAAATATTATCACTCATCGCCATTCTTTACCCTCGTGGTAAATATTATCACTCAGCGCCATTCTTTAACCACGTGGTAAATAATATCACTCATCGCCATTCTTTACCCTCGTGGTAAATATTATCACACATCGCCATTCTTTACCCACATGGTAAATATTATCACTCATCGCCATTCTTTACCCTTGTGGTAAATATTATCACTCATCGCCATTCTTTACCCACGTGGTAAATATTATCACTCAGCGCCATTCTTTACCCTCGTGGTAAATATTATCACTCATCACCATTCTTTACCCATGTGGTAAATATTATCACTCATTGCCATTCTTTACCCACGTGGTAAATATTATTACTCAGCACCATTCTTTACCCTCGTGGTAAATGTTATCACTCAGCGCCATTCTTTACCACGTGGTAAATATTATCACTCAGCGCCATTCTTTACCACGTGGTAAATATTATCACTCAGTGCCATTCTTTACCCTCTTGGTAAATATTATCACTCTTCGCCATTCTTTACCCTCGTGGTAAATATTATCACTCATCGCCATTCTATACCCTTGTGGTAAATATTATCACTCATCGCCATTCTTTACCCACGTGGTAAATATTATCACTCAGCACCATTCTTTACCCTCGTGGTAAATAATATCACTCATCGCCATTCTTTACCCTCGTGGTAAATATTGTCACTCATCGCCATTCTTTACCCACGTGGTAAATATTATCACTCAACGCCATTCTTTACCCACATGGTAAGTATTATCACTCAGCACCATTCTTTACCCTCGTGGTAAATATTATCACACGTCGACATTCTTTACCCTCGTGGTAAATATTATCACTCATTGCCATTCTTTACCCTCGTGGTAAATATTATCACTCATCACCATTCTTTACCCACGTGGTAAATATTATCACTCAGCGCCATTCTTTACCCACGTGGTAAATATAATCACTCATCGCCATTCTTTACCCACGTGGTAAATATTATCACTCATCGCCATTCTTTACCCTCTTGGTAAATATTATCACTCATCGCCATTCTTTACCCTCTTTTTTAAATATTATCACTCAATGCTTTTCTTTACCCACGTGGTAAATATTATCACTCATCGCCATTCTTTACCCACATGGTAAATATTATCACTCATTGCCATTCTTTACCCTTGTGGTAAATATTATCACTCATCGCCATTCTTTACCCTCGTGGTAAATATTATCACTCATCGCCATTCTTTACCCTAGTGGTAAATATTATCATTCATCGCTATTCATTACCGTCATGGTAAATATTATCACTCATCGCCATTCTTTACCCTCGTGGTAAATATTATCACTCATCGCCATTCTTTACCCATGTGGAAAATATTATCACACATCGCCAATCTTTACCCTCGTGGTAAATATTATCACTCATTGCCATTCGTTACCCTCGTGGTAAATATTATCGCTCATCGCCATTCTTTACCACGTGGTAAATATTATCACTCATCGCCATTCTTTACCCCCGTGGTAAATATTATCACACATCGCCATTCTTTTCCCACGTGGTAAATATTATTACTCAGCGCCATTCTTTACCCACATGGTAAATATTATCGCTCATCGCCATTCTTTACCCACATGGTAAAAATTATCACTCATCGCCATTCTATACCCACGTGGTAAATATTATCACTCAGCGCCATTCTTTACCCTCGTGGTAAATATTATCACTCATCGCCATTCTTTACCCTCTTGGTAAATATTATCACTCAACGCCATTCTTTACACCCGTGGTAAATATTATCACTCATCGCCATTCTATACCCTCGTGGTAATTATTATCACTCATCGCCATTCTTTACACACGTGGTAAATATTATCACACATCGCCATTCTATACCCTTGTGGTAAATATTATCATTCATCGCCATTCTTTACCCACGTGGTAAATATTTTCACTCAGAGCAATTCTTTACCCTCGTGGTAAATAATAAAACTCATCGCCATTCTTTACCCTCGTGGTAAATATTATCACTCATCGCCATTCTTTACCCTCATGGTAAATATTATCACTCATCGCCATTCTTTACCCTCATGGTAAATATTATCACCCATCGCCATTCTTTACCCACGTGGTAAATATTATCACTCAACGCCATTCTTTACCCACATGGTAAGTATTATCACTCAGCGCAATTCTTTACCCTCGTGGTAAATATTATCACTCATCACCATTCTTTAACAATGTGGTAAATATTATCACTCATCGCCATTCTTTACCCTTGTGGTAAATATTATCACTCATCGCCATTCTTTAGCCTCGTGGTAAATATTATCACTCATCGCTATTCATTACCCTCATGGTAAATATTATCCCACATCGCCATTCTTTACCCTCGTGGTAAATATTATCACTCATCGCCATTCTTTACCCACGTGGTAAATATTATCACACATCGCCATTCTTTAGCCACGTGGTAAATATTATCACTCATTGCCATTCTTTACCCTCGTTGTAAATATTATCACTCAGCGCCATTCTTTACCCACGTTGTAAATATTATCGCTCATCGCCATTCTTTACCCACGTGGTAAATATTATCACTACTCGCCATTCTTTACCCTCGTGGTAAATATTATCACACATCGCCATTCTTTACCCACGTGGTAAATATTATTACTCAGCACCATTCTTTACCCATGTTGTAAATATTATTACTCAGCACCATTCTTTACCCACGTGGTAAATATTATCGCTCATCGCCATTCTTTACCCACATGGTAAATATTATCGCTCATCGCCATTCTTTACCCACATGGTAAATATTATCACTCATCGCCATTCTTTACCCTTGTGGTAAATATTATCACTCATTGCCATTCTTTACCCACATGGTAAATATTATCACTCAGTGCCATTCTTTACCCTCGTGGTAAATATTATCACTCATCGCCATTCTTTACCCTCTTGGTAAATATTATCACTCATCGCCATTCTTTACCCTCTTTTTTAAATATTATCACTCAACGCTTTTCTTTACCATCGTGGTAAATATTATCACTCATCGCCATTCTATACCCTCGTGGTAAGTATTATCACTCATCGCCATTCTTTACCAACGTGGTAAATATTATCACTCAGCGCCATTCTTTACCCTTGTGGTAAATAATATCACTCATCGCCATTCTTTTTTCTCGTGGTAAATATTATCACTCATCGCCCTTCTTTACAAACGTGGTAAATATTATCACTCATCGCCATTCTTTACCCTCGTAGTAAATATTATCACTCATCGCCATTCTTTACTTACATGGTAATTATTATCTCTCAGCACCATTCTTTACCCACATGGTAAATATTATCACTCAATGCCATTCTTTACCCACATGGTAAGTATTATCACTCAGCGCCATTCTATACCCTCGTGGTAAATATTATCACTCATCGCCTTTCTTTACCCTCGTGGTAAATGTTATCACTCATCGCCATTCTTTACCCTCATGGTAAATATTATCACTCATCGCCATTCTTTACCCTCGTGGTAAATATTATCACTCAGCGCCATTCTTTAACCACGTGGTAAATATTATCACTCATCGCCATTCTTTACCCTCGTGGTAAATATTATCACACATCGCCATTCTTTACCCACATGGTAAATATTATCACTCATCGCCATTCTTTACCCTTGTGGTAAATATTATCACTCATCGCCATTCTTTACCCACGTGGTAAATATTATCACTCAGCGCCATTCTTTACCCTCGTGGTAAATATTATCACTCATCACCATTCTTTACCCATGTGGTAAATATTATCACTCATTGCCATTCTTTACCCACGTGGTAAATATTATTACTCAGCGCCTTTCTTTACCCTCGTGGTAAATGTTATCACTCAGCGCCATTCTTTACCATGTGGTAAATATTATCACTCAGCGCCATTCTTTACCACGTGGTAAATATTATCACTCAGCGCCATTCTTTACCCTCTTGGTAAATATTATCACTCTTCGCCATTCTTTACCCTCGTGGTAAATATTATCACTCATCGCCATTCTATACCCTTGTGGTAAATATTATCACTCATCGCCATTCTTTACCCACGTGGTAAATATTATCACTCAGCACCATTCTTTACCCTCGTGGTAAATAATATCACTCATCGCCATTCTTTACCCTCGTGGTAAATATTGTCACTCATCGCCATTCTTTACCCACGTGGTAAATATTATCACTCAACGCCATTCTTTACCCACATGGTAAGTATTATCACTCAGCGCCATTCTTTACCCTCGTGGTAAATATTATCACACATCGACATTCTTTACCCTCGTGGTAAATATTATCACTCATCGCCATTCTTTACCCTCGTGTTAAATATTATCACTCATCGCCATTCTTTACCCACGTGGTAAATATTATCACTCAGCGCCATTCTTTACCCACGTGGTAAATATAATCACTCATCGCCATTCTTTACCCACGTGGTAAATATTATCATTCATCGCCATTCTTTACCCACGTGGTAAATATTATCACTCATCGCCATTCTTTACCCACGTGGTAAATATTATCACTCATCGCCATTCTTTACCCTCGTGGTAAATATTATCACTCAGCGCCATTCTTTACCCTCATGGTAAATATTATCGCTCATCGCCATTCTTTACCCACATGGTAAATATTATCGCTCATCGCCATTCTTTACCCACATGGTAAATATTATCACTCATCGCCATTCTTTACCCTTGTGGTAAATATTATCACTCATTGCCATTCTTTACCCACGTGGTAAATATTATCACTCATCGCCATTCTTTACCCTCTTGGTAAATATTATCACTCATCGCCATTCTTTACCCTCTTTTTTAAATATTATCACTCAACGCTTTTCTTTACCCTCGTGGTAAATATTATCACTCATCGCCATTCTATACCCTCGTGGTAAGTATTATCACTCATCGCCATTCTTTACCTACGTGGTAAATATTATCACTCAGCGCCATTCTTTACCCTCATGGTAAATAATATCACTCATCGCCATTCTTTTTTCTCGTGGTAAATATTATCACTCATCGCCATTCTTTACCCACGTGGTAAATATTATCACTCATCGCCATTGTTTACCCTCGTAGTAAATATTATCACTCATCGCCATTCTTTACCCACATGGTAATTATTATCTCTCAGCACCATTCTTTACCCACTTGGTAAATATTATCACTCAATGTCATTCTTTACCCACATGGTAAGTATTATCGCTCAGCGCCATTCTATACCCTCGTGGTAAATATTATCACTCATCGCCATTCTTTACCATCGTGGTAAATGTTATCACTCATCGCCATTCTTTACCCTCATGGTAAATATTATCACTCATCGCCATTCTTTACCCTCGTGGTAAATATTATCACACATCGCCATTCTTTACCCACATGGTAAATATTATCACTCATCGCCATTCTTTACCCTTGTGGTAAATATTATCACTCATCGCCATTCTTTACCCACATGGTAAATATTATCACTCAATGCCATTCTTTACCCTCATGGTAAATATTATCACTCATCACCATTCTTTACCCACATGGTAAATATTATCACTCATCGCCATTCTTTAGCACATTTATTTCATTTTACTGCTTTATTTTTTTCTTCTTCACTGTTTGCATTTAATGTATTTTGATTTGCATATGATATACATTTCAAATTATCCATTTTATATGAAGTATTTTGTTTAGCTCATGTGTATTTTTCATGCTGATTCCTTCATTTGAATGTAATAATTAAAATCTATATTTTATGATGTTAAGAGTTGAGGTGTGCCTGGATAATTAGGAGCGCTTTTTTCCTTTCTATTTACCTATGGCTTTCCTCCTAGGGTGCACCCTCAAAAGGTACAATTTACTCGCTCGCTCCCAGCGTATGGAAATTCAGCTAAGTGATGTCAAGGCAGCCGCTCACAGGGCAAGTCATAAGCACACCCACTATGTATTGGCGAGCGATCACTTTTTGATTGTAGACGCCCACCAGCCTGTCTTAATACGCCCACGTGCGTACATCATCTCCAGGATGTGCAAGAAACCATTGGTACATCGAGCACCATTGGTTGCGATCGCAGCACTTGAGGTTGACTATACCCTGGCCCAAGCACTGCGAGCACTTCAGTGTAGATTTCAAGCAAATGACGTGTCCTATGATGCTGGCTGTTAATTATGCATTCCTCTTAAACTGCGTTGAAATTCTCAGGCACGCCTGCATTCGCACCAACACTCCCCCATTTCCAGTGGCCTTCCCCAGTTACCACCCACAAACAGCTTGATCTGTCACTCATTCAGCTGGGCTGTCTATGCTTGGCGAGCGAGAATTTCCCCATCGCTCCTACCAGTTCATGCACGCACAATACGAAGTGTACGATTGCGCAGTTTGAAAACCATCACTCACTCCGAGCGAGCGACTGCTTGCGATTGGGTCTGAATCAGGCCCATAGTCCCAAGACAAACAGTATGGAGGATATAGATGTGGTCCTATACTGAGAGAATTTAACTATATATGGAAAGATAGAAATGTAACTGATATGGGAGGAATAATAAGTCCTGTATTGGAGGCAGCGACACAATGTCAGGTGCATCACCACCTGCAGCTAGATGGGCGTAACTGTATGGCACTCTACAGCTATTCAGTTTGTGTGGCACTGGGGCGTTGGGGCGTTCGCACCTACAGCTATTCAGGGTTGTGCGGTGCGGAGCTCCGTCGGATTTCAAGTGGGTCTCAGGCAGATCTCATGCACCAGGTATAGGGCTGATGCGTCCTGATAGCGGCGGCGGTGTATGGTTACCGGCAGTAAGGCTCTGAGACCGTATTTCCAAGTACGCAGTGCGGTGACACTGTGTGCGACTCTCAGTCAGCCCCTTAGAGTGCTAGCTCCTGTGGGGCAGGGCCTAATGTAATGAGTGAACAATCTCAACCCAGTACAGGGTAATATGGCAGTGATGCATAAGCCAGAACAGTAATAGCAGGAATAACCGGAATATAGCGGAATATAGAAGATACATTTGGAACAAAACAATATATGAGATGAGTAATAGCAGAGAAATGCGCTGAGGTACTCAGTGTTGCTGTATGAATGGGGAATGGTGTCACAGAATACGCACAAATCACTGGCCGCCACTTGGTTAGAATAGGGTGATAGGGAACGGCTGGTGCTTGCAGTGCACACACCATCCGTGCTAAGATACTACCCTTCACTGGGTTGTATATACGTCATTACTAGTTATATTCAGGGCTTCTCTCTGCTTTTCTGCATTTCCTTTAGATGCCGTCTTATCACCTCATCCCATATTCTTTTCAGTATAATGTTTTGTTTCACAGTTTTACTTTACTATATTTTATTTTACTTTTATTCCTTCTGTCTCATTTCTCCCCTTGTGCTGAATATTTACATTTCCTCTTACCCATTATCCATCCTACCTCCCATCCCCCATTTATTTTCTGTACATGAATCCCTCGTTATTTTATCCTTATTATTAATAATACCTATTACAGGCTGCTCCGCTACATTGAATATTGCCGTTATTTCCCCTGTAATGACATTTATAATTGTCCATGTCTAGCTCACCCCGATACATACGACCTCCGTGTTACATGTCATGAAGCACAACAGAATATGCCGACGTCATGTTAGTAAATGTTAATAAATAAACAATGCTGAGTCCCATTTTCCATTGAAAGACAGACTGTCACATAGGTCTTATCATATATATATATTAGGGGTGTGCACTGGCCACTTTTCGTGTTTTGGTTTTTGATCTGGATCTTTCTTCGTGTTTTGGATCTGGATTGGTTTTGCCAAAACCACCCTTCCGTGTTTTGGGTTCTGGGTTTTGTGTTTTGGATCTGTATTTTTTTTTTAAAAAGCATAAAAACAGCTAAAATCACAGAATTTGTGGGGTTTTCTGCTCCTATGCTATTATTAACCTCAATAACCTTAATTTCCACTCATTTCCAGTCTATTCTGAACACCTCACACCTCACAATAGTGTTTTTATGTCCAAAAGGTTGCACCGAGGTAGCTGGATGACTATGCTAAGAGATACGAGTGGGCGGCACAAACACGTGGTCCATCTAGGAGTGACACTGCAGTGGCAGACAGGATGGCAGTTTGAAAAACTAGGCCCCAAACTGTACATAATTCAAAGAAAAAAAAGAGATGCAAGATGGAATTGTCCTTGGGCCCTCCCACCCACCCTTATGTTGTATAAACAGGACATGCACACTTTAACAAACCAATCATTTCAGCGCCAGGGTCTGCCACACAACTGTGGCTGAAATGATTGGTTCGTTTGGGCCCCCACAAAACAAGCTGGCAATTAATCTGTCCCTGCACAAACTGGCTCTACGGAGGCAAGATGTCATCCTCATCCTCCTCATCCACCGATTCCTCACCCTCTTCAGTGTGTACATCCTCATCCTCACAGAGTTTTAATTCATCCCCGCTGGAACCACAGGTCCCTCTGTACGTTCTGGAGGCTGGTCTCCCTGGAAGAGTTGATAATTCATTTTATGAACATCATCTTCTCCACATTTTGTGGAAACAACCCCCTACGCCTTTCGCTGACAAGGTTCCCGGCTGCACTAAACACTCTTTCGGACTACACACTGGAGGGGGGGCAACTCAGGTAAAATAGAGCCAGTTTGTACAGGGACCTCCAAATTGCTTCTTTTTCCTGCCAGTACAGGTACGGACTGTCTGACATGCCTACTTGGATGCTGTCATCGATGTAATCCTTTAACAGACAGACGCACGCTTGTCGCTGCTGCTTTGAGGATGCAAGTGCGGCTACAGTCCACACAATTCACAAAGACAGAAAAAAGAAGAAGAATATTTTTACTGTTTGTGTAGCACACTTTGAGGGTGTCACCACCCTTTAACAGACAGACACACGCTTGTCGCTGCTGCTTTAAGGATGCAGGTGCGGCTACAGCCCACACAATTCACAAAGACAGAAAAAAGAAGAAGAATATTTTTATTGTTTGTGTAGCACACTTTGAGGGTGTCACCACCCTTTAACAGACAGACGCACGCTTGTCGCTGCTGCTTTGAGGATGCAAGTGCGGCTACATCGCACACAAGTCACAAACACATTAAAAAAATAGTTTTTTATTTTTTGGAGCACTTTGAGGGTTACACCACCCTTTAACAGACAGACGCACGCTTGTCGCTGCTGCTTTGAAGATGCAAGTGTGGCTACAGCCCACACAATTCACAAAGACAGAAAAAAAAAGAACAATATTTTTATTGTTTGTGTAGCACACTTTGAGGGTGTCACCACCCTTTAACAGACAGACGCATGCTTGTCGCTGCTGCTTTGAGGATGCAAGTGCGGCTACAGCCCACACAATTCACAAAGACAGAAAAAAAAAGAACAATATTTTTATTGTTTGTGGAGCACACTTTGAGGGTGTCACCACCCTTTAACAGACAGAAGCACGCTTGTCGCTGCTGCTTTGAGGATGCAAGTGTGGCTACAGCCCACACAATTCACAAAGACAGAAAAAAAAAGAACAATATTTTTATTGTTTGTGTAGCACACTTTGAGGGTGTCACCACCCTTTAACAGACAGATGCACGCTTGTCGCTGCTGATTTAAGGATGCAGGTGCGACTACAGCCCACACATTTCACAAAGACTGAAAAAAAAAGAACAATATTTTAATTGTTTGTGTAGCACACTTTGAGGGTGTCACCACCCTTTAACAGACAGACGCACGCTTGTCTCTGCTGCTTTAAGGATGCAGGTGCGGCTACAGCCCACACATTTCACAAAGACCGAAAAGAAAAGAACAATATCTTTATTGTTTGTGTAGCACACTTTGAGGGTTACACCACCCTTTAACAGACAGACGCACGCTTGTCGCTGCTGCTTTGAGGATGCAGGTGGAATCTAGACGGGATTTGGAACCGGGGACACACTACCTCCATCAATTGTCTAAATCCCACTGCACTAATGGCGGATACCGGACGCACGTCTAACACCAACATAGCAGTCAAGGCCTCAGTTATATGTTTTGCTTCAGGATGACTGCTGTCATACTTCATCCTCATCGCTAGGGACTGTTGGAGGGTCAATTGTTTAGTAAAAGTAGTGATGTTCCTACTTCCTCTCTGGGATGATGAACAACTCCCAGCAGCAGCAATAGCACTAGGAGGAAGTGGTTCTTGATCTTTCCCTATTTTATTTTTATCTGAGAAAGTTTGGTCCTCCATTTATGTTATATTGATATATACGTGCGGCTAAAGCGCACACAAACACAGAAAATATTTTTTTATTTTTGCTGGAGAGTAGTGCACTTTGTGGGTTACACCACCCTTTAAGAAATGAGCCAGCCGGCTCTTTACTTATGGGACACAGGCGCACGCTTGGTGCTGCTCCTTTGTTGATGCACGTGCAGCCACAGTGCACACAAGTCACAAACACAGAAAATATATATTTTTTTGGTTTGGAGTGTACTTTGGGGGTTACAGCACCCTTTAACGGTCAAGCCAGCCGGGCCTTTACTTATGACACAGGCGCACGCTTGGCACTACTTTGTTGATGCACGTGCGGCTACTGCACACACAATTCACAAACACAGAAAATATTTTTTTATTTGGTTTGGACTGGAGTGTACTTTGGGGGTTACAGCACCCTTTAACGGTCAAGCCAGCCGGCCCTTTACTTATGACACAGGCGCACGCTTGGCACTACTTTGTTGATGCACGTGCGGCTACTGCGCACACAATTCACAAACACAGAAAATAATTTTTTTTTTGGTTTGGACTGGAGTGTACTTTGGGGGTTACAGCACCCTTTAACGGTCAAGCCAGCCGGCCCTTTACTTATGACACAGGCGCACGCTTGGCACTACTGTGTTGATGCACGTCCGGCTACTGCGCTCACAATTCACAAACACACAAAAAATATTATTTTTTTAGCACTTGGGGGAGCACCCCTGATGGACAGAGCACCCCCTGGACAACACTACAGCACCCCTTTAGGACTGGGACACTGCACAGGACTTTGGAGTGGACACAGCCCCTATGGAGAACTGACTGCACAACACAGTCCAGCCAGCCCCTATGGACTTTGAAGTAGTGGACACAGCCCCTATTAACAACAGCAGCACAGCACAACACAGCCAGCCCCTATGGACTTTGAAGTAGTGGACAACAGGAGCACAGCACAGCACAACACTACTCTGCACTACACTACACTACACTACACAGCCCAGCCAGCCCTAACTCCCACCCTCCCTCTTCACTGTCCACAGCCGAGTGAGAAAATGGCGCCGACGCGGGTACCTTATATAGGATCCAATACCCGCGAGACTCGGAAGGCGGGATGATGACGTTTTGCCTCGATTTCAGATCCGAGTCAGGCGGGAAAAGTCGAGCCTGACTCGGATCGGCCTCGGATCGGGGGGGCTCGGGGGGTTCAGATTTCAGAATCCGAACCCGCTCACCCCTAATATATATATATATATATATATATAAATATATCCAGAAGAAATGGCACTCCCAGTTATATGAGGAACACTGGTTGCAGGACCCAGCTGATTGCTTATTATCTTTTTGCCACATTTGTGCGTTTTCTGACATTATGGCTGAAGGAGGTGTGGAGGCCGGCGCTGATATGTTTGATGCCATTAACATTTCCTTACAGACTAAAGGCATGACCTTATCTTTCTCTGAATCAGAGGTTGATGATATTTTATTTAAAGAGCCATTCTGTGACACAAATGTTAAACCTACTGAACAACTGTATCATGATCTATTGAAATTACGGCAGAGGGAATTGGACTTTTATTACCACTGTGTGACTTTGAGCGACTATTATAAGGAGAAACGCATATTTCGTGGTTTCCGTGTGCGTAATTGTCCCACTATTGGCCGCCATAATGTTTTGTTCTGCAAAAGATGGATCTGTATTTTAATTAAGTGCAGTTATGATCTCATGCTCCTCATTATAGAGGAAGCATCTCGTGAGTTAAAAATTATTAAGGAGAAAATTTGTACATTTGAAGTAGCTCATAAGGAGACTCTTACTGCTGATACTCAGACCGATTGGTTTGAGAAATTGGGCCTGCAATTGGCAAATTACAAACGAGATCTGGTTCAATTTAAAAAAGCGAAACATGCTAAAGTTATCAATGATTATGATCACAATAATGTATACAGGTGGATAAGTGGTGGCCTATCTGATCATCAGAAAGTGCAACATAGGGGTTATCGTAGACCTTATGGCGATTCCGATATTGGCACTACAAGTGACTCTGATAATGTTGACAATCCTCGGGCTTTTTCAACTCAGGTCTCTTTAGGAACACGCACCCGAAGTCGAGTCACAGGACCAGGAGACGATATACGAGGTGTGGAGGCCAATGGACGCGGAAAAAGATGACCAGGGTGACCACCGCTGCAGAGGAGACGCTAATATTTAATTTGTCTAAAAGAATATTGACTGAACCCGAAGTACAGGTACTTACAAAGGGATTATCGTTTGTCCCTACTGTTGCTTTTGATGAGATGAACTGGGAAATCGAGAAGTACAAACTTAATAGGAAACTTAAACTGCATGAAAAATTCAATGGGACTAAGGCTATATCTAACATAGCTATACATGGGTCTGATGTCCCTCCTGCAGTAGCCAAATTAACTGCTAAATCTGTCTATGATCCTGTTTCTACTAACCATTCTATTAAGACCTTCATTAATGTGGTAGATAGAGATGTTCATGATATTGTTAAATCTAGGATAATGGCTAGAAACAATTTGTCATTGCTAGAATTGAAAGCATTGAAGTCACTATCGTCATATACTGATGTGGTAATACGACCCGCTGATAAGGGCGGGTCGATTGTAATTCAAGACCTTGACAGCTACAAAGCTGAAATAATGAGACAATTGGGGGATTTGAATGTATATATTCCACTGCAACATGACCCAACTACACGTTTTAGAGCTGAGTTACAGGATTGTTTGGAGGGAGCTGATTTGGAGGGTATGATTACAGAGGATTTATGTAAAGCATTATTACCTGAGCATCCGATTATTCCTGTACTATACACGCTCCCCAAGATTCACAAGGGGCTGAGCAACCCCCATGGACGTCCGATTATTTTGGCACGGGGGTTGTTGTTTCAGCCTCTCTCTGTGTATCTGGACTCTCTCCTACAACCCTGTGTAATGGGCCATCCAGAATATTTATTTGATACTACATCCTTTTTGAACAAGCTGAGACAGTTGGGTGATATTCCCAGTAATAGTTTATTATGCAACATCGATGTATCGAATTTATACACTGTGATTCCCAATTCTGCTGTGTTGGAGGCTGTTTTGCATCTCATTAAGGGGAATCCATTGTATAAAGGACCAGATCATGGATTGGTTATTAAATTATTGGAGATGATTTTGACCCATAATTTTTTCCTATTTGATGGGAGGATATATCTTCGGTTCAGCGGGTGTGCGATGGGGTCGAATGTGGCCCCATCGTACGCCAATGCATTCATGTTTTCGGTAGAGAAAGATATTTTCTTTTGTGCACCGGAGATATCGGAGTGTATTTTATTTTACACCCGATATATTGACGATATCTTTATTATTTGGTCTGATACATGGGAGAAATTTGTGGAGTTGATTGAGGGCCATAATTCAACAGCTAGCCCCATCAAATTGACTTATACTATTGATAAGGTTTGTGTAACTTTCTTGGATGTAGAAATTTGCAATCAGAATGGTATAATCAGTACCTCATTGTATAAGAAACCCACGGACCATAATTCCCTTTTGCATGCAAGGAGTTTTCATCCTAAATCCTCCAAGTTTGGGTTACCTTTTTCCCAATTTATACGTGTTTTGAGGATTTGCAGCGATCGAATGACTGCAGTCCTTAAAATTGATGAGATGATACAGGGTTTTGTCTCTAGAGGACATGATATACAGATGTTGCTTGTGGCTAAAGAGCGTGCCTTATCTAAATCCCGTGATGAGTTATTATGCCCAAATGAACCTAAACAGACCAAAAATCGTTTCCCTTGGGTTAAACACTTTAATACCTTAAGTGATAAAATCAATTCTGTGTCTAAGCAACACTGGTCATTATTACAAAAGGATGCTGATTTGAATTTGAAGGACACTACACTAATGCCGTGTTATACATGCGGGAAAAATATTCGGAATTGGTTAGTGAAAACAGACATCACTGGTTTTGATAAAAAGGAAGGTGAGGGCTTCCTAAAACTGAAAATGGGATGTTTCAAATGTCTTAACTGCCTCACTTGTAGGTATATGACAACTGGGGATTCATTCTATCACCCACATAGTGGGAAGAAATACAGCATGAGACACAGGGTGACGTGTACAACCAAGTTCATAGTATACATGATTACATGCCCTTGTGGGCTGAGCTATATTGGGAAGACTGACCGCACTTTGCAGGAGAGAATGGCTTTGCACCGATCGGCAATTAGGGCCGCTACTAAATCTGGTGTAAGTGACCAACCAGTGGCCAGACACTTTTATGAGGCACAACACAATTTAGCCACGTTAAGATACATCATCATAGATCATGTACCAGTTTGGGCACGGGGTGGCAATAGATCATTAAAATTACTCCAGTGTGAATCCCGTTGGATTCACAGACTGGGGACTATTTACCCAAAAGGCCTCAATGAAAATCTAGGATTACATTGCTTCCTATAGGATTGCAGGGATTATATCTGTAGATGTGATGGTTTTTATTCTTCGATCATATTTACATATCGTGATTATATACACATACCGCAATTGGTTATTTATAGCATTGATTGTATGCAATAACTACGGATGTCGGTCCAGGTTATTGGCCCTACTGAAATATGCAGCAAGCATTTATTTAACTTTGTGGAACATAAGTGTTATGTGTTATCATTTTTGATGGGTTTTTCTGACTTTATGTCTGATCAATATGTTATAGCACATGTTGAGGTAATTTTATTACCATCTATGTGATCGCTATGTATTAGTTGGCTCATGAATACATGGAAGGGGGTTCATGTTAGGGTGTCATTAGTGACTTGATGTCAGTATATGGTTCATTAGCATTAGTGGATGTACGTCTATAGTACTGCGCCTCCATGAATGAGGTTCCTTTAGTTTGTTTTTATTTTCACTATTGTGGCCATGGCAACGGGTCGCGCCTGTGAGGTCATCAGTGGGCGTCTCTATGTTGGACCCGGAAGCCGTGGCGTCTTCACGTGGTGTGGTGAAGGGTATGTAAGTACCGTGTTTTTTGTATTGTTTGTATCTTGAGAACAATGCATTAAAGGGCATCGAAACGTTGATGCAATTATTCCTGCCTACTGTTATCTCTCGTGGAGTGCCGCTGCCAGAGGAATTATATATATATATATACACACAGGTTGAGTCTCCCACATCCAAATATTCCGAAATACGGAATAATTTTGGCATGACTGAGATAATGAAACCTTTGATTTTAGATGGTTCAATGTACAAAACTTTGTCTAAGGGACAAATTATTAAACGTATTGTATAAAATTACCTTCAGGCTTTGTTCATAAGGTGTACATGAAACATAAATTAATTTCATGTATTCACACAAACTTTTTATGAGCCACAAAATTATTGAAAATATTGTATAAAATGACCTGCAGGCTGTGCATAAGGTGTATATAACACATAAATGCATTATGTGTGTATAATGGGGTCCCATTACCAAGATATCTTATTATGATATGCAAATATTCCAAAATACGGAATATTCCGTTTTCCAAAGTTCCCCTGGTTCCAAGCATTTTGGATATGGGAGTCTCAACCTGTGTGTATATATATATATATATATATATATATATATATATATTAGGGGTGTGCACCGGCCACTTTCCGTGTTTTGGTTTTGGATCTGGATCCTTCTTCGTGTTTTGGATCTGGATTGGTTTTGCCAAAACCACCCTTCCGTGTTTTGAGTTCTGGGTTTTGTGTTTTGGATCTGTATTTTTTTGGAAAAAAGCATAAAAACAGCTAAAATCACAGAATGTGTGTGTTTTTCTGCTCCTATGCTATTATTAACCTCAATAACCTTAATTTCCACTCATTTACAGTCTATTCTGAACACCTCACACCTCACAATAGTGTTTTTATGTCCAATAGGTTGCACCAAGGTAGCTGGATGACTATGCTAAGCGACATGAGTGGGCGGCACAAACACGTGGCCCATCTAGGAGTGACACTGCAGTGGCAGACAGGATGGCAGTTTGAAAAACTAGGCCCCAAACTGTACATAATGCAAAGAAAAAAAAGAGGTGCAAGATGGAATTGTCCTTGGTCCCTCCCACCCACCCTTATGTTGTATAAACAGGACATGCACACTTTAACAAACCAATCATTTCAGTGCCAGGGCCTGCCACACGACTGTGGCTGAAATTATTGGTTTGTTTGGGCCCCCGCAAAACAAGCTGGCAATTAATCTGTCCCTGCACAAACTGGCTCTACGGAGGCAAGATGTCGTCCTCATCCTCCTCATCCACTGATTCCTCACCCTCTTCAGTGTTGTGTACATCCTCATCTTCACAGAGTATTAATTCATCCCCGCTGGAATCCACAACCACAGGTCCCTCTGTACGTTCTGGAGGCTGGTCTCCCTGGAAGAGTTGATCATTCATTTTTATGAACATCATCTTCTCCACATTTTGTGGAAGCAACCTACTACGCCTTTCGCTGACAAGGTTCCCGGCTGCACTAAACACTCTTTTAGATTACACACTGGAGGGGGGGCAACTCAGGTAAAATAGAGCCAGTTTGTACAGGGGCCTCCAAATTGCCTCTTTTTCCTGTCAGTAAAGGTATGGACTGTCTGACATGCCTACTTGGATGCTGTCAACGATGTAATCCTTTAACAGACAGACGCATGCTTGTCGCTGATGCTTTGAGGACGCAGGTGCGGCTACAGCCCACACAATTCTCAAAGACAGAAAAAAAAAGAATTTTTTATTTTTTGTGGAGCGCACTTTGAGGGTTACACCACCCTTTAACAGACAGACGCACGCTTGTCGCTGCTGCTTTGAGAATGCAGGTGCGGCTACTGTGCATACATTTCACACACAAACATAGAAAAAAAGATTATTTTTTTTTGGTTGGAGCGTACTTTGGGGGTTAAACCACCCTTTAACAGACAGACACATGCTTGGCGCTGCTACTTTGAGGATGCAGGTGCGGCTACAGCCCACACAATTCACAAAGACAGAAAAAAAAAGAAGAATTTTTTTATTGTTTGTGGAGCGCACTTTGAGGGTTACACCACCCTTTAACAGACAGACGCACACTTGTTGCTGCTGCTTTGAGGATGCAGGTGCGGCTACAGCCCACACAATTCATAAAGACAGAAAAAAAAAGAATTTTTTTATTGTTTGTGGAGCGCACTTTGAGGGTTACACCACCCTTTAACAGACAGACGCATGCTTGTCGCTGCTGCTTTGAGGATGCAGGTGGAATCTAGACGGGATTTGGAACTGGGGACACACTACCTTCATCAATTGTCTAAATCCCACTGCACTAATGGCGGATACCGGACGCACGTCTAACACCAACATAGCAGTCAAGGCCTCAGTTATACGTTTTGCTTCAGGATGACTGCTGTCGTACTTCATCCTCCTCGCTAAGGACTGTTGGAGGATCAATTGTTTAGTAAAAGTAGTGGTGTTCCTACTTCCTCTCTGGGATGATGAACAACTCCCAGCAGCAGCAACAGCACTAGGAGGAAGTCGTTCTTGATCTTTCCCTATTTTATTTTTATTGGAGAAAGTTTGGTCCTCCATTTATGTTATATTGATATATACGTGCGGCTAAGGCGCACACAAACACAGAAAATACTTTTTTATTTTTGGTGGAGACTAGTGCACTTTGTGGGTTTCACCACCCTTTAAGAAATGAGCCAGCTGTCCCTTTACTTATGGGACACAGGCGCACACTTGGCGCTGCTCTTTTGTTGATGCACATGTAGCCACAGTGCACACAATTCACAAACACAGAAAATATTTTTTTATTTTGTTTGGAGTGCCCTGTGGGGGTTACAGCCGGCCCTTTACTTATGGGACACAGGCGCACGCTTGGCACTACTTTGTTGATGCACTTGTGGCTACTGCACAAACAATTCACAAACACAGAAAAAAAAAATTTTTTTTTGCACTTGGGGGGAGCACCCCTGATGGACAGAGCACCCCCTGGACAACACTACAGCACCCCTTTAGGACTGGGACACTGCACAGGACTTTGGAGTGGACACAGCCCCTATGGACAACTGACTGCTGAACACAGCCCAGCCAGCCCCTATGGACTTTGGAGGAGTGGACACAGCCCCTATGGACAACAGCAGCACAGCGCAGCACAGCACAACACTACACTGCACTACACTACACTACACAGCCCAGCCAGCCCTAACTCCCACCCTCCCTCTTCACTGTCCACAGCCGAGTGAGAAAACGGCGCCGACGTGGGTACCTTATATTGAATCCAAAACCCGCGAGACCCGGAAGGCAGGATGAAGACGTTTTGCCTCGATTTCAGATCCGAGTCAGGTGGGAAAAGTCAAGCCTGACTCGGATCGGGGGGGCTCGGATTTCAGAAATCCGAACCTGTTCACCCCTAATATATATATAATATATATATTTTATATATATATATATATATATATATATATATACAGGTGTGCTCCAGACCATTTTTGCTGGATTTGGCTCTGATTCGTCGTCCGTCTTTGGATTTGCCAAACCGCTGTTACTGGTTTTAGATTTGGATTTTTTACAAAAATTTACAAAAAAAGTTAAAACACATAAATTGGGCTTTTTTTCTTCCTAGAGTATTATTAACCTCAATAACATTAATTTCCAGTCATTTATAGTCAATTTAGACCACCTCACAGCTCACAATATTGTTTTCACCAGTATTGGCCAAAGGCTGCAGTGAGCTGGCTGGTTACTAAGCGACAGAACAGCGGCACAGCGGCACAGACACCGCAGTATAAGGCACATCTATGACACATTGCCACACAACAGTGAAAGAAATGAAAGGTAGTGCAAGATGGAATTGTCCTTGTGAATTGGGGTGTGGCCAGCAGAGTAATTAGCAGAGTAGCGCAGCAAACATCAGCGTGCAGTGTGCGCCCTACAGTCACTTCACAGCACAACCACTAGGCTGGAGTCTGGACACAGCCACCTTATTGCAGTGCAGTGAACAGCGTGCCTGCCGAGTAACAAATGGCGCTGAGTCCTGGTCGTTGCGCCTTATATAGAACCAAGTCTTGTGAGAATCTGATGTCGGGAGGATGATGTTCGGCCTCGAAGTGAGATCCGAGTCAGACGGGAACACCGCTCATCCCTTATAATTATATATATATATATATATATATATTAGGGGTGAGCGGGTTCGGATTTCTGAAATCCGAGCCCCTCCGATCTGAGGCCGATCCGAGTCAGGCTCGACTTTTCCCGCCTGACTCGGATCTGAAATCGAGGCAAAACGTCATCATCCCGCCTTCCGGGTCTCGCGGGTTTTGGATCCTATATAAGGTACCCGCATCGGCGCCATTTTCTCACTCGGCTGTGGACAGTGAAGAGGGAGGGTGGGAGTTAGGGCTGGCTGGGCTGTGTAGTGTAGTGTAGTGCAGAGTAGTGTTGTGCTGTGCTGTGCTGCGCTGTGCTGCTGTTGTCCATAGGGGCTGTGTCCACTACTTCAAAGTCCATAGGGGCTGGCTGGACTGTGTTGTGCAGTCAGTTCTCCATAGGGGCTGTGTCCACTCCAAAGTCCTGTGCAGTGTCCCAGTCCTAAAGAGGTGCTGTAGTGTTGTCCAGGGGGTGCTCTGTCCATCAGGGGTGCTCCACCCAAGTGCTAAAAAAATTTTTTTTTTCTGTGTTTGTGAATTGTGTGCGCAGTAGCCGCACGTGCATCAACAAAGTAGTGCCAAGCGTGCGCCTGTGTCATAAGTAAAGGGCCGGCTGGCTTGACCTTTAAAGGGTGCTGTAACCCCCAAAGTACACTCCAAACCAAATAAAAAAATATTTTCTGTGTTTGTGAATTGTGTGCGCAGTACCCGCATGTGCATCAACAAAGTAGTGCCAAGCGTGCGCCTGTGTCATAAGTAAAGGGCCGGCTGGCTTGACCTTTAAAGGGTGCTGTAACCCCCAAAGTACACTCCAAACCAAATAAAAAATATTTTCTGTGTTTGTGAATTGTGTGCACTGTGGCTGCACGTGCATCAACAAAGGAGCAGTGCCAAGCGTGCGCCTGTGTCCCATAAGTAAAGAGCCAGCTGGCTCATTTCTTATAGGGTGGTGTAACCCACAAAGTGCACTACTCTCCAGCAAAAATAAAAAAATATTTTCTGTGTTTGTGTGCGCCTTAGCCGCACGTATATATCAATATAAAATAAATGGATGACCAAACTTTCTCCGATAAAAATAAAATAGGGAAAGATCAAGAACCACTTCCTCCTAGTGCTGTTGCTGCTGCTGGGAGTTGTTCATCATCCCAGAGAGGAAGTAGGAACATCACTACTTTTACTAAACAATTGACCCTCCAACAGTCCCTAGTGATGAGGATGAAGTACGACAGCAGTCATCCTGAAGCAAAACGTATAACTGAGGCCTTGACTGCTATGTTGGTGTTAGACGTGCGTCCGGTATCCGCCATTAGTGCAGTGGGATTTAGACAATTGATGGAGGTAGTGTGTACCCGGTTCCAAATCCCGTCTAGATTCCACCTGCATCCTCAAAGCAGCAGCGACAAGCGTGCATCTGTCTGTTAAAGGGTGGTGTAACTCTCAAAGTGCGCTCCACAAACAATAAAAAAATTCTTTTTTTTTCTCTTTGTGAAATGTGTGGGCTGTAGCCGCACCTGCATCCTTAAAGCAGCAGCGACATGCGTGCATCTGTCTGTTAAAGGGTGGTGTAACCCTCAAAGTGCTCCAAAAAATAAAAAACTATTTTTTTTATGTGTTTGTGACTTGTGTGCGATGTAGCCGCACGTGCATCAACACAGTAGCAGCGCCAAGCGTGCGCCTGTGTCATAAGTCAAGGGCCGGTTTGGACATCTGGTCCGGACTGAAGGACGTGCCAACAATTTCTGACAAGTCTACTATCACTGCATATGATACTGTCCTCAAAGCAGCAGCGACAAGCGTGCGTCTGTCTGTTAAAGGGTGGTGTAACCCTCAAAGTGCGCTACACAAACAATAAAAAAATTCTTTTTTTTTCTGTCTTTGTGAATTGTGTGGACTGTAGCCACACTTGCATCCTCAAAGCAGCAGCGACAAGCGTGCATCTGTCTGTTAAAGGGTGGTGTAACCCTCAAAGTGCGCTCCACAAACAATAAAAATATTCTTCTTTTTTTTTCTGTCTTTGTGAAATGTGTGGGCTGTAGCTGCACCTGCTTCCTTAAAGCAGCAGCGACAAGCGTGCATCTGTCTGTTAAAGGATTACATCAGTGACAGCATCCAAGTAGGCATGTCAGACAGTCCGTACCTGTACTGGCAGGAAAAAGAAGCAATTTGGAGGTCCCTGTACAAACTGGCTCTATTTTACCTGAGTTGCCCCCCCTCCAGTGTGTAGTCCGAAAGAGTGTTTAGTGCAGCCGGGAACCTTGTCAGCGAAAGGCGTAGGAGGTTGCTTCCACAAAATGTGGAGAAGATGATGTTCATAAAATGAATTATCAACTCTTCCAGGGAGACCAGCCTCCAGAACGTACAGAGGGACCTGTGGTTGTGGATTCCAGCGGGGATGAATTAATACTCTGTGAGGATGAGAATGTACACAACACTGAAGAGGGTGAGGAATCGGTGGATGAGGAGGATGAGGATGACATCTTGCCTCCGTAGAGCCAGTTTGTGCAGGGACAGATTAATTGCCAGCTTGTTTTGTGGGGGCCCAAACGAACCAATCATTTCAGTCACAGTTGTGTGGCAGACCCTGGCGCTGAAAAGTTTGGTTTGTTAAAGTGTGCATGTCCTGTTTATACAACATAAGGGTGGGTGGGAGGGCCCAAGGACAATTCCATCTTGCACCTCTTTTTTTTCTTTGAATTATGTACTGTTTGGGGCCTAGTTTTTCAAACTGCCATCCTGTCTGCCACTGCAGTGTCACTCCTAGATGGACCACGTGTTTGTGCCGCCCACTCGTATCTCTTAGCATAGTCATCCAGCTACCTCGGTGCAACCTTTTGGATATAAAAACACTATTGTGAGGTGTGAGGTGTTCAGAATAGACTGGAAATGAGTGGAAATTAAGGTTATTGAGGTTAATAATAGCATACGAGCAGAAAAACCCACAAATTCTGTGATTTTAGCTGTTTTTATGCTTTTTAAAAAAAAATACAGATCCAAAACACAAAACCCAGAACCCAAAACACGGAAGGGTGGTTTTGGCAAAACCAATCCAGATCCAAAACACGAAGAAAGATCCAGATCCAAAACCAAAACACAAAACACGAAAAGTGTCCGGTGCACACCCCTAATATATATATATATATATATATATATATATATATATATAAAATATATATATATATTAGGGGTGTGCACCGGCCACTTTTCGTGTTTTGTGTTTTGGTTTTGGATCTGGATCTTTCTTTGTGTTTTGGATCTGGATTGGTTTTGCCAAAACCACCCTTCCGTGTTTTGGGTTCTGGGTTTTGTGTTTTGGATCTGTATTTTTTTTAAAAAAGCATTAAAACAGCTAAAATCACAGAATTTGTGTGTTTTTCTGTTCCTATGCTATTATTAACCTCAATAACATTAATTTCCACTCATTTCCAGTCTATTCTGAACACCTCACACCTCACAATAGTGTTTTTATGTCCAAAAGGTTGCACCGAGGTAGCTGGATGACTATGCTAAGCAACACGAGTGGGCGGCACAAACACGTGGCCCATCTAGGAGTGACACTGCAGTGGCAGACAGGATGGCAGTTTGAAAAACTAGTCCCCAAACAGTACATAATGCAAAGAAAAAAAAGAGGTGCAAGATGGAATTGTCCTTGGTCCCTCCCACCCACCCTTATGTTGTATAAACAGGACATGGACACTTTAACAAACCAAACATTTCAGCGCCAGGGTCTGCCACACGACTGTGGCTGAAATGATTGGTTCGTTTGGGCCCCCACAAAACAAGCTGGCAATTAATCTGTCCCTGCACAAACTGGCTCTACGGAGGCAAGATGTCGTCCTCATCCTCCGATTCTTCACCCTCTTTTGTGTTGTGTACATTCTCATCCTCACAGAGTATTAATTCGTCCCCGCTGGAATCCACAACCACAGGTCCCTCTGTACGTTCTGGAGGCTGGTCTCCCTGGAAGAGTTGATAATTCATTTTATGAACATCATCTTCTCCACATTTTGTGGAAGCAACCTCCTACGCCTTTTGCTGACAAGGTTACCAGCTGCACTAAACACTCTTTCGGAGTACACACTGGAGGGGGGGCAACTCAGGTAAAATAGAGCCAGTTTGTACAGGGACCTCCAAATTGCTTCTTTTTCCTGCCAGTACAGGTACAGACTGTCTGACATGCCTACTTGGATGCTGTCACCGATGTAATCCTTTAACAGACAGACGCACGCTTGTCGCTGCTGCTTTAAGGAAGCAGGTGCGGCTACAGCCCACACATTTCACAAAGACAGAAAAAAAAGAAGAATATTTTTATTGTTTGTGGAGCGCACTTTGAGGGTTACACCACCCTTTAACAGACAGACGCACGCTTGTCGCTGCTGCTTTAAGGATGCAGTTGCGGCTACAGCCCACACATTTCACAAAGACGGAAAAAAAAAAAAGAATTTTTTAATTGTTTGTGGAGCGCACTTTGAGGGTTACACCACCCTTTAACAGACAGATGCACGCTTGTCGCTGCTGCTTTGAGGATGCAAGTGCGGCTACAGCCCACATATTTCACAAAGACAGAAAAAAAAAAAAAAATTTTAATTGTTTGTGGAGCGCACTTTGAGGGTTACACCACCCTTTAACAGACAGACGCACGCTTGTCGCTGCAGCTTTAAGGATGCGGGTGCGGTTACAGCCCACACATTTCACAAAGACAGAAAAAAAAATAAGAATTTTTTTATTGTTTGTGGAGCGCACTTTGAGGGTTACACCACCCTTTAACAGACAGACGCACGCTTGTCGCTGCTGCTTTGAGGATGCAGGTGGAATCTAGACGGGATTTGGAACTGGGGACACACTACCTCCATCAATTGTCTAAATCCCACTGCACTAATGGCGGATACCGGATGCACGTCTAACACCAACATAGCAGTCAAGGCCTCAGTTATACGTTTTGCTTCAGGATGACTGCTGTCGTACTTCATCCTCATCGCTAGGAACTGTTGGAGGGTCAATTGTTTAGTAAAAGTAGTGATGTTCCTACTTCCTCTCTGGGATGATGAACAACACCCAGCAGCAGCAACAGCACTAGGAAGAAGAGGTTCTTGATCTTTCCCTATTTTATTTTTATCGGAGAAAGTTTGGTCCTCCATTTAAGTTATATTGATATATACGTGCGGCTAAAGTGCACACAAACACAGAAAATATTTTTTTATTTTTGCTGGAGAGTAGTGCACTTTGTGGGTTACACCACCCTTTAAGAAATGAGCCAACCGGCTTTTTACTTATGGGACACAGGCGCACGCTTGGCGCTGCTCCTTTGTTGATGCACGTGCAGCCACAGTGCACACAATTCACAAACACAGAAAATATATATTTTTTTGGTTTGGACTGGAGTGTACTTTGGGGGTTTACAGCACCCTTTAACGGTCAAGCCAGCCGGCCCTTTACTTATGACACAGGCGCACGCTTGGCACTACTTTGTTGATGCACGTGCGGCTACTGCGCACACAATTCACAAACACAGAAAATATTTTTTTATTTGGTTTGGAGTGTACTTTGGGGGTTACAGCACCCTTTAACGGTCAAGCCAGCCGGCCCTTTACTTATGACACAGGCGCACGCTTGGCCCTACTTTGTTGATGCACGTGCGGCTACTGCGCACACAATTCACAAACACAGAAAAAAAATTTTTATTTGGTTTGGAGTGTACTTTGGGGGTTACAGCACCCTTTAATGGTCAAGCCAGCCGGCCCTTTACTTATGACACAGGCGCACGCTTGGCACTACTTTGTTGATGCACGTGCGGCTACTGCGCACACAATTCACAAACAGAAATTTTTTTTGTTATTTGGTTTGTAGTGTACTTTGGGGGTTACAGCACCCTTTAGCGGTCAAGCCAGCCGGCCCTTTACTTATGATACAGGCGCACGCTTGGCACTACTTTGTTGATGCACGTGCGGCTACTGCGCACACAATTCACAAACACAGAAAAAATTTTTTGTTATTTGGTTTGTAGTGTACTTTGGGGGTTACAGCACCCTTTAGCGGTCAATCCAGCTGGCCCTTTACTTATGATACAGGCGCACGCTTGGCACTACTTTGTTGATGCACGTGCGGCTACTGCGCACACAATTCACAAACACATAAAATATTTTTTTATTTGGTTTGGACTGGAGTGTACTTTGGGGGTTACAGCACCCTTTAACGGTCAAGCCAGCCGGCCCTTTACTTATGACACAGGCGCACGCTTGGCACTACTTTGTTGATGCACGTGCGGCTACTGCGCACACAATTCACAAACACAGAAAATATTTTTTTATTTGGTTTGGACTGGAGTGTAGTTTGGGGGTTACAGCACCCTTTAATGGTCAAGCCAGCCGGCCCTTTACTTATGACACAGGCGCACGCTTGGCACTACTTTGTTGATGCACGTGCAGCTACTGCGCAGACAATTCACAAACACAGAAAAAATATTATTTTTTTAGCACTTGGGGGGAGCACCCCTGATGGACAGAGCACCCCCTGGACAACACTACAGCACCCCTTTAGGACTGGGACACTGCACAGGACTTTGGAGTGGACACAGCCCCTATGGAGAACTGACTGCACAACACAGTCCAGCCAGCCCCTATGGACTTTGAAGTAGTGGACACAGCCCCTATTAACAACAGCAGCACAGCACAACACAGCCAGCCCCTATGGACTTTGAAGTAGTGGACAACAGCAGCACAGCACAGCACAGCACAACACTACTCTGCACTACACTACACTACACTACACTACACAGCCCAGCCAGCCCTAACTCCCACCCTCCCTCTTCACTGTCCACAGCCGAGTGAGAAAATGGCGCAGACGCGGGTACCTTATATAGGATCCAAAACCCGCGAGACCCGGAAGGCAGGATGATGACGTTTTGCCTCGATTTCAGATCCGAGTCAGGCGGGAAAAGTCGAGCCTGACTCGGATCGGCCTTGGATTGGGGGGGCTCGGGGGGGTTCGGATTTCAGAAATCCGAACCCGCTCACCCCTAATATATATATATATATATATATATATATTAGGGGTGAGCGGGTTCGGATTTCTGAAATCCGAACCCCCCCGAGCCCCCCCGATCCGAGTCCGATCCGAGTCAGGCTCGACTTTTCCCGCCTGACTCGGATCTGACATCGAGGCAAAACGTCATCATCCCGCCTTCCGAGTCTCGCGGGTTTTGGATCCTATATAAGGTACCCGCGTCGGCGCCATTTTCTCACTCGGCTGTGGACAGTGAAGAGGGAGGGTGGGAGTTAGTGCTGTGTAGTGTAGTGTAGTGTAGTGCTGCTGTTGTCCACTACTTCAAAGTCCATAGGGGCTGGCTGTGTTGTGCTGTGCTGCTGTTGTTAATAGGGGCTGTGTCCACTACTTCAAAGTCCATAGGGGCTGGCTGGACTGTGTTGTGCAGTCAGTTCTCCATAGGGGCTGTGTCCACTCCAAAGTCCTGTGCAGTGTCCCAGTCCTAAAGGGGTGCTGTAGTGTTGTCCAGGGGGTGCTCTGTCCATCAGGGGTGCTCCCCCCAAGTGCTAAAAAAATAATATATTTTCTGTGTTTGTGAATTGTGTGCGCAGTAGCCGCACGTGCATCAACAAAGTAGTGCCAAGCGTGTGCCTGTGTCATAAGTAAAGGGCCGGCTGGCTTGACCGTTAAAGGGTGCTGTAACCCCCGAAAGTACACTCCAGTCCAAACCAAAAAAAAATTATTTTCTGTGTTTGTGAATTGTGTGCGCAGTAGCCGCACGTGCATCAACAAAGTAGTGCCAAGCGTGCGCCTGTGTCATAAGTAAAGGGCCGGCTGGCTTGATCGTTAAGGGTGCTGTAACCCCCGAAAGTACACTCCAGTCCAAACCAAAAAAAAAATTATTTTCTGTGTTTGTGAATTGTGTGCGCAGTAGCCGCACGTGCATCAACAAAGTAGTGCCAAACGTGCGCCTGTGTCATAAGTAAAGGGCCGGCTGGCTTGACCGTTAAGGGTGCTGTAACCCCCGAAAGTACACTCCAGTCCAAACCAAAAAAAAAATTATTTTCTGTGTTTGTGAATTGTGTGCGCAGTAGCCACACGTGCATCAACAAAGTAGTGCCAAACGTGCGCCTGTGTCATAAGTAAAGGGCCGGCTGGCTTGACCGTTAAGGGTGCTGTAACCCCCGAAAGTACACTCCAGTCCAAACCCCAAAAAAAATTATTTTCTGTGTTTGTGAATTGTGTGCGCAGTAGCCGCACGTGCATCAACAAAGTAGTGCCAAGCGTGCGCCTGTGTCATAAGTAAAGGGCCGGCTGGCTTGACCGTTAAGGGTGCTGTAACCCCCGAAAGTACACTCCAGTCCAAACCAAAAAAAAAATTATTTTCTGTGTTTGTGAATTGTGTGCGCAGTAGCCGCACGTGCATCAACAAAGTAGTGCCAAGCGTGCGCCTGTGTCATAAGTAAAGGGCCGGCTGGCTTGACCGTTAAGGGTGCTGTAACCCCCGAAAGTACACTCCAGTCCAAACCTAAAAAAAAATTATTTTCTGTGTTTGTGAATTGTGGTGCGCAGTAGCCGCATGTGCATCAACAAAGTAGTGCCAAGCGTGCGCCTGTGTCATAAGTAAAGGGCCAGCTGGCTTGACCGTTAAAGGGTGCTGTAACCCCCGAAAGTACACTCCAGTCCAAACCAAAAAAAAATTATTTTCTGTGTTTGTGAATTGTGTGCGCAGTAGCCGCACGTGCATCAACAAAGTAGTGCCAAGTGTGCGCCTGTGTCATAAGTAAAGGGCCGGCTGGCTTGATCGTTAAGGGTGCTGTAACCCCCGAAAGTACACTCCAGTCCAAACCAAAAAAAAATTATTTTCTGTGTTTGTGAATTGTGTGCGCAGTAGCCGCACGTGCATCAACAAAGTAGTGCCAAACGTGCGCCTGTGTCATAAGTAAAGGGCCGGCTGGCTTGACCGTTAAGGGTGCTGTAACCCCCGAAAGTACACTCCAGTCCAAACCAAAAAAAAAATTATTTTCTGTGTTTGTGAATTGTGTGCGCAGTAGCCGCACGTGCATCAACAAAGTAGTGCCAAACGTGCGCCTGTGTCATAAGTAAAGGGCCGGCTGGCTTGACCGTTAAGGGTGCTGTAACCCCCGAAAGTACACTCCAGTCCAAACCCAAAAAAAAATTATTTTCTGTGTTTGTGAATTGTGTGCGCAGTAGCCGCACGTGCATCAACAAAGTAGTGCCAAGCGTGCGCCTGTGTCATAAGTAAAGGGCCGGCTGGCTTGACCGTTAAGGGTGCTGTAACCCCCGAAAGTACACTCCAGTCCAAACCAAAAAAAAAAATTATTTTCTGTGTTTGTGAATTGTGTGCGCAGTAGCCGCACGTGCATCAACAAAGTAGTGCCAAGCGTGCGCCTGTGTCATAAGTAAAGGGCCGGCTGGCTTGACCGTTAAGGGTGCTGTAACCCCCGAAAGTACACTCCAGTCCAAACCTAAAAAAAAATTATTTTCTGTGTTTGTGAATTGTGTGCGCAGTAGCCGGATGTGCATCAACAAAGTAGTGCAAGCGTGCGCCTGTGTCATAAGTAAAGGGCCAGCTGGCTTGACCGTTAAAGGGTGCTGTAACCCCCGAAAGTACACTCCAGTCCAAACCAAAAAAAAATTATTTTCTGTGTTTGTGACATTGTGTGCGCAGTAGCCGCACGTGCATCAACAAAGTAGTGCCAAGCGTGCGCCTGTGTCATAAGTAAAGGGCCGGCTGGCTTGACCGTTAAAGGGTGCTGTAACCCCCGAAAGTACACTCCAGTCCCAAACCCCAAAAAAAATTATTTTCTGTGTTTGTGAATTGTGTGCGCAGTAGCCGCACGTGCATCAACAAAGTAGTGCCAAGCGTGCGCCTGTGTCATAAGTAAAGGGCCGGCTGGCTTGACCGTTAAGGGTGCTGTAACCCCCGAAAGTACACTCCAGTCCAAACCTAAAAAAAAATTATTTTCTGTGTTTGTGAATTGTGTGCGCAGTAGCCGCACGTGCATCAACAAAGTAGTGCCAAGCGTGCGCCTGTGTCATAAGTAAAGGGCCGGCTGGCTTGACCGTTAAAGGGTGCTGTAACCCCCGAAAGTACACTCCAGTCCAAACCAAAAAAAAATTATTTTCTGTGTTTGTGAATTGTGTGCGCAGTAGCCGCACGTGCATCAACAAAGTAGTGCCAAGCGTGCGCCTGTGTCATAAGTAAAGGGCCGGCTGGCTTGACCGTTAAAGGGTGCTGTAACCCCCGAAAGTACACTCCAGTCCAAACCAAAAAAAAATTATTTTCTGTGTTTGTGAATTGTGTGCGCAGTAGCCGCACGTGCATCAACAAAGTAGTGCCAAGCGTGCGCCTGTGTCATAAGTAAAGGGCCGGCTGGCTTGACCGTTAAAGGGTGCTGTAACCCCCAAAGTACACTCCAGTCCAAACCAAAAAAAAATTATTTTCTGTGTTTGTGAATTGTGTGCGCAGTAGCCGCACGTGCATCAACAAAGTAGTGCCAAGAGTGCGCCTGTGTCATAAGTAAAGGGCCGGCTGGCTTGACCGTTAAAGGGTGCTGTAACCCCCAAAGTACACTCCAGTCCAAACCAAAAAAAAATTATTTTCTGTGTTTGTGAATTGTGTGCGCAGTAGCCGCACGTGCATCAACAAAGTAGTGCCAAGAGTGCGCCTGTGTCATAAGTAAAGGGCCGGCTGGCTTGACCGTTAAAGGGTGCTGTAACCCACAAAGTACACTCCAGTCCAAACCAAAAAAAAAATTATTTTCTGTGTTTAGCCGCACGTATATATCAAATCGATATAACATAAATGGAGGACCAAACTTTCTCCGATAAAAATAAAATAGAGAAAGATCAAGAACGACTTCCTCCTAGTGCTGAAGCTGCTGCCACTAGTCATGACATAGACGATAACATGCCATCAACGTCGTCTGCCAAGGCCGATGCCCAATGTCATAGTAGAGGGCACATACAATCCCAAATGGCAAAGTTCAGGAAAATGACCTTGAAAAAGACATTTAAATCAGCTGAAGAGAAACGTAAACTTGCCAATATGCCATTTACGACACGGAGTGGCAAGGAACGGCTAAGGTCGATCCCTAGTATGTTCATGACTAGTGGTTCAGCTTCACATGACGATGGAAGCACTCCTCCCACTAAAAAAATCAAAAGAGTTAAGCTGGCAAAAGCACAGCGAAGAACTGTGCTTTCTAAGAAGATATCACAAATCCCCAAGGAGAGTCCAAGTGTGGTGGTGGTTGCGATGCCTGACCTTCCCAGCACTGGACGGGAAGAGGTGGCTCTTTCCACCATTTGCACGCCCCCTGCAAGTGCTGAAAGGAGCACCCACAGTCCACTTGCTGATATGCAAATTGAAGATGTCACTGTTGAAGTACAACAGGATGAGGATACTGGTGTAGCTGGCGCTGAGGAGGAAGTTGGCGAGGAGGATTCTGATGGTGATGTGGTTTGTTTAAATCAGGCTCCGGGGGAGACAGTTGTTGTCCGTGGGATGAAAAAGCCCATCACGGTCATGCCTGGGCAGAAGACCAAACATTCCACCTCTTTGGTCTGGCAATATTTCTATCCAAATCCGGACAACAACTGTCTTGCCATATGTACCATATGTAAAGGTGAAATAAGTAGGGGTAGGGACGTCAACCACCTAGGAACATCCTCCCTTATACGACACCTGCAGCGCGTTCATAAAAAGTTACTGTCAAGTTCAGAAACTTTGGCTCAGACCGTAAGCAGTCCAGGGACACCTAAATCCCGTTGTCCTGTTGTATCCAAGCGCCTGCAAACCACACCGTCAACTCCCTCCTCGTCAATTTCCTCCTTAGTCAGGATCGGAAGTAGTCCTGCAGGCCATATCACTGGCATGACTGACTCTCCTATCCGGGATTCCTCCGGAGGATCCTGCATTGCTACGCCTACTGCTGCCGCTGCTGCTGTTGCTGCTGCTGCTGGGAGTCGTTCATCATCCCAGAGAGGAAGTAGGAACACCACTACTTTTACTAAACAATTGACCCTCCAACAGTCCTTAGCGAGGAGGATGAAGTACGACAGCAGTCATCCTGAAGCAAAACGTATAACTGAGGCCTTGACTGCTATGTTGGTGTTAGACGTGCGTCCGGTATCCGCCATTAGTGCAGTGGGATTTAGACAATTGATGGAGGTAGTGTGTCCCCGGTTCCAAATCCCGTCTAGATTCCACTTCACTAGGCAGGCGATACCGAGACTGTACAGAAACGTCAGAAAAAGTGTCCTCAGTGTCCTGAAAAATGCCGTTGTACACAATGTCCACTTAACCACGGACATGTGGACAAGTGGAACAGGGCAGACTAAGGACTATATGACTGTGACAGCCCACTGGGTAGATGTATCACCTTACGCAGCAACAGCAGCAGCGTCACCAGTAGCAGCATCTCAGAAATGCCAGCTCGTTACAAGGCAGGCTACGCTGTGTATCACCGGTTTCAGTAAGAGGCACACCGCCGACAACCTCTTAGAGAAACTGAGGGAAATCATCGCCCAGTGGCTTACCCCACTTAGACTCTCCTGGGGATTTGTGATATCTGACAACGCCACCAATATTGTGCGGGCATTACATCTGGGCAAATTCCAGCACGTCCCATGTTTTGCTCACACAATAAACTTGGTGGTGCAGAATTTTCTGAAAAGCGACAGGGGCGTGCAGGAGACGCTTTGGGTGGCCCGAAAAATTTCTGGCCACTTTCGCCATTCAGCGACTGCGTGCCGAAGACTGGAGCGCCAGCAAACACTCTTGAACCTGCCCCGCCATCACCTGAAGCAAGAGGTTGTGACGCGGTGGAACTCAACCCTCTATATGCTTCAGAGGATGGAGGAGCAGCAAAAGGCCATACAAGCCTATACATCCACCTATGACATAGGCAAAGGAGGGGGTATGCACCTGACTCAAGCGCAGTGGAGAATGATTTCCGTGTTGTGCAAGGTTCTTCAGCCCTTCGAACTTGCCACACGTGAAGTCAGTTCAGACACTGCCAGCTTGAGTCAGGTCATTCCCCTCATCAGGCTTTTGCAGAAGCAGCTGGAGAAAGTGAAGGAGGAGCTAAGACGGAGCGATTCCGCTCGGCATGTGGGACTTGTGGATGAAGCCCTTCATTCGCTTTGCCAGGATTCCAGGGTGGTCAATCTGTTGAAATCAGACCACTACATTTTGGCCACCGTGCTCGATCCTAGGTTTAAAGCCTATGTGGTGTCTCTCTTTCCGGCCGACACAAGCCTGCAGAGGTGCAAAGACCTGCTGGTGAACACACTGTCAGCTGAAGCGGAACGTGACACGTCAACGGCTCCTTCTTCATTTTCTCCCGCAACTGGGGCTGCCAGGAAAAAACTTAGGTATCCTAAGCAACCCGCTGGCGGTGATGCAGGGCAGGCAGGACCAAGTTTGGACATCTGGTCCGGACTGAAGGACCTGGCAACAATTTCTGACATGTCTACTGTCACTGCATATGATACTGTCACCATTGACAGAATGGTGGAGGATTACATCGGTGACAGCATCCAAGTAGGCATGTCAGACAGTCCATACCTGTACTGGCAGGAAAAAGAGGCAATTTGGAGGCCCCTGTACAAACTGGCTCTATTTTACCTGAGTTGCCCCCCCTCCAGTGTGTACTCCGAAAGAGTGTTTAGTGCAGCCGGGAACCTTGTCAGCGAAAGGCGTAGGAGGTTGCTTCCACAGAATGTGGAGAAGATGATGTTCATCAAAATGAATTATCAGCTCTTCAGGGAGACCAGCCTCCAGAACGTACAGAGGGACCTGTGGTGGTGGATTCAAGTGGGGACGAGTTAATACTTTGTGAGGATGAGGATGTACACACTGAAGAGGGTGAGGAATCGGTGGATGAGGAGGATGAGGATGACATCTTGCCTCCGTAGAGCCAGTTTGTGCAGGGACACATTAATTGCCAGCTTGTTTTGTGGGGGCCCAAACGAACCAATCATTTCAGCCACAGTTGTGTGGCAGACCCTGGCGCTGAAATGATTGATTTGTTAAAGTGTGCATGTCCTGTTTATACAACATAAGGGTGGGTGGGAGGGCCCAAGGACAATTCCATCTTGCACCTCTTTTTTTCTTTGCATTATGTACAGTTTGTGGCCTAGTTTTTCTAACTGCCATCCTGTCTGCCACTGCAGTGTCACTCCTAGATGGGTCACGTGTTTGTGCCGCCCACTCGTGTCGCTTAGCATAGTCATCCAGCTACCTCGGTGCAACCTTTTGGACATAAAAACACTATTGTGAGGTGTGAGGTGTTCAGAATAGACTGGAAATGAGTGGAAATTAAGGTTATTGAGGTTAATAATAGCATAGGAGCAGAAAAACCTACAAATTCTGTGATTTTAGCTGTTTTTATGCTTTTTTTCAAAAAAATACAGATCCAAAACACAAAACCCAGAACCCAAAACACGGAAGGGTGGTTTTGGCAAAACCAATCCAGATCCAAAACACGAAGAAAGATCCAGATCCAAAACCAAAACACAAAACACGAAAAGTGGCCGGTGCACACCCCTAATATATATATATAGTAAACAATAGGCCTGCACTCCACAAAATAACCAATAATTGCCCGGGTGCCATCCAATGGTCAAAATGCCAAAAATTTATATAAAGTAACAACAGCGGCACTCACGGGACTGTGGTAAAGAAGACTCACGACTCAGATGGGTCAGTTCAATGTTTCAGTCAAAGGACTTTTATCAAGAACCTCGTGATAAAAGTCCTTTGACTGAAACGTTGAACTTTGACCCACCTGAGTCGTGAGTCTTCTTTACCACGGTCCCGTGAGTGCCGCTGTTATTTTACTTTATATATATATATATATATATGTTTTGGATCTGTATAGAAAAAAAAAGAAAAAAAAAGCAAACAAAAAATGCTAAAATGATGTCATTTTGACCTGTTTACATGTAATCCAAATATCAATTTCGGATTTTAAATCTGAGTTCCAAACCACTGGAAGATCCAAACTGGGTCTCGGTTCAACTTGGAACCCCTAAATTTGGTTGTTGTTGGTTCTCTGCACATCTCTAATATATATATATATAATATATATATATATATATATATATACTGTATATGTATATATATATGTGTATATATATGTGTGTATGTATGTATATATATATATATTTTTATACATAATTGTATATGGATTTATAATAACCTTTCTAGAAATAACACAACCTGATTAAGCTCTGCCGGAGTATCTGAGACTTATTATGAGGACAGGTTGCTAAGTGGAATTACAGAGTAATTATATCAGTGTAGATGCCGGCAGATTGCCCCATGCGGCTCGGTGATATGGGGGGACGTGATGAGTCAGCTCTCAGCATAATCTCTGTGATGAATTAGTGCTCAGTACATCTGATCCCACCGACGCCCTCTGATTAGAGACAGCGTTAAGAGGCATAAAGTGCAAACCTGGGGAGAGGTCTCATTAACAGCAGCGCGGAGAGATCCTGCAGGGGCCAGGCGTCACGCAGAGTCTTCTCCAGGCGATGCGGCCGCAGAAACTTCTCTCTCATTTCACTGCACAAACTTTCCTACAAAACCTCTTGTCGTTCTGCAACTGGCAGGAAGGATTTTCTTTAAAGCTTTATGTAGATTTCATTTACTTTTTGGCGTGTAAATGCGTCCTCTTCTGCTCCTTAAGGGGCCCATTTATCAATAATTGCATACGTAATGTAATCTGGGTGTATTATAGCGCCCGTGACCACATTGCAGGAGGAGATTATACTGCCTGGATGTGTAATACAGCACATGCAGGGACAGGAACTCTGGGCCTGATTCAGACCCGGTCACAAGTGCTGAGCGCTCGCAACCGGGTCGATGGTTGCCCCAGCGCATGCGCACACGACGGAGCCGGCTCCGTCGTGCGCATGCGGGGGGACCCGGCTAGTGACGGGCAAACCGTCACTCCGGGTCTCGCACCAAAGGGGGCATGCTGTCGATGTTGAGTGACAGCACGCCCCGTTTGGTGGGCAGGCCGGGGGGGTGGCTGCCCAAACGGAGGTGTTCCCGAGGGAACGCTTGCCGTTTGGGGGTGGCCCCACTGACATCACCGGCTCTGTTAGAGCTGAAATCTCTCTGGGGCTTGTGATGAATGAGACCCTACCACAAGGGTCTCATCACAAGCCCGATGGTCGCGATGGTCTTGACCATCGCGACCATCATCATGGCCGCTCGCTATAGCTGTGGGTGGCCACCCACAGCTATGTGAGAGGAGGCCGCTCCAAAAAAAACAAAAATGCCCTGATTTAGAGCGAGCGCTCTTTCAGAGCGTGCGGCTCTGAATCAGGGCCTCTGAACGGAGCCTGTCCCTGCGATGTGCTGGGGGTGAAGTGGCCACATCAGCGATCTTTGTATTCCTCTGCCGGGACTCCTGTATATAAATATATTCCCAGAATATATCTCCTGTATCCTGCCCGGAACAGTCCGACGGTCCTCATTGCAGCACTCTGTGAGGTCACCGCAAGAGGTACCGAGGCCAAACTGACCCTCTCCCTCTAACAGAGGCTTAGGGGCCCATTTATCATTTACTACGTGCGGCATATTCCCCGAAAACACACGTTTTCGAGGGATAGCCACAAATATTAAGTATCCCCAGATGTCCCACAGACCGCGCTCTGCAATAAGAAAATGTCTCATTCGTTACTGCTTCTCAGAAGTCGGTGTAATATTGGTGACAGGTGGTATTGGTGACAGGTGGTATTGGTGACAGGTGGAGAGTCGCTGCAGCGCTGTTACCCTTTCCTATTATGATTATTATTATCCTTTATTTATATGGCGCCACAGTGTTCCGCAGCGCCTTACACAGTACATAGAACTAATAAGTGAACAAGAAACCAGGGACTTACAGTACAATACAGTGCAGGACAAGGACACGGTTTGTACACGTTGCTGCATTAGCGATTATAACACTCAAAAATGCAGCAGGGAGTCAGCAACCAGGTGTCAGGAGCTAGTGGGAGGGAGGAGAAGATGAAAGTATAAGTAAGGAGAAGAGGTAGAGGACCCTGCTCGTGAGAGCTTACATTCTAAAGGGGAGGGGCAGACAAATAGCCGTGCACAGATGGGGTAGACAGGGAGGAAGGAGCATGTAGTAGTGGGTTAGGGTGAGAGCTATCCTATCACCAATGTCTTCAGGTATAGTGATGTACTAATCCAGCCTACTATGGTGTCGCCTACGTGAGACCACTTCCAGATATTTCAAAAGGGCCACTTTTAGTTCCCAATCCGCCCCTGCTTGTAATCGCTTATAATTGCATTTCAAATATTGACATCTTAACCATAATAAATATAAACACGACACAATAGCTGGCGGGAAGGAGGGAAATTTTATTTATCACTTCCACAAATTTGGTGGCCCAGGAATATCAATTGCAAACATACTATAGAAATTTGGTCATCAGAGTGGGTAATCCTACCCACCCCACCCTACAGAGCGCACTGTGGTGCCCGCCCCATCCTATAGAGCGCACTGTGGTACCCACCACATCCTACAGAGCACACTGTGGTACCCACCCCACCCTACAGAGCGCACTGTGGTACCCACCCCACCCTACAGAGCGCACTGTGGTGCCCGCCCCATCCTACAGAGCGCACTGTGGTACCCACCACATCCTACAGAGCACACTGTGGTACCCTCCCACCCTACAGAGCGCACTGTGGTACCCACCCCATCCTACAGAGCACACTGTGGTACCCACCCCATCCTACAGAGAACACTGTGTTACCCACCCCATCCTACAGAGCGCACTGTGGTATCCACCTAACTCAATTGGATTAAGTTCCTCCAATCTTGCGAATCTTGAAGCAAGAAACTCCTCCCTCACTAGAGGGGAAAATATATGACTTTATACACATGCCCCATCATTGATCAGCTTGGGAGGAGCCTTCATGGTTCATCAGTATCCCTGGCGGCCATGACATTATCAGCAGCTTCACTGGTAGGTAACATCTACCTATACTGTCACTACTAAGTCCCAGGGGACATATCATCCTCCCATCACCTATATAACAATATACCTTCATTAGGTGTCAGTCTGCAATTGTGTTTCCGGCTGAACCACTGAAAAAAATGTTGTGTTAGTAGGGGAGGGGGGAAAATATTTTATTGTGAAGAGAATGAGCCCCACTGTGTATTGGCTTCTATTCATCCAAGATCTCCACCCTCTCTCCGGTCATTGGACCTCCCTCCACATCAACCTTTAACCCTACGGTAACCAGCAGCGACTGTCTCCTACTACACCATGGGCCTGATCACTACCGTACGAAACTGCTATTACGCACGCAATCGGCCGATTGTTGCGTTCTGCGCGTGTGTGCATCGCAGTGTGCATGTGTAAACTAGCTATATTGTGACTTCGCAGACCCATCACAGAGTGATTGACAGGAAGTGCTGTTTGTGGGTGCTGTCAGGGAGGGGTTCGGTGGGGCGAACGCAGGCGCGCCAGTGCGTTCCAATGCTGTTGCAGGGGCGTGCATAAACTATACACTGAAATATCATATGCAGCCCGAGGCCTGATAGTGTACGAGGAAGTCACCAATTTCTGAGTAAGGTCTGACCTTGTGCAAGTGTGCGTGAGGCTGGGATGGTACTCTATTGTACCGATGGTTTCTCAGTCTTGCTAAACATCACGGATGTGGGTAAGGTAAAGTGGGTGTCCTTATGCTATGCTGCGAGGGAATAGCGATCACAATGGATTAGCATAGTACCACAGTTGAACTGCGTGTGTAATTGCTACTGCATACACAGTTGCGTACGGTAGTGAACCAGGCCCCATTTCTCTGTCAGACCACCTTACACACTAAAAGGGACTTGGAAATGCAATAATACCCAAAATCCCCCAATACTACAGCGCTTATAGACACCGTGGCTACAGTAGGGTTAGGCTGCGGGAGGGTAGGTTTAGGGTTAAGCTGGTTAGGGTTCAGCCGCGGGATGGGAGAGTTAGGCCGTGGGATGGGAGAGTTAGGGATAGGCAGCAGAAGTTGAAAATTAGGCTGTGGGATGGAAGGGCTAGGCTGCTGGAAGGGAGGGTTAGGCTATGCGAGGGGAAGCATAGGACTAGGCTGTGGGAGTGCAGGGTTAGGGTTAGGCTGTGGTAGGGGAGGGTTAGACTGCGGGAGTGGTGGCTTAGGCTGTGAGATGGGAGGTTTAGGGTTAGGCTGTGGGATGGGAGGGTTAGGCTGTGGGATGGAAGGGCTAGGCTGAAGGAAGGGAGGGTTGGGTTTAGGCTGTGGGAGTGAAGGGTTAGGCTGCGGAAGGGGAGGCTTAGGCCTAGGCTGCGGGAGGGGAGGGTTAGGCTACATGAGGGGAAGCATAGGACTAGGCTGTGGGATGGAAGGGATAGGCTGCTGGAAGGGAGGCTTAGGGCTAGGCTGCTGGAAGGGAGGGTTAGGGCAAGGCTGCTGGAAGGGAGGGTTAGGGCAAGGCTGCGGGATGGGAGGGTTAGAGTTAGGCTGCTGGATGGGAGGGTTGGGTTTAGGCTGTGGGAGTGAAGGGTTAGGGTTAGGCTGTGTTAGGGGAGGGTTAGGGTTAGGCTGCGGAAGGGGAGGCTTAGGCCTAGGCTGCGGGAGGGGAGGGTTAGGCTATGCGAGGGGAAGCATAGGACTAGGCTGTGGGATGGGAGGGTTAAGCTGTGGGAGTGGAGGGTTAGACTGCGGGAGTGGTGGCTTAGGCTGTGGGATGGGAGGTTTAGGGTTAGGCTGTGGGAGTGAAGGGTTAGGCTGCTGGAGGGGGGCTTAAGCCTATGCTGCGGGATGGGAGGGTTATGGGTTAGGCTGCGGGAGGGGAAGCTTAGGCCTAGGCTGTGGGATGGGAGGGTTAGGCTGTTGGAGGGGAGTGTTAGGGATAGGCTTTGGTATGGGAGGGTTAGGCTTTGGTATGGGAGGGTTAGGCACTAGGGAACGGATAGAGTTAGGTACTAGGGGAATGTTAGGGTTAGGCACTAGGTGAAGGATAGCTGCGGGATGGGTGAATTAGAGTTAGGTTGCAGGAGGGGAGGGTTAGGCTGCAGTATGGGAGGGTTAGGCTGCGGGAGTGGAGGGTTAGGGACAGGCTGCAGAAGTGGAGAATTAGGCTGTGGGATGGAAGGGATAGGCTGCTGCATGGTAGAGTTAGGGTTAAGCTAAGCTGCAGGATGGGAGGGTTAGAGTTAGGATGTGGAAGGGGAGGTTTGGGCTGCGGAAGCGGAGGGTTAGGCTATGGGAGGGTAGGTTTAAGCTGTGGGAATGGTAGGTTAGGCTGCGGAAGTGGAGGGGAGGGTTAGGCTGCAGAAGTGGAGGGTTAGGGTTAGGCTGCGGGATGAGAGAGTTAGGGATAGGATGCAGAGGTGGAAAATTAGGCTGCTGGAGGGTAGGATTAGGCTGCGGGAAGGGAGGCTTAGGGCTAGGCTATGGGAAGGGAGGCTTAGGGCTAGGCTGTGGGATGGGAGGGTTAGGCTGCAGGAGTGCAGGGTTAGACTGCGGGAGTGGTGGCTTAGGCTGCGGGAAGGGAGGTTTAGGGCTAGGCTGCGGGATGGGAGGGTTAGGCTGCTGAGGGGAGTGTTAGGGATAGGCTTTGGTATGGGAGGGTTAGGCACTAGGGAACGGAAAGAGTTAGGTACTAGGGGAACGTTAGGGTTAGACACTAGAGGAAGGTTAGGCACTAGGTGAAGGATAGCTGCAGGATGGGTGAATTAGAGTTAGGTTGCAGGAGGGGAGGGTTAGGCTGTGGGAGCATAGGGTTAGGCAGCGGTATGGGAGGGTTAGGCTGCAGGAGGGTAGGGTTAGGCTGCGGGAGGGGAGGGTTAGGCTGCAGGAGTGGTGGGTTAGGCTGCAGGAGGAGAGGATTAGGCTGCAGTGGGGGAGGATTAGGCAACAGTAGGGGAGCATTAGGGTTAGGCTGTGGTAGGGGAGGGTTAGGCTGCGGGAGGGTTTAACTGAGGTATGGGAGGGTTAGTATTAAGCTGCAGGAGGGGAGGGTTAGTTTTAGGCTGCAGAATGGGAGGGTTAGTGTTAGCCTGTGGGATGGGAGGGTTAGGATTAGGCTGCAGAATGGGAGGGTTAGTGTTAGCCTGTGGGATGGGAGGGTTAGGATTAGGCTGTGGTATTGGAGGGTTAGGCAATGGTATGGGAGGGTTAGACTGAGGTATGGGAGGGTTAGGCACTAGGGAAAGGATAGAGTTTGTTACTAGGGGAAGGTCAGGGTTAGGCACTAGGTGAAAGAGAGTTAGGCACTAGGGGGAGGTTAGCATTAGGCACTAGGGAAAGGTTAGGGTTAAGCACTAGGGGAAGGTTAGAGTTAGGCACTAGGGGAGGTTAGGGTTAAGCACTAGAGGTAGGGTTAGGTACTTGGGGAAGGTCAGAGTTAGGCACTAGGGGTAGGGTTAGGCACTAGGGGAAGGATACAGTTAGGCACTAGTGGTAGGGCTAGGCACTAGGGTAAGGATAAAGTAAGGCACTAGGGGTAGGGTTAAGCACTAGCGGAAGGATAGAGTTAGGCACTAGTGGTTGGTTAGGCACTAGGGGAAGGATAGAGTTAGGCACTAGGGGTTGGTTAGGCACTAGGGGAAGGATAGAGTTAGACACTAGGGTTAGGCACTAGGGGGAGGTTTAGGGTTAGACACTAGCTGGAGGTTAGGGTTTGGCACTAGGGGGAGGTTAGGCTTAGGCACTAGGGGAAGGATAGAGTTGGGCACTAGGGTTAGGGTTAGGCACTAGGGGGAGGGTTAGAGTTAGTCACTAGGGGAAGGATAGAGTTGGGCTCTAGGAGGAGGTTAGGGATAGTCACTAGGGGAAGGATAGAGTTAGGCACTAGGGGTAGGGTTAGGCACCAGGGGCTAGAGTTAGGCTCTAAGGGAAGGATAGAGTTAGACACTAGCTGGAGGTTAGGGTTTGGCACTAGGGGGAGGTTAGGCTTAGGCACTAGTGGAAGGATAGAGTTGGGCACTAGGGTTAGGGTTAGGCACCAGGGGCTAGAGTTAGGCTCTAAGGGAAGGATAGAGTTAGACACTAGGGGGAGGTTAGAGTTAGGCACTAGGGGTTGGTTAGTCACTAGGGGAAGGATAGAGTTAGGCACTAGGGGTAGGGTTAGGCACCAGGGGCTAGAGTTAGGCTCTAAGGGAAGGATAGAGTTAGACTCTAGGGGGAGATTAGGGTTTGGCACTAGGGGTTGGTTAGGCACTAGGGGAAGGATAGAGTTAGACACTAGGGTTAGGCACTAGGGGGAGGTTTAGGGTTAGACACTAGCTGGAGGTTAGGGTTTGGCACTAGGGGAAGGTTAGGCTTAGGCACTAGGGGAAGAATAGAGTTGGGCACTAGGGTTAGGGTTAAGCACTAGGGGGAGGGTTAGAGTTAGTCACTAGGGGAAGGATAGAGTTGGGCACTAGGGGGAGGTTAAGGAGAGTCACTAGGGGAAGCATAGAGTTAGGCACTAGGGGTAGGGTTAGGCACCAGGGGCTAGAATTAGGCTCTAAGGGAAGGATAGAGTTAGACACTAGGGGGAGGTTAGGGTTAGGCACTAGAGGGAGGTTAGGATTAGGCACTAGGGGTATGGTTAGGCACTATGGGGAGGTTAGGGTTAGTCACTAGGGGAAGGATAGAGCTAGGCACTAGGGGTAGGGTTAGGCACTAGGGGAAGGATAGAGCTAGGCACTAGGGGTAGGGTTAGGAACTAGGGGAAGGATAGAGTTGGGCATTAGGGGTAGGGTTAGGCACTAGGGGGAGGGATAGGGTTAGGTACTATGGGGAGGTTAGGGTTAGTCACTAGGGGAAGGATAGTTAGCTACTAGGGGGAGGTTAGGGTTAGTCACTAGTGGAAGGATAGAGTTAGGCACTAGGGGTAAGGTTAGAGACCAGGGGTAGAGTTAGGCACTAGGGGAAGGATAGAGTAAGGCAGTAAGGGAAGGATAGAGTTAGGCACTAGGGAGATGCTAGGCATTAGGGAGAGGTTAGGGTTAGGCACTAGCGGAAGGATAGAGTAAGGCACTAGGGGAAGGTTAGAGTTAGGCACTAGGGGAGGTTAGTGTTAAGCACAAAGGGTAGGGTTAGGCACTTGGGGAAGGTCAGAGTTAGGCACTAGGGGTAGGGTTAGGCACTAGGGGAAGGATACAGTTAGGCACTAGTGGTAGGGCTAGGCACTAGGGGAAGGAAAAAGTAAGGCACTAGAGGTAGGGTTAGGCACTAGGGGAAGGATAGAGTTAGGCACTAGTGGTTGGTTAGGCACTAGGGGAAGGATAGAGTTAGGCACTAGGGGTTGGTTAGGCACTAGGGGAAGGATAAAGTTAGACACTAGGGTTAGGCACTAGGGGGAGGTTTAGGGTTAGACACTAGCTGGAGGTTAGGGTTTGGCACTAGGGGGAGGTTAGGCTTAGGCACTAGGGGAAGGATGGAGTTGGACACTAAGGGGAGGTTAGGGTTAGGCACTAGGGGGAGGTTAGGGCTAGTCACTAGGGGAAGGAAAGAGTTAGGCACTAGGGGGAGGTTAGGGTTAGGCACTAGAGGGAGGTTAGGATTAGGCACTATGGGGAGGTTAGGGTTAGTCACTAGGGGAAGGATAGAGCTAGGCACTAGGGGTAGGGTTAGACACTAGGGAATGATAGAGTTAGGCACTAGGGGTAGGGTTAGGAACTAGGGGAAGGATAGATTTGGGCATTAGGGTTAGGGTTAGGCACTAGGGGGAGGGTTAGGGTTAGGTACTATGGGGAGGTTAGGGTTAGTCACTAGGGGAAGGATAGAGTTAGCCACTAGGGGGAGGTTAGGGTTAGTCACTAGGGGATGGATAGAGTTAGTCACTAATGGAAGGATAGAGTTATGCACTAGGGGTAAGGTTATAGACCAGGGGTAGAGTTAGGCACTAGGAGAAGGATAGAGTAAGGCAGTAAGGGAAGGATAGAGTTAGGCACTAGGGAGATGCTAGGCATTAGGGAGAGGTTAGCGTTAGGCACTAGGGGAAGGATAGAGTAAGGCACTAGTGGTAGGGCTAGGCACTAGGGGAAGGAAAAAGTAAGGCACTAGGGGAAGGATAGAGTTAGGAACTAGTGGTTTGTTAAGCACTAGGGGAAGGATAGAGTTAGGCACTAGGGGTTGGTTAGGCACTAGGGGAAGGATAGAGTTAGAAACTAGGGTTAGGCACTAGGGGGAGGTTTAGGGTTAGACACTAGCTGGAGGTTAGGGTTTGGCACTAGGGGAAGGATAGAGTTAGGCACTAGGGGTAGGGTTAGGAACTAGGGGAAGGATAGAGTTGGGCATTAGGGGTAGGGTTAGGCACTAGGGGGAAGGTTAGGGTTAGGTACTATGAGGAGGTTAGGGTTAGTCACTAGGGGAAGGATAGAGTTAGCCACTAGGGGGAGGTTAGGGTTAGTCACTAGGGGATGGATACAGTTAGTCACTAGTGGAAGGATAGAGTTATGCACTAGGGGTAAGGTTAGAGACCAGGGGTAGAGTTAGGCACTAGGGGAAGGTTGAGTAAGGCAGTAAGGGAAGGATAGAGTTAGGCACTAGGGAGATGCTAGGCATTAGGGAGAGGTTAGCGTTAGGCAATAGGGAAAGGATAGAGTAAGGCACTAGGGGAAGTTTAGAGTTATGCACTAGGGGAGGTTAGGGTTAAGCACTAGGGGTAGCATTAGGCACTTGGGGAAGGTCAGAGTTAGGCACTTGGGGTAGGGTTAGGCACTAGGGGAAGGATACAGTTAGGCACTAGTGGTAGGGCTAGGCACTAGGAGAAGGATAAAGTTGGGCACTAGGGGTATGGTTAAGCACTAGGGGAAGGACAGAGTTAGGCACTTGTGGTTGGTTAGGCACTAGGGGAAGGATAGAGTTAGACACTAGGGTTAGGCACTAGGGGGAGGTTTAGGGTTAGACACTAGCTGGAGGTTAGGGTTTGGCACTAGGGGGAGGTTAGGCTTAGGCTCTAGGGGAAGGATAGAGTTGGGCACTAGGGTTAGGGTTAGGCACTAGGGGGAGGGTTAGGGTAAGTCACTAGGGGAAGGATAGAGTTGGGCACTACGGGGAGGTTAGGGTTAGGCATTAGGGGAAGGATAGAGTTAGGCACTAGGGGTAGGGTTAGGCACCAGGGGCTAGAGTTAGGCTCTAAGGGAAGGATAGAGTTAGACACTACAGGGAGGTTAGGGCTAGTCACTAGTGGAAGGAAAGAGTTAGGCACTAGGGGGAGGTTAGGATTAGGTACTAGAGGGAGGTTAGGATTAGGCACTAGGTGGAGGTTAGGGTTAGTCACTAGGGGAAGTCACTAGGGGTAGTCACTAGGGGTAGGGTTAGGCACTAGGGGAAGGATAGAGTTAGGCACTTGGGGTAGGGTTAGGAACTAGGGGAAGGATAGAGTTGGGCATTAGGGGTAGGGTTAGGCACTAGGGGAGGGTTAGGGTTAGGTACTATGGGGAGGTTAGGGTTAGTCACTTGGGAAAGGACAGAGTTAGCCATTAGGGGGAGGTTAGGGTTAGTCACTAGGGGATGGATAGAGTTAGGCACTAGGGGTAAGGTTAGAGACCAGGGGTAGAGTTAGGCACTAGGGGAAGGATAGAGTAAGGCAGTAAGGGAAGGATAAAGTTAGGCACTAGGGAGATGCTAGGCATTAGGGAGAGGTTAGGGTTAGGCACTAGGGGGAGGTTAAGGTTAGGCACTAGAGGGAGGTTAGGGTTCAGCACTAGGGAGAGGTTAGGGTCAGTTACTAGGGGAAGGATAGAGTTAGGCACTAGGGGTAGGGTTAGGCACTAGGGGAAGGATAGAGTTAGGCACTAGGGGTAGGGTTAGGCACTAGGGAGAGGTTAGGGTTAGTCACTAGGGGAAGGATAGAGTTAGGCACTAGGGGTAGGGTTAGGCACTAGGGGAAGGATAGAGTTGGGCATTAGGGGTAGGGTTAGGCACTAGGGGAGGGTTAGGGTTAGGTACTATGGGGAGGTTAGGGTTAGTCACTAGGGAAAGGACAGAGTTAGCCATTAGGGGGAGGTTAGGGTTAGTCACTAGGGGATGGATAGAGTTAGTCACTAGTGGAAGGATAGAGTTAGGCACTAGGGTTAATGTTAGAGACCAGGGGTAGAGTTAGGCACTAGGGGAAGGATAGAGTAAGGCAGTAAGGGAAGGATAGAGTTAGGCACTAGGGGTAGGGTTAGGCACTAGGGGAAGGATAGAGTTAGGCACTAGGGGTAGGGTTAGGCACTAGGGAGAGGTTAGGGTTAGTCACTAGGGGAAGAATAGAGTTAGGCACTAGGGGTAGGGTTAGGCACTAGGGGAAGGAAAGAGTTAGGCACTAACTACTAGGGGAAGGATAGAGTTGGGCACTAGGGGTAGGGTTAGGCACTAGAGGGAGGGTTAGGCACATGGGGTAGTTTAGGGTTAGTCACTAGGGGCAGGTTAGGGTTAGTCATTAGGGGATGGATAGAGTTAGTCACTAGGGGAAGGATAGAGTTAGGCACTAGGGGTAAGGTTAGGGACCAGGGGTAGAGTTAGGCACTAGGGGAAGGATAGAGTTAGGCACTAGGGAGAGGTTAGGGTTAAGCACTAGAGAGAGGTTAGGGTTAGTCACTAGGGGAAGGATAGAGCTAGGCACTATGGGTAGGTTTAGGCACTAGGGGGAGGCTAGGGTAGGCATTAGGGAGGGAGTTGAGGATAGAGGGGCTGGACTTATCAAAATGCTGGCGCATCAGATGACTTGTGGGAACTGACAGTCACTTGACCGGCGGGACCCGGAAAGGTTCTGCTTGGGACGCCGCTGCCCCAAGTGACTGCTGTGCTACCAAGGTCGATATATATCGAAATGTCATCATTTTGACTAAATGAGGAATGTGAACTTGGTCAATGTCAACATTCTGGCCATGTTGACCATATGAATGTCGATATTATGAATGTGAAGATCTCATACCTAACCCATGCCGCACGCAATGTTACATCATAAAGCACATGGGGCATTTTAGAGTTACATGCAGGTCGCAATGCGCACAGACCGCACTGATCTCAGCATACTGCCCATGTCATAATGAGGAATCCGCTTCTGCGCAGGTGTCTAACATCAGCATAAAGCAGTAAGCGGCGTGCCGCGACTGTACAGCAGAGCGGGCCTCCGGGATGTCCGGGTCACAATCAGGCCCATTGTGTGCAGTGAGTGGCCACAAGCAGGATTTTGATTGGTTGCCTGTGGGAGCTAGTGAGTGGGAAGCGGCTATATAACGGGAGACACCCACATGGCACAGCTCTGCAAATACCTCTCACATTTTTATAAGCTATTTTTATTTATTATAGCAAAGTTTGATTTAGCAGAGAATGTGGTAATTGTCGCAGTCAGGTCGGTGATACCTGGATGTGTCACGCCACCATATGTGCGGTACCAAAACCATGGCTGACAAAACCAAACGCTTCTGTGTCATTTTCCGTACACATTATAGTGATGTACTGGTGCAGGTGCAGGTCAGTGGCATCTGGCTGGCTTCCTAGGTGAAGCGCGGCAATCCATGTGCACAATCAGCAGTATGGAAACTGGTTTATATACTGTATCTGTATCCGGCTTGCAAGGTGCCTGGAACAGGACTCTGCATATCTGCCATAGCTGCGTCACTAGTGCCGGGGGCTCAGCTTTCTGGTCCCAGTGGCAGCCTGGACCCTTCTTTGTGATGTCACATGTATGGTGGACGCATTATTGCCTTGGTATAGACCAAATGGCCTCTGATTTGTACTTGGGCCATAAAGGGTTTGCATGACTAATGGGCACCAGAATAGGGTAATATTTTCTATACCAGCCACCATAATGGTAAATATAATCCTTACTGATATCCTTCAGTATATAAATTAACAACAGGAGTCATTAGGAGCAGTTTGTACGTTAAGATCCACAGTGATGTGAGCCGGGTAAACAGTCTACAGGAACTGCAAATGGAAGTAGATGGGTTGTAGTCTGGAGCAAAAGGGTAAAGAGCCAGGAGGGTTCTCCTACAGAGCCAAGGTCTGACACGGAGAAGGTAATCCAACCAAGAGGTTTGCAGGCGCTTAAGTCTGAGGAACTGATTAAATGAGCTGGCAGCCTGATGCCCCCAGGGAGCATCTTATATAGACCTGTGATAACAAGTCTCAGGTGTTAATAATGCATTGGTAGCAGAAAATCTCATCTCACTGCTGTCACGCAGGGTCCCGAAGTTCAAACACAGGAAGCGTCAGGGGGCACAAAATCCCTGCATCAGACGAGGCTTTATTAGAATGTATGAACAGGAGGTTTGTTAGAGGATTGGGAGAGAGCCTGGAGCAGCCGAGGGCCTGACATCCTAACCGATAAACGGTGACTACCTTTTTGTAATGTGCCCACCAAAATGTCATGATTTGTATACTAGCCATCAGAATGTAATCTGTTTTGTATACTAGCTACCAGCATATAATCTGTTTTGTATACTGGCCTCCAAAATGTAATCTGTTTTGGATACTAGTTGCCAGATTATTATCTGTTTTGTATACTAATCACCAGAATGTAATCTCGTTTATATACTAGCCACCAACATATCTGTTTTTTTATACTGGCCACCAAAATGTAATCTGTTTTGGATACTGGCCACCAAAATGTAATCTGTTTTGGATACTAGTTTCCAGATTATAATCTGTTTTGTATACTAGCCACCAGAATATAATCTGTTTTCTTTAGAAATCACCAGTGTAATGAATCTCCCCTGTATTTGTATAAATCCTCTAGAGTCACGCTAGGGAGGGCTTCTGCCTATAACAACCGCCCGTTGTTCCCATAGAGTACAATGCACTCACTGGTACTTAGGATGCAGCCAGGTCTTAACCGCCGGACAGTAGGGGCTTATACAAACAGCAGGAGTTTGCAAGGTGAAATTGGAGTAGTAGTACAAAGGTAATATTAACCACAGAGCAGCCTGCAACTGTGGGCTTAAGCAAGATAGAATGCACACTAATAAACCCTCTAGCGTAAATATCAGAAATACTAATGAATAATATTACAGGGTAATTACCACAGAGCAGCATGCACTGTGGACAATGACAGAATATGATTGCATATAAACACAACTACATAAAATAGTGGCAATCACAAACAACTGATATATTGCAAGATGGTAGCAATAGACTCCATATTTGCCGACATTGGAGTTTTCCTCCCCGGGAGAAGCCCGGGGAGGAGAAGCAGGTGGGAGATGATGGGGCTGTGCCTGATGGGTTGTGTCATTAAGCCCCACCCCTCACTGCAATTTTCAGTGACCAGCGCATATTTTAATAAGGGGCAGGGCCAAATTTATGCGATTCTCATAGAATTGCATCATTAGGTTGCGCCCCCTACTCACGGACCCGCTGGTCCTTAAGAAAATTCTCCTTATTCTTCCCACTTCACTAGGAAGTCGGCAGAATGCGGGAGAAGTGCCTACTCTTCACGGGGTGTGGGGGGTTATCCGAAAAATCTGGACCCTCCCGCGACTTTTCGGGAGGGTAGGCATGTATGAATAAACTCAGATACACATGCAGCTGGCAGTATGGAATTGCAGCATAATATATAATGCAGAATGGAATAGCAATATATTAACCAGCATGTGTTTTGCATAGTATAATAGCAGCAAGAGATATGTACATATATTGCAGGATGGAATAGCAATAGTATACAACCTGAATGGCTTGCACAGGGGAATTGCAGTGCAATGAATGCTCCAGGTATACTTGCAACAGGTACAGGTAATGCAAGGCAGAGCCAGAACGGGAACCAGGAATACCAAACAGCAAATACAGGGACTGGATGGAATGACTTCACAAGAAACTATCACCGGCAAGGCAGGAATGGGCTGGCTGTCCTATAACAGAAGTCAGAACCAATCCTGTGTGAGCAAACGAGACCAGCTGCTGGTAATTACCACTATGCACATTTGAGTGCTGCATGTTCACAGAGGCTTCCCAGTTGGGAGCAATTAGCCTGGACCAAACCTCTCTGTAGCTGTCTTTGCCTGTTAACCTCCTCAGCTCAGGCCAGAACCTGCAGCATATATGAGCTGCCACTATGGCTCATAACAACCAGAATATAATCTGCTTTGTATACTAGCCACCAGAATGTGATCTGTTTTGTATATTAGCTGCTAGATTATAATCTGTCTTGTATACTAGTTGCTAGATTATAATTAGGGATGTGCAGGCTCGGATAGGTTCAAATGTTCCCGCCAAATTCACAATTTTCCCGCCAAAAATCGGGTCTCAGAAAGGGGCAAAATGTCATCTTTCATGGACAAATATCATCATTCCTGGACAAAAGTCCATGGAATATGATGTTTGTCCATGGAAGATGATGTTTGTCCATGGAATATGATGTTTGTCCATGGAAGATGATGTTTGTCCATGAAAGGTGATGTTTTGCTTCTTTCTGAGACCCAATTTTTTGGCGGGAAAAATCCAAAGTTGGCAGGAAAATTCGAACCTATCCGAGCCTGCACATCTATAATTATAATCTGTTTTGTATACTAGCCACCAGAATGTAATCTGGTTTGTATATTAGCCACCAGAATGTAATCTGTTTTATATACTTGCCACCCAAATGTAATCTGTTTTGTATACTAGCCATCAGAACGTAATAGGATAGCATGCCATATTAGGTGTATGGGGCTACATTGTAGAGTGTAGCTCATTCAAAGTAAAGTTTACAATCCACATCCTGGTGAATCCAGCATTGAACTTTGCATCTCCCTAATCCTGGTCAATGTCTTCATAATACTCTGGGTAGAGAATACATGATGTTATAATACTGGGATATGATTTATATATGATTCGGTTCTCAGAAAAATATATATTATTCTGAGAACCGAACCCACCTGAACTTGCAGATCTGAGGCGAGATCCGAGTAAGGCTCAGGTTTTCCCGCCTGACTTGGCAAGGCAAAATGTCATCATCCCATTGTGTCGGATTCTCATGGGTTTTGGATTGTATAAAAGTCCCTCCCCCACGATGATCGGCGCCATTTGCTTGTTGAGTCCCGGGCTGTCAGGGATGTGCTTCATCCAAGAGGGGCTGCAGTGTCCATCCAGGGGCTGCTGTGTCCATCCAGGGGCTGCTTATATCTATCCAAGGGCTGCTGTGTCCATCCAGGCCAGGGCTGCTGTATCCATTAAAGAGATGCTGTATCCGTCCAAGGATTGCTATGTCCATCCAAGGACTGCTGTATCCATTAAAGGGCTGCTGTGTCCATCCAGGCCAGGGCTGCTGTATCCATCCAAGGGCCGCTGTGGGTCTGTTGTGTCCATCCAGGGGTTGCTGTGTCCATCAAGGGCAGGGGCTTCTGTGTCTATCCAGGGTCTTCTGTGTCCATTCAGGGGTTTCTGTGTCTATCCAGGGGCTTCTGTGTCTATCCAGGGGTTCCTGTGTCCATCCAGGGGTTCCTGTGTCCATCCAGGGGTTTCTGTGTCCATCCAGGGGCTGCTGTGTCCATCCAGGGGTTTCTGTCCATCCAAGGGTGCCCAGTGTATAAAAAAATAAAAGCTAATAAATAATATAATTAATAAAAAAGAATAATATATTAGATTTTTTTTGTGCTGTACCCCAGTGTACTATATTTCATTTATTAATTTTTTTTTACTGTGACGCTGCCTGTCAGACCGCAGTGTAATATTCATACATATTGTTTGTGAGACTGTAAGTGGAAACGCAGTGTAGGAAATATTGTCACACTGTAAGTGGAAACGCAGTGTATTCGTAAAAAATATTGTGACACTAAGTGGAAACGCAGTGTATTCGTAAAAAATATTGTGACACTGTAAGTGGTAGCGCAGTGTGTTATTTTTTTCATATTCATAAAAAAATATTGTGACACTGTAAGTGGAAACTTCACAATTGTACAATTTAATAACACAAAGTTAGCAATAAAAAATGCAACTTTTCACTTCTTTCCTCAATCATGAATAAATGATTAGTCTACATGCCGATTACAAGGCCACAACAAAGTGCTAAATAAAGTGCATAACAAATTAAACATAATGACATCACAAACGCCTCGGCTGAGATTCACATAAACATATTTTCTAAGGGTGAAAATAGAGGATATGGAGTCTCATTCAGACCAGCTCGCGAGCGCTGTACGCTCGCAAGCGGGTCGATGTTACCCAAATGCGTTCTTACCCAAATGCGCATGCACATGATGGAGGCGCCTCCATCGTGCGAATGCGCGAGACCCGGAGAGTGACGGGGAAGCCGTCGCTCGGGTCTCACAACAAAGGGGGCATGCTGTCGCTGGTGAGTGACCACGCTGGTGAGTAGGTCCGGCCCCACTGACATTACTAGTGATGTCAGTGGGAGTGTTTTTGGCTCTGATAGAGCCAAAAGCACTCCAGGGTCTCGTCGCAAGCCCGATGGTCGCGATGGTCTTGACCATCATGACCATCTTTTTGGCCGCTCACATAAGCTGTGGGAGGCCACCCACAGCTATGCGAGCGGCCAGGAGGTCGCTCCATTTTAAGCAAGGCCGGCCCTGATTCAGAGCGAGCGCTCTGGTCAGAGCGTCCGGCTCTGAATCAGGCCCATGGTTTAAAAAATGGAATAAAGCAGCTAAAACTGCATTCTCTGATTATAGTGTCCCTACTCCCTACCCATGGCCCCTCTACATGAATTTCAGCGAGTCAGAGGGGCAACTCCATGCAACTGTATTCCAGAGTGCAGCTGTTCCTCCTGTAGCCCAGGTCAGAAGATGTGTGTGTCAGCCTCATTCTCCCCCCCAGCCCCAGTGTCAGCCTCATTCTCCCCCCAGCCCCAGTGTCAGCCTCATTCTCCCCCCCAACGTGTCAGCGTCATTCTCCCCCCCAGCCCCAGGGTGTCAGCCTCATTCTCCCCCCCAGCCCCAGTGTCAGCCTCAATCTCCACCCCAGCACCAGCATGTCAGCCTCAGTCTCCCCCCCAGCCCCAGTATGTCAGCCTCATTTTCTCCCCCAGCATGTCAGCCTCATTCTCCCCCCCCAGCATGTCAGCCTCATTCTCCCCCCAGCCCTAGTGTGTCAGCCTCATTCTCCCCCCCAGCCCCAGTGTGTCAGCCTCATTCCTCCCCCAGCTCCAGCGAGTCAGCCTCATTCTCCCCCCAGCCCCAGGGTGTCAGCCTCATTTCCCCCCCAGCCCCAGTGTGTCAGCCTCAATCTACCCCCAGCCCCAGCATGTCAGCCTCAATCTCCCACCCAGCCCCAGTGTGTCAGCCTCAATCTCTCCCCCAGCCCCAGAATGTCAGCCTCAATATCCCCTCCAGCCCCAGTGTGTCAGCCTCATTCTCCACCCGCAGCCCCAGGGTGTCAGTCTCATTCTCCCCCCAGTCCCAGCATGTCAGCCTTATTCTCTCCCCCATCCCCAGCATGTCAGCCTCATTCTCCCCCCCAAGCCCCAGGGTGTCAGCCTCATTCTCCCCCCCCAGCCCCAGTGGGTCAGCCTCAATCTCCCCCCAGTCCCAGCATGTCACCCTCATTCTCCCCCCCAGAGTGCCAGCCTCATTCTACCCCCCAGCCCCAGTTTGTCAGCCTCATTCTCCACCCCAGCCCCAACGTGTCAGCCTCATTCTCCCCCCCAGCCCCAGTGTGTCAGCCTCATTCTCCACCCCAGCCCCAACGTGTCAGCCTCATTCTCCCCCCCAGCCCCAGGGTGTCAGCCTCATTCTCCCCCCCAGCCCCAGTGTGTCAGCCTCAATCTCCCCCCAAGCCCCAGCATGTCAGCCTCAATCTCCCCCCCAGCCCCAGTGTGTCAGCCTCATTTTCTCCCCCAGCATGTCAGCATCATTCTCCCCCCCAGCATGTCAGCCTCATTCTCCCCCCAGCCCTAGTGTGTCAGCCTCATTCTCCCCCCCAGCCCCAGTGTGTCAGCCTCATTCCTCCCCCAGCTCCAGTGTGTCAACCTCATTCTTCCCCCCTAGTGCCAGTGTGTCAGCCTCAATCTCCCCCCCAGCACGTCAGCCTCATTCTCCCCCCCAGCCCCAGCGTGTCAACCTCATTCTCCCCCACAGCCCCAGTGTGTCAGCCTCATTCTCCCCCCCAGCCCCATCGTCTCAGCCTCATTCTCCCCTCCAGCCCCAGCGTGTCAGCCTTATTCTCCCCCCCAGCCCCAGCATGTCAACCTCATTCTCCCCCCAGCCCCAGTGTGTCAGCCTCATTCTCCCCCCCAGCCCCAGGGTGTCAGCCTCATTCTCCCCCCAAGCCCCAGCGTTTCAGCCTCAATCCCCCCCAGCCACAGTGTGTCAGCCTCATTCTTCCCCCGCAGCCCCAGGGTGTCAGTCTCATTCTCCCCCAGTCCCAGCATGTCAGCCTTATTCTCTCACCCATCCCCAGCATGTCAGCCTCATTCTCCCCCCCAGCCCCAGTGTGTCAGGCTCATTCTCCCCCCAGCCCCAGTGTGTCAGCCACACTATCAACCCCAAGCCCCAGGGTGAAAGCCTCATTCTCCCCCCCAGCCCCAGTGGGTCAGCCTCAATCTCCCCCCAGTCCCAGTATGTCACCCTCATTCTCCCCCGCAGAGTGTCAGCCTCATTCTCCCCCCAGCCCCAGTGTGTCAGCCTCATTCTCCCCCCCAGCCCCAGTGTGTCAGTCTCATTCTCCCCCCCAGCCCCATGTTGTCAGCCTCATTCTCCCCCCCAGCCCCAGTGTGTCAGCCTCAAATTACCCCCAGCCCCAGCATGTCAGCCTCAATCTCCCCCCAGCCCCAGCGTGTCAGCCTCATTTTCTCCCCCAGTATGTCAGCCTCATTCTCCCCCCAGCCCTAGAGTGTCAGCCTCATTCTCCCCCCCAGCCCCAGTGTGTCAGCCTCATTCCTCCCCCAGCTCCAGCGAGTCAGCCTCATTCTAACCCCAGCCCCAGGGTGTCAGCCTCATTCTCCCCCCCAGTCCCAGGGTGTAAGCCTCATCCACCCCCCAGCCCAAGCATTTCAGCCTCATTCTGCCCCCAGCCCCAGGGTGTCAGCCTCATTCTCCCCCCAGCCCCAGTGTGTCAGCCTCAATCTCCCCCCCAGCTCCAGCATGTCAGCCTCAATCTCCCACCCAGCCCCAGTGTGTCAGCCTCAATCTCCCCCCCAGCCCCAGCATGTCAGCCTCAATATCCCGTCCATCCCCAGTGTGTCAGCCTCATTCTCCCCCCGCAGCCCCAGGGTGTCAGTCTCATTCTCCCCCCAGTCCCAGCATGTTAGCCTTATTTTCTCCCCCAAGTCCCAGTGTGTCAGCCTCAATCTCCCCCCAGCCCCAGCATGTCACCCTCATTCTCCCCCCCAGCCCCAGTGTGTCAGTCTCATTTCTCCCCCAGCATGTCAGCCTCATTCTCCCCCCCAGCATGTCAGCCTCATTCTCCCCCAGCCCTAGTGTGTCAGCCTCATTCTCCCCCCCAGCCCCAGTGTGTCAGCCTCATTCCTCCCCCAGCTCCAGTGTGTCAACCTCATTCTTCCCCCCCAGTGCCAGTGTGTCAGCCTCAATCTCCCCCCCAGCATGTCAACCTCATTCTCACCCCCCAGCTCCAGTGTGTCAGCCTCAATCTCCCCCCCAGCATGTCAGCCTCATTCTCCACCCCAGCCCCAGTGTGTCAGCCTCATTCCCCCCCAGCCCAAGTGTGTCAACCTCATCCCCCCCAGCCCCAGGGTGTCAGCCTCTTTCTCCTCCTCCAGCTCCAGTGAGTCAGCCTCATTCTCCCACCAGCCCCAGGGTGTCAGCCACATTCTCCCCCCCAGCCCCAGGGTGTAAGCCTCATCCTCCCCCCCAGCCCCAGTGTCAGCCTCATTCTCTCCCCCAGCCCCAGTGTTTCAGCCTAATTCTCCCCCCCAGCCCCAGCATGTCAGCCTCATTCTCTCCCCAGCCACAGCATGTTAACCTTCATTCTCTCCCCCAGCCCCAGTGTGTCAGCCTCATTTTCTCCCCTAGCTCTAATTCTCCCCCCCAGCCCCAGCGTGTCAGCCTCATTCTCCCCCCAGCCCCAGTGTGTCAGCCTCATTCTCCCCACTCAGCCCCATGTCAGCCTCATTCTTTCCCCCAGCCCTAGATTGTCAGCCTCATTCTCCCCCCCAGAGTGTCAGCCTCATTATCCCCCCAGCCCCAGCATGTCAGCCTCATTCTCCCCCCCAGCCCAAGCGTGTCAGCCTAAATGTCAGCCTCATTCTCCCCCCAGCCCTAGTGTGTCAGCCTCATTCTACCCCCCAGCCCCAGTGTGTCAGCTTCATTCCTCCTGCAGCTCCAGCATGTCAACTTCATTCTTCCCCCCCAGTGCCAGTGTGTCAGCCTCCATCTCCCCCCCAGCATGTCAGCCTCATTCTCCCCCCCCAGCTCCAGTGTGTCAGCCTCAATCTTCCCCCCAGCATGTCAGCCTCATTCCCCCCCCCAGCCCAAGTGTGTCAGCCTAAATGTCAGCCTCATTCTCCCCCCAGCCCTAGTGTGTCAGCCTCATTCTACCCCCCAGCCCCAGTGTGTCAGCTTCATTCCTCCTGCAGCTCCAGCGTGTCAACTTCATTCTTCCCCCCCAGTGCCAGTGTGTCAGCCTCCATCTCCCCCCCAGCATGTCAGCCTCATTCTACCCACCCAGCTCGTGTGTCAGCCTCAATCTCCCCCCCAGCATGTCAGCCTCATTCTACCCCCTAGCCCCAGTGTGTCAGCTTCATTCCCCCACCAGCCCCAGTGTGTTAACCTCATTCCCCCCCAGCCCCAGGGTGGCGGCCTCTTTCTCCTCCTCCAGCTCCAGTGAGTCAGCCTCATTCTCCCCCCAGCCCCAGGGTGTCAGCCTCATTCTCCCCCCCAGCCCCAGGGTGTAAGCCTCATCCCCCCCAGCCCAAGCGTGTCAGCCTCATTCTCCCCCCAGCCCCAGGGTGTCAGCCTCATTCTCCCTCCAGCCCCAGTGTCAGCCTCATTCTCTCCCCCAGCCCCAGCATGTCAGCCTCATTCTCTCCCCAGCCACAGCATGTCAGCCTCATTCTCTCCCCCAGCCCCAGTGTGTCAGCCTCATTCTCCCCCCAGCCCAAGTGTGTCAGCCTCACTCTCCCCCCCAAGCCCCAGGGTGTCAGCCTCATTCTCCCCCCGCTGCCCCAGGGTGTCAGACTCATTCTCCCCCCAGTCCCAGCATGTCAGCCTTATTCTCTCCCCTAAGTCCCAGTGTGTCAGCCTCAATCTCCCCCCAGCCCCAGCATGTCACCCTCATTCTCCCCCCCAGCCCGAGTGTGTCAGCCTCATTTTCTCCCCCAGCATGTCAGCCTCATTCTCCCCCCAGCATGTCAGCCTCATTCTCCCCCAGCCCTAGTGTGTCAGCCTCATCTCCCCCCCAGCCCCAGTGTGTCAGCCTCATTCCTCCCCCAGCTCCAGTGTGTCAACCTCATTCTTCCCCCCCAGTGCCAGTGTGTCAGCCTCAATCTCCCCCCCAGCATGTCAACCTCATTCTCCCCCCCCAGCTCCAGTGTGTCAGCCTTAATCTCCCCCCCAGCGTGTCAGCCTCATTCTCCACCCCAGCCCCAGTGTGTCAGCCTCATTCCCCCCCGGCCCCAGTGTGTCAACCTCATCCCCCCCCAGCCCCAGGGTGTCAGCCTCTTTCTCCTCCTCCAGCTCCAGCGAGTCAGCCTCATTCTCCCACCAGCCCCAGGGTGTCAGCCTCATTCTCCCCCCCAGCCCCAGGGTGTAAGCATCATCCACCCCCCAGCCCCAGTGTCAGCCTCATTCTCGCCCCCAGCCAGTGTTTCAGCCTAATTCTCCCCCCCAGCCCATACATGTCAGCCTCATTCTCTCCCCACCCACAGCATGTTAGCCTCATTCTCTCCCCCAGCCCCAGTGTGTCAGCCTCATTTTCTCCCCTAGCTCTAATTCTCCCCCCCAGCCCCAGCGTGTCAGCCTCATTCTCCCCCCTGCCCCATGTCAGCCTCATTATTTCCCCCAGCCCTAGATTGTCAGCCTCATTCCTCCCCCCCAGAGTGTCAGCCTCATTATCCCCCCAGCCCCAGCATGTCAGCCTCATTCTCCCCCCCAGCCCAAGCGTGTCAGCCTAAATGTCAGCCTCATTCTCCCCCCAGCCCTAGTGTGTCAGCCTCATTCTACCCCCCAGCCCCAGTGTGTCAGCTTCATTCCTCCCCCAGCTCCAGCGTGTCAACTTCATTCTTCCCCCCCAGTGCCAGTGTGTCAGCCTCAATCTCCCCCCCAGCATGTCAGCCTCATTCTCCCCCCCAGCTCCAGTGTGTCAGCCTCAATCTCCCCCCCAGCATGTCAGCCTCATTCTCCCCCCCAGCCCCAGTGTGTCAGCCTCATTCCCCCCCCAACCCCAGTGTGTCAACCTCATTCCCCCCCAGCCCCAGGGTGTCAGTCTCTTTCTCCTCCTCCAGCTCCAGCGAGTCAGCCTCATTCTCCCACCAGCCCCAGGGTGTCAGCCTCATTCTCCCCCCCAGCCCCAGGGTGTAAGCATCATCCACCCCCCCAGCCCCAGTGTCAGCCTCATTCTCTCCCCCAGCCCGTGTTTCAGCCTAATTCTCCCCCCAGCCCATGCATGTCAGCCTCATTCTCTCCCCACCCACAGCATGTTAGCCTCATTCTCTCCCCCAGCCCCAGTGTGTCAGCCTCATTCTCCCCCCCAGCCCCATGTCAGCCTCATTCTCCCCCCCAGTCCCAGCATGTCAGCCTCATTCTCTACCCCAGCCCCAGCATGTCAGCCTCATTCTCCACCCAGCCCCAGGGTGTCAGCCTCATTCTCCCCCCAGCCCCAGTGCAAGCCTCATTCTCTCCCCCAGCCCCAGCGTGTCAGCCTAATTCTCCCCCCCAGCCCCAGCATGTCAGCCTCATTCTCCCCCCCCAGCCCCAGCATGTCAGCCTCATTCTCCCCCCAGCCCCATGTCTGCCTCATTCTCTCGCCCAGCCCCAGCATGTCAGCCTATTTCTCCCCCCAGCCCAAGTGTGTCAGCCTCATTCTCCCCCCAGCCCCAGGGTGTCAGCCTCATTCTCCCCCCCTGCCCCAGGGTGTCAGCCTCATTCTCCCCCCCCAGTCCCAGTGTGTCAGCCTCATTCTCCCCCCAGCCCCAGAGTCAGCCTCATTCTCTCCCCAGCCACAGCATGTCAGCCTCATTCTCTCCCCCAGCCCCAGTGTGTCAGCCTAATTCACCACCCCAGCCCCAGCATGTCAGCCTCATTCTCCCCACAGCCCCAGTGTGTCAGCCTCATTCTCCCCCCCAACCTCATGTCAGTCTCATTCTTTCCCCCAGCCCCAGCATGTCAGCCTCATTCTCCCCCCCAGTGTGCCAGCCTAATTCTCCCCCCGAGCCCCAGCGTGTCAGCCTCATTCTCCCCCCAGCCCCAGTGTGTCAGCCTCATTCTCCCCCCAGCCCCATGTCAGCCTCATTCTTTCCCCCAGCTCTAGATTGTCAGCCTAATTCTCCCCCCCAGAGTGTCAGCCTCATTATCCCCACAGCCCCAGCATGTCAGCCTCATTCTCCCCCCCAGCCCCAGTGTGTCAGCCTAATTTTCCCCCCAGCCCCAGGGTGTCAACCTCCTTCTCCCTCCCCAGCCGCAGAGTCAGCCTCATTCTCTCCCCCAGCCCCAGCCTGTCAGCCTAATTCTCCCCCTCAGCATAAGCGTTTCAGCCTCAATCTCCCCCCCAGCCCCATTGTCAGCCTCATTCTCTCCCCCAGCCCCAGTGTGTCAGCCTAATTCTCCCCCCAGCCCCAGCGTGTCAGCCTCATTGTCTCCCCAGCCCCAGCGTGTCAGCCTCATTCTCCCCACAGCCCCAGTGTGTCAGCCTCATTCTCCCCCCCAACCCCATGTCAGTCTCATTCTTTCCCCCAGCCTCGGCATGTCAGACTCATTCTCCCCCTCAGTGTGCCAGCCTAATTCTCCCCCCCAGCCCCAGCATGACAGCCTCATTCTCCCCCCAGCCCCAGTGTGTCAGCCTCATTCTCCCCCCCAGCCCCATGTCAGCCTCATTCTTTCCCCCAGCCCTAGATTGTCAGCCTCATTCTCCCCCCCAGAGTGTCAGCCTCATTATCCCCCCAGCCCCACTATGTCAGCCTCATTCTCCCCCCCAGCCCAAGCGTGTCAGCCTAATTTTCCCCCCAGCCCCAGGGTGTCAGCCTCATTCTCTCCCCCAGCCCCAGCCTCAGCCTAATTCTCCCCCCCAGCGTAAGCGTGTCAGCCTCATTCTCCCCCCAGCCCCAGGGTGTCAGCCTCATTCTCCCCCCCAGCCCCAGTGTCAGCCTCATTCTCTCCCCCAGCCCCAGTGTGTCAGCCTAATTCTCCCCCCCAGCCCCAGCATGTCAGCCTCATTGTCTCCCCAACCCCAGTGTGTCAGCCTCATTCTCCCCCCACCCCCATTTCAGCCTCATTATCTCCCCCAGCCCCAACCTGTCAGTCTCTTCTTCCCCAGCCCAAGTGTGTGTCTCAGCCTTGCTCCCCCCCAACCCATACCACCTCAGCCACTTACTTACCTTGTTTCCTTGGCCGCTTCTCTTCCTCACTGCTCCTCTCTATCCATGGCTCCTCTTGAACATCTCCCTCCAGCAGCCCGGCCCCTTGTTATGACATGGCACACGTGATGTCATAACATCATGTGCGCCATGTCATAACAAGGGGCCGGGCCGCAGTGGGTGTCTGACTGTCATGTTGGAGCTGAAGCAGGCCAGCACCATTGACTTAATGGGCACCAGATCGGCGGGCAGCGGCACTGTTGGATGCAGGCAGCCATGGGCCCCTGAACCACAATGGGGCCCGGTGCAAGGCACTGGCTGCACTGCCGCTAGTTCCGCCCCTGCGCGCAGCTGTAATTTATACACAACACAGGACGGGATGACGATATAGACTTGGGTGATGGTATAATCTGGGGTGATGTATACATCATCCTCTTCACACAGTATTAATTTGTCCCCACTGGAATCCACCATTACAGGTACCTCTGTAATTTTTGCAAGTAATTGACGGTAAAGGTCTTTCTCGTAGAAATTGTAGTTCATTTTGATGGACACTACTGCTATCTCACATCTGTAATACCTCACAGTCCTGTGTATACATCTGTAACATCAGCCACAGCTCAGCCAGCATAGACACCCACTACTGCTATCTCACATCCGTAATACCTCACAGTCCTGTGTATACATCTGTAACATCAGCCACAGCTCAGCCAGCATAGACACCCACTACTGCTATCTCACATCCGTAATACCTCACAGTCCTGTGTATACATCTGTAACATCAGCCACAGCATTGAGACACCCACTACTGCTATCTCACATCTGTAATACCTCACAGTCCTGTGTATACATCTGTAACATCAGCCACAGCTCAGCCAGCATAGAGACGCCCACTACTGCTATCTCACATCTGTAATACCTCACAGTCCTGTGTATACATCTGTAACATCAGCCACAGCATAGAGACACCCACTACTGCTATCTCACATCTGTAATACCTCACAGTCCTGTGTATACATCTGTAACATCAGCCACAGCATAGAGACACCCACTACTGCTATCTCACATCTGTAATACCTCACAGTCCTGTGTATACATCTGTAACATCAGTTACAGCACAGCCAGCATAGAGACACCCACTACTGCTATCTCACATCTGTAATACCTCACAGTCCTGTGTATACATCTGTAACATCAGCTACAGCTCAGCCAGCATAAAGACACCCACTACTGCTATCTCACATCTGTAATACCTCACAGTCCTGTGTATACATCTGTAACATCAGCCACAGCATAGAGACACCCACTACTGCTATCTCACATCTGTAATACCTCACAGTCCTGTGTATACATCTGTAACATCAGCCACAGCATAGAGACACCCACTACTGCTATCTCACATCTGTAATACCTCACAGTCCTGTGTATACATCTGTAACATCAGCCACAGCACATCCAGCATAGGGACGCCCACTACTGCTATCTCACATCTGTAATACCTCACAGTCCTGTGTATACATCTGTAACATCAGCCACAGCACAGCCAGCATAGAGACACCCACTACTGCTCTCACATCTGTAATACCTCACAGTCTTGTGTATACATCTGTAACATCAGCCACAGCACAGCCAGCATAGAGACACCCACTACTGCTCTCACATCTGTAATACCTCACAGTCTTGTGTATACATCTGTAACATCAGCCACAGCTCAGCCAGCATAGAGATACCCACTACTGCTATCTCACATCTGTAATACCTCACAGTCCTGTGTATACATCTGTAACATCAGCCACAGCTCAGCCAGCATAGAGATACCCACTACTGCTATCTCACATCTGTAATACCTCACAGTCTTGTGTATACATCTGTAACATCAGCCACAGCTCAGCCAGCATAGAGATACCCACTACTGCTATATCACATCTACTGTATAATACCTCACAGTCCTGTGTATACATCTGTAACATCAGCCACAGCTCAGCCAGCATAGAGACACACACTACTGCTATCTCACATCTTTAATACCTCACAGTCCTGTGTATACATCTGTAACATCAGCCACAGCTCAGCCAGCATAGAGATACCCACTACTGCTATCTCACATCTGTAATACCTCACAGTCCTGTGTATACATCTGTATCATCGAGTAACATCGGACCCTCATGCAGAATTACAGCAGGTCTAACCTGACTCAGAAATTACACCTGTCATTGCACACAGTGAGTAATCAAGCTGCGAATGCCGTCGCAATGGCTAATTTATGAACGGCCAGGAAACGGCGTTCAAACGGACTGGTGCACCTGCATTTCTGCAACCATTCCCCCGTCACCACCCCCAAAAGTTAACATCCTCTCACTCATTCTGCAATGGCTTTGCATTGGTGTATGTGATTGCAGTGTAATCACAATACTGGCCTGCGCACTGCGGTTCATACCCATACAATGTATGCACCATCGGCCAATCTGCACATGCATTACAATTGTGATCTGTAATAATTCAGGCCCTCTGTACAGTGGTGTTTGAATAATTCTCCTCAAATTGGCAGAACTGAGGACCTGATTCAGACCCGGTCGCTAAGAAGCGTTCGCTCATAGCAAGCGATGGTTCTCAATGTGTGCATGCATCGCTGTGCGCATGTGCGAACTAGTCTGACCGATCGGGAAGTGTACGCTTGCCGAGCATAGACAGCCCAGCAGAATGAGTGACAGGAGAGGCCGTTTGTGGGTGGTAACAGGGTCTGGTCACTAGAATCGGGAGAGTGGAGGTGCGAACCAGGCGTACCTGAGCCTCTTAACGCCGTATCCGAGGCGTGTATAATTAACAGGCAGCGTCATAGTACAAGTCACCTGGCTGGATTTTACACTAAAGTGCTCGCAGTGCTTGCGGTAGGGTATAGTCATCCTCAAGTGCTGCGAATGCATCCGATGGTACCCGATGTACCGATGGTTGCATACACTTCTTGGAGATGACGTGCGAAGGTGGGCGTCTTAAGACAGGCTGGTGGGCATCTGCAAACACAAAGTGATCGCTCACCAAGTCATAGTGGGTGTGTTTATGGCTTGCCTTGCGATCGCCTGCCTTGCTGGGTGTGTGCTGAATTTGCATACGCTGGGAACAAGCGTACGCATATAGCGAGCGGGTCTGAATTGAGCCCTGAGAGTGAAAAGGGGAATAATGGGGAAATACTTTTATTTTAAGAGAAATGTAAAGTTTTACCAGCAGGTGGCGATGTAAGTCCATCCATTCTCCATGTGTAAGATCTGACAGCTCAGTGCTTCCACAGACAGACAGTAACCCCATTAGCAGAGTGGTGGTAGCAGGGCTGCAGCTCTGGGGGAGAGTGCCCCTCCCGGTGTGCCCTGACACTGTGCTCCCTTTACTATCCTTCAGGGGTGTATCTAGGGGTCCGAGCGCCCCTGGCAAAGTAAGAGACTGGAGCCCCCCATATTTTGTGCAATAATTACACTCTGTACTTATAACGCTAAGAACAAAAATTATTCATGTTACGCCACACAGTAGTACCCCTGATACATGTTATGCCACACAGTAGTACCCCTTTTACACGTTACAGTAGTGTCTCTTATACACGTTACACCACACAGTAGTGTCCCTTATACACATTACGCCACACAGTAGTGTCTCTTATACACGTTATGCCACACAGTAGTGTCCCTTATACACATTATGCCACACAGAAGTGTCCCTTATACACGTTATGCCCCACAGTAGTGTCTCTTATACACGTTATGCCACACAGTAGTGTCCCTTATACACATTACGCCACACAGTAGTGTCTCTTATACACCTTACGCCACACAGTAGTGTCCCTTATACACCTTACGCCACACAGTAGTGTCCCTTATACACGTTACGCCACATACTGTAGTAGTACCCCTTATACACGTTACGCCACACAGTAGTGTCCCTTATACACGTTACACCACACAGTAGTGTCCCTTATACACATTACACCACACAGTAGTACCCATTATACACGTTACGCCACACAGTAGTGTCCCTTATACACATTACACCACACAGTAGTACCCATTATACACGTTATGCCACACAGTAGTGTCCATTATACACATTACACCACACAGTAGTACCCATTATACATGTTACGCCACACAGTAGTGTCCATTATACACATTACACCACACAGTAGTACCCATTACACACGTTATGCCACACAGTATTGTCCGTTATACACAATACGCCACACAGTAGTGTCCCTTATACACATTACACCACACAGAAGTGTCCCTTATACACATTATGCCACACAGTAGTGTCTCTTATACAAGTTACGCCACAGTAGTGTCCCTTATACACAATACACCACACAGTAGTGTCCCTTATACACGTTGCGCCACACAGTAGTGTCCCTTATACACATTACGCCACACAAAAGTGTCCCTTATACACATTACGCCACACAGTAGTGTCTCTTATACACAGTATGCCACACAGTAGTGTCCCTTATACACAATACGCCATACAGTAGTGTCCCTTATACACGTTATGCCACACAGTAGTGTGCCTTATACACGTTACGCCACATACTGTAGTAGTACCCCTTATACATGTTATGCCACACAGTAGTGTCCCTTATACACGTTATGCCACACAGTAGTGTCCCTTATACACATTACGCCACACAGTAGTGTCCCTTATACACATTATGCCACACAGTAGTGGCTCTTATACATGTTACGCCACACAGTAGTGTAACTTATACACATTACGCCACACAGTAGTACCCTTATACACATTACGCCACACAGTAGTGTCCGTTATACACATTACACCACACAGTAGTACCCATTATAAATGTTACGCCACACAGTAGTGTCCGTTATTCACATCACACCACACAGTAGTACCCATTATACACGTTACACCACACAGTAGTGTCCGTTATGCACATTACGCCACACAGTGGTGTCCCTTATACACGTTACGCCACAAAGTCGTGTCCCTTATACACGTTACACCACATACTGTAGTAGTACCCCTTATACACATTACACCACACAGTAGTGTCCCTTATACACATTACGCCACACAGTAGTGCCCCTTATACACGTTACGCCACATACTGTAGTAGTACCCCTTACACACATTACGCCACACAGTAGTACCTCTTATACACATTATGCCACACAGTAGTGCCTCTTATACACATTACACCATGCAGTAGTGCACCTTATACACATTACGCCACACAGTAGTACCCATTATACACATTACACCACACAGTAGTACCCATTATACACATTATTCCACACAGTAGTACCCCTTATACACATAATGCAACACAGTAGTAGTGCCCCTTATACACATAATGTTGCACAGTAGTAGTGTTCCTTATACACATTACACCACAGTGTAGTGCCCCTTATACACATTACGCCACACAGTAGTACCCCTTATACACATTACACCACGCAGTAGTACACCTTATACACATTACGCCACACAGTAGTACCCCTTATACACATTACACCACACAGTAGTACACCTTATGCCACACAGTAGTACCCCTTATACACGTAACACCACATACTGTAGTAGTACCCCTTATATACATTATGCCACACAGTAGTACCCCTTATACACATTATGCCACACAGTAGTACCCCTTATACACATTACGCCACACAGTAGTACCATTATACACATTACACCACACAGTAGTACCCATTAAACACATTACGCCACACAGTATACACATAATGCAACACAGTAGTAGTGCCCCTTATACACATAATGCAGCACAGTAGTAGTGCTCCTTCTACATATGCCACAGTAGTAGTGCCCCTTATACACAATGCCAATGGTAGTGCTCCTTCTACACATGCCATGATAGTAGTGCCCCTTGTACACAATGTCCACAGTAGTAGTGCCCCTTGTACACATGCCACAGCAGTAGTGCCCCTTGTACACAATGTCCACAGTAATTGTGCCCCTTGCACACAATGTCCACAGTAGCAGTGCCCCTTGTACACATGCCACAGTAGTAGTGCCCCTTGTACACAATGTCCACAGTAGTAGTGCCTCTTCTACACAATGTCCACAGTAGTAGTACCTCTTGTACACTATGCCCATTGTAGTAGTGCCCCTAATACACTATACCCACAGTAGTAGTGCCCCTTGTACACATGCCACAGTAGTAGTGCCCCTTTTATACATGCCACAGTAGTAGTGTCCCTTGTACGCAATGTCCACAGTAGTAGTGCCCCTTGTACACAATGTCCACAGTAGTAGTGCCCCTTGTACACATGCCACAGTAGTAGTGCCCCTTGTACACAATGCCCACAGTAGTAGTGCCCCTTCTACACAATGTCCACAGTAGTAGTGCCCCTTGTACACATAAGTCCTGGCAGTCCCCCCTGATAACAACCCTGATTCTAACCCCAGACCACGGGTGGGGAGTATCATTCTGGCCAAGGTGTAGATACGCTACTGGTAACCTGAACAGTAAAGGATCAGGGACGTAGTTGCAGTGTCACAATGTGCATATATTCTGCTTTACCCACTTATTCTTTAATTGTAATAACTCGGACTGAAACCATTAATTCAGGCTCTTCTATTGCAATTGGAAGATAAATAGTAAAGAGCAGATCGCTTTCCCTGATGCAGCAGCACTTATTCTCCGAGTCTCAGAGAGTCCTCAGAGCAGGGTGTGTGTTCCTATTCACTCACTAGCACACTCACCTGGCAGGTCATCGGAGACTTCATCTTCTGCATGTTTCAGCTGAAGCCGGCACAGAATTCTGTATTCTGAAGACAGTTGGATAAAACTGAAACGTTATTACCTATCTTCACTAGCAGTGTCTGGAATCATTGTCCGTGAGTGCCGCACCTCTTTACCATGCTGTGGAGGCACACGGTAAAGCTGCAGCATTTTTCTGAGTGCCGGTCCTGGGTACAAGTGGGTATATATATATATTTAGACATTGTTTGGCTGGCTACTTTTCCTCATCGTGTCTCACTCTCTCACTCTACACATCAGATGCTTATTTTATTCATTTCTGAAATGATTTCACCGATTTATTCCTGTTCCTGAAACTTTTTGTTAAAATTCAAACCGAAAAAAAAGTATGTACTGCTGGCCAGCACTAGACAAAAATATCACTGTATATACTAGGAAGAAAAAGCCAGCTGCACTTACTGTATCTCCCCATGTCCACTAGGTGGCACTGTAAGACAGCAGAAGTCTTGTTCTTCTTCAGCTTTATTAAATTACAAAGAGAAGACTTCCACTAAAACCACTTCTAAGAACTCAGAGGGAGGAATTATTTCTTCTTTATGTAGAGTCCTTAAAAGTAAAAGGCTTCTTTGTAGCTATTCTTAGTTTGCTGAGTGCAGTGGGATAATTGGCTGTGGCCGGGATCTTCCACTTGTCGCTGTGGCAGATAGGTCAGGATGGAATGTTAATTAGTGGCAATCTGATGGGTAGAGGACATAACCTGCTGCCTCTGTGCGATTCCTCACTACAGACTGTAATAGAAAGTAAAATCTCCATTTGCGGAGGCAGGCCCCTGGTCCTTGCTGACCTTCCGCTCTACAAATGATTCTATTCAATCATAAGACACTACACTAATGGAGCCAGGGGTATCTACAATAAGAGATACATTCCCCAGGTGAACATTATAGACATGGGCTGCTTATAAGCTACAGTATAGTTAGGTAGATAAGGACCCTCACACTTTCAGGGTTGCAGTGACATCCTCTACAGATAAATGTTACATGGATCTTATGTCCAATAAATATAGGCAGAGACATGCATTCTGCATTCCACCGTCCAGCTTAGTGCTTGTAAGATGTGCTTAGTGGAATGCACACTTACCAGAGGACTACAGAATTACAGGTGCACCTACTCTGACATTCTGATGCCATTGGTCTGTAGTTAGAGGTGGGGGTCAGGCGGTTTCAGTAGATGAGACAGTTTTTAAAACTATCAGTAAACAATATATAGCTCACAGTTTTAAGGGAAAGGATGTGTGATCCAATGCAGAATGGGAAGGGGTCACTCCTGCAGCAAATCATCGCAGTCAGAGATAAGAAAATCAGGAGACACAGAAATCAGATACAGGGAAACCAGGTGACACCGAAACTAGGAGACGCCAAAACCAGGAGACAGGGAAACCAGGAGACAGGGAAACCAGGAGACAGGGAAACCAGGAGACAGGGAAACCAGGAGACAGGGAAGAAACCAGGAGACAGGGAAACCAGGAGACAGTGAAACCAGGAGACAGAGAAACCAGGAGACAGGGAAACCAGGAGACCCCGAAGCCAGGAGACACCAAAGCCAGGAGACACCAAAGCCAGGAGACACCAAAGCCAGGAGACAGGGAAACCAGGAGACAGGGAAACCAGGAGACAGGGAAACCAGGAGACAGGGAAACCAGAAGAAAGGGAAACCAGAAGACAGAGAAACCAGGAGACAGGGAAACCAAGAGACAGGGAAACCAGGAGACAGGGAAACCAGGAGACAGGGAAATCAGGAGACAAGGAAGAAACCAAGAGACAGGGAAACCAGGAGACAGGAAACCAGGAGACAGGGAAATCATGAGACAGGGAAATCAGGAGACAGGGAAGAAACCAGGAGACAGGGGGGAAACCAGGAGACAGGGAAACCAGGAGACAGGGAAGAAACCAGGAGACAGGGAAACCAGGAGACAGGGAAACCAGGAGACTGGGAAACTAAGAGACAGGGAAACCAGGAGACAGGGAAATCAGGAGACAGGGAAGAAACCTGGAGACAGGGAAACCAGGAGACAGGGAAGAAACCAGGAGACAGGGAAACCAGGAGACAGGAAACCAAGAGACAGGGAAACCAGGAGACAGGGAAACCAGGAGACAGGGAAACCAAGAGACAGGGACACCAAGAGACAGGAAAACCAGGAGACAGGGAAACCAGGAGACAGGGAAACCAGGAGACAGGGAAACCAGGAGACAGGGAAACCAAGAGACAGGGAAACCAGGAGACAGGGGAACCAAGAGACAGGGGAAACCAAGAGACAGAGAAACCAGGAGACAGGGAAACCAAGAGACAGGAATACCAAGAGACAGGAATACCAAGAGACAGGGAAACCAGGAGACAGGGAAACCAAGAGACAGGGAAACCAAGAGACAGGGAAACCAGGAGACAGGGAAACCAGGAGACAGGGAAACCAGGAGACAGGGAAATCAGAGCTATGGAAACCAAGAGATAGGAATACCAGGAGACAGGGAAATCAGGAGAGAGGGAATCAAGAGATAGGAGAATCAGAAAATCATAAGACAGTGAAACTAGGAAACCATTCCATTTGCCCCATCAACAAAGTGTACTAAAGTGCTGCATCCTGCGATATCTGTGGATGGCCAGGGAAGGATGTGGCCATCAATGGCCAATGTGCATGATCAAGTTGGAGGCCCGAGGCTGGAGGTTCAGGAAGGCATTGCTTGAATCAACCCATACGGTATTTTGTAAGGGCATCACTGTCACCTCTACAAGCAAGGCAAGCTACTGTGTATATATATATAGTAGCATATATATATATATATATATTTATATTTATAAATATATATGTGTTTGTGGCTTTCCCATGTGATTTTCAGCCCTATATATTATTTATTTTATCTGTTAATTAAGGAATTGTTATTTAATTTCCCAGATGACAACACAAAACTTCTGTCTCTGTATCCATGGGTCTGCCCATCTATGCCGTAATTGGATAATGCCATGTTGCCAGCTGCATCTGGCATTTGTCCAATTTCCACCCACTTAGAGCTCCCATTTGGTTCCTAGGAGCACACACATATGGAACATCTGACCTGATACTTTCTTGCATTTGCATTACTGTCCAGACGCAGCCTGTAGAGATCCCATCTTCCTGTCATGTATGAGGTTTTGAGATCCGAGTCAGGACCCATGGACTGGGCTGATGGGTCAAAGCAGAATAGTGGTGGATGAATAAGAGGTCTACTAATGAGAGACTCATGTGGTAAATGCCTGGTGCCTTCAGAGAAGTCAGTGACACCTAGAAGGTCCCCCAGTCTGTCCTTGGAACCAACTGAGTGTAACTCAACCCCTTACCCTGATTACAGGTATAAGGGGACGGAACCAGTGTTTGGGAACTCAGGGAACAGAGCAGCAATTAATACAGGTAATCAGTAGCCTGCCTGTAATCTACTGACAGATGCTGCAAACCAAGTACCAGAGCTGGGTGAATGGAGCCTATATCCTCAAAGAGGAATCTAGATCCAGCACTCATTCCCAGCAATCAGAGTGAACGTTGGAGCAGAAATTCAGCACAAACCCCAAGACTCTAACAGAGGACCCTAAGGGCAACAACCACCATCAATAGTTGTAGAGATGGTATAGTGAGTAGAGGGAGAGTAGGTCAGGAGCTGTGATGCGGAGATAAGCAATATAACTGCAGAGCATAAAGGTCATCTGAAGTATAGTAAAAATACAGTCCACTTGAACCAGCAATGAGCAGGAGAGTTGTACTTAGGGGACTTGCTTGTAGTCAAGGTCACTGTAGGCTAAAGACTTGGCACTTGGAAGCACTAGGAAAGTCTTTAGGATGCCCAGGAGACTTCAGACTACAATGCAGGCTGGAAACAGGGATAAATCACAGGCTTGGGCTTTACTTGTACCAGATTAGGACCAGAGGTAGCAGACATGGAACTGGATTGGATACGGAGAGTTGAACTGGATTGGGACTGGTGGTAACAGCCGATGAGCTGGAGTGGAACCGCAGACTTGAACCGGAATGGAACCAGAGAAGATAGCAGCAAGCTGGAGTGGAACCACAGGCATACACCAGTTTGGGATAGGTGGTAACAGTAGCTGAGCCAGACTAGGGCCGGTGTTTGAACACAGGCAGGTATTGTGCAGGCTAGAAGCAGGATACAGTACAATGTTAGAGTGGATGGAGCAGACTCAGAGGCAGCAGCTTGCAGGAATCCAGTAGTGCAGGATCAGAGAGTGTATCAGAGGTAGCACTTACACACTAGTGACTGAGATCACAGGAAGGTAAAGAACCACACAGAAGAATTGAACTACACATTGTGTCAACAAGGTGCTAGTGTCAGGTGAAGGCTTAGATAGGAATAGGCTGAGGCGGTCATGTGAGGACAGGAGAAAGGTAGAGACTGGACACTGGTGCTCACCTGATCAGTGCCAACATCATAGGCAAATGCAAGGGAGGTTTCCTTTTGCCTGGAAACCCCCCTCCCCCCAGTCCACACCATGACCACAATAGAAATAGTAATATAATACAATGTTACTAGTGCTGCATGTTCTTTTCGGTATCAGAAATTAAATAATTAGCACCACGTGTGGATCTTTTAACGTGTCATTCAGTAATATACACACTTGTGCATCAACTAGGAGATCTGGAAAACATGCACTGTTAGGGGTGCACAGCTACAGAACATTAATAGGGTTAATTATTAATACACTATCCACTTCATAACGAGATCAATCTGTACATATATGCAGGGCCGAAGCTAGGGTAGTGCGGCCTGTGCTATCACACAGGGCACCACAGGTCAGCGGGCACTGTTTGGGCTTGTCACATTTCTGTTTATTATCATTCTTGCTTGTAGCTTCCTCTTATTTCATCCCCAGCAACTCCTGGCCTCCCCTATCTCTTCCCTGGCTCTTCCCCATGAGGCCATGGCCCTATTTTGGGTGTATTTTGTCCCTTTGAAAATTGAGGGCGGTGCCAATGCTTTTTCTGGCACAGTGCACCAAAAAGTCTAGTTACGGCTCTACATATATGTCCAGGACAGTTCTAGGTTCTTCTGCTGCTCCCCCAGACTACCGGACTTGCTCCAATGCTCTGGAATGTTGCCCACACCTGAAATAAAAACATTCAGCTCAGACAGGATGGCCCTACTGCCACATCTAATGGCTCACTGTGATCGCTGGTCCTGTATATGCTGGAATTATGACACACAATATACTTTGTATGACGCATATTAATTAAAGCTGGGTTCATGGACTAGCCACACTCTTTCTAAAATCAAGCATTTGGAAATGCCCCCTTTAGAAATCCTGCGTTTGCCACTGAACATGGCTGCGCCCATGACCCTCAGGATTAAAGTGACAGCGCTCTAGGACAGAGTGAACCACCTTCACGCAGCACCGCCAGATGGGGTAAGATTGGCTGAGTCCCAGTTTTGTGACAATTACCTTGCTATTTGTATACTGGTGCTGGATCCTTACCATCAGAATACCTAATTCTTCCTGTCTATTAACTTATAAGTGTTTGATCCTGGAACTAGACCCCACTTATTCCTGTCTATGCCCCTCTGTAATAGTGGACTTTATGGCTGTAATCAGCCTTTGGGTGCAGTGATCTGTGGTCACCAGTGATGTGTGGTGAGGTCAATGGCTGGGGAGGCACACATGTATAAAAATTAGAGATGAGCGGCTCTGGTACTCTGAGAACCGGACCCACCCGAACTTCACGGTCTGGGTCGGGATCCAAGTCCGGCTTGGGTTTTCCCACATGACAAAGATCCCAAAATGAGGCAAAACGTCATCATCCCGCTATCGGATTCTAGCAGGTTTTGGATTGTATATAAATTCCTCCCCGCGTTGATTGGCGCCATTTGCTTGCTAAATCCTGGGCTGTCAGGCTGTGCTTCGTCCAAGAGGGCTGTGTTTTCGTCCAATACAGGAGTGTGCAGGGGTGTGCTATGCTGGGCTGTATTGTCCAATTGGTGCAAGGTGTGCTGTACTGTGCTCTGTCCAGGGGGCTGTGTTGCCCATCACGGGGTGTGCTGTGCTGGGCTGTGTTATTCAATACAGTCAGAGTGTGCTGTGTTCTGTCTAGGGGGCTGTTTTATTTATCACTGCTTTGCTAATCCAGGGGTGTGCTGTGCTGTCCATCAAGGGGTGTGCTGTCCAGGGTTGTGCTGTCCATCCAGTGTGCTGTTCGCCCTCAGGCTGTAACAAAAAAAAGTAACAAAAAGTTTTAAAACAATAAAAAAAATAAGTAAAAATTTTTTTTTTTTGTTCTGTACCCGACACTGTGATGCTGTAAGCCATACCCCCCCAGTGTATCCAAAGCACTGTGACGCTGCTGGCCATATTGTGAGTGACTCAGTAGGTTCATCATACTGCAGTGTATAAGTCGTAAAGTATTGTGAGTGACGCTGTCGGTCAGTAATACTGCAGTGTATTATTATTCAGACAAGTATTGTGACACTGTTGGTTAGTAACACTGTAACGTAATATATTCATAAAAAATATTGTGACATTGTAAGGGATAGCGGAATGTATTCATAAAATTTACTGTGACACTGTAAGTGGAAATTCAGTGTAATATTCAACACGTATTGTGACACTGTAAGTGATAGCACTGTATTCATAAAAAATATTGTGACACTGTAAATGGTAGTACAATATATTCATAAAAAATATTGTGACACTGCAAGTGGAAATGCAGTGTAATATTGTGACACTGTAAGTAGTAGCGCAGTATATTCATAAAAAATATTGTACATTTGTGACACTGTAAGTGGTAGCACAGTGTTTTATTCATTAAAAATATTGTGACACTGTAGGTAATTGATACCGCAGTGTAATATTTAAAATTGGTACAAATTGACATGTGTGCTGTACCCCACTTAATTCGTGTTTGTTGATATGGAAAATGATCAGTTGAGAGGAGAGCAGGAACCACATACTAGTGCTGGAGCTGCTGCCAGTGCAACCAGTCATAATGATACTAATCCATCTACGTCATCTACTAGAGCTGATGCCCAAGTACATACAGGGCTTAAGTCAGGGAATATAAATCAAATAACCAATCTTTTACGGTGGTAAAGAAAAAAAACATCAAAGGGAAAGTTAGCTGCAGAAAGATATAACATTGGCAATATGCCTTTCACCACACAAAGTAGCAAGGAAAGGCTAAGGCCTTTGCCTTTATTTATGACTGGTGGTTCGGCCTCTTATGATGATGTAAGCCCTTCTCCCTGTAGACATTTCAAAAAAATGTAAATCGTTAAGGCACAGGAACCAACTGTGCGCTCAGAAATGTCACAAATCCCTGAGGAGGGTCTAAGTGTGTCGGCAGGTGCCATGTGTGAGCCTGACCTTACCAAAACTGTACTCAAAGATTGTGCATCATCTGAAAATGTGGGGATGAGCAGCACAATTCAACATGCTGACATAGAAAACGAGGTTGCTTCTATGGAAGTGCACCAGGATGAGGAGGATATTTGTGTAGCTGACGCTAATAAGGATGTTGATGATGAGGCCCCAGTGGAAACAGTTGTTGCCCATGATAAGGAAAAGCCCATTGTCATGCATGGACATAAAACAAAAAAATCCACTTCTTATGTGTGGAATCATTTCTACCCAAATCCGGACAACAATTGTCAAGCCATCTGTACCCATTGTCATGCCAGAGTAAGGAGAGGTAGCAACCTTAACCTTCCCTATTACGTTATATACAGCGCATCCATCCAAAGTGTTTGCAAAACTCAGAAACTTTGGCCAAAAAAATAACAAGCAGTCCAGCGTCAGCTACCTCCCTTCTCTCTGCTAGATCCAAGCATCTGGCATCTTCACCACCAACACCTTCATCGACAATATCCTCAATCATGAGTGGAACTAGTCCTGCATCCAATTTGATAGGGCTAACTCAGTCCTCCCCTATCCTGGATTCCTTAGAAGAATCCTTGAGCGATACACCTGCTGCTGCTCCTGGGAGTGGATATTCATCCCAGAAGGGGACCAGGAAGACTACTAGTAGTAGTTCAAAAAACAATTGACTGTTAAATGATCCTTTGCACGGGGGAGCAAGTATGATAGCAGTTACCCACTTGCACAGTGGATCACTGACACCATAACATTTATGCTGGTATTAGATGTGTGTCCGATATCCGCCATTAGTGCAGTGGGTTTTAGACAGTTAATTGAGCTCCTGTGTCCCCGCTACCAAATCCCATCTAGGACATTAAAAAAACTTAATTAGTGTGCTCTAAAATGCTGTTCTACCCACTGTCCACTTAACCACAGATATGTGGACAAGTAGAACAGGGCAAACACAAGATTACATGACTATAAAAGCCCAGTAGGTGGGTGTATTGCCTTCAGTGGCACCAACAGCAGCAGCAGTATCTAAGAAACAGCAGCTCATGCAGAGGCAGGCTACTCTGTGTATCACCGGTTTCACTAAGAGGCATACCGCTGACAACCTCTTAGAAAAACTCAGGGAACTCATTGCAAAATGGCTTACCCTGCTTGGACTCTCCTTGGGATTTGTGATTTTTCATAATGCTACCAATATTGTGAGAGCATTAGAGCAGGGTGAATTCCAACATGTCCCATGTTTAACTCACGCAATCAACTTGGTGGTGCAATTTTATTTTTCAATTACAGGGCCGTGCAGGAGATGCTCTATGTGGCTCACAAAATTTCTGGACATTTTCACCATTCAGCAGGTTCATGTAGATGATTGCAGCACCTGCAAGAAATGTTGAATTTGCCCTGTCGCCAGCTAAAGCAAGAGGTAGTAACAAGGTGGAACTCCACCCTTTATATGCTACAGCGGATGGAGGAACAGCAAAAAGCATTTCAAAGCTACACAATGAACTGTAACATAAAAAGAGGAGGGGGAAAGTTCCTTACTCAAGCTCAGTGGAAAATACTTTCCGTGTGTGAGCAAAGTGCTGAAACCTTCCAAAGTAGTCACCTGTGAAGTGAATTCAGCTAGCTTGAGTCAGGTAATTCCCCTAATTAGACTGTTGGAAAAACAGCTTGAGAAACTGAAGAAGGAGCTGAAACAAAGAGATTCTGCTAAGTATGTCAGACTTGTAGATCAAGTCCTATATTCGCTTCGCCAGGATCCAAGGGTTGTCAGGATCTTATAATTGGATCAATACATTTTGGCAACCATGCTGGATCCTAGGCTTATGTCATATATCATGTCTTTCTTCCCAGCGGACACAGATCTGAAGAGTTGCAAAGAGCTGTTGGTAAGGAAATTGTCAGCTCAAGTGGCACGTGATGCAGCGATGGCTCCTCCTTCAGTTTCTCCAAAAAGTGCGGCTGCCATGAAAAAACTAAACTTTTCCCAAAAAAGACCCACTGGTGATGCTGGGAGTCAACACAACCAAGTTTTGACATCTGGTCAGGTTTAAAAGAATTGCCTACAATTAATGAGACCTCTACCATGACTCCCTCTGATACATTCACCATTCAAAGAATGGTTGAGGACTATTTTAATGATAGCCAAATAGGCATGTCAGACAGTCCGTTTCACTACAGGCAGGAAAAAAGTAGGCAATTTGGAGGCCCTTACACAAACTGGCTTTGCTTTACTTGAGCTGTCCACCCTCCAGTATGTACTCAGAAAGAGTTTTCAGAACAGTCGGGAACCTTGTTAGCATTCGGCATGGGAGGCTACTCCCTCAAAATGTGGAAAAGATGATGTTAATCAAAATGAACTACAAATTCCACGAGGAGGCCATTTACCGCCAATTACATCCAAAAATTACAGAGGTACCTGAGGCTGTAATGGTGGATTCCAGTGGGGACAAATTAATATTGGGTGAAGACGATGAACACACTGATGAGGGTGAGGAATTGGATGATGATAGTAACAACATCTTGCCTCTGTAAAGCCAGTTTGTGCATGGATAGATCATTGCCAGCAATGTTAGCTGTCTGTTGGTAGGTTGTTTTGTAGGGGCCCAAACAAACCAATCGCTTCAGCCACAATTGGCAGTCCCTGTCGCTGAAGTGATTGGTTTGTTAAACTGTGCATGTCCTGTTTACAATATCAACATAAGGGTGGGTGGAAGAGCTCAAGGACAATTCCATATTGCACCTATTTTCTTTGCATTACATGTTGTTTGGGGCATTGCTGCCTGACATTTTTAATTTTATAGTTTATTAAACTGCCATGCTGTCTCCACTGCAGTGCCACTCTGTGCCATGTTGTTAGCTGAACTGCCACATGTTACTGCCGCCCACTGCTGTCGCTTAGTCAGCCAGCTAGCTTGATACAACCTTTTGGCCTAAACTGAATTAAATCAATATTGTGAGCTGTGAGGTGGTCACAATTGTCTGGAAATAATTGGTAATAAATGTTATTGAGGTTAATATTACCGTAGGAACAAAAACAGGCCCACATTATGTTATTTCAGCTGTTTTTATGATTTTTTAGAAAAAATACAGATCCAAAACCAAAACATGCAAGGGTGGTTTTGTAAAACCAAATCCAGATCCAAAACCTTGAAGGAGATACAGATCCAAAACCAAAATCAAAACAAGGGGGTCGGTGCTAGAGATGAGCGGGTTCGGATCTCAGAGATCCGGACCCACCCGAATTTAGAGATCCGGGGCGAGAACCGAACATGCATTCGGTTCCCCCGCCAGCCCCAGATCTCAAACTGAGGCAAAACCTCAGAGAGGAAATCTCGCGGAATGCAAGCTTTCGTGTCTGTTATATAAGGAGTCCCCACGGTGCCGCCATTTCACTCCGGCTGTGGAGAGTGAACAGGGAGGGTGGGTAGTGTTGGGCTGGTGCTGTCTGCTGTGTCCATCTGGGCTGGTGCTGTCTGCTGTGTCCATCTGGGCTGGTGCTGTCTGCTGTGTCCATCTGGGCTGGTGGTGTCTGCTGTGTACATCTGGGCTGGTGCTGTCTGCTGTGTCCATCTGGGCTGGTGCTGTGCTGTGTCCATCTGGGCTGGTGCTGTCTGCTGTGTCCATCTGGGCTGGTGCTGTCTGCTGTGTCCATCTGGGCTGGTACTGTCTGCTGTGTCCATCTGGGCTGGTGCTGTACTGTGTCCATCTGGGCTGGTGATGTCTGCTGTGTCCATCTGGGCTGGTGATGTTTGCTGTATCCATCTGGGCTGGTGCTGTCTGCTGTGTCCATCTGGGCTGGTGCTGTCTATTGTGTCCATCTGGGCTGGTGCTGTCTGCTGTGTCCATCTGGGCTGGTGCTGCCTGCTGTGTCCATCTGGGCTAGTGCTGTGTGCTGTGTCCATCTAGCTGGTGCTGTCTGCTGTGTCCATCAGGGGTGGTGCTGTGCTGTGTCCATTTTGGGTGGTGCTGTCTACTGTGTCCATCTGGGCTGGTGCTGTCTGTTGTGTCCATCTGGGCTAGTGGTGTCTGCTGTGTCCATCTGAGCTGGTGCTGTGCTGATTCCATCTGGGCTGGTGCTGTCTGTTGTGTCCATCTGGGCTGGGCTGGTGCTGTCTGCTGTGTCCATCTGGGCTGGTGCTGTGCTGTGTCCAACTGGGCTGCTATGCTGTCTGCTGTGTCCATTTGGGCTGGTGCTGTCTGCTGTGTCCATCTGGGCAGGTGCTGTCTGCTGTGTCCATTTGGGCTGCTATGCTGTCTGCTGTGTCCATCTGGGCTGGTGCTGTCTGCTATGTCCATCTGAGCAGGTGCTGTCTGCTGTGTCCATCTGGGCTGGTGCTGTCTGCTGTGTCTATCTTGGCTGGTGCTGTCTGCTGTGTCCATCTGGGCTGCTATGCTGTCTGCTGTGTCCATCTGGGCTGGTGGTGTTTGCCCTGTCCATCTGGGCAGGTGCTGTCTGTTGTGTCCATCTGGGCTGGGGCTGTCTGCTGTGTCCATCTGGGCTGGTGCTGTCTGCTGTGTCCATCTGGGCTGGTGCTGTGCTGTGTCCATCTGGGCTGGTGCTGTGCTGTGTCCAACTGGGCTGCTATGCTGTCTGCTGTGTCCATTTGCGCTGGTGCTGTCTGCTGTGTCCATCTGGGCAGGTGCTGTCTGCTGTGTCCATTTGGGCTGCTATGCTGTCTGCTGTGTCCATCTGGGCTGGTGCTGTCTGCTGTGTCCATCTGGGCAGGTGCTGTCTGCTGTGTCCATCTGGGCTGGTGCTGTCTGCTGTGTCCATCTGGGCTGGTGCTGTCTGCTGTGTCCATCTGGGCTGGTGCTGTCTGCTGTGTCCATCTGGGCTGCTATGCTGTCTGCTGTGTCCATCTGGGCTGGTGGTGTTTGCCCTGTCCATCTGGGCAGGTGCTGTCTGTTGTGTCCATCTGGGCTGGGGCTGTCTGCTGTGTCCATCTGGGCTGTTGCTGTCTGCTGTGTCCATCTGGGCTGGTGCTGTGCTGTGTCCATCTGGGCTGGTGCTGTCTGCTGTGTCCATCTGGGCTGCTATGCTGTCTGCTGTGTCCATCTGGGCTGGTGGTGTTTGCCCTGTCCATCTGGGCAGGTGCTGTCTGTTGTGTCCATCTGGGCTGGGGCTGTCTGCTGTGTCCATCTGGGCTGGTGCTGTCTGCTGTGTCCATCTGGGCTGGTGCTGTGCTGCGTCCATCTGGGCTGGTGCTGTCTGCTGTGTCCATCTGGGCTGGTACTGTCTGCTGTGTCCATCTGGGCTGGTGCTGTGCTGTGTCCATCTGGGCTGGTGATGTCTGCTGTGTCCATCTGGGCTGGTGATGTCTGCTGTATCCATCTGGGCTGGTGCTGTCTGCTGTGTCCATCTGGGCTGGTGCTATCTATTGTGTCCATCTGGGCTGGTGCTGTCTGCTGTGTCCATCTGGGCTGGTGCTGCCTGCTGTGTCCATCTGGGCTGGTGCTGTCTGCTGTGTCCATCTAGCTGGTGCTGTCTACTGTGTCCATCTGGGGTGGTGCTGTGCTGTGTCCATTTTGGGTGGTGCTGTCTACTGTGTCCATCTGGGCTGGTGCTGTCTGCTGTGTCCATCTGGGCTGTTGGTGTCTGCTGTGTCCATCTGAGCTGGTGCTGTGCTGTTTCCATCTGGGCTGGTGCTGTCTGCTGTGTCCATCTGGGCAAGGCTGGTGCTGTCTGCTGTGTCCATCTGGGCTGGTGCTGTGTCCAACTGGGCTGCTATGCTGTCTGCTGTGTCCATTTGGGCTGGTGCTGTCTGCTGTGTCCATCTGGGCAGGTGCTGTCTGCTGTGTCCATTTGGGCTGCTATGCTGTCTGCTGTGTCCATCTGGGCTGGTGCTGTCTGCTGTGTCCATCTGGGCAGGTGCTGTCTGCTGTGTCCATCTGGGCTGGTGCTGTCTGCTGTGTCCATCTGGGCTGGTGCTGTCTGCTGTGTCCATCTGGGCTGGTGCTGTCTGCTGTGTCCATCTGGGCTGCTATGCTGTCTGCTGTGTCCATCTGGGCTGGTGGTGTTTGCCCTGTCCTTCTGGGCAGGTGCTGTCTGTTGTGTCCATCTGGGCTGGGGCTGTCTGCTGTGTCCATCTGGGCTGGTGCTGTCTGCTGTGTCCATCTGGGCTGGTGCTGTGCTGTGTCCATCTGGGCTGGTGCTGTGCTGTGTCCAACTGGGCTGCTATGCTGTCTGCTGTGTCCATTTGGGCTGGTGCTGTCTGCTGTGTCCATCTGGGCAGGTGCTGTCTGCTGTGTCCATTTGGGCTGCTATGCTGTCTGCTGTGTCCAACTGGGCTGGTGCTGTCTGCTGTGTCTATCTGTGCAGGTGCTGTCTGCCGTGTCCATCTGGGCTGGTGCTGTCTGCTGTGTCCATCTGGGCTGGTGCTGTCTGCTGTGTCCATCTGGGCTGGTGCTGTCTGCTGTGTCCATCTGGGCTGCAATGCTGTCCGCTGTGTCCATCTGGGCTGGTGGTGTTTGCCCTGTCCATCTGGGCTGGTGCTGTCTGTTGTGTCCATCTGGGCTGGGGCTGTCTGCTGTGTCCATCTGGGCTGGTGCTGTCTGCTGTGTCCATCTGGGCTGGTGCTGTGCTGTGTCCATCTGGGCTGGTGCTGTCTGCTGTGTCCATCTGGGCTGGTGCTGTCTGCTGTGTCCATCTGGGCTGCTATGCTGTCTGCTGTGTCCATCTGGGCTGGTGGTGTTTGCCCTGTCCATCTGGGCAGGTGCTGTCTGTTGTGTCCATCTGGGCTGGGGCTGTCTGCTGTGTCCATCTGGGCTGGTGCTGTCTGCTCTGTCCATCTGGGCTGCTATGCTGTCTGCTGTGTCCATCTGGGCTGGTGGTGTTTGCCCTGTCCATCTGGGCAGGTGCTGTCTGTTGTGTCCATCTGGGCTGGGGCTGTCTGCTGTGTCCATCTGGGCTGGTGCTGTCTGCTGTGTCCATCTGGGCTGGTGCTGTTTGCTGTGTCCATCTGGGCTGGTGCTGTGTCCATCTGGGTTTGTGCTGTCTGCTGTGTCCATCTGGGCTGGTGCTGTTTGCTGTGTCCATCTGGGCTGGTGCTGTGTCCATCTGGGCTGGTGCTGTCTGCTGTGTCCATCTGGGCTGGTGCTGTCTGCTGTGTCCATCTGGGCTGGTGCTGTCTGCTGTGTCCATCTGGGCTGGTGCTGTGCTGTGTCCATCTGGGCTGGTGCTGTCTGCTGTGTCCATCTGGGCTGGTGCTGTGCTGTGTCCAACTGGGCTGCTATGCTGTCTGCTGTGTCCATCTGGGCTGGTGCTGTCTGCTGTGTCCATCTGGGCAGGTGCTGTCTGCTGTGTCCATTTGGGCTGCTATGCTGTCTGCTGTGTCCATCTGGGCTGGTGCTGTCTGCTGTGTCCATCTGGGCAGGTGCTGTCTGCTGTGTCCATCTGGGCTGGTGCTGTCTGCTGTGTCCATCTGGGCTGCTATGCTGTCTGCTGTGTCCATCTGGGCTGGTGGTGGTTGCCCTGTCCATCTGGGCAGGTGCTGTCTGTTGTGTCCATCTGGGCAGGTGCTGTCTGATGTGTCCATCTGGGCTGGGGCTGTCTGCTGTGTCCATCTGGGCTGGTGCTGTCTGCTGTGTCCATCTGGGCTGGTGCTGTGCTGTGTCCATCTGGGCTGGTGCTGTGCTGTGTCCAACTGGGCTGCTATGCTGTCTGCTGTGTCCATTTGGGCTGGTGCTGTCTGCTGTGTCCATCTGGGCAGGTGCTGTCTGCTGTGTCCATTTGGGCTGCTATGCTGTCTGCTGTGTCCATCTGGGCTGGTGCTGTCTGCTGTGTCCATCTGGGCAGGTGCTGTCTGCTGTGTCCATCTGGGCTGGTGCTGTCTGCTGTGTCCATCTGGGCTGGTGCTGTCTGCTGTGTCCATCTGGGCTGGTGCTGTCTGCTGTGTCCATCTGGGCTGCTATGCTGTCTGCTGTGTCCATCTGGGCTGGTGGTGTTTGCCCTGTCCATCTGGGCAGGTGCTGTCTGTTGTGTCCTTCTGGGCTGGGGCTGTCTGCTGTGTCCATCTGGGCTGGTGCTGTCTGCTGTGTCCATCTGGGCTGGTGCTGTGCTGTGTCCGTCTGGGCTGGTGCTGTCTGCTGTGTCCATCTGGGCTGGTGCTGTCTGCTGTGTCCATCTGGGCTGCTATGCTGTCTGCTGTGTCCATCTGGGCTGGAGGTGTTTGCCCTGTCAATCTGGGCAGGTGCTGTCTGTTGTGTCCATCTGGGCTGGGGCTGTCTGCTGTGTCCATCTGGTCTGGTGCTGTCTGCTGTGTCCATCTGGGCTGGTGCTGTGCTGCGTCCATCTGGGCTGGTGCTGTCTGCTGTGTCCATCTGGGCTGGTACTGTCTGCTGTGTCCATCTGGGCTGGTGCTGTGCTGTGTCCATCTGGGCTGGTGATGTCTGCTGTGTCCATCTGGGCTGGTGATGTCTGCTGTATCCATCTGGGCTGATGCTGTCTGCTGTGTCCATCTGGGCTGGTGCTATCTATTGTGTCCATCTGGGCTGGTGCTGTCTGCTGTGTCCATCTGGGCTGGTGCTGCCTGCTGTGTCCATCTGGGCTGGTGCTGTCTGCTGTGTCCATCTAGCTGGTGCTGTCTACTGTGTCCATCTGGGGTGGTGCTGTGCTGTGTCCATTTTGGGTGGTGCTGTCTACTGTGTCCATCTGGGCTGGTGCTGTCTGCTGTGTCCATCTGGGCTGTTGGTGTCTGCTGTGTCCATCTGAGCTGGTGCTGTGCTGTTTCCATCTGGGCTGGTGCTGTCTGCTGTGTCCATCTGGGCTAGGCTGGTGCTGTCTGCTGTGTCCATCTGGGCTGGTGCTGTGTCCAACTGGGCTGCTATGCTGTCTGCTGTGTCCATTTGGGCTGGTGCTGTCTGCTGTGTCCATCTGGGCAGGTGCTGTCTGCTGTGTCCATTTGGGCTGCTATGCTGTCTGCTGTGTCCATCTGGGCTGGTGGTGTTTGCCCTGTCCATCTGGGCAGGTGCTGTCTGTTGTGTCCATCTGGGCTGGGGCTGTCTGCTGTGTCCATCTGGGCTGGTGCTGTCTGCTGTGTCCATCTGGGCTGGTGCTGTGCTGTGTCCATCTGGGCTGGTGCTGTGCTGTGTCCAACTGGGCTGCTATGCTGTCTGCTGTGTCCATTTGGGCTGGTGCTGTCTGCTGTGTCCATCTGGGCAGGTGCTGTCTGCTGTGTCCATTTGGGCTGCTATGCTGTCTGCTGTGTCCATCTGGGCTGGTGCTGTCTGCTGTGTCTATCTGGGCAGGTGCTGTCTGCTGTGTCCATCTGGGCTGGTGCTGTCTGCTGTGTCCATCTGGGCTGGTGCTGTCTGCTGTGTCCATCTGGGCTGGTGCTGTCTGCTGTGTCCATCTGGGCTGCAATGCTGTCTGCTGTGTCCATCTGGGCTGGTGGTGTTTGCCCTGTCCATCTGGGCTGGTGCTGTCTGTTGTGTCCATATGGGCTGGGGCTGTCTGCTGTGTCCATCTGGGCTGGTGCTGTCTGCTGTGTCCATCTGGGCTGGTGCTGTGCTGTGTCCATCTGGGCTGGTGCTGTCTGCTGTGTCCATCTGGGCTGGTGCTGTCTGCTGTGTCCATCTGGGCAGCTATGCTGTCTGCTGTGTCCATCTGGGCTGGTGGTGTTTGCCCTGTCCATCTGGGCAGGTGCTGTCTGTTGTGTCCATCTGGGCTGGGGCTGTCTGCTGTGTCCATCTGGACTGGTGCTGTCTGCTCTGTCCATCTGGGCTGCTATGCTGTCTGCTGTGTCCATCTGGGCTGGTGGTGTTTGCCCTGTCCATCTGGGCAGGTGCTGTCTGTTGTGTCCATCTGGGCTTGGGCTGTCTGCTGTGTCCATCTGGGCTGGTGCTGTCTGCTGTGTCCATCTGGGCTGGTGCTGTTTGCTGTGTCCATCTGGGCTGGTGCTGTGTCCATCTGGGTTTGTGCTGTCTGCTGTGTCCATCTGGGCTGGTGCTGTTTGCTGTGTCCATCTGGGCTGGTGCTGTGTCCATCTGGGCTGGTGCTGTCTGCTGTGTCCATCTGGGCTGGTGCTGTCTGCTGTGTCCATCTGGGCTGGTGCTGTCTGCTGTGTCCATCTGGGCTGGTGCTGTGCTGTGTCCATCTGGGCTGGTGCTGTCTGCTGTGTCCATCTGGGCTGGTGCTGTGCTGTGTCCAACTGGGCTGCTATGCTGTCTGCTGTGTCCATCTGGGCTGGTGCTGTCTGCTGTGTCCATCTGGGCAGGTGCTGTCTGCTGTGTCCATTTGGGCTGCTATGCTGTCTGCTGTGTCCATCTGGGCTGGTGCTGTCTGCTGTGTCCATCTGGGCAGGTGCTGTCTGCTGTGTCCATCTGGGCTGGTGCTGTCTGCTGTGTCCATCTGGGCTGGTGCTGTCTGCTGTGTCCATCTGGGCTGGTGCTGTCTGCTGTGTCCATCTGGGCTGCTATGCTGTCTGCTGTGTCCATCTGGGCTGGTGGTGTTTGCCCTGTCCATCTGGGCAGGTGCTGTCTGTTGTGTCCATCTGGGCTGGGGCTGTCTGCTGTGTCCATCTGGGCTGGTGCTGTCTGCTGTGTACATCTGGGCTGGTGCTGTGCTGTGTCCATCTGGGCTGGTGCTGTCTGCTGTGTCCATCTGGGCTGGTGCTGTCTGCTGTGTCCATCTGGGCTGCTATGCTGTCTGCTGTGTCCATCTGGGCTGGGGGTGTTTGCCCTGTCCATCTGGGCAGGTGCTGTCTGTTGTGTCCATCTGGGCTGTGGCTGTCTGCTGTGTCCATCTGGGCTGGTGCTGTCTGCTCTGTCCATCTGGGCTGGTGCTGTTTGCTGTGTCCATCTGGGCTGGTGCTGTGTCCATCTGGGTTTGTGCTGTCTGCTGTGTCCATCTGTGCTGGTGCTGTTTGCTGTGTCCATCTGGGCTGGTGCTGTGTCCATCTGGGCTGGTGCTGTCTGCTGTGTCCATCTGGGCTGGTGCTGTCTGCTGTGTCCATCTGGGCTATTGCTGTGTTGTGTCCATCTGGGCTGGTGCTGTCTGCTGTGTCCATCAGGGCTTGTGCTGTCTGCTGTGTCCATCAGGGCTGGTGCTGTCTGCCAGCTCCATCTGCGCTGGTGCTGTCTGCTGTGTCCATCTGGGCTGGTGCTGTCTGCTGTGTCCATCTGGGTTGGTGCTGTGTCCATCTGGGCTGGTGATGTCTGCTGTGTCCATCTGGGCTTGTGCTGTCTGCTGAGTCCATCTGGGCTGGTGCTATCTGCTATGTCCATCTGGGCTGGTGCTGTGCTGTGTCCACCTGGGCAGGTGCTGTCTGCTGTGTCCATCTGGGTTTGTGCTGTCTGCTGTGTCCATCTGGGCTGGAGCTGTCTGCTGTGTCCATCTGGGCTGGTGCTGTGTCCATCTGGGCTGGTGCTGTGCAGTGTCCATCTGGGCTGGTGCTGTCTGCTGTGTCCATCTGGGCTGGTGCTGTCTGCTGTGTCCATCTGGGCTGGTGCTGTCTGCTGTGTCCATCTGGGCTGGTGCTGTCTGCTGTATCCATCTGGGCTGGTGCTGTCTGCTGTGGCCATCTGGGATGGTGCTGTCTGCTGTGTCCATCTGGGCTGGTGCTGTCTGCTGTGTCCATCTGGGCTGGTGCTGTCTGCTGTGTCCATCTGGGCTGGTGCTGTCTGCTGTGTCCATCTGGGCAGGTGCTGTCTGCTGTGTCCATCTGGGCTGGTGGTGTCTGCTGTGTCCATCTGGGCTGGTGCTGTCTGCTGTGTCCATCTGGGCTGGTGCTGTCTGCTGTGTCCATCTGGGCAGGTGCTGTCTGCTGTGTCCATCTGGGCTGGTGGTGTCTGCTGTGTCCATCTGGGCTGGTGCTGTCTGCTGTTTCCATCTGGGCTGGTGCTGTCTGCTGTGTCCATCTGGGCTGCTATGCTGTCTGCTGTGTCCATCTGGGCTGGTGGTGTTTGCCCTTTCCATCTGGCAGGTGCTGTCTGTTGTCTCCATCTGGGCTGGGGCTGTCTGCTGTGTCCATCTGGGCTGGTGCTGTCTGCTGTGTCCATCTGGGCTGGTGCTGTGCTGTGTCCATCTGGGCTGGTGCTGTCTGCTGTGTCCATCTGTCCATCTGGGCTGGTGCTGTCTGCTGTGTCCATCTGGGCTGGTGCTGTGCTGTGTCCATCTGGGCTGGTGCTGTGTCCATCTGGGCTGGTGCTGTCTGCTGTGTCCATCTGGGCTGGTGCTGTCTGCTGTGTCCATCTGGGCTGGTGCTGTCTGCTGTATCCATCTGGGCTGGTGCTGTCTGCTGTGGCCATCTGGGATGGTGCTGTCTGCTGTGTCCATCTGGGCTGGTGCTGTCTGCTGTGTCCATCTGGGCTGGTGCTGTCTGCTGTGTCCATCTGGGCTGGTGCTGTCTGCTGTGTCCATCTGGGCAGGTGCTGTCTGCTGTGTCCATCTGGGCTGGTGGTGTCTGCTGTGTCCATCTGGGCTGGTGCTGTCTGCTGTGTCCATCTGGGCTGGTGCTGTCTGCTGTGTCCATCTGGGCAGGTGCTGTCTGCTGTGTCCATCTGGGCTGGTGGTGTCTGCTGTGTCCATCTGGGCTGGTGCTGTCTGCTGTTTCCATCTGGGCTGGTGCTGTCTGCTGTGTCCATCTGGGCTGCTATGCTGTCTGCTGTGTCCATCTGGGCTGGTGGTGTTTGCCCTTTCCATCTGGCAGGTGCTGTCTGTTGTCTCCATCTGGGCTGGGGCTGTCTGCTGTGTCCATCTGGGCTGGTGCTGTCTGCTGTGTCCATCTGGGCTGGTGCTGTGCTGTGTCCATCTGGGCTGGTGCTGTCTGCTGTGTCCATCTGTCCATCTGGGCTGGTGCTGTCTGCTGTGTCCATCTGGGCTGGTGCTGTGCTGTGTCCATCTGGGCTGGTGCTGTGTCCATCTGGGCTGGCGCTGTCTGCTGTGTCCATCTGGGCTGGTGCTGTCTGCTGTGTCCATCTGGGCTGGTGCTGTCTGCTGTGTCCATCTGGGCTGGGGCTGTCTGCTGTGTCCATCTGGGCTGGGGCTGTCTGCTGTGTCCATTTGGGCTGGGGCTGTCTGCTGTGTCCTTCTGGGCTGGGGCTGTCTGCTGTGTCCATCTGGGCTGGGGCTGTCTGCTGTGTCCATCTGGGTGGTGCTGTCTGTTGTGTCCATCTGGGCTGGGGCTGTCTGCCGTATCCATCTGGGCTGGTGCTGTCTGCTGTATCCATCTGGGCAGGTGGTTTCTCCTGTGTCCATCTGGGCAGGTGGTGTCCGCTGTTTCCATCTGGGCAGGTGGTGTCTGCTGTGTCCATCTGGGCTGGAGCTGTCTGCTGTGTCCATCTGGGCTGGTGCTGTCTGCTGTGTCCATCTGGGCTGGTGCTGTCTACTGTGTCCTTCTGGGCTGGTACTGTCTACTGTGTCCATCTGGGCTGGTGCTGTCTACTGTGTCCATCTGGGCTGGTACTGTCTGCTGTGTCCATCTGGGCTGGTGCTGTCTGCTGTGTCCATCTGGGTTGGTAGCGTGCTGCCTATGTCATCAATCGCTGCTACCTCGGTCAGGGCTCCGGGCCCCAAGTTCTGGACAAAATTTTTTTTTTATAAAAGTGTATTTTGTTTCTGTGTGTGCATTTATTATCATACAGCAGCAACCTAGTGCTGCCTGTGTCGGCAATCGCTGCTGCCTCAGTCAGGGGTGCTCTGCCTCCCCTGATCGTACGTCCAGGGCTGGCTCCAGGGTTCGGTACACCCTGCGCCAGCTCTACAAATTGCGCACTCACATCGTGCTCAGCATAGCCGAGTGCGACCACAAATGGGGGCATGACCTAATTACCATAGGCCACGCCTCCTTTGTGACATTATTTGGAGGTGTGCCCGCATGGCACACCTCCAAATAACATCAGGCTGGGGGGAGCCTCACTAGCTGGGCTTCCCCCTGCCCTCTCCTGTTACTGAATAGATTCTGCGCGCATGCGCACAGCATCCATTCAGACTACAGGGTCCAGCAGTGTCTGGGGGCCCCCAACCTCCCACTTTGGCCCATGGGTGGAACAGCGGGACAGTACTGTTGAAATTGGGATGTTGGGGAGGGGTGTGCCCTCTATGGGTGGTACCCCTGTGCAACCTCACAGGTCGAACACCCCTAGAGCCGGCCCTGCGTATGTCCCTGGTGGTCACCCCACAATGTACTGCAAGTACCTTTGTTAAATTCTGAGGGGCTGTCCGATTCGGAACCCCAAAGAAGCTACGTCTCTTCCAATTCCAGCTAGCAACATTCTGTATATAATAAAAGTCGCAGGAGGAAGACAACAAATGCTTTATGGAGGTGTATAATGATAATCCCTTTGATCTTTGGTTGTTAGTGAGGACTGAGTCCGCTTATTTTTTAAAGTATTTGAAAAAGCTAAATAAAAGTGGAACTTGGCTTTGAGAAAACCGTCCCATCATTCAGTCATTGATCACACAGATATTTATTATTTTCCCTCACCAGCTAGATGTGATAACACAAAGCGGCAACACACGCAGAGCGCCTCCAGGTGATCGCTTAGGTCTACTCATTGACAGGTCCCAAAGTGAGACGGATGTGTGCGAGTACTTTGCACTGTACATAAAAGCCTGCCCTGGGCAATACACAATCAATCAGAGAATAAACATTTGTCTTCCACATTACAATGCGCTAAGTACCTCGGTATTAAGGCTGAAATAGGCGTCGATCAGCTCGCACACAGCAGCACTGCGCACCCATCTATTATCATTGCTACCTAATTGACAGAAGCCCATCTGCTGGGCCTACCTGGGGGTGTGACAGAGAGAATAGAGATGGATGGCCATACCGATGTTGTGTTGTGTAAGCTGTAATGGCTGGTAAACAAGACAAGTACAGAACCCACTTTAACAAATGATCCCATGGTGTCTCGTGTTCCGGTCGACGGAAATTAAAAGACAAAAGTAAAAAAAATGTTCCTGCTGAATTCAACGTTTTGCAGAAAAATAGCTCTGTTCTGAGGATCCAAGGTCTGCACATAGTAAAGGGTTAAAGATGTATACAGGTATTTTGTGATTTTTTTTATACAAAGTTCATGATGTATATGTTTAAGATGATTTGTACATAAGCGTGAACCTGACCCGTTTTTCCTCTCTTGTCCGCATCTCAATTTAGCGCTGACTTGCCTTAATGTGGACTAATATGTATTTTAGGGACCTGTTTAATTGGTAGATGAAAGTGATGACATTTAAAAAATATATATATATATTAAAACACTTTCTTACATTAAAATGTTCCCTGCTTACATGGTTTTCATGTGTTGCCACCATTCTAAGATGGCGATAAGAGAACAGGTGATGAGAAGACAGCACCAGAGAAAGTCGGCTGGTCTTCTGGTCTTACCGCAGGTGGGGGATTACTAGTGTCACCATTGTCACCAGCAATAGCAATTTCCATTCACCCTCATAGGAATTAGACACGTGTGTATAAGAGTATATACTGTACATGTGTGTATAAGTGTAAGCAGGGCCGTACCTAGGGTAGTGTGACCAGTGCCATGGCACAGGGCTGGGGGCGCTGTAAATTTTATTATCATTCTCCCTCGTAGCTTCCTCTTATTTCATCCCCAGCATCTCCTATCTCTTCCCTGGCCCTCCCCCATGAGGCCATTCCCCTTTTTTGGGTGCGTTATGTCCCTATTTGATAAAATGGGGGCGCCAATGCTCTTTCTGGCAGAGGGCACCAGAAAGTCTAGTTACGGCTCTGTGTATAAGCTAAGATGCAGAGGAGCTGATAATGGAGACCTCCATCAGGGCTGAAACTAGAAGCTTTGTCACCCGGGACAAGGCAGTAATTTAGCGCCCCCCAGTGTCTCTGATGTGCAGCTCCGCCCCCTCGTGAGCAAATTTTGGGGGTGGGGCTGCACATCATGACCCGTTCTGCGTGTGTGCAGAACAGGTCTGCGAGCCCGCTCGTAAACTGGTAGCAGACTGGCAGTGATTGACTGGCTGCTGCTGTTTGGGGATTGAGCGTGGGGTGGCAACAGCCTCCATTACCCGAAACGGAGGCATGTCACCATCATTGGGGGGTAGGGAAGAGGCCAGGATCTCCGTTGACAGATGGAGATTTCCTGGCCTCTTCCTCTAAACTGTGGCGGCCGGCTACATGACCCCATGGGTCACCTTAGCCTGCCGATATTATGCAGTTTATCTGATGCTGCGTTGGACAACACAGCTCAGATAAGTAATGCACAGGAGGTGTGGTGCCTCCTACTGCATTACCATATCTACAAGGATCACAATTGCAAAGCTCAGTGAGTGCATACATCATAAATCTATAGCCTGAGTGCCTACATCATATATCTATAGCCTGAGTGCATACATCATATATCTATAGCCTGAGTGCATACATCATATATCTATAGCCTGAGTGCCTACATCATATATCTATAGCCTGAGTGCATACATCATATATCTGTAGCCTGAGTGCATACATCATATATCTATAGCCTGAGTGCCTACATTATATATCTATAGCCTGAGTGCATACATCATATATCTATAGCCTGTGTGTATACATCATATATCTATAGCCTGCGTGTATACATCAAATATCTATAGCCTGCATACATCATATATCTATAGCCTGCGTGCATACATCATATATCTATAGCCTGAGTGCATACCTCATATATCTATAGCCTGCGTGCATACATCATATATCTATAGCCTGCTTGTATACATCATATATCTATAGCCTGCGTGTATACATCATATATCTATAGCCTGCATACATCATATATCTATAGCCTGCATGCATACATCATATATCTATAGCCTGCGTGCATACATCATATATCTATAACCTGCATAAATCATATATCTATAGCCTGCGTGTATACATCATATATTTCTAGCCTGCGTGCAAACATAATATCTATAGCCTGTGTGCAAACATCATATCTATAGCCTGCGTGCAAACATCATATCTATAGCCTGCATGCATACATCATATCTATAGCCTGAGTGCATACATCATATATCTATAGCCTGCGTGCATACATCATATATCTATAGCCTGCGTGCATACATCATATATCTATAGCCTGCTTGCATACATCATATATCTATAGCCTGAGTGCCTACATCATATATCTATAGCCTGAGTGCATACATCATATATCTGTAGCCTGAGTGCATACATCATATATCTATAGCCTGAGTGCCTACATTATATATCTATAGCCTGAGTGCATACATCATATATCTATAGCCTGTGTGTATACATCATATATCTATAGCCTGCGTGTATACATCAAATATCTATAGCCTGCATACATCATATATCTATAGCCTGCGTGCATACATCATATATCTATAGCCTGAGTGCATACCTCATATATCTATAGCCTGCGTGCATACATCATATATCTATAGCCTGCTTGTATACATCATATATCTATAGCCTGCGTGTATACATCATATATCTATAGCCTGCATACATCATATATCTATAGCCTGCATGCATACATCATATATCTATAGCCTGCGTGCATACATCATATATCTATAACCTGCATAAATCATATATCTATAGCCTGCGTGTATACATCATATATTTCTAGCCTGCGTGCAAACATAATATCTATAGCCTGTGTGCAAACATCATATCTATAGCCTGCGTGCAAACATCATATCTATAGCCTGCATGCATACATCATATCTATAGCCTGAGTGCATACATCATATATCTATAGCCTGCGTGCATACATCATATATCTATAGCCTGCGTGCATACATCATATATCTATAGCCTGCTTGCATACATCATATATCTATAGCCTGCGTGCATACATCATATATCTATAGCCTGTGTGCATACATCATATATCTATAGCCTGCTTGTATACATCATATATCTATAGCCTGCATACATCATATATCTAAAGCCTGCTTGTATACATCATATATCTATAGCCTGCATATATCATATATCTATAGCCTGCATGCATACATCATATATCTATAGCCTGCATGCATACATCATATATCTATAGCCTGCATACATCATATATCTATAACCTGCATAAATCATATATCTATAGCCTGGGTGTATACATCATATATTTATAGCCTGCGTGTAAACATCATATCTATAGCCTGCGTGCAAACATCATATCTATAGCCTGCGTGCATGCATCATATATCTACAGCCTGCGTGAATACATCATATATCTATAGCCTGCGTGCATACATCATATATCTATAGCCTGCTTGTATACATCATATATCTATAGCCTGTATACATCATATATCTATAGCCTGCTTGTATACATCATATATCTATAGCCTGCGTGTATACATCATATATCTATAGCCTGCATATATCATATATCTATAGCCTGCATGCATACATCATATATCTATAGCCTGCATACATCATATATCTATAACCTGCATAAATCATATATCTATAGCCTGCGTGTATACATCATATATTTCTAGCCTGCGTGCAAACATCATATCTACAGCCTGTGTGCAAACATCATATCTATAGCCTGCGTGCAAACATCATATCTATAGCCTGCATGCATACATCATATCTATAGCCTGAGTGCATACATCATATATCTATAGCCTGCTTGTATACATCATGTATCTATAGCCTGCGTGTATACATCATATATCTATAGCTTGCATACATCATATATCTATAGCCTGCGTGCATACATCATATATCTATAGCCTGCGTGCATACATCATATATCTATAGCCTGCTTGTATACATCATATATCTATAGCCAGCGTGTATACATCATATATCTATAGCCTGCATACATCATATATCTATAGCCTGCTTGTATACATCATATATCTATAGCCTGCGTGTATACATCATATATCTATAGCCTGCATATATCATATATCTATAGCCTGCATGCATACATCATATATCTATAGCCTGCATACATCATATATCTATAACCTGCATAAATCATATATCAATAGCCTGCGTGTATACATCATATATTTATAGCCTGCGTGCAAACATCATATCTATAGCCTGCGTGCAAACATCATATCTATAGCCTGCGTGCATGCATCATATATCTACAGCCTGCGTGAATACATCATATATCTATAGCCTGCGTGCATACATCATATATCTATAGCCTGTGTGCATACATCATATATCTATAGCCACCGTGCACTACATCATATATCTGTAGCCTGTGTGTATACATCATATATCTATAGCCTGCATACATCATATATCTATAACCTGCATAAATCATATATCTATAGCCTGCGTGTATACATCATATATTTATAGCCTGCGTGCAAACATCATATCTATAGCCTGCGTGCAAACATCATATCTATAGCCTGCGTGCATGCATCATATATCTACAGCCTGCGTGAATACATCATATATCTATAGCCTGCGTGCATACATCATATATCTATAGCCTGCTTGTATACATCATATATCTATAGCCTGCATACATCATATATCTATAGCCTGCTTGTATACATCATATATCTATAGCCTGCGTGTATACATCATATATCTATAGCCTGCATATATCATATATCTATAGCCTGCATGCATACATCATATATCTATAGCCTGCATACATCATATATCTATAACCTGCATAAATCATATATCTATAGCCTGCGTGTATACATCATATATTTCTAGCCTGCGTGCAAACATCATATCTATAGCCTGTGTGCAAACATCATATCTATAGCCTGTGTGCAAACATCATATCTATAGCCTGCGTGCAAACATCATATCTATAGCCTGCATGCATACATCATATCTATAGCCTGAGTGCATACATCATATATCTATAGCCTGCTTGTATACATCATGTATCTATAGCCTGCGTGTATACATCATATATCTATAGCTTGCATACATCATATATCTATAGCCTGCGTGCATACATCATATATCTATAGCCTGCGTGCATACATCATATATCTATAGCCTGCTTGTATACATCATATATCTATAGCCAGCGTGTATACATCATATATCTATAGCCTGCATACATCATATATCTATAGCCTGCTTGTATACATCATATATCTATAGCCTGCGTGTATACATCATATATCTATAGCCTGCATATATTATATATCTATAGCCTGCATGCATACATCATATATCTATAGCCTGCATACATCATATATCTATAACCTGCATAAATCATATATCTATAGCCTGCGTGTATACATCATATATTTATAGCCTGCGTGCAAACATCATATCTATAGCCTGCGTGCAAACATCATATCTATAGCCTGCGTGCATGCATCATATATCTACAGCCTGCGTGAATACATCATATATCTATAGCCTGCGTGCATACATCATATATCTATAGCCTGTGTGCATACATCATATATCTATAGCCACCGTGCACTACATCATATATCTGTAGCCTGTGTGCATACATCATATATCTATAGCCTGCGTGTATACATCATATATCTATAGCTTACGTATATACATCATATATCTATAGCCTGCGTGCATACATCATTTATCTATAGCCTGTGTGCAGCTTTGCAATTGCGATCCTTGCTGAGTCAGGCCCCATGTCTCTTTTCTCATCATGCTGGGGGATTGACCAGAGCTCCGGAAGCTGTGGGGCAGCCCCCGTCATAATGCAGATGACGGGCACATGCGCGACTGTGGCCTGCAGGTGGTACAATGTCCAAAAAGTCGGACTGTCCCGCTGAAATGGGGACAGTTAGAAGGTACGTAATATATATATATATATATTAGGGGTGTGCACCGGCCACTTTTCGTGTTTTGGTTTTGGATCTGGATCTTTCTTTCGTGTTTTGGATCTGGATTGGTTTTGCCAAAACCACCCTTCCGTGTTTTGGGTTCTGGGTTTTGTGTTTTGGATCTGTATTTTTTTTTAAAAAAGCATAAAAACAGCTAAAATCACAGAATTTGTAGGTTTTTCTGCTCCTATGCTATTATTAACCTCAATAACCTTAATTTCCACTCCTTTCCAGTCTATTCTGAACACCTCACACCTCACAATAGTGTTTTTATGTCCAAAAGGTTGCACCGAGGTAGCTGGATGACTATGCTAAGCGACACGAGTGGGCGGCACAAACACGTGACCCATCTAGGCGTGATACTGCAGTGGCAGACAGGATGGCAGTTTGAAAAACTAGGCCCCAAACTGTACATAATGCAAAGAAAAAAAAGAGGTGCAAGATGGAATTGTCCTTGGGCCCTCCCACCCACCCTTATGTTGTATAAACAGGACATGCACACTTTAACAAACCAATCATTTCAGCGCCAGGGTCTGCCACACAACTGTGGCTGAAATGATTGGTTCGTTTGGGCCCCCACAAAACAAGCTGGCAATTAATGTGTCCCTGCACAAACTGGCTCTACGGAGGCAAGATGTCATCCTCATCCTCCTCATCCACCGATTCCTCACCCACTTCAGTGTGTACATCCTCATCCTCACAAAGTATTAACTCGTCCCCACTTGAATCCACCACCACTGGTCCCTATGTACGTTCTGGAGGCTGGTCTCCCTGGAAGACCTGATAATTCATTTTGATGAACATCATCTTCTCCACATTCTGTGGAAGCAACCTCCTACGCCTTTCGCTGACAAGGTTCCCGGCTGCACTAAACACTCTTTCGGAGTACACACTGGAGGGGGGCAACTCAGGTAAAATAGATCCAGTTTGTACAGGGGCCTCCAAATTGCCTCTTTTTCCTGCCAGTACAGGTATGGACTGTCCGACATGCCTACTTGGATGCTGTCACCGATGTAATCCTCCACCATTCTGTCAATGGTGACAGTATCATATGCAGTGACAGTAGACATGTCAGAAATTGTTGCCAGGTCCTTCAGTCCGGACCAGATGTCCAAACTTGGTCCAGCCTGCCCTGCATCACCACCAGCGGGTTGCTTAGGATACCTAAGTTTTTTACTGGCAGCCCCAGTTGCGGGAGAAAATGAAGAAGGAGCTGTTGATGTGTCACGTTCCGCTTCAGCTGACAGTGTGTTCACCAGCACGTCTTTGCACCTCTGCAGGCTTGTGTCGGCCGGAAAGAGAGACACCACATAGGCTTTAAACCTAGGAACGAGCACGGTGGCCAAAATGTAGTGGTCTGATTTCAACAGATTGACCACCCTGGAATCCTGGCAAAGCGAATGAAGGGCTTCATCCACAAGTCCCACATGACGAGCGGAATCGCTCCATCTTAGCTCCTCCTTCACTTTCTCCAGCTGCTTCTGCAAAAGCCTGATGAGGGGAATGACCTGACTCAAGCTTGCAGTGTCTGAACTGACTTCACGTGTGGCAAGTTCGAAGGGCTGGAGAACCTTGCACAACACGGAAATAATTCTCCACTGCGCTTGAGTCAGGTGCATACCCCCTCCTTTGCCTATGTCATAGGTGGATGTATAGGCTTGAATGGCCTTTTGCTGCTCCTCCATCCTCTGAAGCATATAGAGGGTTGAGTTCCACCGCGTCACAACCTCTTGCTTCAGGTGATGGCGGGGCAGGTTCAAGAGTGTTTGCTGCGCTCCAGTCTTCGGCACGCAGTCGCTGAATGGTGAAAGTGGCCTGAAATTTTTCGGGCCACCCAAAGCATCTCCTGCACGCCCCTGTCGCTTTTCAGAAAATTCTGCACCACCAAGTTTATTGTGTGAGCAAAACATGGGACGTGCTGGAATTTGCCCAGATGTAATGCCCGCACAATATTGGTGGCGTTGTCAGATATCACAAATCCCCAGGAGAGTCTAAGTGGGGTAAGCCACTGGGAGATGATTTCCCTCAGTTTCTCTAAGAGGTTGTCGGCGGTGTGCCTCTTACTGAAACCGGTGATACACAGCGTAGCCTGCCTTGGAACGAGCTGGCGTTTCTGAGATGCTGCTACTGGTGACGCTGCTGCTGTTGCTGCGTAAGGTGATACATCTACCCAGTGGGTTGTCACAGTCATATAGTCCTTAGTCTGCCCTGTTCCACTTGTCCACATGTCCGTGGTTAAGTGGACATTGGGTACAACGGCATTTTTCAGGACACTGAGTACACTTTTTCTGACGTTTCTGTACAGTCTCGGTATCGCCTGCCTAGTGAAGTGGAATCTAGATGGGATTTGGAACCGGGGACACACTACCTCCAGCAATTGTCTAAATCCCACTGCACTAATGGTGGATACCGGACGCACATCTAACACCAACATAGCAGTCAAGGCCTCAGTTATACGTTTTGCTTCAGGATGACTGCTGTCGTACTTCATCCTCCTCGCTAAGGACTGTTGGAGGGTCAATTGTTTAGTAAAAGTAGTGGTGTTCCTACTTCCTCTCTGGGATGATGAACGACTCCCAGCAGCAGCAACAGCAGCAGCGGCAGCAGGAGGCGTAGCAATGCAGGATCCTCCTGAGGAATCCGGGATAGGAGAGTCAGTCATGCCAGTGACATGGCCTGCAGGACTACTTCCGATCCTGACTAAGGAGGAAATTGACGAGGAGGGAGTTGACGGTGTGGTTTGCAGGCGCTTGGATACAACAGGACAATGGGATTTAGGTGTCCCTGGACTGCTTACGGTCTTAGCCAAAGTTTCTGAACTTGACAGTAACTTATTATGAACACGCTGCAGGTGCCGTATAAGGGAGGATGTTCCTAGGTGGTTAACGTCCCTACCCCTACTTATTCCACCTTTACATAAGGTACATATGGCAAGACAGTTGTTGTCCGGATTTGGATAGAAATATTGCCAGACCAAAGAGGTGGAATGTTTGGTCTTCTGCCCAGGCATGACCGTGATGGGCTTTTTCATCCCACGGACAACAACTGTCTCCCCCGGAGCCTGATTTAAACAAACCACATCACCATCAGAATCCTCCTCGCCAACTTCCTCCTCAGCGCCAGCTACACCAGAATGCAGGGGGCGTGCAAATGGTGGAAAGAGCCACCTCTTCACGTCCAGTGCTGGGAAGGTCAGGCATCGCAACCACCACCACACTTGGACTCTCCTTGGGGATTTGTGATATCTTCTTAGAAAGCACAGTTCTTCGCTGTGCTTTTGCCAGCTTAACTCTTTTGATTTTTTTAGTGGGAGGAGGGCTTCCATCGTCATGTGAAGCTGAACCACTAGTCATGAACATACTAGGGATCGACCTTAGCCGTTCCTTGCCACTCCGTGTCGTAAATGGCATATTGGCAAGTTTACATTTCTCTTCAGCTGATTTAAATGTTTTTTTCAAGGTCATTTTCCTGAACTTTGTCATTTGGGATTGTATGTGCCCTCTATTATGACATTGGGCATCGGCCTTGGCAGACGACGTTGATGGTGTTATCGCCTATGTCATGACCAGTGGCAGCAGCTTCAGCACTAGGAGGGAGTGGTTCTTGATCTTTCTCTATTTTATTTTTATCGGAGAAAGTTTGGTCCTTCATTTATGTTATATCGATTTGATATATACGTGCGGCTAAACACAGAAAATATTTTTTTATTTTTGCTGGAGAGTAGTGCACCTTTAAGAAATGAGCCAGCCGGCTCTTTACTTATGACACAGGCGCACGCTTGGCACTACTTTGTTGATGCACGTGCGGCTACTGCGCACACAATTCACAAACACAGAAAATATATATTTTTTTGGTTTGGACTGGAGTGTACTTTGGGGGTTACAGCACCCTATAACGGTCAAGCCAGCCGGCCCTTTACTTATGACACAGGCGCACGCTTGGCACTACTTTGTTGATGCACGTGCGGCTACTGCGCACACAATTCACAAACACAGAAAATATATTTTTTTTTTGGTTTGGACTGGAGTGTACTTTGGGGGTTACAGCACCCTTTAACGGTCAAGCCAGCCAGCCCTTTACTTATGACACAGGCGCACGCTTGGCACTACTTTGTTGATGCACGTGCGGCTACTGCGCACACAATTCACAAACACAGAAAATAATTTTTTTTTTGGTTTGGACTGGAGTGTACTTTGGGGGTTACAGCACCCTTTAACGGTCAAGCCAGCCGGCCCTTTACTTATGACACAGGCGCACGCTTGGCACTACTTTGTTGATGCACGTGCGGCTACTGCGCACACAATTCACAAACACAGAAAATAATTTTTTTTTGGTTTGGACTGGAGTGTACTTTCGGGGGTTACAGCACCCTTTAACGGTCAAGCCAGCCGGCCCTTTACTTATGACACAGGCGCACGCTTGGCACTACTTTGTTGATGCACGTGCGGCTACTGCGCACACAATTCACAAACACAGAAAATAATTTTTTTTTTGGTTTGGACTGGAGTGTACTTTGGGGGTTACAGCACCCTTTAACGGTCAAGCCAGCCGGCCCTTTACTTATGACACAGGCGCACGCTTGGCACTACTTTGTTGATGCACGTGCGGCTACTGCGCACACAATTCACAAACACAGAAAATAATTTTTTTTTTGGTTTGGACTGGAGTGTACTTTGGAGGTTACAGCACCCTTTAACGGTCAAGCCAGCCGGCCCTTTACTTATGACACAGGCGCACGCTTGGCACTACTTTGTTGATGCACGTGCGGCTACTGCGCACACAATTCACAAACACAGAAAATAATTTTTTTTTGGTTTGGACTGGAGTGTACTTTCGGGGGTTACAGCACCCTTAACGGTCAAGCCAGCCGGCCCTTTACTTATGACACAGGCGCACGCTTGGCACTACTTTGTTGATGCACGTGCGGCTACTGCGCACACAATTCACAAAAACAGAAAATAATTTTTTTTTGGTTTGGACTGGAGTGTACTTTCGGGGGTTACAGCACCCTTTAACGGTCAAGCCATCCGGCCCTTTACTTATGACACAGGCGCACGCTTGGCACTACTTTGTTGATGCACGTGCGGCTACTGCGCACACAATTCACAAACACAGAAAATAATTTTTTTTGGTTTGGACTGGAGTGTACTTTCGGGGGTTACAGCACCCTTTAACGGTCAAGCCAGCCGGCCCTTTACTTATGACACAGGCGCACGCTTGGCACTACTTTGTTGATGCACGTGCGGCTACTGCGCACACAATTCACAAACACAGAAAATAATTTTTTTTTTGGTTTGGACTGGAGTGTACTTTGGGGGTTACAGCACCCTTTAACGGTCAAGCCAGCCGGCCCTTTACTTATGACACAGGCGCACGCTTGGCACTACTTTGTTGATGCACGTGCGGCTACTGCGCACACAATTCACAAACACAGAAAATAATTTTTTTTTGGTTTGGACTGGAGTGTACTTTCGGGGGTTACAGCACCCTTTAACGGTCAAGCCAGCCGGCCCTTTACTTATGACACAGGCGCACGCTTGGCACTACTTTGTTGATGCACGTGCGGCTACTGCGCACACAATTCACAAACACAGAAAATAATATTTTTTTTGGTTTGGACTGGAGTGTACTTTGGGGGTTACAGCACCCTTTAACGGTCAAGCCAGCCGGCCCTTTACTTATGACACAGGCGCACGCTTGGCACTACTTTGTTGATGCACGTGCGGCTACTGCGCACACAATTCACAAACACAGAAAATAATATTTTTTTTGGTTTGGACTGGAGTGTACTTTGGGGGTTACAGCACCCTTTAATGGTCAAGCCATCCGGCCCTTTACTTATGACACAGGCGCACGCTTGGCACTACTTTGTTGATGCACGTGCGGCTACTGCGCACACAATTCACAAACACAGAAAATAATTTTTTTTGGTTTGGACTGGAGTGTACTTTCGGGGGTTACAGCACCCTTTAACGGTCAAGCCAGCCGGCCCTTTACTTATGACACAGGCGCACGCTTGGCACTACTTTGTTGATGCACGTGCGGCTACTGCGCACACAATTCACAAACACAGAAAATAATTTTTTTTTTTGGTTTGGACTGGAGTGTACTTTGGGGGTTACAGCACCCTTTAACGGTCAAGCCAGCCGGCCCTTTACTTATGACACAGGCGCACGCTTGGCACTACTTTGTTGATGCACGTGCGGCTACTGCGCACACAATTCACAAACACAGAAAATAATTTTTTTTTGGTTTGGACTGGAGTGTACTTTCGGGGGTTACAGCACCCTTTAACGGTCAAGCCAGCCGGCCCTTTACTTATGACACAGGCGCACGCTTGGCACTACTTTGTTGATGCACGTGCGGCTACTGCGCACACAATTCACAAACACAGAAAATAATATTTTTTTTGGTTTGGACTGGAGTGTACTTTGGGGGTTACAGCACCCTTTAACGGTCAAGCCAGCCGGCCCTTTACTTATGACACAGGCGCACGCTTGGCACTACTTTGTTGATGCACGTGCGGCTACTGCGCACACAATTCACAAACACAGAAAATAATATTTTTTTTGGTTTGGACTGGAGTGTACTTTGGGGGTTACAGCACCCTTTAATGGTCAAGCCAGCCGGCCCTTTACTTATGACACAGGCGCACGCTTGGCACTACTTTGTTGATGCACGTGCGGCTACTGCGCACACAATTCACAAACACAGAAAATAATATTTTTTTTGGTTTGGACTGGAGTGTACTTTGGGGGTTACAGCACCCTTTAACGTTCAAGCCAGCCGGCCCTTTACTTATGACACAGGCGCACGCTTGGCACTACTTTGTTGATGCACGTGCGGCTACTGCGCACACAATTCACAAACACAGAAAATAATATTTTTTTTGGTTTGGACTGGAGTGTACTTTGGGGGTTACAGCACCCTTTAACGGTCAAGCCAGCCGGCCCTTTACTTATGACACAGGCGCACGCTTGGCACTACTTTGTTGATGCACGTGCGGCTACTGCGCACACAATTCACAAACACAGAAAATAATTTTTTTTTGGTTTGGACTGGAGTGTACTTTCGGGGGTTACAGCACCCTTAACGGTCAAGCCAGCCAGCCCTTTACTTATGACACAGGCGCACGCTTGGCACTACTTTGTTGATGCACGTGCGGCTACTGCGCACACAATTCACAAACACAGAAAATAATTTTTTTTTGGTTTGGACTGGAGTGTACTTTCGGGGGTTACAGCACCCTTAACGGTCAAGCCAGCCGGCCCTTTACTTATGACACAGGCGCACGCTTGGCACTACTTTGTTGATGCACGTGCGGCTACTGCGCACACAATTCACAAACACAGAAAATAATTTTTTTTTGGTTTGGACTGGAGTGTACTTTCGGGGGTTACAGCACCCTTTAACGGTCAAGCCATCCGGCCCTTTACTTATGACACAGGCGCACGCTTGGCACTACTTTGTTGATGCACGTGCAGCTACTGCGCACACAATTCACAAACACAGAAAATAATTTTTTTTTGGTTTGGACTGGAGTGTACTTTCGGGGGTTACAGCACCCTTTAACGGTCAAGCCAGCCGGCCCTTTACTTATGACACAGGCGCACGCTTGGCACTACTTTGTTGATGCACGTGCGGCTACTGCGCACACAATTCACAAACACAGAAAATAATTTTTTTTTTGGTTTGGACTGGAGTGTACTTTGGGGGTTACAGCACCCTTTAACGGTCAAGCCAGCCGGCCCTTTACTTATGACACAGGCGCACGCTTGGCACTACTTTGTTGATGCACGTGCGGCTACTGCGCACACAATTCACAAACACAGAAAATAATTTTTTTTTGGTTTGGACTGGAGTGTACTTTCGGGGGTTACAGCACCCTTTAACGGTCAAGCCAGCCGGCCCTTTACTTATGACACAGGCGCACGCTTGGCACTACTTTGTTGATGCACGTGCGGCTACTGCGCACACAATTCACAAACACAGAAAATAATTTTTTTTTTGGTTTGGACTGGAGTGTACTTTGGGGGTTACAGCACCCTTTAACGGTCAAGCCAGCCGGCCCTTTACTTATGACACAGGCGCACGCTTGGCACTACTTTGTTGATGCACGTGCGGCTACTGCGCACACAATTCACAAACACAGAAAATAATTTTTTTTTTGGTTTGGACTGGAGTGTACTTTGGGGGTTACAGCACCCTTTAACGGTCAAGCCAGCCGGCCCTTTACTTATGACACAGGCGCACGCTTGGCACTACTTTGTTGATGCACGTGCGGCTACTGCGCACACAATTCACAAACACAGAAAATAATATTTTTTTTGGTTTGGACTGGAGTGTACTTTGGGGGTTACAGCACCCTTTAACGGTCAAGCCAGCCGGCCCTTTACTTATGACACAGGCGCACGCTTGGCACTACTTTGTTGATGCACGTGCGGCTACTGCGCACACAATTCACAAACACAGAAAATAATATTTTTTTTGGTTTGGACTGGAGTGTACTTTGGGGGTTACAGCACCCTTTAACGGTCAAGCCAGCCGGCCCTTTACTTATGACACAGGCGCACGCTTGGCACTACTTTGTTGATGCACGTGCGGCTACTGCGCACACAATTCACAAACACAGAAAATAATTTTTTTTTTGGTTTGGACTGGAGTGTACATTGTGGGTTACAGCACCCTTTAACGGTCAAGCCAGCCGGCCCTTTACTTATGACACAGGCGCACTCTTGGCACTACTTTGTTGATGCACGTGCGGCTACTGCGCACACAATTCACAAACACAGAAAATAATTTTTTTTTGGTTTGGACTGGAGTGTACTTTCGGGGGTTACAGCACCCTTAACGGTCAAGCCAGCCGGCCCTTTACTTATGACACAGGCGCACGCTTGGCACTACTTTGTTGATGCACGTGCGGCTACTGCGCACACAATTCACAAACACAGAAAATAATTTTTTTTTGGTTTGGACTGGAGTGTACTTTCGGGGGTTACAGCACCCTTTAATGGTCAAGCCATCCGGCCCTTTACTTATGACACAGGCGCACACTTGGCTCTACTTTGTTGATGCACGTGCGGCTACTGCGCACACAATTCACAAACACAGTAAAAATAATTTTTTTTTTGGTTTGGACTGGAGTGTACTTTCGGGGGTTACAGCACCGTTAATGGTCAAGCCAGCCGGCCCTTTACTTATGACACAGGTGCACGCTTGGCACTACTTTGTTGATGCACGTGCGGCTACTGCGCACACAATTCACAAACACAGAAAATAATTTTTTTTTTGGTTTGGACTGGAGTGTACTTTCGGGGGTTACAGCACCCTTAACGGTCAAGCCAGCCGGCCCTTTACTTATGACACAGGCGCACGCTTGGCACTACTTTGTTGATGCATGTGCGGCTACTGCGCACACAATTCACAAACACAGAAAATAATTTTTTTTTTGGTTTGGACTGGAGTGTACTTTCGGGGGTTACAGCACCCTTAACGGTCAAGCCAGCCGGCCCTTTACTATGACACAGGCGCACGCTTGGCACTACTTTGTTGATGCACGTGCGGCTACTGCGCACACAATTCACAAACAGAAAATAATTTTTTTTTTGGTTTGGACTGGAGTGTACTTTCGGGGGTTACAGCACCCTTAACAGTCAAGCCAGCCAGCCCTTTACTTATGACACAGGCGCACGCTTGGCACTACTTTGTTGATGCACGTGCGGCTACTGCGCACACAATTCACAAACACAGAAAATAATTTTTTTTTTGGTTTGGACTGGAGTGTACTTTCTGGGGTTACAGCACCCTTAACGGTCAAGCCAGCCGGCCCTTTATTTATGACACAGGCGCACGCTTGGCACTACTTTGTTGATGCACGTGCGGCTACTGCGCACACAATTCACAAACACAGAAAATATTTTTTTTTTGGTTTGGACTGGAGTGTACTTTCGGGGGTTACAGCACCCTTTAACGGTCAAGCCAGCCGGCCCTTTACTTATGACACAGGCGCACGCTTGGCACTACTTTGTTGATGCATGTGCGGCTACTGCGCACACAATTCACAAACACAGAAAATATATTATTTTTTTAGCACTTGGGGGGAGCACCCCTGATGGACAGAGCACCCCCTGGACAACACTACAGCACCCCTTTAGGACTGGGACACTGCACAGGACTTTGGAGTGGACACAGCCCCTATGGAGAACTGACTGCACAACACAGTCCAGCCAGCCCCTATGGACTTTGAAGTAGTGGACACAGCCCCTATTAACAACAGCAGCACAGCACAACACAGCCAGCCCCTATGGACTTTGAAGTAGTGGACAACAGCAGCACTACACTACACTACACTACACAGCCCTAACTCCCACCCTCCCTCTTCACTGTCCACAGCCGAGTGAGAAAATGGCGCCGACGCGGGTACCTTATATAGGATCCAAAACCCGCGAGACGGAAGGCGGGATGATGACGTTTTGCCTCGATTTCAGATCCGAGTCAGGCGGAAAAAGTCGAGCCTGACTCGGATCGGACTCGGATCGGGGGGGCTCGGGGGGGTTCGGATTTTAGAAATCCGAACCCGCTCACCCCTAACATACATACACACACACACACACACACACACAAATAAAAAGATGTAATGTACTACTTGCATTAGCAGGCAGAGCTGGGCTGGGATGGTCTGGCAGGTCAGGGAGGCTCTTCACTGGCTGCCTTGGTGGCCTTCGTGCCGGGGACTTCAAAGTCCCGACCATGCCTTGGTAAAGTAGGAACTCCCAAAAGGGTGTGTGGCTTTGCTGAAGGGGGTGTGGCCATGTGTGCCAATCTTGTGATGCCAGTGCTATAATGAGTCAGTCTGACTCATTATAGTACCTGGCTAGCCACTGACTGCGAGCCTCTTCACCCCGTCACATCAGTCACCCGATGCACACGCACCCCTAGCCCGCCCAGTTGCGGCCCTGCCTCCATGATGGAAGATAAGGTATTATCTCTGCCACCCAGAGGTGCATGTTATACAGCCTTTACACAGACGCTCCGCAATCAGGAGTGACAGGATGAGCCGTTTTGTGGGAGGTGACGGGGTGGTCGATGGTGACGGGGGTGTGGTGGTGCGAGCACAGGCCTGTCTTTGTATTGGAACGCCATTTCAGGGGCGTACATAATTAAGACGCAGCGTCATAGTACACGTCACATGGCAGAATTACACACAGCAGCACTCGCAGGGCTTGCGGTAGGGTACGGTCAGCCACAAGTGCTGCGTATGGGTCCGATGTTACTCGATGTTACCGTTTCTTTAATACACATCCTGGAGATGACGTATGTTACTAAGGGAAAGTCGGCATCTTGTGTCAGGCTGGTGGGCGTCTAAATACACACCGCAATCGCACACCAAGACATAGTGAGCGTACTAATTTCTTGCATGCAATTGTGGGATTTGCATACTCTGCTGTGATTAAGTAGTTTTAGGTTGTGTTACAAGGGTTAATTATAGTAAAGTAATGGACAACTTATAGTAACTAGAGCCCTATGGTGCTGCAAACGAAGACACGCAATTTCGGGCCAATGTGGTGTGCCGTTACAGCGGCACATAGCGGACATCACCCACAATATAATTCACCCCCAAATGTGCTGAAATTCTGGAAATTATTTTGTTTGCCTGCTATCACTGACCAGGTGTATGTACTGTATGTACTGTATGTATTGTATACTATTTATGTACTGTATGTATGTACTGTATGTACTATATGTATGTATTGTCAGGGCCGAAACTAGGATATCCACCGGGTGTGCAAGGCAGCAATTTTGCGCCCCCTCCCTTCCTGTACCTGAAGCTTGTCCTTCGTCCTCCATAAGGCAGTGCACTACTCAGTCGTCCCTGGTATAGCGACTTACATTATTCCACACACCATAATGCCCATTACACATTATGCCACACACTGTAATGCCTATTACCAAAGTGCCACTTACATATTTTCCCAACACCATTTTATGCCCCACAGTAAGGCTTCTATTTACTTTAAAATTAGCTGCTCATTGCCAGGGGGTTTATGCTCGTTGCCAGGGGTGCCATGCTCGTTGCCAGGGGGTTACATGCTTGTTGCCATGGGGTTTTATGCTCGTTACCATGGGGTTTTATGCTCATTGCCAGGGGTTTTCATGCTCATTGCCAGAGGATTTATGCTCACTGCCAGGGTGCCATGCCTGTTGCCAGGGGTTTCATGCTCATTGCCAGGGGTTACATGCTCGTTTCCAGGGGGGTTTCTGCTCATTGCCAGGGGATATCACGGGAGAAGATGCAGCTTTCAGCAGCTTCTCCCGGCAGCACCAGCGTTCCCGGCACTTCTGTAATGGACGACTTGCTAACAGACACTAGAGGTCCATCCGCATGGAATTTGCTGACAACGGCCATCCAAAAATGTCCGCTGCCAAGGAGGAGACAGACACTAAAGGTCCAGTAAGGACCTCTAGCATTTGTCTCCTCTTTGGCGGCGGCCATTTTCGGATGGCCGCCGGATGGTTGAGTCAGCTTTTTTCACCCCCCCCCCCGCAATCCCCACCCGGTGCACGTGCACATCTAGCCCCCCCTAGTTGTGGCCCTGGTATTGTATGTATGTATGTACTGTAAGTATTGTATTTATGTACTGTAAGTATGTACTGTATGTATTGTATTAATGTACTGTATGTATGTACTGTATGTATTGTATGTATGTACTGTATGTATTGTATTAATGTACTGTATGTATGTACTGTATGTATTGTATGTATGTACTGTATGTATTGTATGTATGTACTGTAAGTATGTACTGTATGTATGTACTGTATGTATGTACTGTATGTATTGTATTTATGTACTGTATGTATTGTATGTATGTACTGTATGTATGTACTGTATGTATTGTATTTATGTACTGTATGTATTGTATGTATGTACTGTATGTATGTATGTACTGTATGTATTGTATTTATGTACTGTATGTATTGTATGTATGTACTGTATGTATGTACTGTATGTATTGTATTTATGTACTGTATGTATTGTATGTATGTACTGTATGTATGTACTGTATGTATTGTATTTATGTACTGTATGTACTGTATGTATGTACTGTATGTATGTACTGTATGTATTGTATTTATGTACTGTATGTATTGTATTTATGTACTGTATGTATGTACTGTATGTATTGTATTTATGTACTGTATGTATGTACTGTATGTATTGTATTTATGTACTGTATGTATTGTATGTATGTACTGTATGTATGTACTGTATGTATTGTATTTATGTACTGTATGTATTGTATGTATGTACTGTATGTATGTACTGTATGTATGTACTGTATGTATTGTATTTATGTACTGTATGTATGTACTGTATGTATGTACTGTATGTATTGTATGTATGTACTGTATGTATGTACTGTATGTATTGTATTTACGTACTGTATGTATGTACTGTATGTATGTACTGTATGTATTGTATTTATGTACTGTATGTATGTACTGTATGTATTGTATTTATGTACTGTATGTATGTACTGTATGTATGTACTGTATGTATTGTATTTATGTACTGTATGTATGTACTGTATGTATGTACTGTATGTATTGTATTTATGTACTGTATGTATTGTATGTATGTACTGTATGTATGTACTGTATGTATTGTATTTATGTACTGTATGTATGTACTGTATGTATTGTATTTATGTACTGTATGTATGTACTGTATGTATGTACTGTATGTACTGTATGTATTGTATGTATGTACTGTATGTATGTACTGTATGTATTGTATTTATGTACTGTATGTATGTACTGTATGTATTGTATTTATGTACTGTATGTATGTATTGTATGTATGTACTGTATGTATGTACTGTATGTATGTACTGTATGTATTGTATGTATGTACTGTATGTATGTACTGTATGTATGTATTGTATTTATGTACTGTATGTATGTACTGTATGTATTGTATTTATGTACTGTATATATTGTATGTATGTACTGTATGTATGTACTGTATGTATTGTATTTATGTACTGTATGTATGTACTGTATGTATTGTATGTATGTACTGTATGTATGTACTGTATGTATTGTATTTATGTACTGTATGTATGTACTGTATGTATGTACTGTATGTATTGTACTTATGTACTGTATGTATGTACTGTATGTATGTACTGTATGTATTGTATTTATGTACTGTATGTATGTACTGTATGTATTGTATTTATGTACTGTATGTATTGTATGTATGTACTGTATGTATGTACTGTATGTATTGTATTTATGTACTGTATGTATGTACTGTATGTATTGTATTTATGTACTGTATGTATTGTATGTATGTACTGTATGTATGTACTGTATGTATTGTATGTATGTACTGTATGTATGTACTGTATGTATTGTATTTATGTACTGTATGTATTGTATGTATGTACTGTATGTATGTACTGTATGTACTGTATGTATGTACTGTATGTATGTACTGTATGTACTGTATGTATGTACTGTATGCATGTACTGTATGTATGTACTGTATGTACTGTATGTATGTACTGTATTTATGTACTGTATGTACTGTATGTATGTACTGTATGTATGTACTGTATGTATTGTATTTATGTACTGTATGTACTGTATGTATGTACTGTATGTATTGTATTTATGTACTGTATGTACTGTATGTATTGTATTTATGTACTGTATGTATGTACTGTATGTACTGTATGTATGTACTGTATGTATGTACTGTATGTATGTACTGTATTTATGTACTGTATGTACTATATGTATGTACTGTATGTATGTACTGTATGTATGTACTGTATGTATTGTATTTATGTACTGTATGTACTGTATGTATGTACTGTATGTATTGTATTTATGTACTGTATGTACTGTATGTATTGTATTTATGTACTGTATGTATGTACTGTATGTATGTATGTACTGTATGTATTGTATGTATGTACTGTATGTATTGTATGTATGTACTGTATGTATGTACGTACTGTATGTATTGTATTTATGTACTGTATGTATGTACTGTATGTATTGTATTTATGTACTGTATGTATTGTATTTATGTACTGTATGTATGTACTGTATGTATTGTATTTATGTACTGTATGTATGTACTGTATGTATTGTATGTATGTACTGTATGTATGTACGTACTGTATGTATTGTATGTATGTACTGTATGTATGTACTGTATGTATTGTATTTATGTACTGTATGTATGTACTGTATGTATGTACTGTATGTATGTACTGTATGTATTGTATTTATGTACTGTAAGTATGTACTGTATGTATGTATGTACTGTATGTATTGTATTTATGTACTGTATGTATGTACTGTATGTATTGTATTTATGTACTGTATGTACTGTATGTATGTATGTACTGTAAGTATTGTATTTATGTACTGTATGTACTGTATGTATGTATGTATGTACTGTATGTACTGTATGTACTGTATGTACTGTATGTATTGTATTTATGTACTGTATGTATGTACTGTATGTATTGTATTTATGTACTGTATGTATGTACTGTAAGTATGTACTGTAAGTATTGTATTTATGTACTGTATGTACTGTATGTATGTATGTATGTATGTACTGTATGTACTGTATGTACTGTATGTACTGTATGTACTGTATGTATGTATCGTCTTATGTGGAACTAACATTCTCTGTGAATTGTAAAGTAGATACATACTGTAGGACCTGATGTGGTACTAGATGGAATTACGCCTCAATAGCAATATTCTAATGTGTCCGCTAAGAGACCCTATTGCATAAACTACTTGTGGCAGAAGGCTGCCTATAACATATATTTAAAAAAACACTTTAATTTAAATACAATACAATAACCTGTTAACCTTAAACCAATTATTTAATTTGACAAATAAAAAACAAAGACAAGTGTAATTGGTGTTAAATTGGTCATCTATTGTATCTATTGTATCTATTTTATCTATTGTATCTATTTTATCTATTGTATCTATTGTATCTATTTTATCTATTGTATCTATTGTATCTATTTTATCTATTGTATCTATTTTATCTATTGTATCTATTTTATCTATTGTATCTATTTTATCTATTGTATCTATTTTATTGATAATATACAATAGTCAGAGAAAAATTGGCCATGAGGAAAAAGGGGGCAGGCAGATCAATATGCTCATAGATCAAAGTCTCTGCAGAGAGGGAGTAATCTACAATCCCTATAAAGGTGCACAGCTAATGGCAAGCTCCATAGCCAAGCCTATAAGATAAGACCCATCCCATAATATAGCCTCTAATCCATAAGAGCCAGAACACACTGATGGGAGCATACCTGCAGAGCATACTGTACCTGCTGTGCACCAAACATTTGCTCAGCCAGTCCCCTTCACCACAGCAAGAGTTTCTCTATGGGCTGCCGACTCACCACTAAAAACGACTTCAATTCTAAACTAACAAACTGCCAAGAAAACAAAAGAAAGCACCCACAAAAAGAGAGACCATTATCAATCAAGTGGACCTCATTAGGTTATTTTAGATACAGGTCATGAAACCTAATGAGAGGATGGTGCACAATAAACCCCCCAGGACAGCAGAAAATGGGCCATGTCACAGTTAACCTCACAATGGTCGAGTGGATGGAAACCCCCCCCAGAAGGCAATGCCAGAACCATTTAGGGTCTATGGCCCTGATTCAGAGCTGGACGCTCTGACAGAGAGCTCGCTCTGAATCAGGGCCGGGCTATTTTTTTTTTTTAACCATCGCGACCATCGGGCTTGCGACGAGACCCTTGTGGTAGGGTCCTAGAGAGATTTTGGCTCTTACACAGCCAAAATCTCTGCCACTGACATCACTCGTGATGTCAGTGGGGCCTGCCCCAAACGGTAGGCGTTCACATGGGAACGCCTCCGTTTGGGCAGCCACTCCCCCAGCCCGCCCACCAAAGACCCGGAGCAACAGTTTGCCCGTCGCTATCCATCATGCGCATGTGCACTGGGCCACCATCGACCCACTTGTGAGCGCATAGCGCTCGCGAGCGGGTCTGAATCAGGCCCTATGTCAGACCATACCACCCACACCCAGGGCCCCCAACCCAACAACCAAGTCAAGTTATGGACGATAGAGCACTGTAAGGCTAAAGATATTCGCTTCCCCAAATCGTTGCCCAACAGATGGGCAATAAGGATGTCAGGAACCCAATAATCCTCAGTAGCCCCAAGCAACTAGCTATGGACAGATTCCCAAAACAAACCACAGAAACTACTCAACGGACCCTAGCAGCAACCGGGAACTGCATTGTGTTCCAAGCAATTGGGGAACTAGCAACCAAGAAAAAAGAACAGTGCCCAAGCACCCAAGCAGGTCCAATGAAGGAGTCAGTCAAGGCCGTAGCAAGGAAACCCAAATGTCAGCTGAACTGTTAGGAGAAAATCAGGAATAAAAAAGGGGAAAGGGGAGGGAAAAGGGGACAGAGAACTGATATGAGGTGAAAAATGCCTGGAAACTTATCGAGGTACTAAGAGCCAATTGCAGTCCCATATAGGGCAAACAAAATGTAAAAAAAAAATACATAATACTCTCAGCAGAAGCTTACGTTAACTGTCAACGAGTGGTAGCAGCCTTAGGTCCCTGCATGCGGGAATGCAGTAGGCACAGTGGGAACACTCTTATAGCAGTCTGACTTCCAGATTCCTAAGGCCTGAATCTCTGTACTGATAAGACCGCCACAGAATTAGCAGTGCCAATCTGAATTGATTGGGTGCTGTACTCAGAAGAAGAAAGCCCCAAAGCCATCACACAATGCCTAAATAACGCAACCAAACTGAAAGCATGACAGCGGGGACCCATCTCTATGCACCAACAATGAGCCCCCCGCAGGAGGGCGCCAAGCCAAAACGACATTATCCAATGCACTGGGCAGTTCCGAGCATCATCACAAGCATGGAAGGAGACCCAGTGACCATGCCCCAAATATTCTGTTTTAGATTCAGATCCGATGGTTTGCGTACAAGTCTGATTGTGGGTTGAATGCACATGCACCGGGGCCGTAGTGTGCATGTGCTGCAATGCTGCTGTGACCGCAGTTGCAGTCCCCTGCATGGCAAAGCTTGATTGACAGGCTGCAGTCATTTGAGGGCTTGGTATAGATGGCGACTGGGACCATCACCCAAAACTTCCTCCATTTTGTGGAAGTGCCGAGACCAGGGTCTTCATCTTCTAACCCAGATTTCCTGGCCCCAGCAGAGCAGTTCTGTCGCTCATTCTAAGTAAGCTTAGGTCAAGGGTCACGATGGCGATGTTGCGTCGTTGGATGCACACTTTAATTTGCGATGCTCGTAGGAGGCCTCTTCATTTTCTTTCTGCGGCATTAGCATATTGTAGCTTTGTTTGGAAGCAGCAGTGATACTATTAGCGTCTAACTCTGAATCAGGCCCTTATAGCGCTGCCATTTACACAGGGGTACAGCAGTACCTAACATAATATCGTGGAAAGGCAAAGCAGACACCTCTGATGCGGAAGACACCATGAAACGCCAGCACAAAAGCAATCAAAACAATAGTTGCCTCAGAGTGAGAGGCATCATTATCGGACAACACATACATAAAGCGCAATAAAAGGGGCAAATCAATAGGCCACCTTACATCTAGGGGAGCCAGGCACACCCTGGCCCAACCCTTGAGAGACTTTATCACCAAAAAATCTTTGGTGAAGTTCGGCTGTCCAAGGAGACTGGTTATCACGATTGTCAGATTTTCTGGGATCTAGATAAGAATCTTTGGGCCCAGCTGACTGTATGTATATACAAGGAACTAGGGGCCTGATTCAGAGCCGGACGCCCTGAACGAGTGCCAGCTCTGAATCAGGGCGTTTTTTTTTTTTTTGAGCGTCCTCCTGGACGCACGCATAGCTGTGGGTTACCACCCACAGCTTATGCGAGCGTCCATGATGATGGTCGCGATGGTCAAGACCATCGCGACCATCGGGCTTGCGACGAGACCCTTGTGGTAGGGTTTCGTTGCCGAATAGTGAGCGGAGACCAGATCAAGTGAATGCCCACTCACATGGGAGGGTGCGAAGGTCCATTGGGAGAGACCAAATGAAAATGTGAGGGTAATGAGTTTGGAGGCAGAGGATTCTGTGGGGATATCAATTTAGCATATTGAAGTCACCTAGGATAATGTAGGGAAGGTCAGAGGAGAGAAAATGAGGGAGCCAGGAGCAAAGTTATCAAGGAACTTGGAGGGAGGGCCAGGGGGACAGTAAGTGACAGCTACTTGGAGGTGTACTGGGTGGAAGAGGCGTATAGCATGGACTTCAAATGTAGAGAATCTAAGGGATGGATCAGAGGAAATGGGTTAGTATGAGTAACCAGGGGATAGAAGGACCCCAACACCACCACCATGGCGACCCCCAGGTCATGGGGTGTGGGAAAAGGTGAGGCCCCCAGAGGAGAGAGCTGCAGGAGAAGTGGTGTCAGAGGGTAAAATGCAGGTTTCAGTAATGGCTAGGAGATTCAGGGAGTTGGAGAAGAAAAGGTCATGGGTTGGGACCAGTTTATTACAGACTGACCTGGCATTCCTGAGGGCACAGGATAGAAGGACAGAGGACCTCATTCAGAGCTGGTCGCACAGAGCATGCGGTCGGTCTGAATGAGGGGAGGACCTCTTGAATTTTCAAGACGTCCTCCTTTGCGGTGGTAAGGCTGTGGGTTAACACCCACAGCCTTACGACCGCCTAAGGTGATGGTCGCGATGGTCAAGACCATCGCGACCATCGGGGCTTACGACGAGACCCTAGGGTAGGGTCTCCCTTGTCGTAAGCCCCGGAGAGCTTTCGTCTCTGTCTGAGCCGGAAGCTCTCCACTGACATCACTAGTGATGTCAGTGGGGCCACCCCCAAATGGTAGGCGTTCCCATGGGAATGCCCCCGTATGGGCTGCCACCCCCCCGGCCCGCCTTCCAAACGGGGCGAGCTGTCAATCAACATCGACAGCTCGCCCCCTTTGGATCGAGACCCGCTACAACCGGCGCTGTCGGTCGTAGCAGGTCTCACGCATGCGCACAACGGCACTGGCGCCGTCGTGCGCATGCTCTGTTGGGGGCCATCGATCCGGTCCGAGCGCATCGGCGCTAATGACTGGGTCTGAATGACCCCCAGAGTTTGTTGGAGAGATTTGAATGAGATTATCAGGGTTGCTGTAGCATGGAGGTAAGATTAATTTGGGGGACTGGGATGAATGCAGTGGAGAGATTGTGCGGGCACCAGTGCTGGAAAAGGAACCTGTAGGCGGTGGGCAGGGAGGGAGTTTAATGAAATGTGGATGGAGGTGGGGTGGCGTGGCATTGAGAGGAGGTGGGGTAGTAGGACCCAGGTGGGGTAGAAGAGAATAAAATTGGAGTAATGGGAGAGGAGAAGGAGGAAGGCAGACAGAGGAAAGGAGATAAAGGAATGAGGAGACTAGGGGGAAAAGATAAAGTTGGAAGAAGGGGGCAAAGCAGAGGATTAGGTAGACACTGAGTAAATTGGGAAGTGGAAGAAAACATGGTCATGGTGTGGCTGAGGTGAACAGGGGGAGGAAAACTAGATGCAGAAATAAAGTGATGTGAGAGAAATAATGTGAGAGAAAGTACAGGAGATTTACAGAGAAGCAAGTAAACGTACAGTGGAGGAAAAGGTGTCTGCACGATAACAAAAGTTTATTATTGAGTGGAGGAAGGAGAGTTAATGGGGAAGAATTTGAATATTAAAGCAAACTGAATTAGAAGATAGATGACATGAGGCTAGGCAGAGAACTAAAATAGAAAGACAATATTTCTAAGAGATAAACTGAAATTGGCACAGATACAATCTGCTTTGAGATATTTGTGAAACCAGATAGCTTGCACAAATATTAGCAAATAAAAAGTGTTATTATATTATTACAGTGAGCAAACAGAGGGCCTGATTCAGAGCCGGACGCTATTTGCGGACGCTTGTTCAGAAAAAGGGGCTGGTTATTTAAATTGAGCGCTCGCTCTTTGCGGTCTGTTGACACCTCTATGTCTGAGCGAGCAAACGAAACATGCGCTCGCTATCTTGTAAAAACACCCCTTGGCCGCTCGCATCATACGTCATCTCCGCTATTTATTAGATTAATCGAGTACTTCGAAAGGCGTATGAACTGCTCGCTATTCATGTGGTAGCATTTTCCTACCGCAATCATGCGAGCAGTTCAGGCTAAAAGACAACCAAGTGACGTGGTTGATGACGCTGCTTTGTTAATTATGCACACCCTTAAAACGCCCGTTCTGACCGTTTGGCACGCATGCGTCCAGATCTCTACTCCCCGTTTTCAAGCACCTTCCCCTGTTACCACCCACAAACGCCTCATCCTCTCACTCAAATTAACAGGCATTCGCTATTTTGCGAGCACACGATTTCCGACCGCACTGACTGGTTGGCACATGCGCATTACAACCTATAGGCATGCGCAGATGTGCGAACATCGCTCCGAGCGGCCGCTTACGAGCGGCTCTGAATCAGGCCCAGAGTCCAGTGATGAATGTCCTGGTTATGCAGACAGCAGCTGCTTGTAGAGAAGTGATTATGAACTTACAATTCTTATATATACTTTGACCAAATTTTCAGGTTTTTAGATGGTTTACTTGGAGTGTTCTCTCCAGGAGCACCTGATAATAACGCCAGGAGCACCTGATAATACAGAGACGGGTGCTGGATGCGCTAATAACGCCAGGAGCACATGATAATAAGGAGACGGGTGCTGGATGCACTAATAACGCCAGAAGCACATGATAATAAGGAGACGGGTGCTGGATGCACTAATAACGCCAGGAGCACCTGATAATAAGGAGACGGGTGCTGGATGCGCTAATAACACCAGGAGCACCAGATAATACAGAGACGGGTGCTGGATGCGCTAATAACGCCAGAAGCATATGATAATGAGACAGGTGCTGGATGCACTAATAACGCCAAGAGCACCTGATAATAAGGAGACGGGTGCTGGAAGCGCTAATAACGCCAGGAGCACCTGATAATACAGAGACGGGTGCTGGATGCGCTAATAACGCCAGGAGCACATGATAATAAGGAGACAGGTGCTGGATGCACTAATAACGCCAGGAGCACCTGATAATAAGGAGACGGCTGCTGGATGCGCTAATAACACCAGGAGCACCTGATAATAAAGAGACGGGTGCTGGATGCGCTAATAACGCCAGAAGCACCTGATAATAAGGAGACGGGTGCTGGATGCGCTAATAACGCCAGGAGCACCTGATAATATGCAGACGGGTGCTGGATGCACTAATAACGCCAGGAGCACCTGTTAATAAGGAGACGGGTGCTGGATGCGCTAATAACGCCAGGAGCACCTGATAATAAGGAGACGGGTGCTGGATGCACTAATAACGCCAGGAGCACCTGATAATAAGGAGACGGGTGCTGGATGCGCTAATAACACCAGGAGCACCTGATAATACAGAGATGGGTGCTGGATGCACTAATAACGCCAGGAGCACCAGATAATAAGGAGACGGGTGCTGGATGCACTAATAATACAAGGAGCAACTGATAATAAGGAGACGGGTGCTGGATGCACTAATAACACCAGGAGCACCTGATAATAAGGAGACGGGTGGTGGATGCACTAATAACACCAGGAGCACCTGATAATACAGAGGCGGGTGCTGGATGCGCTAATAACGCCAGGAGCACCTGATAATAAGGAGACGGGTGCTGGATGAGCTAATAACACCAGGAGCACCTGATAATAAGGAGACGGGTGCTGGATACGCTAATAACGCCAGGAGCACCTGATAATAAGGAGACGGGTGCTGGATGCACTAATAACGCCAGGAGCAGCTGATAATACAGAGACGGGTGCTGGATGCACTAATAACGCCAGGAGCACCTGATAATACAGAGATGGGTGCTGGATGCGCTAATAACGCCTGGAGCACCTGATAATAAGGAGACGGGTGCTGGATGTGCTAATAACGCCAGGAGCACCTGATAATACAGAGACGGGTGCTGGATGCACTAATAACACCAGGAGCACCTGATACTAAGGAGACGGGTGCTGGATGCGCTAATAATGCCAGGAGCACATGATAATAAGGAGACGGGTGCTGGATGCACTAATAACGCCAGGAGCACCTGATAATAAGGAGACGGGTGCTGGATGCGCTAATAACGCCAGGAGCACCTGATAATACAGAGACGGGTGCTGGATGCGCTAATAACCCCAGGAGCACCTGATAATAAGGAGACGGGTGCTGGATGTACTAATAAAGCCAGGAGCAGCTGATAATAAGGAGACGAGGGCTGGATGTACTAATAGCGCCAGGAGCACCTGATAATAAGGAGACGGGTGCTGGATGCACTAATAACGCCAGGAGCACCTGATAATAAGGAGACGGGTGCTGGATGCGCTAATAACACCAGGAGCACATGATAATAAGGAGACGGGTGCTGGATGCGCTAATAACGCCAGGAGCACCTAATAATAAGGAGACGGGTGCTGGATGCGTTAATAACGCCAGGAGCACCGGATAATACGGAGACGGGTGCTGGATGCACTAATAACGCCAGGAGCACCTGATAATAAGGAGACGGGTGCTGGATGCACTAATAATGCCAGGAGCACCTGATAATAAGGAGACGGGTGCTGGATGCACTAATAATGCCAGGAGCACCTGATAATAAGGAGACGGGTGCTGGATGCGCTAATAACGCCAGGAGCACATGATAATAAGGAGACGGGTGCTGGATGCGCTAATAACGCCAGGAGCACCTGATAATAAGGAGACGGGTGCTGGATGCGCTAATAACGCCAGGAGCACCTGATAATAAGGAGATGGGTGCTGGATGCACTAATAACGCCAGGAGCACCTGATAATACAGAGACGGGTGCTGGATGCGCTAATAACGCCAGGAGCACCTGATAATAAGGAGACGGGTTATGGATGTACTAATAACGCCAGGAGCACCTGATAATAAGGAAACGGGTGCTGGATGTACTAATAACGCCAGGAGCAACTGATAATAAGGAGACGGGTGCTGGATGCGCTAATAACGCCAGGAGCACCTGATAATAAAGAGACGGGTGCTGGATGCCCTAATAACGCCAGGAGCACCTGATAATAAGGAGACGGGTGCTGGATGCACTAATAACACCAGGAGCACATGATAATAAGGAGACGGGTGCTGGATGCACTAATAACGTCAGGAGCACCTGATAATAAGGAGACGGGTGCTGGATGCACTAATAACGCCAGGAGCACCTGATAATAAGGAGACGGGTGCTGGATGCACTAATAACGCCAGGAGCACATGATAATAAGGAGACGGGTGCTGGATGCACTAATAACGCCAGGAGCACCTGATAATAAGGAGACGGGTGCTGGATGCGCTAATAACACCAGGAGCACATGATAATAAGGAGACGGGTGCTGGATGCGCTAATAACGCCAGGAGCACCTGATAATACAGAGACGGGTGCTGGATGCGCTAATAACGCCAGGAGCACATGATAACAAGGAGACGGGTGCTGGATGCACTAATAACGCCAGGAGCACCTGATAATAAGGAGACGGGTGCTGGATGCGCTAATAACACCAGGAGCACCTGATAATACAGAGACGGGTGCTGGATGCGCTAATAACGCCAGGAGCACATGATAATAAGGAGACGGGTGCTGGATGCGCTAATAACGCCAGGAGCACCTGATAATAAGGAGACGGGTGCTGGATGCACTAATAACGCCAGGAGCACCTGATAATAAGGAGACGGGTGCTGGATGCGCTAATAACACCAGGAGCACCTGATAATACAGAGATGGGTGCTGGATGCACTAATAACGCCAGGAGCACCTGATAATACAGACACGGGTGCTGGATGCACTAATAACACCAGGAGCACCTGATAATAAGGAGACGGGTGCTGGATGCACTAATAACGCCTGGAGCACCAGATAATAAGGAGACGGGTGCTGGATGCACTAATAACGCCAGGAGCACCTGATAATAAGGATACGGGTGCTGGATGCACTAATAACGCCAGGAGCACCTGATAATAAGGAGACGGGTGCTGGATGTACTAATAACGCCAGGTGCACCTGATAATACGGAGACGGGCGCTGGATGCACTAATAACACCAGGAGCACCTGATAATAAGGAGACGGGTGCTGGATGTTCTAATAACGCCAGGAGCACCTGATAATATAGACACGGGTGCTGGATGCACTAATAACACCAGGAGCACCTGATAATAAGGAGACGGGTGCTGGATGCACTAATAACACCAGGAGCACCTGATAATAAGGAGACGGGTGCTGGATGCACTAATAACACCAGGAGCACCTGATAATACAGAGACGGGTGCTGGATGTGCTAATAACGCCAGGAGCACCTGATAATAAGGAGACGGGTGCTGGATGAGCTAATAACACCAGGAGCACCTGATAATAAGGAGACGGGTGCTGGATACGCTAATAACGCCAGGAGCACCTGATAATAAGGAGACGGGTGCTGGATGCACTAATAACGCCAGTAGCAGCTGATAATACAGTGACGGGTGCTGGATGCACTAATAACGCCAGGAGCACCTGATAATACAGAGACGGGTGCTGGATGCGCTAATAACGCCTGGAGCACCTGATAATAAGGAGACGGTTGCTGGATGCACTAATAACGCCAGGAGCACCTGATAATAAGGAGACGGGTGCTGGATGCACTAATAACACCAGGAGCACATGATAATAAGGAGACGGGTGCTGGATGCACTAATAACGCCAGGAGCACCTGATAATAAGTAGACGGGTGCTGGATGCACTAATAACGCCAGGAGCACCTGATAATAAGGAGACGGGTGCTGGATGCACTAATAACGCCAGGAGCACATGATAATGAGACGGGTGCTGGATGCACTAATAACGCCAGGAGCACCTGATAATATGGAGACGGGTGCTGGATGCGCTAATAACACCAGGAGCACATGATAATAAGGAGACGGGTGCTGGATGCGCTAATAACGCCAGGAGCACCTGATAATACAGAGACGGGTGCTGGATGCGCTAATAACGCCAGGAGCACATGATAATAAGGAGACGGGTGCTGGATGCACTAATAACGCCAGGAGTACCTGATAATAAGGAGACGGGTGCTGGATGCGCTAATAACGCCAGAAGCACCTGATAATAAGGAGACGGGTGCTGGATGCGCTAATAGCGCCAGAAGCACCTGATAATAAGGAGACGGGTGCTGGATGCACTAATAGCGCCAGGAGCACCTGATAATAAGGAGACAGGTGCTGGATGCGCTAATAGCGCCAGGCGCACCTGATAATATGCAGACGGGTGCTGGATGCACTAATAACGCCAGGAGCACCTGATAATAAGGAGACGGGTGCTGGATGCGCTAATAACGCCAGGAGCACCTGATAATAAGGAGACGGGTGCTGGATGCACTAATAACGCCAGGAGCACCTGATAATAAGGAGACGGGTGCTGGATGCGCTAATAACGCCAGGAGCACCTGATAATACAGAGACGGGTGCTGGATGCACTAATAACACCATGAGCACCTGATAATAAGGAGACGGGTGCTGGATGCACTAATAACACAAGGAGCAACTGATAATAAGGAGACGGGTGCTGGATGCACTAATAACACCAAAGAGCACCTGATAATAAGGAGACGGGTGCTGGATGCACTAATAACACCAGGAGCACCTGATAATACAGAGACGGGTGCTGGATGCGCTAATAACGCCAGGAGCACCTGATAATAAGGAGACGGGTGCTGGATGAGCTAATAACACCAGGAGCACCTGATAATAAGGAGACGGGTGCTGGATGCACTAATAACGCCAGGAGCAGCTGATAATACAGTGACGGGTGCTGGATGCACTAATAACGCCAGGAGCACCTGATAATACAGAGACGGGTGCTGGATGCGCTAATAACGCCTGGAGCACCTGATAATAAGGAGACGGGTGCTGGATGCACTAATAACGCCAGGAGCACCTGATAATAAGGAGACGGGTGCTGGATGCACTAATAACACCAGGAGCACATGATAATAAGGAGACGGGTGCTGGATGCACTAATAACGCCAGGAGCACCTGATAATAAGGAGACGGGTGCTGGATGCACTAATAACGCCAGGAGCACCTGATAATAAGGAGACGGGTGCTGGATGCACTAATAACGCCAGGAGCACATGATAATTAGACGGGAGCTGGATGCACTAATAACGCCAGGAGCACCTGATAATAAGGAGACGGGTGCTGGATGCGCTAATAACACCATGAGCACATGATAATAAGGAGACGGGTGCTGGATGCGCTAATAACGCCAGGAGCACCTGATAATACAGAGACGGGTGCTGGATGCGCTAATAACGCCAGGAGCACATGATAATAAGGAGACGGGTGCTGGATACACTAATAACGCCAGGAGCACCAGATAATAAGGAGACGGGTGCTGGATGCGCTAATAACACCAGGAGCACCAGATAATACAGAGACGGGTACTGGATGCGCTAATAGCGCCAGGAGCACCTGATAATATGCAGACGGGTGCTGGATGCACTAATAACGCTAGGAGCACCTGATAATAAGGAGACGGGTGCTGGATGCGCTAATAATGCCAGGAGCACCTGATAATAAGGAGACGGGTGCTGGATGCACTAATAACGCCAGGAGCACCTGATAATAAGGAGACGGGTGCTGGATGCGCTAATAACACCAGGAGCACCTGATAATACAGAGATGGGTGCTGGATGCACTAATAACGCCAGGAGCACCTGATAATAAGGAGACGGGTGCTGGATGTACTAATAACGCCAGGAGCACCTGATAATACGGAGACGGGTGCTGGATGCACTAATAACACCAGGAGCACCTGATAATAAGGAGATGGGTGCTGGATGTGCTAATAACGCCAGGAGCACCTGATAATACAGACACGGGTGCTGGATGCACTAATAACACCAGGAGCACCTGATAATAAGGAGACGGGTGCTGGATGCACTAATAACGCCAAGAGCACCTGATAATAAGGAGACGGGTGCAGGATGAGCAAATAACACCAGGAGCACCTGATAATAAGGAGACGGGTGCTGGATACGCTAATAACGCCCTGAGCACCTGATAATAAGGAGACGGGTGCTGGATGCACTAATAACGCCAGGAGCAGCTGATAATACAGAGACGGGTGCTGGATGCACTAATAACGCCTGGAGCACCTGATAATACAGAGATGGGTGCTGGATGCGCTAATAACGCCTGGAGCACCTGATAATAAGGAGACGGGTGCTGGATGTGCTAATAACGCCAGGAGCACCTGATAATACAGAGACGGGTGCAGGATGCACTAATAACACCAGGAGCACCTGATACTAAGGAGACGGGTGCTGGATGCACTAATAATGCCAGGAGCACCAGATAATACAGAGACGGGTGCTGGATGCACTAATAACACCAGGAGCACCTGATAATAAGGAGACGGGTGCTGGATGCGCTAATAACACCAGGAGCACCTGATAATACAGAGACGGGTGCTGGATGCGCTAATAACGCCAGGAGCACCTGATAATACAGAGACGGGTGCTGGATGCGCTAATAACACCAGGAGCACCTGATAATAAGGAGACGGGTGCTGGATGCGCTAATAACACCAGGAGCACCTGATAATACAGAGACGGGTGCTGGATGCACTAAAAACGCCAGGAGCACCTGATAATACAGAGACGGGTGCTGGATGCACTAATAACACCTGGAGCACCTGATAATAAGGAGACGGGTGCTGGATGCACTAATAATGCCAGGAGCACCTGATAATAAGGAGACGGGTGCTGGATGCGCTAATAACACCAGGAGCACCTGATAATGCAGAAACGGGTGCTGGATGCACTAATAACGCCAGGAGCACCTGATAATACAGAGACGGGTGCTGGATGCACTAATAACATCTGGAGCACCTGATAATAAGGAGACGGGTGCTGGATGCACTAATAACGCCAGGAGCATCTGATAATACAGAGACGGGTGCTGGATGTGCTAATAACGCCAGGAGCACCTGATAATAAGGAGACGGGTGCTGGATGTGCTAATAACGCCAGGAGCACCTGATAATAAGGAGACGGGTGCTGGATGCGCTAATAACGCAAGGAGCACCTGATAATACAGAGACGGGTGCTAGATGCACTAATAACGCCAGGAGCACCTGATAATACGGAGACGGGTGCTGAATGCACTAATAACGCCTGGAGCACCTGATAATATGGAGACGGGTGCTGGATGCGCTAATAACGCCAGGAGCACCTGATAATAAGGAGACGGGTGCTGGATGCGCTAATAACGCCAGGAGCACAAGATAATAAGGAGACGGGTGCTGGATGCACTAATAACGCCAGGAGCACCTGATAATACAGAGACGGGTGCTGGATGCGCTAATAACACCAGGAGCACCTGATAATACAGAGACGGGTGCTGGATGCGCTAATAACACCAGGAGCACCTGATAATACAGAGACGGGTGCTGGATGCACTAATAACACCAGGAGCACCTGATAATAAGGAGACGGGTGCTGGATGCGCTAATAACGCCAGGATCTCCTGATAATAAGGAGACGGGTGCTGGATGCACTAATAACACCAGGAGCACCTGATAATACAGAGACGGGTGCTGGATGTGCTAATAACGCCAGGAGCACCTGATAATAAGGAGACGGGTGCTGGATGAGCTAATAACACCAGGAGCACCTGATAATAAGGAGACGGGTGCTGGATGCGCTAATAACGCCAGGAGCACCTGATAATAAGGAGACGGGTGCTGGATGCACTAATAACGCCAGGAGCAGCTGATAATACAGTGACGGGTGCTGGATGCACTAATAACGCCAGGAGCACCTGATAATACAGAGACGGGTGCTGGATGCGCTAATAACGCCTGGAGCACCTGATAATAAGGAGACGGTTGCTGGATGCGCTAATAACGCCTGGAGCACCTGATAATAAGGAGACGGGTGCTGGATGCACTAATAACGCCAGGAGCACCTGATAATAAGGAGACGGGTGCTGGATGCACTAATAACACCAGGAGCACATGAAAATAAGGAGACGGGTGCTGGATGCACTAATAACGCCAGGAGCACCTGATAATAAGGAGACGGGTGCTGGATGCACTAATAACGCCAGGAGCACCTGATAATAAGGAGACGGGTGCTGGATGCACTAATAACGCCAGGAGCACATGATAATGAGACGGGAGCTGGATGCACTAATAACGCCAGGAGCACCTGATAATAAGGAGACGGGTGCTGGATGCGCTAATAACACCAGGAGCACATGATAATAAGGAGACGGGTGCTGGATGCGCTAATAACGCCAGGAGCACCTGATAATACAGAGACGGGTGCTGGATGCGCTAATAACTCCAGGAGCACATGATAATAATGAGACGGGTGCTGGATGCACTAATAACGCCCGGAGCACCAGATAATAAGGAGACGGGTGCTGGATGCGCTAATAACACCAGGAGCACCAGATAATACAGAGACGGGTGCTGGATGCGCTAATAACGCCAGAAGCACCTGATAATAAGGAGACGGGTGCTGGATGCGCTAATAGCGCCAGGAGCACCTGATAATATGCAGACGGGTGCTGGATGCACTAATAACGCCAGGAGCACCTGATAATAAGGAGACGGGTGCTGGATGCGCTAATAACGCCAGGAGCACCTGATAATAAGGAGACGGGTGCTGGATGCACTAATAACGCCAGGAGCACCTGATAATAAGGAGACGGGTGCTGGATGCGCTAATAACGCCAGGAGCACCTGATAATACAGAGACGGGTGCTGGATGCACTAATAACACCATGAGCACCTGATAATAAGGAGACGGGTGCTGGATGCACTAATAACACAAGGAGCAACTGATAATAAGGAGACGGGTGCTGGATGCACTAATAACACCAAAGAGCACCTGATAATAAGGAGACGGGTGCTGGATGCACTAATAACGCCAGGAGCACCTGATAATAAGGAGACGGGTGCTGGATACGCTAATAACGCCAGGAGCACCTGATAATAAGGAGACGGGTGCTGGATGCACTAATAACGCCAGGAGCAGCTGATAATAAGGAGACGGGTGCTGGATGCAATAATAACGCCAGGAGCACCTGATAATACAGAGACGGGTGCTGGATGCGCTAATAACGCCTGGAGCACCTGATAATAAGGAGACGGGTGCTGGATGCACTAATAACGCCAGGAGCACCTGATAATAAGGAGACGGGTGCTGGATGCACTAATAACACCAGAAGCACATGATAATAAGGAGACGGGTGCTGGATGCACTAATAACGCCAGGAGCACCTGATAATAAGGAGACGGGTGCTGGATGCACTAATAACGCCAGGAGCACCTGATAATAAGGAGACGGGTGCTGGATGCAATAATAACGCCAGGAGCACATGATAATGAGACGGGAGCTGGATGCACTAATAACGCCAGGAGCAACTGATAATAAGGAGACGGGTGCTGGATGCGCTAATAACACCAGGAGCACATGATAATAAGGAGACGGGTGCTGGATGCGCTAATAACGCCAGGAGCACCTGATAATACAGAGACGGGTGCTGGATGCGCTAATAACGCCAGGAGCACATGATAATAAGGAGACGGGTGCCGGATGCACTAATAACGCCAGGAGCACCAGATAATAAGGAGACAGGTGCTGGATGCGCTAATAACACCAGGAGCACCAGATAATACAGAGACGGGTGCTGGATGCGCTAATAACGCCAGAAGCACCTGATAATAAGGAGACGGGTGCTGGATGCGCTAATAGCGCCAGGAGCACCTGATAATATGCAGACGGGTGCTGGATGCACTAATAACGCCAGGAGCACCTGATAATAAGGAGACGGGTGCTGGATGCGCTAATATCGCCAGGAGCACCTGATAATAAGGAGACTGGTGCTGGATGCACTAATAACGCCAGGAGCACCTGATAATAAGGAGACGGGTGCTGGATGCGCTAATAACACCAGGAGCACCTGATAATACAGAGATGGGTGCTGGATGCACTAATAACGCCAGGAGCACCTGATAATACAGAGATGGGTGCTGGATGCGCTAATAACGCCTGGAGCACCTGATAATAAGGAGACGGGTGCTGGATGTGCTAATAACGCCAGGAGCACCTGATACTAAGGAGACGGGTGCTGGATGCACTAATAACACCTGGAGCACCTGATAATAAGGAGACGGGTGCTGGATGAGCTAATAACACCAGGAGCACCTGATAATACAGAGACGGGTGCTGGATGCACTGATAACGCCAGGAGCACCTGATAATACAGAGACGGGTGCTGGATGCACTAATAACACCTGGAGCACCTGATAATAAGGAGACGGGTGCTGGATGCACTAATAATGCCAGGAGCACCTGATAATAAGGAGACGGGTGCTGGATGCGCTAATAACACCAGGAGCACCTGATAATGCAGAAACGGGTGCTGGATGCACTAATAACGCCAGGAGCACCTGATAATACAGAGATGGGTGCTGGATGCACTAATAACACCTGGAGCACCTGATAATAAGGAGACGGGTGCTGGATGCACTAATAACGCCAGGAGCACCTGATAATACAGAGACGGGTGCTGGATGTGCTAATAACGCCAGGAGCACCTGATAATAAGGAGACGGGTGCTGGATGTGCTAATAACGCCAGGAGCACCTGATAATAAGGAGACGGGTGCTGGATGCGCTAATAACGCCAGGAGCACCTGATAATAAGGAGACGGGTGCTGGATGCGCTAATAACGCCAGGAGCACCTGATAATAATGAGACGGGTGCTAGATGCACTAATAACGCCAGGAGCACCTGATAATACGGAGACGGGTGCTGAATGCACTAATAACGCCTGGAGCACCAGATAATAAGGAGACGGGTGCTGGATGCGCTAATAACGCCAGGAGCACCTGATAATAAGGAGACGGGTGCTGGATGCGCTAATAACGCCAGGAGCACAAGATAATAAGGAGACGGGTGATGGATGCACTAATAACGCCAGGAGCACCTGATAATACAGAGACGGGTGCTGGATGCGCTAATAACACCAGGAGCACCTGATAATACAGAGACGGGTGCTGGATGCGCTAATAACACCAGGAGCACCTGATAATACAGAGACGGGTGCTGGATGCACTAATAACACCAGGAGCACCTGATAATAAGGAGACGGGTGCTGGATGCGCTAATAACGCCAGGAGCTCCTGATAATAAGGAGACGGGTGCTGGATGCGCTAATAACACCAGGAGCACATGATAATAAGGAGACGGGTGCTGGATGCGCTAATAACGCCAGGAGCACCTGATAATACAGAGACGGGTGCTGGATGCGCTAATAACGCCAGGAGCACATGATAATAAGGAGACGGGTGCCGGATGCACTAATAACGCCAGGAGCACCAGATAATAAGGAGACAGGTGCTGGATGCGCTAATAACACCAGGAGCACCAGATAATACAGAGACGGGTGCTGTAAGCGCTAATAACGCCAGAAGCACCTGATAATAAGGAGACGGGTGCTGGATGCGCTAATAGCGCCAGGAGCACCTGATAATATGCAGACGGGTGCTGGATGCACTAATAACGCCAGGAGCACCTGATAATAAGGAGACGGGTGCTGGATGCGCTAATAACGCCAGGAGCACCTGATAATAAGGAGACGGGTGCTGGATGCACTAATAACGCCAGGAGCACCTGATAATAAGGAGACGGGTGCTGGATGCGCTAATAACACCAGGAGCACCTGATAATACAGAGATGGGTGCTGGATGCACTAATAACGCCAGGAGCACCTGATAATACAGAGATGGGTGCTGGATGCGCTAATAACGCCTGGAGCACCTGATAATAAGGAGACGGGTGCTGGATGTGCTAATAACGCCAGGAGCACCTGATACTAAGGAGACGGGTGCTGGATGCACTAATAACACCTGGAGCACCTGATAATAAGGAGACGGGTGCTGGATGAGCTAATAACACCAGGAGCACCTGATAATACAGAGACGGGTGCTGGATGCACTAATAACGCCAGGAGCACCTGATAATACAGAGACGGGTGCTGGATGCACTAATAACACCTGGAGCACCTGATAATAAGGAGACGGGTGCTGGATGCACTAATAATGCCAGGAGCACCTGATAATAAGGAGACGGGTGCTGGATGCGCTAATAACACCAGGAGCACCTGATAATGCAGAAACGGGTGCTGGATGCACTAATAACGCCAGGAGCACCTGATAATACAGAGATGGGTGCTGGATGCACTAATAACACCTGGAGCACCTGATAATAAGGAGACGGGTGCTGGATGCACTAATAACGCCAGGAGCACCTGATAATACAGAGACGGGTGCTGGATGTGCTAATAACGCCAGGAGCACCTGATAATAAGGAGACGGGTGCTGGATGTGCTAATAACGCCAGGAGCACCTGATAATAAGGAGACGGGTGCTGGATGCGCTAATAACGCCAGGAGCACCTGATAATAAGGAGACGGGTGCTGGATGCGCTAATAACGCCAGGAGCACCTGATAATAATGAGATGGGTGCTAGATGCACTAATAACGCCAGGAGCACCTGATAATACGGAGACGGGTGCTGAATGCACTAATAACGCCTGGAGCACCAGATAATAAGGAGACGGGTGCTGGATGCGCTAATAACGCCAGGAGCACCTGATAATAAGGAGACGGGTGCTGGATGCGCTAATAACGCCAGGAGCACAAGATAATAAGGAGACGGGTGATGGATGCACTAATAACGCCAGGAGCACCTGATAATACAGAGACGGGTGCTGGATGCGCTAATAACACCAGGAGCACCTGATAATACAGAGACGGGTGCTGGATGCGCTAATAACACCAGGAGCACCTGATAATACAGAGACGGGTGCTGGATGCACTAATAACACCAGGAGCACCTGATAATAAGGAGACGGGTGCTGGATGCGCTAATAACGCCAGGAGCTCCTGATAATAAGGAGACGGGTGCTCGATGCACTAATAACACCAGGAGCACCTGATAATACAGACACGGGTGCTGGATGCACTAATAACACCAGGAGCACCTGATAATAAGGAGACGGGTGCTGGATGCACTAATAACGCCTGGAGCACCAGATAATAAGGAGACGGGTGCTGGATGCACTAATAACGCCAGGAGCACCTGATAATAAGGATACGGGTGCTGGATGCACTAATAACGCCAGGAGCACCTGATAATAAGGAGACGGGTGCTGGATGCGCTAATAACGCCGGGAGCACCTGATAATAAGGAGATGGGTGCTGGATGCACTAATAACGCCAGGAGCACCTGATAATAAGGAGACGGGTGCTGGATGCACTAATAACGCCAGGAGCACCTGATAATAAGGAGACGGGTGCTGGATGCACTAATAACACCAGGAGCACCTGATAATAAGGAGACGGGTGCTGGATACGCTAATAATGCCAGGAGCACCTGATAATACAGAGACGGGTGATGGATACACTAATAACGCCAGGAGCACCTGATAATAAGGAGACGGGTGCTGTATGCGCTAATAACGCCAGGAGCACCTGATAATAAGGAGACGGGTGCTGGATACGCTAATAATGCCAGGAGCACCTGATAATACAGAGACGGGTTATGGATACACTAATAACGCCAGGAGCACCTGATAATAAGGAGACGGGTGCTGGATGCGCTAATAACGCCAGGAGCACCTGATAATAAGGAGACGGGTGCTGGATGCGCTAATAACACCAGGAGCACCTGATAATACAGAGATGGGTGCAGGATGCACTAATAACGCCAGGAGCACCTGATAATAAGGAGACGGGTGCTGGATGTACTAATAATGCGAGGAGCACCTGATAATACAGAGACGCGTGCTGGATGCGCTAATAACGCCAGGAGGGCCGATAATAAGGAGACGGGTGCTGGATGCTCTAATAACGCCAGGAGCACCTGATAATAAGGAGACGGGTGCTGGATGCACTGATAACGCCAGGAGCACCTGATAGTAAGGAGACGGGTGCTGGATGTGCTAAAAACGCCAGGAGCACCTGATAATACAGACGCGAGTGCTGGATGCACTAATAACACCAGGAGCACATGATAATAAGGAGACGGGTGCTGGATGCACTAATAACGCCAGGAGCACCTGATAATAAGGAGACGGGTGCTGGATGTGCTAATAACGCCAGGAGCACCTGATAATACAGAGACGGGTGCTGGATGCACTAATAATGCCAGGAGCACCTGATAATAAGGAGACGGGTGCTGGATGCACTAATAACACCAGGAGCACCTGATAATACAGAGACGGGTGCTGGATGCACTAATAACACCACGAGCACCTGATAATAAGGAGACGGGTGCTGGATGCACTAATAACACCAGGAGCACCTGATATTAAGGAGACGGGTGCTGGATGCACTAATAACACCAGGAGCACCTGATAATAAGGAGACGGGTGCTGGATGAGCTAATAACACCAGGAGCACCTGATAATACGGAGACGGGTGCTGGATGCGCTAATAACGCCAGGAGCACCTGATAATACAGAGACGGGTGCTGGATGCACTAATAACGCCAGGAGCACCTGATAATAAGGAGACGGGTGCTGGATGCACTAATAACGCCAGGAGCACCTGATAATAAGGAGACGGGTGCTGGATGCACTAATAACGCCAGGAGCACCTGATAATAAGGAGACGGGTGCTAGATGCACTAATAACGCCAGGAGCACCTGATAATAAGGAGACGGGTGCTGGATGCACTAATAACGCCAGGAGCACCTGATAATAAGGAGACGGGTGCTGGATGCACTATTAACGCCTGGAGCATCTGATAATACAGAGACGGGTGCTGGATGCACTAATAATGCCAGGAGCACCTGATAATACAGAGACGGGTGCTGGATGCGCTAATAACGCCAGGAGCACCTGATAATAAGGAGACGTTTGCTGGATGCGCTAATAACGCCAGGAGCCCCTGATAATAAGGAGACGGGTGCTGGATGCGCTAATAACGCCAGGAGCACCTGATAATAAGGAGACGGGTGCTGGATGCACTAATAACGCCAGGAGCACCTGATAATAAGGAGACGGGTGCTGGATGCACTAATAACGCCAGGAGCACCTGATAATAAGGAGACGGGTGCTGGATGCACTAATAACGCCTGGAGCACCTGATAATACAGAGACGGGTGCTGGAAGCGCTAATAACGCCAGGAGCACCTGATAATACAGAGACGGGTGCTGGATGCGCTAATAACGCCAGGAGCACCTGATAATACAGAGACGGGTGCTGGATGAGCTAATAACGCCAAGAGCACCTGATAATAAGGAGACGGGTGCTGGATGTACTAATAACGCCTGGAGCACCTGATAATACAGAGACGGGTGCTGGATGCGCTAATAACACCAGGAGCACCTGATAATACAGAGACGGGTGCTGGATGTACTAATAACGCCTGGAGCACCTGATAATACAGAGACGGGTGCTGGATGCGCTAATAACACCAGGAGCACCTGATAATACAGAGACGGGTGCTGGATGCACTAATAACACCAGGAGCACCTGATAATAAGGAAACGGGTGCTGGATGCGCTAATAACACCAGGAGCACCTGATAATAAGGAGACGGGTGCTGGATGCGCTAATAACGCCAGGAACACCAGATAATACAGAGACGGGTGCTGGATGCGCTAATAACGCCAGGAGCACCTGATAATAAGGAGACGGGAGCTGGATGCGCTAATAACACCAGGAACACCTGATAATAAGGAGACGGGTGATGGATGTACTAATAACGCCAGGAGCACCTGATAATAAGGAGACGGGTGCTGGATGCGCTAATAACACCAGGAGCACCTGATAATTCAGAGACGGGTGCTGGATGCGCTAATAACGCCAGGAGCACCTGATAATAAGGAGACGGATGCTAGATGCACTAATAACGCCAGGAGCACCTGATAATACAGAGACGGGTGCTGGATGCACTAATAACACCAGGAGCACCTGATAATAAGGAGACGGGTGCTGGATGCACTAATAACGCCAGGAGCACCTGATAATAAGGAGACGGGTGCTGGATGCACTAATAACGCCAGGAGCACCTGATAATAAGGAGACGGGTGCTGGATGCACTAATAACGCCAGGAGCACCTGATAATAAGGAGACGGGTGCGGGATGCACTAATAACGCCTGGAGCACCTGATAATACAGAGACGGGTGCTGGATGCACTAATAACGCCAGGAGCACCTGATAATACAGAGACGGGTGCTGGATGCGCTAATAACGCCAGGAGCACCTGATAATAAGGAGACGGGTGCTGGATGCGCTAATAACGCCAGGAGCACCTGATAATAAGGAGACGGGTGCTGGATACACTAATAACGCAAGGAGCACCTGATAAAAAGGAGACGGGTGCTGGATGCACTAATAACGCCTGGAGCACCTGATAATACAGAGACGAGTGCAGGAAGCGCTAATAACGCCAGGAGCACCTGATAATACAGAGACGGGTGCTGGATGCGCTAATAACACCAGGAGCACCTGATAATACAGAGATGGGTGCTGGATGTACTAATAACGCCTGGAGCACCTGATAATACAGAGACAGGTGCTGGATGCGCTAATAACACCAGGAGCACCTGATAATACAGAGACGGGTGCTGGATGCACTAATAACACCAGGAGCACCTGATAATAAGGAAACGGGTGCTGGATGCGCTAATAACACCAGGAGCACCTGATAATAAGGAGACGGGTGCTGGATGCGCTAATAACGCCAGGAACACCTGATAATAAGGAGACGGGTGCTGGATGCGCTAATAACACCAGGAGCACCTGATAATAAGGAGACGGGTGCTGGATGCACTAATAATGCCGGGAGCACCTGATAATAAGGAGACAGGTGCTGGATGCGCTAATAACGCCAGGAACACCAGATAATACAGAGACGGGTGCTGGATGCGCTAATAACGCCAGGAGCACCTGATAATAAGGAGACGGGTGCTGGATGCGCTAATAACACCAGGAACACCTGATAATAAGGAGACGGGTGATGGATGTACTAATAACGCCAGGAGCACCTGATAATAAGGAGACGGGTGCTGGATGCGCTAATAACACCAGGAGCACCTGATAATTCAGAGACGGGTGCTGGATGCGCTAATAACGCCAGGAGCACCTGATAATAAGGAGACGGATGCTAGATGCACCAATAACGCCAGGAGCACCTGATAATACAGAGACGGGTGCTGGATGCACTAATAACACCAGGAGCACCTGATAATAAGGAGACGGGTGCTGGATGCGCTAATAACGTCAGGAGCACCTGATAATAAGGAGACGGGTGCTGGATGTGCTAATAACGCCAGGAGCACCTGATAATACAGAGACGGGTGCTGGATGCACTAATAACGCCAGGAGGGCCGATAATAAGGAGACGGGTGCTGGATGCACTAATAACACCAGTAGCACCTGATAATAAGGAGACGGGTGCTGGATGCGCTAATAACGCCAGGAGCACCTGATAATAAGGAGACGGGTGCTGGATGCGCTAATAACACCAGGAGTACCTGATAATACAGAGATGGGTGCAGGATGCACTAATAACGCCAGGAGCACCTGATAATAAGGAGACGGGTGCTGGATGTACTAATAATGCCAGGAGCACCTGATAATACAGAGACGCGTGCTGGATGCGCTAATAACGCCAGGAGGGCCGATAATAAGGAGACGGGTGCTGGATGCTCTAATAACGCCTGGAGCACCTGATAATAAGGAGACGGGTGCTGGATGCACTGATAACGCCAGGAGCACCTGATAATAAGGAGACGGGTGCTGGATGTGCTAATAACGCCAGGAGCACCTGATAATACAGACGCGGGTGCTGGATGCACTAATAACACCAGGAGCACCTGATAATAAGGAGACGGGTGCTGGATGCACTAATAACGCCAGGAGCACCTGATAATAAGGAGACGGGTTCTGGATGTGCTAATAACGCCAGGAGCACCTGATAATACAGAGACGGGTGCTGGATGCACTAATAATGCCAGGAGCACCTGATAATAAGGAGACGGGTGCTGGATGCACTAATAACACCAGGAGCACCTGATAATACAGAGACGGGTGCTGGATGCACTAATAACACCACGAGCACCTGATAATAAGGAGACGGGTGCTGGATGCACTAATAACACCAGGAGCACCTGATATTAAGGAGACGGGTGCTGGATGCACTAATAACACCAGGAGCACCTGATAATAAGGAGACGGGTGCTGGATGAGCTAATAACACCAGGAGCACCTGATAATACGGAGACGGGTGCTGGATGCGCTAATAACGCCAGGAGCACCTGATAATACAGAGACGGGTGCTGGATGCACTAATAACGCCAGGAGCACCTGATAATAAGGAGACGGGTGCTGGATGCACTAATAACGCCAGGAGCACCTGATAATAAGGAGACGGGTGCTGGATGCACTAATAACGCCAGGAGCACCTGATAATAAGGAGACGGGTGCTACATGCACTAATAACGCCAGGAGCACCTGATAATAAGGAGACGGGTGCTGGATGCACTAATAACGCCAGGAGCACCTGATAATAAGGAGACGGGTGCTGGATGCACTAATAACGCCTGGAGCACCTGATAATACAGAGACGGGTGCTGGATGCACTAATAATGCCAGGAGCACCTGATAATACAGAGACGGGTGCTGGATGCGCTAATAACGCCAGGAGCACCTGATAATAAGGAGACGTTTGCTGGATGCGCTAATAACGCCAGGAGCCCCTGATAATAAGGAGACGGGTGCTGGATGCGCTAATAACGCCAGGAGCACCTGATAATAAGGAGACGGGTGCTGGATGCACTAATAACGCCAGGAGCACCTGATAATAAGGAGACGGGTGCTGGATGCACTAATAACGCCAGGAGCACCTGATAATAAGGAGACGGGTGCTGGATGCACTAATAACGCCTGGAGCACCTGATAATACAGAGACGGGTGCTGGAAGCGCTAATAACGCCAGGAGCACCTGATAATACAGAGACGGGTGCTGGATGCGCTAATAACGCCAGGAGCACCTGATAATACAGAGACGGGTGCTGGATGAGCTAATAACGCCAAGAGCACCTGATAATAAGGAGACGGGTGCTGGATGTACTAATAACGCCTGGAGCACCTGATAATACAGAGACGGGTGCTGGATGCGCTAATAACACCAGGAGCACCTGATAATACAGAGACGGGTGCTGGATGTACTAATAACGCCTGGAGCACCTGATAATACAGAGACGGGTGCTGGATGCGCTAATAACACCAGGAGCACCTGATAATACAGAGACGGGTGCTGGATGCACTAATAACACCAGGAGCACCTGATAATAAGGAAACGGGTGCTGGATGCGCTATTAACACCAGGAGCACCTGATAATAAGGAGACGGGTGCTGGATGCGCTAATAACGCCAGGAACACCAGATAATACAGAGACGGGTGCTGGATGCGCTAATAACGCCAGGAGCACCTGATAATAAGGAGACGGGAGCTGGATGCGCTAATAACACCAGGAACACCTGATAATAAGGAGACGGGTGATGGATGTACTAATAACGCCAGGAGCACCTGATAATAAGGAGACGGGTGCTGGATGCGCTAATAACACCAGGAGCACCTGATAATTCAGAGACGGGTGCTGGATGCGCTAATAACGCCAGGAGCACCTGATAATAAGGAGACGGATGCTAGATGCACTAATAACGCCAGGAGCACCTGATAATACATAGACGGGTGCTGGATGCACTAATAACACCAGGAGCACCTGATAATAAGGAGACGGGTGCTGGATGCGCTAATAACGCCATGAGCACCTGATAATAAGGAGACGGGTGCTGGATGTGCTAATAACGCCAGGAGCACCTGATAATACAGAGACGGGTGCTGGATGCACTAATAACACCAGTAGCACCTGATAATAAGGAGACGGGTGCTGGATGCGCTAATAACACCAGGAGCACCTGATAATACAGAGACGGGTGCTGGATGCACTAATAACGCCAGGAGCACCTGATAATAAGGAGACGGGTGCTGGATGCACTAATAACGCCAGGAGCACCTGATAATAAGGAGACGGGTGCTGGATGCACTAATAATGCCAGGAGCACCTGATAATAAGGAGACGGGTGCGGGATGCACTAATAACGCCTGGAGCACCTGATAATACAGAGACGGGTGCTGGATGCACTAATAACGCCAGGAGCACCTGATAATACAGAGACGGGTGCTGGATGCGCTAATAACGCCAGGAGCACCTGATAATAAGGAGACTGGTGCTGGATGCGCTAATAACGCCAGGAGCACCTGATAATAAGGAGACTGGTGCTGGATGCGCTAATAACGCCAGGAGCACCTGATAATAAGGAGACGGGTGCTGGATACACTAATAACGCCAGGAGCACCTGATAAAAAGGAGACGGGTGCTGGATGCACTAATAACGCCTGGAGCACCTGATAATACAGAGACGAGTGCAGGAAGCGCTAATAACGCCAGGAGCACCTGATAATACAGAGACGGGTGCTGGATGCGCTAATAACACCAGGAGCACCTGATAATACAGAGATGGGTGCTGGATGTACTAATAACGCCTGGAGCACCTGATAATACAGAGACGGGTGCTGGATGCGCTAATAACACCAGGAGCACCTGATAATACAGAGACGGGTGCTGGATGCACTAATAACACCAGGAGCACCTGATAATAAGGAAACGGGTGCTGGATGCGCTAATAACACCAGGAGCACCTGATAATAAGGAGACGGGTGCTGGATGCGCTAATAACGCCAGGAACACCTGATAATACAGAGACGGGTTCAGGATGCACTAATAACGCCAGGAGCACCTGATAATAAGGAGACGGGTGCTGGATGCCCTAATAACACCAGGAACACCTGATAATAAGGAGACGGGTGATGGATGTACTAATAACGCCAGGAGCACCTGATAATAAGGAGACGGGTGCTGGATGTGCTAATAACGCCAGGAGCACCTGATAATACAGAGACGGGTGCTGGATGCACTAATAACACCAGGAGCACCTGATAATAAGGAGACGGGTGCTGGATGCGCTAATACCACCAGGAGCACCTGATAATTCAGAGACGGGTGCTGGATGCGCTAATAACGCCAGGAGCACCTGATAATAAGGAGACGGATGCTAGATGCACTAATAACGCCAGGAGCACCTGATAATACAGAGACGGGTGCTGGATGCACTAATAACAACAGGAGCACCTGATAATAAGGAGACGGGTGCTGGATGCACTAATAATGCCGGGAGCACCTGATAATAAGGAGACAGGTGCTGGATGCGCTAATAGCGCCAGGAACACCAGATAATACAGAGACGGGTGCTGGATGCGCTAATAACGCCAGGAGCACCTGATAATAAGGAGACGGGTGCTGGATGCGCTAATAACACCAGGAACACCTGATAATAAGGAGACGGGTGATGGATGTACTAATAACGCCAGGAGCACCTGATAATAAGGAGACGGGTGCTGGATGCGCTAATAACACCAGGAGCACCTGATAATTCAGAGACGGGTGCTGGATGCGCTAATAACGCCAGGAGCACCTGATAATAAGGAGACGGATGCTAGATGCACTAATAACGCCAGGAGCACCTGATAATACAGAGACGGGTGCTGGATGCACTAATAACACCAGGAGCACCTGATAATAAGGAGACGGGTGCTGGATGCGCTAATAACGCCAGGAGCACCTGATAATAAGGAGACGGGTGCTGGATGTGCTAATAACGCCAGGAGCACCTGATAATACAGAGACGGGTGCTGGATGCACTAATAACGCCAGGAGGGCCGATAATAAGGAGACGGGTGCTGGATGCACTAATAACACCAGTAGCACCTGATAATAAGGAGACGGGTGCTGGATGCGCTAATAACGCCAGGAGCACCTGATAATAAGGAGACGGGTGCTGGATGCGCTAATAACACCAGGAGCACCTGATAATACAGAGATGGGTGCAGGATGCACTAATAACGCCAGGAGCACCTGATAATAAGGAGACGGGTGCTGGATGTACTAATAATGCCAGGAGCACCTGATAATACAGAGACGCGTGCTGGATGCGCTAATAACGCCAGGAGGGCCGATAATAAGGAGACGGGTGCTGGATGCTCTAATAACGCCAGGAGCACCTGATAATAAGGAGACGGGTGCTGGATGCACTGATAACGCCAGGAGCACCTGATAATAAGGAGACGGGTGCTGGATGTGCTAATAACGCCAGGAGCACCTGATAATACAGACGCGGGTGCTGGATGCACTAATAACACCAGGAGCACCTGATAATAAGGAGACGGGTGCTGGATGCTCTAATAACGCCTGGAGCACCTGATAATAAGGAGACGGGTGCTGGATGCACTGATAACGCCAGGAGCACCTGATAATAAGGAGACGGGTGCTGGATGTGCTAATAACGCCAGGAGCACCTGATAATACAGACGCGGGTGCTGGATGCACTAATAACACCAGGAGCACCTGATAATAAGGAGACGGGTGCTGGATGCACTAATAACGCCAGGAGCACCTGATAATAAGGAGACGGGTTCTGGATGTGCTAATAACGCCAGGAGCACCTGATAATACAGAGACGGGTGCTGGATGCACTAATAATGCCAGGAGCACCTGATAATAAGGAGACGGGTGCTGGATGCACTAATAACACCAGGAGCACCTGATAATACAGAGACGGGTGCTGGATGCACTAATAACACCACGAGCACCTGATAATAAGGAGACGGGTGCTGGATGCACTAATAACACCAGGAGCACCTGATATTAAGGAGACGGGTGCTGGATGCACTAATAACACCAGGAGCACCTGATAATAAGGAGACGGGTGCTGGATGAGCTAATAACACCAGGAGCACCTGATAATACGGAGACGGGTGCTGGATGCGCTAATAACGCCAGGAGCACCTGATAATACAGAAACGGGTGCTGGATGCACTAATAACGCCAGGAGCACCTGATAATAAGGAGACGGGTGCTGGATGCACTAATAACGCCAGGAGCACCTGATAATAAGGAGACGGGTGCTGGATGCACTAATAACGCCAGGAGCACCTGATAATAAGGAGACGGGTGCTAGATGCACTAATAACGCCAGGAGCACCTGATAATAAGGAGACGGGTGCTGGATGCACTAATAACGCCAGGAGCACCTGATAATAAGGAGACGGGTGCTGGATGCACTAATAACGCCTGGAGCACCTGATAATACAGAGACGGGTGCTGGATGCACTAATAATGCCAGGAGCACCTGATAATACAGAGACGGGTGCTGGATGCGCTAATAACGCCAGGAGCACCTGATAATAAGGAGACGTTTGCTGGATGCGCTAATAACGCCAGGAGCCCCTGATAATAAGGAGACGGGTGCTGGATGCGCTAATAACGCCAGGAGCACCTGATAATAAGGAGACGGGTGCTGGATGCACTAATAACGCCAGGAGCACCTGATAATAAGGAGACGGGTGCTGGATGCACTAATAACGCCAGGAGCCCCTGATAATAAGGAGACGGGTGCTGGATGCACTAATAACGCCTGGAGCACCTGATAATACAGAGACGGGTGCTGGAAGCGCTAATAACGCCAGGAGCACCTGATAATACAGAGACGGGTGCTGGATGAGCTAATAACGCCAAGAGCACCTGATAATAAGGAGACGGGTGCTGGATGTACTAATAACGCCTGGAGCACCTGATAATACAGAGACGGGTGCTGGATGCGCTAATAACACCAGGAGCACCTGATAATACAGAGACGGGTGCTGGATGTACTAATAACGCCTGGAGCACCTGATAATACAGAGACGGGTGCTGGATGCGCTAATAACACCAGGAGCACCAGATAATACAGAGACGGGTGCTGGATGCACTAATAACACCAGGAGCACCTGATAATAAGGAAACGGGTGCTGGATGCGCTATTAACACCAGGAGCACCTGATAATAAGGAGACGGGTGCTGGATGCGCTAATAACGCCAGGAACACCAGATAATACAGAGACGGGTGCTGGATGCGCTAATAACGCCAGGAGCACCTGATAATAAGGAGACGGGAGCTGGATGCGCTAATAACACCAGGAACACCTGATAATAAGGAGACGGGTGATGGATGTACTAATAACGCCAGGAGCACCTGATAATAAGGAGACGGGTGCTGGATGCGCTAATAACACCAGGAGCACCTGATAATTCAGAGACGGGTGCTGGATGCGCTAATAACGCCAGGAGCACCTGATAATAAGGAGACGGATGCTAGATGCACTAATAACGCCAGGAGCACCTGATAATACAGAGACGGGTGCTGGATGCACTAATAACACCAGGAGCACCTGATAATAAGGAGACGGGTGCTGGATGCGCTAATAACGCCATGAGCACCTGATAATAAGGAGACGGGTGCTGGATGTGCTAATAACGCCAGGAGCACCTGATAATACAGAGACGGGTGCTGGATGCACTAATAACACCAGTAGCACCTGATAATAAGGAGACGGGTGCTGGATGCGCTAATAACACCAGGAGCACCTGATAATACAGAGACGGGTGCTGGATGCACTAATAACGCCAGGAGCACCTGATAATAAGGAGACGGGTGCTGGATGCACTAATAACGCCAGGAGCACCTGATAATAAGGAGACGGGTGCTGGATGCACTAATAACGCCAGGAGCACCTGATAATAAGGAGACGGGTGCGGGATGCACTAATAACGCCTGGAGCACCTGATAATACAGAGACGGGTGCTGGATGCACTAATAACGCCAGGAGCACCTGATAATACAGAGACGGGTGCTGGATGCGCTAATAACGCCAGGAGCACCTGATAATAAGGAGACTGGTGCTGGATGCGCTAATAACGCCAGGAGCACCTGATAATAAGGAGACGGGTGCTGGATGCGCTAATAACGCCAGGAGCACCTGATAATAAGGAGACGGGTGCTGGATACACTAATAACGCCAGGAGCACCTGATAAAAAGGAGACGGGTGCTGGATGCACTAATAACGCCTGGAGCACCTGATAATACAGAGACGAGTGCAGGAAGCGCTAATAACGCCAGGAGCACCTGATAATACAGAGACGGGTGCTGGATGCGCTAATAACACCAGGAGCACCTGATAATACAGAGATGGGTGCTGGATGTACTAATAACGCCTGGAGCACCTGATAATACAGAGACGGGTGCTGGATGCGCTAATAACACCAGGAGCACCTGATAATACAGAGACGGGTGCTGGATGCACTAATAACACCAGGAGCACCTGATAATAAGGAAACGGGTGCTGGATGCGCTAATAACACCAGGAGCACCTGATAATAAGGAGACGGGTGCTGGATGCGCTAATAACGCCAGGAACACCTGATAATACAGAGACGGGTTCTGGATGCACTAATAACGCCAGGAGCACCTGATAATAAGGAGACGGGTGCTGGATGCCCTAATAACACCAGGAACACCTGATAATAAGGAGACGGGTGATGGATGTACTAATAACGCCAGGAGCACCTGATAATAAGGAGACGGGTGCTGGATGTGCTAATAACGCCAGGAGCACCTGATAATACAGAGACGGGTGCTGGATGCACTAATAACACCAGGAGCACCTGATAATAAGGAGACGGGTGCTGGATGCGCTAATACCACCAGGAGCACCTGATAATTCAGAGACGGGTGCTGGATGCGCTAATAACGCCAGGAGCACCTGATAATAAGGAGACGGATGCTAGATGCACTAATAACGCCAGGAGCACCTGATAATACAGAGACGGGTGCTGGATGCACTAATAACAACAGGAGCACCTGATAATAAGGAGACGGGTGCTGGATGCACTAATAATGCCGGGAGCACCTGATAATAAGGAGACAGGTGCTGGATGCGCTAATAACGCCAGGAACACCAGATAATACAGAGACGGGTGCTGGATGCGCTAATAACGCCAGGAGCACCTGATAATAAGGAGACGGGTGCTGGATGCGCTAATAACACCAGGAACACCTGATAATAAGGAGACGGGTGATGGATGTACTAATAACGCCAGGAGCACCTGATAATAAGGAGACGGGTGCTGGATGCGCTAATAACACCAGGAGCACCTGATAATTCAGAGACGGGTGCTGGATGCGCTAATAACGCCAGGAGCACCTGATAATAAGGAGACGGATGCTAGATGCACTAATAACGCCAGGAGCACCTGATAATACAGAGACGGGTGCTGGATGCACTAATAACACCAGGAGCACCTGATAATAAGGAGACGGGTGCTGGATGCGCTAATAACGCCAGGAGCACCTGATAATAAGGAGACGGGTGCTGGATGTGCTAATAACGCCAGGAGCACCTGATAATACAGAGACGGGTGCTGGATGCACTAATAACGCCAGGAGGGCCGATAATAAGGAGACGGGTGCTGGATGCACTAATAACACCAGTAGCACCTGATAATAAGGAGACGGGTGCTGGATGCGCTAATAACGCCAGGAGCACCTGATAATAAGGAGACGGGTGCTGGATGCGCTAATAACACCAGGAGCACCTGATAATACAGAGATGGGTGCAGGATGCACTAATAACGCCAGGAGCACCTGATAATAAGGAGACGGGTGCTGGATGTACTAATAATGCCAGGAGCACCTGATAATACAGAGACGCGTGCTGGATGCGCTAATAACGCCAGGAGGGCCGATAATAAGGAGACGGGTGCTGGATGCTCTAATAACGCCAGGAGCACCTGATAATAAGGAGACGGGTGCTGGATGCACTGATAACGCCAGGAGCACCTGATAATAAGGAGACGGGTGCTGGATGTGCTAATAACGCCAGGAGCACCTGATAATACAGACGCGGGTGCTGGATGCACTAATAACACCAGGAGCACCTGATAATAAGGAGACGGGTGCTGGATGCTCTAATAACGCCTGGAGCACCTGATAATAAGGAGACGGGTGCTGGATGCACTGATAACGCCAGGAGCACCTGATAATAAGGAGACGGGTGCTGGATGTGCTAATAACGCCAGGAGCACCTGATAATACAGACGCGGGTGCTGGATGCACTAATAACACCAGGAGCACCTGATAATAAGGAGACGGGTGCTGGATGCACTAATAACGCCAGGAGCACCTGATAATAAGGAGACGGGTTCTGGATGTGCTAATAACGCCAGGAGCACCTGATAATACAGAGACGGGTGCTGGATGCACTAATAATGCCAGGAGCACCTGATAATAAGGAGACGGGTGCTGGATGCACTAATAACACCAGGAGCACCTGATAATACAGAGACGGGTGCTGGATGCACTAATAACACCACGAGCACCTGATAATAAGGAGACGGGTGCTGGATGCACTAATAACACCAGGAGCACCTGATATTAAGGAGACGGGTGCTGGATGCACTAATAACACCAGGAGCACCTGATAATAAGGAGACGGGTGCTGGATGAGCTAATAACACCAGGAGCACCTGATAATACGGAGACGGGTGCTGGATGCGCTAATAACGCCAGGAGCACCTGATAATACAGAAACGGGTGCTGGATGCACTAATAACGCCAGGAGCACCTGATAATAAGGAGACGGGTGCTGGATGCACTAATAACGCCAGGAGCACCTGATAATAAGGAGACGGGTGCTGGATGCACTAATAACGCCAGGAGCACCTGATAATAAGGAGACGGGTGCTAGATGCACTAATAACGCCAGGAGCACCTGATAATAAGGAGACGGGTGCTGGATGCACTAATAACGCCAGGAGCACCTGATAATAAGGAGACGGGTGCTGGATGCACTAATAACGCCTGGAGCACCTGATAATACAGAGACGGGTGCTGGATGCACTAATAATGCCAGGAGCACCTGATAATACAGAGACGGGTGCTGGATGCGCTAATAACGCCAGGAGCACCTGATAATAAGGAGACGTTTGCTGGATGCGCTAATAACGCCAGGAGCCCCTGATAATAAGGAGACGGGTGCTGGATGCGCTAATAACGCCAGGAGCACCTGATAATAAGGAGACGGGTGCTGGATGCACTAATAACGCCAGGAGCACCTGATAATAAGGAGACGGGTGCTGGATGCACTAATAACGCCAGGAGCACCTGATAATAAGGAGACGGGTGCTGGATGCACTAATAACGCCTGGAGCACCTGATAATACAGAGACGGGTGCTGGAAGCGCTAATAACGCCAGGAGCACCTGATAATACAGAGACGGGTGCTGGATGAGCTAATAACGCCAAGAGCACCTGATAATAAGGAGACGGGTGCTGGATGTACTAATAACGCCTGGAGCACCTGATAATACAGAGACGGGTGCTGGATGCGCTAATAACACCAGGAGCACCTGATAATACAGAGACGGGTGCTGGATGTACTAATAACGCCTGGAGCACCTGATAATACAGAGACGGGTGCTGGATGCGCTAATAACACCAGGAGCACCAGATAATACAGAGACGGGTGCTGGATGCACTAATAACACCAGGAGCACCTGATAATAAGGAAACGGGTGCTGGATGCGCTATTAACACCAGGAGCACCTGATAATAAGGAGACGGGTGCTGGATGCGCTAATAACGCCAGGAACACCAGATAATACAGAGACGGGTGCTGGATGCGCTAATAACGCCAGGAGCACCTGATAATAAGGAGACGGGAGCTGGATGCGCTAATAACACCAGGAACACCTGATAATAAGGAGACGGGTGATGGATGTACTAATAACGCCAGGAGCACCTGATAATAAGGAGACGGGTGCTGGATGCGCTAATAACACCAGGAGCACCTGATAATTCAGAGACGGGTGCTGGATGCGCTAATAACGCCAGGAGCACCTGATAATAAGGAGACGGATGCTAGATGCACTAATAACGCCAGGAGCACCTGATAATACAGAGACGGGTGCTGGATGCACTAATAACACCAGGAGCACCTGATAATAAGGAGACGGGTGCTGGATGCGCTAATAACGCCATGAGCACCTGATAATAAGGAGACGGGTGCTGGATGTGCTAATAACGCCAGGAGCACCTGATAATACAGAGACGGGTGCTGGATGCACTAATAACACCAGTAGCACCTGATAATAAGGAGACGGGTGCTGGATGCGCTAATAACACCAGGAGCACCTGATAATACAGAGACGGGTGCTGGATGCACTAATAACGCCAGGAGCACCTGATAATAAGGAGACGGGTGCTGGATGCACTAATAACGCCAGGAGCACCTGATAATAAGGAGACGGGTGCTGGATGCACTAATAACGCCAGGAGCACCTGATAATAAGGAGACGGGTGCGGGATGCACTAATAACGCCTGGAGCACCTGATAATACAGAGACGGGTGCTGGATGCACTAATAACGCCAGGAGCACCTGATAATACAGAGACGGGTGCTGGATGCGCTAATAACGCCAGGAGCACCTGATAATAAGGAGACTGGTGCTGGATGCGCTAATAACGCCAGGAGCACCTGATAATAAGGAGACGGGTGCTGGATGCGCTAATAACGCCAGGAGCACCTGATAATAAGGAGACGGGTGCTGGATACACTAATAACGCCAGGAGCACCTGATAAAAAGGAGACGGGTGCTGGATGCACTAATAACGCCTGGAGCACCTGATAATACAGAGACGAGTGCAGGAAGCGCTAATAACGCCAGGAGCACCTGATAATACAGAGACGGGTGCTGGATGCGCTAATAACACCAGGAGCACCTGATAATACAGAGATGGGTGCTGGATGTACTAATAACGCCTGGAGCACCTGATAATACAGAGACGGGTGCTGGATGCGCTAATAACACCAGGAGCACCTGATAATACAGAGACGGGTGCTGGATGCACTAATAACACCAGGAGCACCTGATAATAAGGAAACGGGTGCTGGATGCGCTAATAACACCAGGAGCACCTGATAATAAGGAGACGGGTGCTGGATGCGCTAATAACGCCAGGAACACCTGATAATACAGAGACGGGTTCTGGATGCACTAATAACGCCAGGAGCACCTGATAATAAGGAGACGGGTGCTGGATGCCCTAATAACACCAGGAACACCTGATAATAAGGAGACGGGTGATGGATGTACTAATAACGCCAGGAGTACCTGATAATAAGGAGACGGGTGCTGGATGTGCTAATAACGCCAGGAGCACCTGATAATACAGAGACGGGTGCTGGATGCACTAATAACACCAGGAGCACCTGATAATAAGGAGACGGGTGCTGGATGCGCTAATACCACCAGGAGCACCTGATAATTCAGAGACGGGTGCTGGATGCGCTAATAACGCCAGGAGCACCTGATAATAAGGAGACGGATGCTAGATGCACTAATAACGCCAGGAGCACCTGATAATACAGAGACGGGTGCTGGATGCACTAATAACAACAGGAGCACCTGATAATAAGGAGACGGGTGCTGGATGCACTAATAATGCCGGGAGCACCTGATAATAAGGAGACAGGTGCTGGATGCGCTAATAACGCCAGGAACACCAGATAATACAGAGACGGGTGCTGGATGCGCTAATAACGCCAGGAGCACCTGATAATAAGGAGACGGGTGCTGGATGCGCTAATAACACCAGGAACACCTGATAATAAGGAGACGGGTGATGGATGTACTAATAACGCCAGGAGCACCTGATAATAAGGAGACGGGTGCTGGATGCGCTAATAACACCAGGAGCACCTGATAATTCAGAGACGGGTGCTGGATGCGCTAATAACGCCAGGAGCACCTGATAATAAGGAGACGGATGCTAGATGCACTAATAACGCCAGGAGCACCTGATAATACAGAGACGGGTGCTGGATGCACTAATAACACCAGGAGCACCTGATAATAAGGAGACGGGTGCTGGATGCGCTAATAACGCCAGGAGCACCTGATAATAAGGAGACGGGTGCTGGATGTGCTAATAACGCCAGGAGCACCTGATAATACAGAGACGGGTGCTGGATGCACTAATAACGCCAGGAGGGCCGATAATAAGGAGACGGGTGCTGGATGCACTAATAACACCAGTAGCACCTGATAATAAGGAGACGGGTGCTGGATGCGGTAATAACGCCAGGAGCACCTGATAATAAGGAGACGGGTGCTGGATGCGCTAATAACACCAGGAGCACCTGATAATACAGAGATGGGTGCAGGATGCACTAATAACGCCAGGAGCACCTGATAATAAGGAGACGGGTGCTGGATGTACTAATAATGCCAGGAGCACCTGATAATACAGAGACGCGTGCTGGATGCGCTAATAACGCCAGGAGGGCCGATAATAAGGAGACGGGTGCTGGATGCTCTAATAACGCCAGGAGCACCTGATAATAAGGAGACGGGTGCTGGATGCACTGATAACGCCAGGAGCACCTGATAATAAGGAGACGGGTGCTGGATGTGCTAATAACGCCAGGAGCACCTGATAATACAGACGCGGGTGCTGGATGCACTAATAACACCAGGAGCACCTGATAATAAGGAGACGGGTGCTGGATGCACTAATAACGCCAGGAGCACCTGATAATAAGGAGACGGGTGCTGGATGTGCTAATAACGCCAGGAGCACCTGATAATACAGAGACGGGTGCTGGATGCACTAATAATGCCAGGAGCACCTGATAATAAGGAGACGGGTGCTGGATGCACTAATAACACCAGGAGCACCTAATAATACAGAGACGGGTGCTGGATGCAATAATAACACCACGCGCACCTGATAATAAGGAGACGGGTGCTGGATGCACTAATAACACCAGGAGCACCTGATAATAAGGAGACGGGTGCTGGATGCACTAATAACGCCAGGAGGGCCGATAATAAGGAGACGGGTGCTGGATGCACTAATAACACCAGTAGCACCTGATAATAAGGAGACGGGTGCTGGATGCGGTAATAACGCCAGGAGCACCTGATAATAAGGAGACGGGTGCTGGATGCGCTAATAACACCAGGAGCACCTGATAATACAGAGATGGGTGCAGGATGCACTAATAACGCCAGGAGCACCTGATAATAAGGAGACGGGTGCTGGATGTACTAATAATGCCAGGAGCACCTGATAATACAGAGACGCGTGCTGGATGCGCTAATAACGCCAGGAGGGCCGATAATAAGGAGACGGGTGCTGGATGCTCTAATAACGCCAGGAGCACCTGATAATAAGGAGACGGGTGCTGGATGCACTGATAACGCCAGGAGCACCTGATAATAAGGAGACGGGTGCTGGATGTGCTAATAACGCCAGGAGCACCTGATAATACAGACGCGGGTGCTGGATGCACTAATAACACCAGGAGCACCTGATAATAAGGAGACGGGTGCTGGATGCACTAATAACGCCAGGAGCACCTGATAATAAGGAGACGGGTGCTGGATGTGCTAATAACGCCAGGAGCACCTGATAATACAGAGACGGGTGCTGGATGCACTAATAATGCCAGGAGCACCTGATAATAAGGAGACGGGTGCTGGATGCACTAATAACACCAGGAGCACCTAATAATACAGAGACGGGTGCTGGATGCAATAATAACACCACGCGCACCTGATAATAAGGAGACGGGTGCTGGATGCACTAATAACACCAGGAGCACCTGATAATAAGGAAACGGGTGCTGGATGCGCTAATAACGCCAGGAGCACCTGATAATAAGGAGACGGGTGCTGGATGCACTAATAATGCCAGGAGCACCTGATAATACGGAGACGGGTGCAGGATGCACTAATAATGCCAGGAGCACCTGATAATACGGAGACGGGTGCTGGATGCGCTAATAACGCCAGGAGCACCTGATAATACAGAGATGGGTGCTGGATGCACTAATAATGCCAGGAGCACCTGATAATAAGGAGACGGGTGCTGGATGCACTAATAACGCCGGGAGCACCTGATAATACAGAGACGGGTGCTGGATACACTAATAACGCCAGGAGCACCTGATTATACAGAGACGGGTGCTGGATGCGATAATAATGCCAGGAGCACCTGATAATACAGAGACGGGTGCTGGATGCGCTAATAACGCCAGGAGCACCTGATAATAAGGAGACGGGTGCTTGATGTGCTAATAACGCCAGGAGCACCTGATAATAAGGAGACGGGTGCTGGATGCACTAATAACGCCGGGAGCACCTGATAATACAGAGACGGGTGCTGGATGTGCTAATAACGCCAGGAGGACCTGATAATAAGGAGACGGGTGCTGGATGCACTAATAACACCAGGAGCACCTGATAATACAAAGACGGGTGCTGGATGCACTAATAACGCCAGGAGCACCTGATAAATAATACAGAGACGGGTGCTGGATGCGCTAATAACGCCAGGAGCACCTGATAATAAGGAGACGGGTGCTGGATACGCTAATAACACCAGGAGCACCTGATAATACAGAGACGGGTGCTGGATTTGCTAATAACGCCAGGAGCACCTGATAATAAGGAGACAGGTGCTAGATGCAATAATAACGCCGGGAGCACCTGATAATACAGAGACGGGTGCTGGATGCGCTATTAACGCCAGGAGCACCTGATAATAAGGAGACGGGTGCTGGATGCACTAATAACACCGGGAGCACCTGATAATTCAGAGATGGGTGCTGGATGTGCTAATAACGCCAGGAGCACCTGATAATAAGGAGACGGGTGCTGGATGCACTAATAACGCCAGGAGCACCTGATAATACAGAGACGGGTGCTGGATGCACTAATAACGCCAGGAGCACCTGATAATATAGAGACGGGTGCTGGATGCACTAATAACGCCAGGAGCACCTGATAATACAGAAACGGGTGCTGGATACTCTAATAACGCCAGGAGCACCTGATAATACAGAGACGGGTGCGGGATGCGCTATTAACGCCAGGAGCACCTGATAATAAGGAGACGGGTGCTGGATGCACTAATAACGCCGGGAGCACCTGATAATTCAGAGATGGGTGCTGGATGTGCTAATAAAGCCAGGAGCACCTGATAATAAGGAGACGGGTGCTGGATGAGCTAATAACGCCAGGAGCACCTGATAATAAGGAGACGGGTGCTGGATGCACTAATAACGCCAGGAGCACCTGATAATAAGGAGACGGGTGCTGGATGCACTAATAACGCCAGGAGCACCTGATAATACAGAGACGGGTGCTGGATGCACTAATAACGCCAGGAGCACCTGATAATACAGAGACAGGTGCTGCATGTGCTAATAACGCCAGGAGCACCTGATAATACAGAGAAGGGTGCTGGATGCACTAATAACGCCAGGAGCACCTGATAATAAGGAGACGGGTGCTGGATGCACTAATAACGCCAGGAGCACCTGATAATAAGGAGACGGGTGCTGGATGCGCTAATAACACCAGGAGCACCTGATAATACAGAGACGGGTGATGGAAGCACTAATAACGCCAGGAGCACCTGATAATAAGGAGACGGGTGCTGGATGCACTAATAACGCCAGGAGCACCTGATAATACGGAGACGGGTGCTGGATGCACTAATAACGCCAGGTGCACCTGATAATACAGAGACGGGTGATGGAAGCACTAATAACGCCAGGAGCACCTGATAATAAGGAGACGGGTGCTGGATGCACTAATAACGCTAGGAGCACCTGATAAAAAGGAGACGGGTGCTGGATGCGCTAATAACGCCAGGAGCACCTGATAATACAGAGACGGGTGCTGGATACACTAATAACGCCAGGAGAACCTGATAATAAGGAGACGGGTGCTGGATGCACTAATAACGCCAGGAGCACCTGATAATTAGGAAACGGGTGCTGGATGTGCTAATAACGCCAGGAGCACCTGATAATAAGGAGACGGGTGCTGGATGCGCTTTATAACGCCAGGAGCACCTGATAATAAGGAGACGGGTGCTGGATGCACTGATAACGCCAGGAGCACCTGATAATAAGGAAACGGGTGCTGGAAGCGCTAATAACGCCAGGAGCACCTGATAATAAGGAGACGGGTGCTGGATGTACTAATAATGCCAGGAGCACCTGATAATACGGAGACGGGTGCTGGATGCACTAATAATGCCAGGAGCACCTGATATTACGGAGACGGGTGCTGGATGCGCTAATAACGCCCGGAGCACCTGATAATACAGAGATGGGTGCTGGATGCACTAATAACGCCAGGAGCACCTGATAATAAGGAGACGGGTGCTGGATGCACTAATAACGCCGGGAGCACCTGATAATACAGAGACGGGTGCTGGATGCACTAATAACGCCAGGAGCACCTGATTATACAGAGACGGGTGCTGGATGCGCTAATAACGCAAGGAGCACCTGATAATACAGAGACGGGTGCTGGATGCGCTAATAACGCCAGGAGCACCTGATAATAAGGAGACGGGTGCTGGATGTGCTAATAACGCCAGGAGCACCTGATAATAAGGAGACGGGTGCTGGATGCACTAATAACGCCGGAAGCACCTGATAATAAGGAGACGGGTGCTGGATGCGCTAATAACACCAGGAGCACCTGATAATACAGAGACGGGTGCTGGATGCACTAAAAACGCCAGGAGCACCTGATAATACAGAGACGGGTGTTGGATGCACTAATAACACCTGGAGCACCTGATAATAAGGAGACGGGTGCAGGATGCACTAATAATGCCAGGAGCACCTGATAATAAGGAGACGGGTGCTGGATGCGCTAATAACACCAGGAGCACCTGATAATGCAGAAACGGGTGCTGGATGCACTAATAACGCCAGGAGCACCTGATAATACAGAGACGGGTGCTGGATGCACTAATAACACCTGGAGCACCTGATAATAAGGAGACGGGTGCTGGATGCACTAATAACGCCAGGAGCACCTGATAATACAGAGACGGATGCTGGATGTGCTAATAACGCCAGGAGCACCTGATAATAAGGAGACGGGTGCTGGATGTGCTAATAACGCCAGGAGCACCTGATAATAAGGAGACGGGTGCTGGATGCGCTAATAACGCCAGGAGCACCTGATAATACAGAGACGGGTGCTAGATGCACTAATAACGCCAGGAGCACCTGATAATACGGAGACGGGTGCTGAATGCACTAATAACGCCAGGAGCACCTGATAATAAGGAGACGGGTGCTGGATGCGCTAATAACGCCAGGAGCACCTGATAATAAGGAGACGGGTGCTGGATGCGCTAATAACGCCAGGAGCACAAGATAATAAGGAGACGGGTGCTGGATGCACTAATAACGCTAGGAGCACCTGATAATACAGAGACGGGTACTGGATGCGCTAATAACACCAGGAGCACCTGATAATACAGAGACGGGTGCTGGATGCGCTAATAACACCAGGAGCACCTGATAATACAGAGACGGGTGCTGGATGCACTAATAACACCAGGAGCACCTGATAATAAGGAGACGGGTGCTGGATGCGCTAATAACGCCAGGAGCTCCTGATAATAAGGAGACGGGTGCTCGATGCACTAATAACACCAGGAGCACCTGATAATACAGACACGGGTGCTGGATGCACTAATAACACCAGGAGCACCTGATAATAAGGAGACGGGTGCTGGATGCACTAATAACGCCTGGAGCACCAGATAATAAGGAGACGGGTGCTGGATGCACTAATAACGCCAGGAGCACCTGATAATAAGGATACGGGTGCTGGATGCACTAATAACGCCAGGAGCACCTGATAATAAGGAGACGGGTGCTGGATGCGCTAATAACGCCGGGAGCACCTGATAATAAGGAGACGGGTGCTGGATGCACTAATAACGCCAGGAGCACCTGATAATAAGGAGACGGGTGCTGGATGCACTAATAACGCCAGGAGCACCTGATAATAAGGAGACGGGTGCTGGATGCACTAATAACACCAGGAGCACCTGATAATAAGGAGACGGGTGCTGGATACGCTAATAATGCCAGGAGCACCTGATAATACAGAGACGGGTGATGGATACACTAATAACGCCAGGAGCACCTGATAATAAGGAGACGGGTGCTGGATGCGCTAATAACGCCAGGAGCACCTGATAATAAGGAGACGGGTACTGGATACGCTAATAATGCCAGGAGCACCTGATAATACAGAGACGGGTGATGGATACACTAATAACGCCAGGAGCACCTGATAATAAGGAGACGGGTGCTGGATGCGCTAATAACGCCAGGAGCACCTGATAATAAGGAGACGGGTGCTGGATGCGCTAATAACACCAGGAGCACCTGATAATACAGAGACGGGTGCTGGATGCGCTAATAACGCCAGGAGGGCCGATAATAAGGAGACGGGTGCTGGATGCTCTAATAACACCAGGAGCACCTGATAATAAGGAGACGGGTGCTGGATGCACTGATAACGCCAGGAGCACCTGATAATAAGGAGACGGGTGCTGGATGTGCTAATAACGCCAGGAGCACCTGATAATACAGACGCGGGTGCTGGATGCACTAATAACACCAGGAGCACCTGATAATAAGGAGACGGGTGCTGGATGCACTAATAACGCCAGGAGCACCTGATAATAAGGAGACAGGTGCTGGATGTGCTAATAACGCCAGGAGCACCTGATAATACAGAGACGGGTGCTGGATGCACTAATAACGCCAGGAGCACCTGATAATAAGGAGACGGGTGCTGGATGCACTAATAACACCAGGAGCACCTGATAATACAGAGACGGGTGCTGGATGCACTAATAACACCACGAGCACCTGATAATAAGGAGACGGGTGCTGGATGCACTAATAACACCAGGAGCACCTGATAATAAGGAGACGGGTGCTGGATGCACTAATAACACCAGGAGCACCTGATAATAAGGAGACGGGTGCTGGATGAGCTAATAACACCAGGAGCACCTGATAATACGAAGACGGGTGCTGGATGCGCTAATAACGCCAGGAGCACCTGATAATACAGAGACGGGTGCTGGATGCACTAATAACGCCAGGAGCACCTGATAATAAGGAGACGGGTGCTGGATGCACTAATAACGCCAGGAGCACCTGATAATAAGGAGACGGGTGCTGGATGCACTAATAACGCCAGGAGCACCTGATAATAAGGAGACGGGTGCTGGATGCACTAATAACGCCAGGAGCACCTGATAATACAGAGACGGGTGCTGGATGCACTAATAACGCCAGGAGCACCTTATAATACAGAGATGGGTGCTGGATGCGCTAATAACGCCAGGAGCACCTGATAATAAGGAGACAGGTGCTGGATGCGCTAATAACGCCAGGAGCCCCTGATAATAAGGAGACGGGTGCTGGATGCGCTAATAACGCCAGGAGCACCTGATAATAAGGAGACGGGTGCTGGATGCACTAATAACGCCAGGAGCACCTGATAATAAGGAGACGGGTGCTGGATGCACTAATAACGCCAGGAGCACCTGATAATAAGGAGACGGGTGCTGGATACACTAATAACGCCAGGAGCACCTGATAATACAGAGACGGGTGCTGGAAGCGCTAATAACGCCAGGAGCACCTGATAATACAGAGACGGGTGCTGGATGCGCTAATAACGCCAGGAGCACCTGATAATACAGAGACGGGTGCTGGATGAGCTAATAACGCCAAGAGCACCTGATAATACAGAGACGGGTGCTGGATGTACTAATAACGCCTGGAGCACCTGATAATACAGAGACGGGTGCTGGATGCGCTAATAACACCAGGAGCACCTGATAATACAGAGACGGGTGCTGGATGCACTAATAACACCAGGAGCACCTGATAATAAGGAAACGGGTGCTGGATGCGCTAATAACACCAGGAGCACCTGATAATAAGGAGACGGGTGCTGGATGCGCTAATAACGCCAGGAACACCTGATAATACAGAGACGGGTGCTGGATGCGCTAATAACGCCAGGAGCACCTGATAATAAGGAGATGGGTGCTGGATGCGCTAATAACACCAGGAACACCTGATAATAAGGAGACAGGTGATGGATGTACTAATAACGCCAGGAGCACCTGATAATAAGGAGACGGGTGCTGGATGCGCTAATAACACCAGGAGCACCTGATAATTCAGAGACGGGTGCTGGATGCGCTAATAACGCCAGGAGCACCTGATAATAAGGAGACGGATGCTAGATGCACTAATAACGCCAGGAGCACCTGATAATACAGAGACGGGTGCTGCATGCACTAATAACACCAGGAGCACCTGATAATAAGGAGACGGGTGCTGGATGCGCTAATAACGCCAGGAGCACCTGATAATAAGGAGACGGGTACTGGATGTGCTAATAACGCCAGGAGCACCTGATAATACAGAGACGGGTGCTGGATGCACTAATAACACCAGTAGCACCTGATAATAAGGAGACGGGTGCTGGATGCGCTAATAACACCAGGAGCACCTGATAATACAGAGACGGGTGCTGGATGCACTAATAACGCCAGGAGCACCTGATAATAAGGAGACGGGTGCTGGATGCACTAATAACGCCAGGAGCACCTGATAATAAGGAGACGGGTGCTGGATGCACTAATAACGCCAGGAGCACCTGATAATAAGGAGACGGGTGCTGGATGCACTAATAACGCCTGGAGCACCTGATAATACAGAGACGGGTGCTGGATGCACTAATAACGCCAGGAGCACCTGATAATACAGAGACGGGTGCTGTCTCTGTATTATCAGCTGTCTCATGGATCTGTGTGTGTAATCTGCCTGGGAGATCTGCTCTGATCATGCTGGCTGCAGCACATCTCTGTGTTCTCTCCTTTCCACAGTGATTATTCACCTGGACCCTCCTCTGTCTGTGAACACTGCTGGCCTTGATTGGAATCTCAGGTGTAGTTCTGACTATCAGTACTGCAGAGATGAGTACTCCCTCTGCATGTTGTGCCCTCCTGCACTCAGAGTGCTACTACCAGACCACCTGTCCGTATCCACCAATTCCTGCGAGACCCAGGGTATAAACACCCTCCTCAGATAGCATTCTGGGACTGAACATCTCGTTACTTCCCGTGGTGTATAGTTTGTGCTACTTCAGAGTACAAGGTTATCCCAGGCTCTTGCTGGTTCCTAGACCAGTTCATCCGGTGATCCTGCTGGTAGCTATACCTGGCAAATCCAGACGTCCTGCTTACAGCAATACCTGGCAAATCCAGACGTCCTGCTTACAGCAATACCTGGCAAAGCCAGACGTCCTGCTTACAGCAATACCTGGCAAATCCAGAAGTCCTGCTTACAGCAATATCAGGAGCATCCAGAAATCCTGCTAGTTCCCAGGCCAGTGCAACTCGTGTGTTTCAGCATCAGCTATAAGTGAATTCCTGCGCCCCTGACCTTAGTCTTGTGCTGCGCTGCCTGCCCTACTCCTGGTTGGTCCCTGGCTCCCTGCAAACCTGCACCATATTACCCTGCCTTGCTTCCTGATGTGGATCAACTCCTGCTCCCTCTACCTACCCAGTCCTTTCCTGAACCTTAAATTCCCAAACCTCCCTATTCCTTCCAGAACCTGTTACTCCCAAATACCCAATCCAGCCTGCTCCTGACTTCCAGCCTTTGTCACAGCATTTCCAGATTACGCTTTTTAGCCCTCATCTCAGCATTACCTGATTTCCCTTCTGCCATTGTCACATTATTCCAATCCAGAGTCAAGTTCCAAGCCCGTTCCGGTTCCAGCCCGGATTCTGCCCGTTCCGGTCCCAATCCAGATTCTGTTCAATCCACGTCACTCCAGTCCGGAGTCAAACCCAAGTTCTTCAGTTCAATCCACGTCACTCCAGTCCGGAGTCAAAGCCCAAGTTCCAAGTTCACCAGTTCAACTCAGTAAGTCTTCCTGCCGGTCCTAGTCCGGTTCCTCCAAGTTTTCTACTGGTTCCAAGTTCCTGTCATTTGTCATCAAAGGCAGTTCTCACTGCCACATAAGTCTTTGCAATAGAGCTATCTATCTCATCTGTGATTCCTGTCAGGCCGCTCTCTGCTGAATCCGGTTCATCACCTGAGTCAGGTAACTCTCAGACACCAAATGTGACATGTATCAACATGAAACCCTTCCATCAAATGAAGACCTATAAAACACCATCAAGGCACCAGGTCTAAGATCCTGAGCTAAACCCAATACAGATTTGAAGGACCTCTAGTCCACCTTACACAGCTTGCTAGGTATGGCATCATCGACAGAGGAACCAGCCGGGAAACAGATGCTGAATCAGGCAATATGCGCAAGGAACATTCTTGGAAACCACCCCCACTGGGGATACTACCAAATCTAGAAAAGGAGGCACGAAGAAATGTCCAGCCATGCAACCCAGATGAACTTCCTTCAGAACTCAGTCTTTCAAGACCAGTGGAAGGTGAAGTACAGACTGGAGTTTCCGAATTCAGGACTGGGCCTGTAATAGGCAAATGAAAATTGATGGAAAACCACTCACACAACAAAGCAGTGATGGCACGATCCAGGTGCAGGGCCACCCAAGGGACCAGTGTCTCCACCCAGACTGGTGTGGGCACCATATTTAGCAAGAGTGGAGGCTCAAGACACTGAAACTCTGCCAGGAGTAGCTCCCCCAGAAACTTACATGTAATCCCTGGCTGGGTGTGAACCGCTGCAATGGAGAATGACAGCCTGGAGATGCCGCTGTGCCCCTCCTGCTTGCAGATGCCTCTGTGTCCCTCCTGCCTGCAGGTTCCCCTGTGGCCCTCCTGCCTGCAGGTGCCCCTGTGTCCCTCCTGCCTGAAGATGCCCCTGTGTCCCTCCTGCCTGAAGATGCTGCTGTTTCCCTCCCGCCTGCAGATGCCTCTGTGTGCCTCCCGCCTGCAGATGCCTGTGTGCCTCCTGCCTGCAGATGCCCCTGTGGCCCTCCTGCCTGCAGATGCCCCTGTGTCCCTCCTGCCTGCAGATGCCCCTGTGTCCCTCCTGCCTGCAGATGCCCCTGTGTCCCTCCTGCCTGCAGATGCCCCTGTGTCCCTCCTGCCTGCAGATGCCCCTGTGTCCCTCCTGCCTGCAGATGCCCCTGTGTCCCTCCCACCTGCAGATGCCCCTGTGTCCCTCCCACCTGCAGATGCCCCTGTGTCCCTCCCACCTGCAGATGCCCCTGTGTCCCTCCCGCCTGCAGATGCCCCTGTGTCCCTCCTGCCTGCAGATGCCCCTGTGTCCCTCCTGCCTGCAGATGCCTCTGTGTCCCTCCTGCCTGCAGATGCCCCTGTGTCCCTCCTGCCTGCAGATGCCCCTGTGTCCCTCCTGCCTGCAGATGCCCCTGTGTCCCTCCCACCTGCAGATGAAGCTATGTCCCTCCTATCCTCAGATGTAGATGTATCCCACCTGCCCACACATGCGCTGTCTCCCTCCTGCCTGCAGATGCCCATGTCCTTCCCACCTGCAGCTTATGCGAGCGTCCATGATGATGGTCGTGATGGTCAAGACCATCGCGACCATCGGGCTTGCGACGGAGATCCTGCGGTAGGGTCTCGCTGCCGCAAGCCCTGGAGTGATTTTGGCTCTATCAGAGCCAAAATCACTCCCACTGACATCACTACTGATGTCAGTGGGGCCGGCTTCAGACGGTAGGCGTTCCCATGGGAACGCCTCCGTCTGGCAGCCACATCCCCGGCACGCCCACCAAAGGGGGCGTGCTGTCAAACAACATCGACAGCACGCTCCCTTTGGTGCGAGACCCGGTGCAACGGCTATCCCGTCGCTAGCCGTCCGTCGTGCGCATGCGCAGTAGGGCACCATTGACCCGCTTGTGAGCGTCCTGCGCTCGCGAGCGGGTCTCAATGACCCCCAGAGACCGCTGTGTACCCGTCTGCCCACAGAGGCCGTTGTGTCCATCCCATCTGCAGTGTTGCTGCTCTTTATTACTGGGTTTTATAGCTGGGTGTGTTACAGAAGTATGTGCAGAATACATTCTGACATCATAATATAACCCTCGACGCACGATGTTCAGAGCATGCAGGAGGCAAGAACATGAATGCTGGAATATTGCATACAGTACCCCCCAACATGACCCATTCCAGGAGGGACAAAATGCTCTGCTCCTGGACTTCCCGCTTCATTGATGTCTCACCACAGGTAATGGCAATCATAAATGAAGAGAGAAGTCCAGGAGCAGAGCATTTTGTCCCTGCTGGAATGGGTCATGTTGGGAGGAATGATATTGTGCCCCTATAAGATGAATGCTAAGGGCCTAATGCCAGTAATGAGACACAGGCTGTTCCCTTTGATGGTCATTTAATCACACGCTGCAGTCACAAAGCTCTTTCCGAAATATCTATCTATCTAATATCTATCTCATATATCTATCTCATATCTATATGTCTAACTATCTATCTCATATCTATGTATCTATCTCATATCTATCTATTTCTATCTATCTATCTATCTATCTATCTATCTGTCTTAAGTGGTCTATCCATTAGCAGATAAATTGAACGACTGAACGATAAATGGATAGGCCATGAACGACGACAGATGCGCACTCCTGCGGCCGATAAACTTTATCTTTCGTCTCTCCAACATGTTGGTCAATTATCGCATATCGCTGACAGATATTAGAAATATCTGGCAGTTTATATGCGGTAAACGACGAACGATATTAACAGCAGCTACAAAGCGCTGAAGAGAAAAAAATCCACACCCTGAATGATGTCATGCGATATCGTTTGTCATTCGTCTTTTGCAAAAACCTATCATGTACATGACAGATATCTATCAGCACAGCCATCGGAATTTTCAATAGATATCTTTTGTCTTTCATCGTTCAGAAAAACATCTGCTAATGGATAGGCCCCTTTATATTTATCTATCTGTCTGTCTGTCCATCGCATGACTGGTACATTGGTGACAGTAGAGAGAAATCTGTCTCCCAGAGGAGCCTGTTACAGATCAGTTCCCTGTGTCCGATGTCTGGAGACTCGTCTGTGCAGATTTGCAGATGATAATTGGGCTGTCCGGGTTTGTCAGCTCCTGAATACGGCATATTGCAGCGTAGGTAACCTTCCCAAGCAGCTCAGGCACCAGGGAACGCCTCCATGCCAGATCTCCCAGCTCTATGTGCAGAACCTGGCAGCTCTCCGAAAACCAAACAAATCAGCACTAATTGGATGTGGGGAAATCTCCATAATGTGCTAATCCCTGACATAAACACTTGAGCTTTGCAGACATCTGTCTGTGGTGCTTTATAGCCCAACAAATTAAAGGGATTAGGGTGACTGCAGGCCTGGGATTTCCACCCGACTGTGGCAGCTGAGCGCGATATCCCTGGTGCACAGAATTACGCAGTGTTAGGGGCTAGTTTATGGCAAGACACAGAGGGCAAGGGTACGGCCTCCTATTATTGTGGGATGCAGTCGGCGTCCTGGCAGTTGGGATGCCAGCGGTCACAATACCGGTAACGTTGACGGAATCCCGACCTCCAGCATCCCGACATTAAGTATTATGGTTAGGGGGAGGGTTAGGGTTAGACACTAGGGGTTAAATTTACTAAGCTGAGAGTTTGGGAGAGTTAGCATTCTCTGGAGAGTTTGGGCATTTTTTCCCACTCTCAAATTTACTAATGTCAAACTCGGGAGAGAGATCTCCTCTGCTACGGGAAAATACTGGAGAGTTAGCAAACTCTCTGCAATTCACCATTGGCAAAACTTGAGAACCTTTTCACTGGTGAAGATAGGTTTCTGGAATTTACCAAGCAGAGAGTTTCTAAATTCTCATGAGATGGGAAAACTCTCCTGTAAAAACTCTTGAAAAAAATACACCCCTATACTTAAAACCAGCACCAGACCCAAAACAGCTGGGCTGTAATGCCACAGCCCGGAGACCCTTTCACCGGGCCTCCGGGTCCAAAGCATTATCAGCCCAAGCCGGGGATCTCAGGGGAGGTGGGGACCCCCCAAAAAGGGGTCCCCCCTCTCCCTTAACCCCAGGCTTGGTCTGAAGCCTGGGGTTCTTCCCCGCACCCCTGGAGTGTTTGGTACGGGGGTAATAAAGTGGGGAAATTTAAGTAAACTATTGTATTTTACAGTGGGACTACAGGTGGTAGCATGCCTGCCCTTTGGCACTTGTGGAGAAATCTCCTGCAAAACCTGCTACTCAGGAGAGAAATCTCATTCTGCTTCACCATCGGCCATCTCACTCTCAGCTAAACGCCCTTCTTTGTAAATTTGAGAGTCTCAGGAGCTTCAAATCACCTGAGTTTAGGTGAAGCTAATCGAGTTGAAAAAAAAGCAGTCTCTTAGTAAATGTACCCCTAGGTATTTGAAGGCCACATAGCAAAAGTTTGCAAGGACACCTATGTACCACCCAATGGTGAAAAATGTATGCAACACATGCAACTTAGACAAGGAAGATGGGCCCCCTCAGCCTCGGGACCCCATTGCAGCTGCACACCCTTACACCTTTATATATATAATTATATATTGTGGTGAGAGGGGTTGTCTCTCACCTGAATTAACCACATTCCTGTGGGATTAGATCCCTCCAGGGGGGTCTAGAGTGAACCCTGTCCAGTTTGCAGCAAGGGAGGTGTGGAACTTCATGTTTTCACATATGCACAGGCTCAGCTGCAACTCATCACTGAACTATTCAGTTAGGCAGTGAAAAGTCGGAATCGGCGCCGATGACGTCATTTTCACCTATTTCAATTGTCCCCGTATTCAATTTCAAAGACTTTTTGCAGGTTTGAAAAGTCTTTGAAAAAAAAGGGGAATAACTTTTCACCACTGAAAATAGGTGGCGAAAAAAAGTGCAGAATTGGGGTTTAGGGGTGCAGGCTTAAAAAAAAAAAATAGCCTGCACCCCTGGGAATGTCATTTAAATATAAACTGTGCGGCAGGTGCTTTTGTGCTGAATTTTTTAAATTAACTTTAGGGACTTAAAAATATGCTTACCCCCATTTTCATGTACCCCAAGTTTCATAGGAATAACTATTTTGTTTTTTTTAAATGTAAGTGCTTTCTTCTTCATAGCCACAAATATGCACCTGCCGCAGCTGTTAGAAACCCCGACTTCCCTCAGCAGGTAAAAATGGGGGTACCCATAGTGATCACCCATGTCTAGACATCTTTAGGGGGGTCTCTGGAATATTTCTCAAAAAATCTCGATTTTTTGCGATACTTTTCTGCCATATCCCGTATTCGTTGATTTCTAATTGAATATGGGGATAAAGTGGGCAGAAAAGCTGCGATGTGGAGCGAAAAGTCCAGCACGGACTTTTCGCTCCAAAATTGAATATGGCCCTAAAACTCTAATCTGTCTGTTGCTCTTTGCCCTGATGCTGTATAGCGGCCAGGTAGTAGGATTATGTTTTTGTAGTGCCAGGGAAAGGGCTAAGCTGGGAGAGCATGGCGATTGTGGCTGCTAGCCACTGCTGACTACTAAGCATTAGGAATAATGGGAACTTTTGTGTTTCTTCATTCATTTTCCGTTATGCTGCCTGTGTGTGTCCAGGCCTATGCTCATGTATGCTAAAGTGCAGTGTCTGCTGCCATTAAAAGACACTGCTTTACCGTACCTGCCTGTTTGAAACCTCATTTCTACACCTCGTGTTACAATACAATATATATATATATTTTATTATTATTATCGTTTATTTATATGGCACCACAAGTGTACAGTACAATACAATACATTACAGGACATGGATAATATACATTGCTACATTCACGACCATAACACCCAGATAAGCAACAATGCAAAGCAATCAAGTGTTAGGTGCCCTGGTAGAGAGTAAGAAGTAGATGAAGGTATAGTAAGGAGAAGCACAAGAGGGTAGAGGGCCCTGCTCATAGGAGCTTACATTCTAAGGGGGAGGGGAAGACAAACAGGGGTGACACAGATGGGGAGGAAGGTGTATGTAGCAGCAAGTTAAGATGAGAGCTGGAAGGCTTTGATGAAATAGTGGGTCTTGAGAGCCTGTTTGAAGGATTGTAGAGAGGTGGAGAGTCTGATGGGAAGAGGGAGATAGTTCCAAAGGTGGGGAGCAGCGTGGGCAAAATCTTGGAGGCGGGAGTGGGAGGAAGTAATCAATTGGCATGAGAGGCGGCATGCATTTGTTGAATGAAGAGGGCGGACAGGAGAGTGAAGGGAGATGAGATCAGAGATGTAAATGGGAGAGGAATGGCTGAGGGCTTTGTAAGTGAGCGTGAGAACCTTAAATTGGGTTTTAAAGGGGAAGGGGAGCCAGTGGAGGGCTTGTAGGAGAGGGAAGGCAGATGCAGAGCGTTTTGAGAGGAAGATGAGCCGAGCAGCAGCATTGAGTACAGACTGGAGAGGGGAGAGAAGGGATTTGGGGAGGCCAGATAGGAGAAGGTTACAGTAGTCCAATCTGGAGATGCCTGATGAGTGTATGAGGGTTTTAGTGGCATCCTGGGTGAGAAAGGGTCTAATCTTGGAAGTATTTTTAAGATGAAAGCGACAGGACTGTGAGAGATTCTGGATATGTGGTTTGAAGGAGAGGGAGGAATCCAGGATAACTCTAAGACAACGCACTTTGGGGCTAGAGGAGATAGTTGTGCCATCAATTGATAAAGAAATGGTGGGAAGTGTGGTTATGTAGGGGGGAGGGACGATGATTAGCTCAGTCTTAGACATATTAAGTTTAAGAAATCGCTGGGACATATATATATATATATAAGGGATGTGCGCTGACCCATGTTTTGATTTTGCTTTTGGATGTGTATCTCCTTCAAGATTTTGGATCTGGATTTGGTTTTACAAAATCACCCTTGCGTGTTTTGGTTTTGGATCTGTATTTTTTTTTTTTAAAACCATAAGTACAGCTGAAATCACATAATTTGGGTCTGTTTTTGTTCCTACAGTATTAATAACATCAATAACATTTATTTCCAGTCATTTCCAGTCAACTTTGACCACCTCAAAATATTGATTTAATCCAGTTTAGGCCAAATGGTTGCATCAAGCTAGCTGGCTGACAAAGCTAAGCAACACAGAAGTGGGTGGCACTAACATGTGGCAGTTCAGCTTCCAACATGACACAGAGTAGCACAGGATGGCAGTTTAATAAACTATACAATTAAAATTGTCAGGAAGCAATGCCCCAAACAGCACATACTGCAAAGTAAAGAGGTGCAAGATGGAATTGTCCTTGGACCCTTCCACCCAGCTTTATGTTGTGTATATGGTAATATAAACAGGACATGCACAGTTTAACAAAACAATCACTTCAGTGACAGGGACTTCCAATTGGCTGAAGTGATAGTTTGTTTTGTGGGGGCCCAAACATACCTAACAACTGACATTGCTGGCAATGATATCTCCATTTTCAAATTGACTTTACAGAGGCAAGATGTTGTCGCCATCATCATCCAATTCCTCACCCTCAACAGTGTGTACATCATCTTCACACAATATTAATTTGTCCCCGCTAGAATCCACTATGACAGCCTCAGGTGCCTTTGTAATTTTTGGATGTAATAGGCGGTAATGTCTTCCTCGTGGAATTTGTAGTTAATTTGGAGGAAGATCATCTTTTCCACATTTTGAGGAAGTAGTCTCCTTTGCCAATCGCTGTCAAGGTTCCCAGCTGTGCTGAAAACTCTTTCTGAGTACACACTGGAGGGTGGACACCTCAAGTAAAGCCAAGCCAGTTTGTGCAATGGTCTCCAAATTGTCTTTTTTGCTGCCAGCAGTGCTTATTTGGATGCTATCATTAAAATAGTCTGCAACCATTCTTTGAATAGTAATCATATCAGATGGAGTCATGGTAGAGGTCTCATTAAATGTAGGCAATTCTTTTAGACCCAAGCAGATGTCAAAACTTGGTTGTGTTGACTCATCTGCATCACCAGTGGGTCTTTTTTCGGGAAAGTTTTTTTTCCTGGCTGCGCCCTTGCTGGAGAAACTGAAGGAGGAGCCATCGCTGCATCACATGCTGCGTGAGCTGACAATTTCCTTACCACAGCTCTTTGCATCGATTCAGATCTGTGTCTGCTGGGAAGAAAGACACGACATATCACTTAAACTTAGGATCCAGCACGGTTGCCAAAATATATTGTTCCGATTGTAAGATCCTGACAACCCTTGGATCCTGGCAAAGCGAATAAAGGACTTGATCTACTGTACAAGTCCGACATACTTAGCAGAATCACTTTGTTTCAGCTCCTCCTTCAGTTGCTCAAGCTGCTTTTCCAACAGTCTAATTAGTGGAATTACCTGACTCAAGCTTGCAGTGTCTGAACTCACTTCACAGGTGACTACTTTGAAGGGTTTCAGCACTTTGCACAACACGGAAAGTATGTTCCTTTGATCTTGCTACATTCCCCCTCCTCTTCTTATGTCATACTTCGTTGTGTAGCTTTGGATGGCTTTTTGCTGTTCCTCCATCCACTAAAGCATATAAAGCTTGGAGTTCCACCTTGTAACTACCTCTTGCTGCAGCTGGTGGCAGGGCAAATTCAACATTTCTTGCAGGTGCTGCAATCTTCTACATGCACCTGCTGAATGTTGAAAATGTCCAGAAATTTTGCAGGCCATAGCAAGCATCTCTTGCATGGCCCTGTAATCTTTTACAAAAATTTGCACCATCAAGTTGATTGTATGAGTAAAACATGGGACGTGTCGGAATTCACCCTACTGTCATGCTCTCACAATATTGGTGGTGTTGTCAGAAATCACAAATCTCAAGTAGACCCCAAGCGGGGTAAGCCATTTCGCAATGACTTCCTTGAGTTTTTCTAAGAGGTTGTCAGCTGTATGCCTTTTACTAAAACCGGTGATACACAGAGTAGCCTGCCTTTGAGTGAGCTGCTGTTTCTTAGATGCTGCTGCTGCTGTTGGTGGTGCTGAAGGCAATACACCCACCCAGTGGGCTGTTACAGTCATGTAATCCTGCATTTGAACTGTTTCACTTGTCCACATATCTGTGGTTAAGTGGACAGTGGATACAACAGCATTTTGGAAAACACTAATTACATTTTTTTTATGTCCCTGTACAGGCTGGGAATTGCTTTTCCAGTGAAGTGGAACCTAGATGGAATTTGGTAGCAGTCTTTCTGCTCCCATTCTGGGATGAAGATCCACTCCCAGCAGCAGGCATAGTACTCAAGGATTCTTCTGAGGAATCCAGGATAAGGGAGGACTGAGTTAGCCTTATCAAATTGGATGCAGGACTAGTTCTGATTATGATTGAGGATATTGTTGATGAAGGTGTTGGTGGTGAAGATGCCAGGTGCTTTAATTTAGCAGAGATAAGGGAGCTAGCTGATGTTGTACTGCTTGTTGTTACTTTTTTAGCCAAAGTTTCTGAATTTTTGCAAACAGTTTGGATGGATGCGCTATAGATGACATAACACGGAGGAGGTTCCTAGATGGTTAAGGTCCCTTCATCTACTTACTCTTGCATGACAGTGGATACAGATGAATTGACAATTGTTGTCTGGATTTGGGTAGAAATTATTCCTCACATAAGAAGTGGATTTTTTTGTTTTATGCCCTGGTATGACAATGGACTTTTCCTTATCATGGGCAACAACTGTTTCCACTGGGTCCTGATTTACACAAATAGCATCATCATCAATGACATTCTCATCATCATCCTCATCATCAACATCCTTATTAGCGTCAGCTACACAAATATCCTCCACATCCTGGTGCACTTCCACAGAAGCATCCTCGATTTCTATGTCAGCATGTTCACTTGTGCTGCTCATCCCCACATTTGCAGAGGATGCACAAGAGGTGGAAGGAGGCTCCTCTTCAAGTACAGTTTTGGGAAAGGTCAGGCTCACACATGGCACCCGCCGACACACTTAAACTATCCTCAGGGATTTGTGACATTTCTGAGTGCATATTTGGTTCCTGTGCCTTAACGATTTAATTTTTTTTAAACATCTACAGGGAGAAGGGCTTACATCATCATAAGAGGCAGTACCACCAATCATAAATAGAGGCCACAAAAGTTTCACAATAGTTGTTGAATATTACACTTAATTTCCACTTACAGTGTCACAATATTTTTTATGAATAAAACACTGTGGACCCGAAAAAAAAAATAAAACAAATATTGTATTTTTTTTTTGCTCTAATTTTGTTCTGTGTATGTGTGCACGTGTTAGGCTTAGCTGCACAAGATACAGCCAGCAACCCAAGTTGCAAACTAGTGCTGCCCGACTCCAGACGTCATAAATCGGTGCTCTGGGCCCAAGTTGTGGACCCGGAAAAAAAATAAAACAAATAGTGTATTTTTTTGTAAAAATTTTTTCTGTGTGCGTGTTAGGCTTACCCGCACAAGATACAGCAGCAACGTAGTGCTGCCCGACTCCAATAGTCATCAATCTGTGCTCTGGGCTCAAGTTGTTAACCCGAAAAAAATAAAACAAATAGTGTATTTTTTTTCTGCTCTAATTTTGTTCTGTGTGTGTGTGTGCATGTTAGGCTTGGCAGCATAAGATACAGCCAGCAACGCAAGTTGCAATCTAGTGCTGCCCGACTCCAGTCATCATCAATAAATGCTCTGGGCCCAGGTTGTGGACCCCCAAAAAATAAAACAAATAGTGTCCTTTTCTGTCATATTTTTCTCTGTGTGCGCACAACTGCACGTGTGTGAATTTTGTAGCTGCACATTGGCTACACTATTGGTGCTTGTGACAATGCTTCAATACCGCAGAAAATATGGAGGGCTGTCACATGACAGGAGAGCAAGGCCAAGAACCACATGTTGTAGCTGCCGCCAGCAGTGCAAGGCCATCAACTTCCTCGTCCTCTATGAAGCCACATGCCCCAGGGCTTAAGTCATGCCATCGATATGGTAAAGCTACTTTTACTGTAGTAAAGAAAAAAAACTCGAAAGGCAAGTTGCCTTTAGATAAACAAACATTGGCTATATGCCGTTCACTACACCAAGTGGCAAGGAAAGGATAAGGGCTTATCCTTCTTTATTTATGTTGACTGCTGGTTCTGATAGCCCTTCTGCTTGTAGTAGTAGTGGTGGTGGTACCATTAAAAAATTGAAAGTTGTTAAGAAGAGTAAGACAGCTCCGGAAAAACCAACTGTGTGCCCTGAGAAATCGAAATCACAAATCCCCGAGGAGACTGCAAGTGTGTCCGCGGTTGCCATGTGTGAGCCAGACCTAAATGCTAGTGTACTGGAGGATCCTCCAAGTTCCAACATTTGTGTGCCCTCTGTAAATGCGGGGAAGGGCAGTCAACATCTTGCAGACATAGTCAGTGAGGATGCTTCTGTGGAACTGCACATGGAGGAAGAGGATATTTTGGTAGTTGAAAGCCCTAAGGATGATGAGGATGTTGATGATGAAGATGTTGGTGATGAGGATGTTGATGATGAAGATGTTGGTGATGAGGATGTTGATGCCGAGGATGTCCCTTGTGTAAGTAAGGCAACAGCTGTTGCCCATGGATTGAAAAAGCCAAAGCCCATTGTTGTCATGCTGGGGCAAAAGACAAAAAAATCCACTTCTCACGTGTGTAATTATTTCCACCCCTATCCAGACAACAGTTGTCAAGCAATATATAACCATTGCCAAGCAAGAGTGAGTAGAGGGAGGGACCTAAACCACCTAGGAACCTCCTTCTTATGTCACTTGGAGCACATTCTTCAAATATCAAAGTGTATGTCGCCAAGTTCCAAAACTCAAAACATAACAAGTCCAGTGTCACCTACCTGTTCCCTCTCTGTGAGATTCAAGCGCCTTCGATCTCCAACACCAACACCTGCATCATCAACATCCTCATTCATCATCACAAGTAGTCCTGCTGCATCCAATGTTGGTATTCGAAGCATGATTGACTCCTCTCCTATCCATGATTCCTTAGAAGGATCCATGATGACTATGCCTATTGCTGCTGCTGTTGCTGTTAGTGGATCTTCATCCGAGAAGGGGACCAGGAGGAAAACTACTTGTAGCATATCCTCCAAAAAACAATTAACTGTTAAACAATTGTTTGCAAGGGCAAACAAGTATAACAGCAATCACACAGTTGCACAGCGGATTACTGACGCCATAACAGCTATGCTTGTATTAGATGTGCGTCCAGTATCCGCCATTACTGCAGTGGGTTTTCAACAGTTAATTCAGGTCCTGTGTCCTCGCTACCTGATCCCTTCTAGATTCCACTTCGCTAGAAGAGCAATTCCAAATCTGTACAAGGACATTAAAAAAACCTTATTAATGTCCACAGAAATGCCATTGTACCCACTGTCCACTTGACCACTGATATGTGAACATAACTGGTTTCACTAAGAGGCATACCGCTGAGAACCTCTTAGAAAAACTCAGGGAAATTATTGCTAAATGGCTTACCCCACTTGGACTCTCCTCAGGATTTGTGATTTCGGACAATGTCACCAATATTGTGAGAGCATTACATGTGGGCGAATTCCAAAACGTCCCATGTTTTGATCACACAATTAATTTGGTGGTGAAACATTTTTTTTAAAAATTACAGGGGCATGCAGGAGATGCTCTCAGTGGCCCGCAAAATATCCAGACATTTTAGACATTCGGCAAACTCTTGCCGAAGATTGCATGACCAGCAGGTACTGTTAAATTTGCCCTACCATCAGCTGAAGCAAGAGATAGTAACTCAGTGGAATACTACCCTCTATATGCTTTAGCAGATGAAGGAACAGCAAAAGGCCATCCAGGGCTATACAATGGCCTATGACATAGGCCGTGGTGGGGGAATGCACCTTACTCAAACACAGTGGAGAATAATTTCTGTGTTTTGCAAGGTTCTCAAACCCTTTGAATTTGCCACACATGAAGTTAGTTCAGACACTGCCAGCTTGAGTCAGGTCATTCCCCTCATCAGACATTTGCAAAAACAGCTGGAGAAACTGAAGGAGGAACTGAAACGGAGCAATTGCGCAAGGTATGTAGGAGTGGTGGATCAAGCCCTTGATTCACTTCACCAGGATCCAAGAGTCGTCAATCTATTGAAATCTGAAAAATATATTTTGGCGACCATTCTGGATCCTAGTTTTAAGTCCTACCTTGTGAGTTTTTTTCCAACAGACCAAAATCTAAAACTATGCAAAGAGCTGTTGGTAAAAAAATTGTCAGCTGCAGTAGTACGTGAAACGCCATAATCTCCTTCTTCAGTTTTTACAGCTTTCAGGAAAATACTAACTTTTCTGTCGCGTGGTCCCTATATACTGCATTGATCATAGAGACAAAAGCTCGCAAACAGCGAGATTTCCATCTCTATGGTTTTGCGTCGGTTTTGAGAACCGAATAAGGTGGGAACCTCCGAGCCTGCTTAGATCCGACTCGGATATGCTAAATTTGGGTGGGTTCAGTTCTCTGGGAACCGAACCTGCTCATCTCTATCCAAAACCAGGGGAGATCCAGATCCAAAACCAAAACACGGGGAACAGTTTTTGTTTCACCTGCTGTCGTTCCTTACTGGCTAATGTTGAATTATGCGGTTTAAGCAGTTCATCATGTATTGGAAGATTTGCTCTAATCCTCCTTCCCATCAGCATTTGTGCTGGAGAAAACCCATTCTGCAGAGATTGTACTGCGGTAGATTAAGAGACTTTTGTAGAAATCTTCTTTACCTTCCTGAGCTTTTTTCATGAGACTCTTTACAGTTTTTACTGAACTTTCCACAAATCCATTTAACCATGTATAGTGGGGACCTGATGTAGTATGGACAAATTCCCAATCATCAGCGAACTGTCTAAATTCAGCACAGGAAAACTGAGGACCACTGTCAGTGATCATCTCCATAGGAACACCATGCCTGGCAAAGATTGACTTCATACAATTGATTACAGCTTTACTAGTAGTTGTATGTAGTCAGGGCTGGCCCTAGCCAATTTGATGCCCTAGGCAAGATTTTGGCTTGTGCCCAATAGCACCGCCACTAGTTCCGACTCTAACCCAGCACCCCACTCCCAGCAGCACAGATCACAGCAGCAGCCAGCAACACCCATCACATTCACCCTCAGAAATCCTCACCCAGCACAGCGCCTCTCACCCAGCACAGTGCCTCTCACCCAGCACATCACTCCTCACCCAGTACAGTGCCTCTCACCCAGCACAGCACTCCTCACCCAGCACAGCGCCTCTCACCCAGCACAGTGCCTCTCACCCAGCACAGCGCCTCTCACCCAGCACAGCACTCCTCACCCAGCACAGAGCCTCTCACCCAGCACAGCACCTCTCACCCAACACAGCGCCTCTCACCCAGCACAGTGCCCCTCACCCAGCAGCACAGATCACAGCAGCAGCCAGCAACACCCATCACATTCACCCGCAGCAATCCTCATCCAGCACAGCGCCTCTCACCCAGCACAGCACCTCTCACCCAGCACAGCGCCTCTCACCCAGCACAGTGCCTCTCACCCAGCACAGCGCCTCTCTCCCAGCACAGTGCCCCTCACCCAGCACAGCGCCTCTCACCCAGCACAGTGCCCCTCACCCAGCAGCACAGATCACAGCAGCAGCCAGCAACACCCATCACATTCACCCTCAGAAATCCTAACCCAGCACAGCGCCTTTCACCCAGCACAGCGCCTCTCACCCAGCACAGCACTCCTCACCCAGCACAGCGCCTCTCACCCAGCACAGTGCCTCTCACCCAGCACAGCACTCCTCATCCAGCACAGTGCCCCTCACCCAGCAGCACAAATCACAGCTGCAGCACCCATCACCCCTCACCTGCCCAGCACACAGCACCTCTCACAGCAGTCAGTTCTGCACCCCTCACTCATGCTGAGCCGACTTAGTAAAAAACTCACTGTTAAGAGATGCCAGACTACCTCTGAAGCCATGCGTACGCCCGCCCCTGCAATTGTTTCCCCAACTCCTAGTCATTCCTGTGCATGGTAGCTGGCAAATACATTGCCCCAAACAGGGAAATAAACACAGTGCCCCAAACAGGAAAATAAACACACTGCCCCAAACAGGGAAATAAACACACTGCCCCAAACAGGGAAATAAACACATTGCCCCCACAGGGAAATAAACACAGTGCTCCAAACAGGAAAATAAACACACTGCCCCAAACAGGGAAATAAACACATTGCCTCAAACAGGGAAATAAACACACTGCCCCAAACAGGGAAATAAACACACTGCCCCAAACAGGGAAATAAACACACTGCCCCAGACAGGGAAATAAACACACTGCAACAAACAGGGAAATAAACACATTGCCCCAAACAGGGAAATAAACACACTGCCCCAAACAGGGAAATAAACACACTGCCCCAAACAGGGAAATAAACACATTGCCCCAAACAGGGAAATAAACACACTGCCCCAAACAGGGAAATAAACACACTGCAACAAACAGGGAAATAAACACATTGCCCCAAACAGGGAAATAAACACATTGCCCCAAACAGGGAAATAAACACACTGCCCCAAACAGGGAAATAAACACATTGCCCCAAACAGGGAAATAAACACATTGCCCCAAACAGGGAAATAAACACATTGCCCCAAACAGGGAAATAAACACATTGCCCCAAACAGGGAAATAAACACATTGCCCCAAACAGGGAAATAAACACATTGCCCCAAACAGGGAAATAAACACATTGCCCCAAACAGGGAAATAAACACATTGCCCCAAACATGGAAATAAACACATTGCCCCAAACAGGGAAATAAATACATTGCCCCAAACAGGGAAATAAACACATTGCCTCAAACAGAAAAATAAACACACTGCCCCAAACAGGGAAATAAACACATTGCCCCAAACAGGGAAATAAACACATTGCCCCAAACAGGGAAATAAACACACTGCCCCAAACAGGGAAATAAACACACTGCCCCAAACAGGGAAATAAACACATTGCCCCAAACAGGGAAATAAACACATTGCCCCAAACAGGGAAATAAACACACTGCCCCAAACAGGGAAATAAACACACTGCCCCAAACAGGGAAATAAACACACTGCCCCAAACAGGAAAATAAACACACTGCCCCAAACAGGGAAATAAACACACTGCCCCAAACATGGAAATAAACACACTGCCCCCACAGGGAAAAAAACACACTGCCCCCACAGGGAAATAAACACCCTGCCCCAAACAGGGAAATAAACACATTGCCCCAAACAGGGAAATAAACACACTGCCCCAAACAGGGAAATAAACACACTGCCCCAAACAGGGAAATAAACACACTGCCCCAAACAGGGAAATAAACACATTGCCCCAAACAGGGAAATAACACATTGCCCCCACAGGAAAATAAACACATTGCCCCCACAGGAAAATAAACACATTGCCCCAAACAGGGAAATAAACACATTGCCCCAAACAGGGAAATAAACACATTGCCCCAAACATGGAACTAAACACATTGCCCCAAACAGGGAAATAAATACATTGCCCCAAACAGGGAAATAAATACATTGCCCCAAACAGGGAAATAAACACATTGCCCCAAACAGGGAAATAAACACATTGCCCCAAACAGGGAAATAAACACACTGCCCCCACAGGGAAATAAACACACTGCCTCAAATAGGGAAATAAACACACTGCCCCAAACAGGGAAATAAACACATTGCCCCAAACAGGGAAATAAACACACTGCCCCCACAGGGAAATAAACACACTGCCCCAATCAGGGAAATAAACACATTGCCCCCACAGGAAAATAAACACATTGCCCCAAACAGGGAAATAAAAACATTGCCCCAAACAGGGAAATAAACACATTGCCCCAAACAGGGAAATAAACACATTGCCCCAAACAGGGAAATAAACACATTGCCCCCACAGGAAAATAAACACATTGCCCCAAACAAGGAAATAAACACATTGCCCCAAACAGGGAAAGAAACACACTGCCCCCACAGGAAAATAAACACATTGCCCCAAACAGGGAAATAAACACATTGCCCCAAACAGGGAAATAAACACATTGCCCCAAACAGGGAAATAAACACATTGCCCCAAACAGGGAAATAAACACATTGCCCCAAACAGGGAAATAAACACATTGCCCCAAACAGGGAAATAAATACATTGCCCCATTTCTGAGTGCATATTTGGTTCCTGTGCCTTAACGATTTAATTTTTTTTAAACATCTACAGGGAGAAGGGCTTACATCATCATAAGAGGCAGTACCACCAATCATAAATAGAGGCCACAAAAGTTTCACAATAGTTGTTGAATATTACACTTAATTTCCACTTACAGTGTCACAATATTTTTTATGAATAAAACACTGTGGACCCGAAAAAGAAAATAAAACAAATATTGTATTTTTTTTTTGCTCTAATTTTGTTCTGTGTATGTGTGCACGTGTTAGGCTTAGCTGCACAAGATACAGCCAGCAACCCAAGTTGCAAACTAGTGCTGCCCGACTCCAGACGTCATAAATCGGTGCTCTGGGCCCAAGTTGTGGACCCGGAAAAAAAATAAAACAAATAGTGTATTTTTTTGTAAAAATTTTTTCTGTGTGCGTGTTAGGCTTACCCGCACAAGATACAGCAGCAACGTAGTGCTGCCCGACTCCAATAGTCATCAATCTGTGCTCTGGGCTCAAGTTGTTAACCCGAAAAAAATAAAACAAATAGTGTCTTTTTTTTCTGCTCTAATTTTGTTCTGTGTGTGTGTGTGCATGTTAGGCTTGGCAGCATAAGATACAGCCAGCAACGCAAGTTGCAATCTAGTGCTGCCCGACTCCAGTCATCATCAATAAATGCTCTGGGCCCAGGTTGTGGACCCCCAATAAATAAAACAAATAGTGTCCTTTTCTGTCATATTTTTCTCTGTGTGCGCACAACTGCACGTGTGTGAATTTTGTAGCCGCACATTGGCTACACTATTGGTGCTTGTGACAATGCTTCAATACCGCAGAAAATATGGAGGGCTGTCACATGACAGGAGAGCAAGGCCAAGAACCACATGTTGTAGCTGCCGCCAGCAGTGCAAGGCCATCAACTTCCTCGTCCTCTATGAAGCCACATGCCCCAGGGCTTAAGTCATGCCATCGATATGGTAAAGCTACTTTTACTGTAGTAAAGAAAAAAAACTCGAAAGGCAAGTTGCCTTTAGATAAACAAACATTGGCTATATGCCGTTCACTACACCAAGTGGCAAGGAAAGGATAAGGGCTTATCCTTCTTTATTTATGTTGACTGCTGGTTCTGATAGCCCTTCTGCTTGTAGTAGTAGTGGTGGTGGTACCATTAAAAAATTGAAAGTTGTTAAGAAGAGTAAGACAGCTCCGGAAAAACCAACTGTGTGCCCTGAGAAATCGAAATCACAAATCCCCGAGGAGACTGCAAGTGTGTCCGCGGTTGCCATGTGTGAGCCAGACCTAAATGCTAGTGTACTGGAGGATCCTCCAAGTTCCAACATTTGTGTGCCCTCTGTAAATGCGGGGAAGGGCAGTCAACATCTTGCAGACATAGTCAGTGAGGATGCTTCTGTGGAACTGCACATGGAGGAAGAGGATATTTTGGTAGTTGAAAGCCCAAGGATGATGAGGATGTTGATGATGAAGATGTTGGTGATGAGGATGTTGATGATGAAGATGTTGGTGATGAGGATGTTGATGCCGAGGATGTCCCTTGTGTAAGTAAGGCAACAGCTGTTGCCCATGGATTGAAAAAGCCAAAGCCCATTGTTGTCATGCTGGGGCAAAAGACAAAAAAATCCACTTCTCACGTGTGTAATTATTTCCACCCCTATCCAGACAACAGTTGTCAAGCAATATATAACCATTGCCAAGCAAGAGTGAGTAGAGGGAGGGACCTAAACCACCTAGGAACCTCCTTCTTATGTCACTTGGAGCACATTCTTCAAATATCAAAGTGTATGTCGCCTAGTTCCAAAACTCAAAACATAACAAGTCCAGTGTCACCTACCTGTTCCCTCTCTGTGAGATTCAAGCACCTTCGATCTCCAACACCAACACCTGCATCATCAACATCCTCATTCATCATCACAAGTAGTCCTGCTGCATCCAATGTTGGTATTCGAAGCATGATTGACTCCTCTCCTATCCGTGATTCCTTAGAAGGATCCATGATGACTATGCCTATTGCTGCTGCTGTTGCTGTTAGTGGATCTTCATCCGAGAAGGGGACCAGGAGGAAAACTACTTGTAGCATATCCTCCAAAAAACAATTAACTGTTAAACAATTGTTTGCAAGGGCAAACAAGTATAACAGCAATCACACAGTTGCACAGCGGATTACTGACGCCATAACAGCTATGCTTGTATTAGATGTGCGTCCAGTATCCGCCATTACTGCAGTGGGTTTTCAACAGTTAATTCAGGTCCTGTGTCCTCGCTACCTGATCCCTTCTAGATTCCACTTCGCTAGAAGAGCAATTCCAAATCTGTACAAGGACATTAAAAAAACCTTATTAATGTCCACAGAAATGCCATTGTACCCACTGTCCACTTGACCACTGATATGTGAACATAACTGGTTTCACTAAGAGGCATACCGCTGAGAACCTCTTAGAAAAACTCAGGGAAATTATTGCTAAATGGCTTACCCCACTTGGACTCTCCTCAGGATTTGTGATTTCGGACAATGTCACCAATATTGTGAGAGCATTACATGTGGGCGAATTCCAAAACGTCCCATGTTTTGATCACACAATTAATTTGGTGGTGAAACATTTTTTTTAAAAATTACAGGGGCATGCAGGAGATGCTCTCAGTGGCCCGCAAAATATCCAGACATTTTAGACATTCGGCAAACTCTTGCCGAAGATTGCATGACCAGCAGGTACTGTTAAATTTGCCCTACCATCAGCTGAAGCAAGAGATAGTAACTCAGTGGAATACTACCCTCTATATGCTTTAGCAGATGAAGGAACAGCAAAAGGCCATCCAGGGCTATACAATGGCCTATGACATAGGCCGTGGTGGGGGAATGCACCTTACTCAAACACAGTGGAGAATAATTTCTGTGTTTTGCAAGGTTCTCAAACCCTTTGAATTTGCCACACATGAAGTTAGTTCAGACACTGCCAGCTTGAGTCAGGTCATTCCCCTCATCAGACATTTGCAAAAACAGCTGGAGAAACTGAAGGAGGAACTGAAACGGAGCAATTGCGCAAGGTATGTAGGAGTGGTGGATCAAGCCCTTGATTCACTTCACCAGGATCCAAGAGTCGTCAATCTATTGAAATCTGAAAAATATATTTTGGCGACCATTCTGGATCCTAGTTTTAAGTCCTACCTTGTGAGTTTTTTTCCAACAGACCAAAATCTAAAACTATGCAAAGAGCTGTTGGTAAAAAAATTGTCAGCTGCAGTAGTACGTGAAACGCCATAATCTCCTTCTTCAGTTTTTACAGCTTTCAGGAAAATACTAACTTTTCTGTCGCGTGGTCCCTATATACTGCATTGATCATAGAGACAAAAGCTCGCAAACAGCGAGATTTCCATCTCTATGGTTTTGCGTCGGTTTTGAGAACCGAATAAGGTGGGAACCTCCGAGCCTGCTTAGATCCGACTCGGATATGCTAAATTTGGGTGGGTTCAGTTCTCTGGGAACCGAACCTGCTCATCTCTATCCAAAACCAGGGGAGATCCAGATCCAAAACCAAAACACGGGGAACAGTTTTTGTTTCACCTGCTGTCGTTCCTTACTGGCTAATGTTGAATTATGCGGTTTAAGCAGTTCATCATGTATTGGAAGATTTGCTCTAATCCTCCTTCCCATCAGCATTTGTGCTGGAGAAAACCCATTCTGCAGAGATTGTACTGCGGTAGATTAAGAGACTTTTGTAGAAATCTTCTTTACCTTCCTGAGCTTTTTTCATGAGACTCTTTACAGTTTTTACTGAACTTTCCACAAATCCATTTAACCATGTATAGTGGGGACCTGATGTAGTATGGACAAATTCCCAATCATCAGCGAACTGTCTAAATTCAGCACAGGAAAACTGAGGACCACTGTCAGTGATCATCTCCATAGGAACACCATGCCTGGCAAAGATTGACTTCATACAATTGATTACAGCTTTACTAGTAGTTGTATGTAGTCAGGGCTGGCCCTAGCCAATTTGATGCCCTAGGCAAGATTTTGGCTTGTGCCCAATAGCACCGCCACTAGTTCCGACTCTAACCCAGCACCCCACTCCCAGCAGCACAGATCACAGCAGCAGCCAGCAACACCCATCACATTCACCCTCAGAAATCCTCACCCAGCACAGCGCCTCTCACCCAGCACAGTGCCTCTCACCCAGCACATCACTCCTCACCCAGTACAGTGCCTCTCACCCAGCACAGCGCCTCTCACCCAGCACATCACTCCTCACCCAGTACAGTGCCTCTCACCCAGCACAGCACTCCTCACCCAGCACAGCGCCTCTCACCCAGCACAGTGCCTCTCACCCAGCACAGCGCCTCTCACCCAGCACAGCACTCCTCACCCAGCACAGAGCCTCTCACCCAGCACAGCACCTCTCACCCAGCACAGCGCCTCTCACAAAGCACAGTGCCCCTCACCCAGCAGCACAGATCACAGCAGCAGCCAGCAACACCCATCACATTCACCCGCAGCAATCCTCATCCAGCACAGCGCCTTTCACCCAGCACAGCGCCTCTCACCCAGCACAGCACTCCTCACCCAGCACAGCGCCTCTCACCCAGCACAGTGCCTCTCACCCAGCACAGCACTCCTCATCCAGCACAGTGCCCCTCACCCAGCAGCACAAATCACAGCTGCAGCACCCATCACCCCTCACCTGGCCAGCACACAGCACCTCTCACAGCAGTCAGCTCTGCACCCCTCACTCATGCTGAGCCGACTTAGTAAAAAACTCACTGTTAAGAGATGCCAGACTACCTCTGAAGCCATGCGTACGCCCGCCCCTGCAATTGTTTCCCCAACTCCTAGTCATTCCTGTGCATGGTAGCTGGCAAATACATTGCCCCAAACAGGGAAATAAACACAGTGCCCCAAACAGGAAAATAAACACACTGCCCCAAACAGGGAAATAAACACACTGCCCCAAACAGGGAAATAAACACATTGCCCCCACAGGGACATAAACACAGTGCTCCAAACAGGAAAATAAACACACTGCCCCAAACAGGGAAATAAACACATTGCCTCAAACAGGGAAATAAACACACTGCCCCAAACAGGGAAATAAACACACTGCCCCAAACAGGGAAATAAACACACTGCCCCAGACAGGGAAATAAACACACTGCAACAAACAGGGAAATAAACACATTGCCCCAAACAGGGAAATAAACACACTGCCCCAAACAGGGAAATAAACACACTGCCTCAAACAGGGAAATAAACACATTGCCCCAAACAGGGAAATAAACACACTGCCCCAAACAGGGAAATAAACACACTGCAACAAACAGGGAAATAAACACATTGCCCCAAACAGGGAAATAAACACATTGCCCCAAACAGGGAAATAAACACACTGCCCCAAACAGGGAAATAAACACATTGCCCCAAACAGGGAAATAAACACATTGCCCCAAACAGGGAAATAAACACATTGCCCCAAACAGGGAAATAAACACATTGCCCCAAACAGGGAAATAAACACATTGCCCCAAACAGGGAAATAAACACATTGCCCCAAACAGGGAAATAAACACATTGCCCCAAACATGGAAATAAACACATTGCCCCAAACAGGGAAATAAATACATTGCCCCAAACAGGGAAATAAACACATTGCCTCAAACAGGAAAATAAACACACTGCCCCAAACAGGGAAATAAACACACTGCCCCAAACAGGGAAATAAACACATTGCCCCAAACAGGGAAATAAACACACTGCCCCAAACAGGGAAATAAACACACTGCCCCAAACAGGGAAATAAACACATTGCCCCAAACAGGGAAATAAACACATTGCCCCAAACAGGGAAATAAACACACTGCCCCAAACAGGGAAATAAACACAATGCCCCAAACAGGAAAATAAACACACTGCCCCAAACAGGGAAATAAACACACTGCCCCAAACATGGAAATAAACACACTGCCCCCACAGGGAAAAAAAAAACTGCCCCCACAGGGAAATAAACACCCTGCCCCAAACAGGGAAAAAAACACATTGCCCCAAACAGGGAAATAAACACACTGCCCCCACAGGGAAAAAAACACACTGCCCCAAACAGGGAAATAAACACACTGCCCCAAACAGGGAAATAAACACATTGCCCCAAACAGGGAAATAAACACATTGCCCCCACAGGAAAATAAACACATTGCCCCCACATAAAAATAAACACATTGCCCCAAACAAGGAAATAAACACATTGCCCCAAACAGGGAAATAAACACATTGCCCCAAACATGGAAATAAACACATTGCCCCAAACAGGGAAATAAATACATTGCCCCAAACAGGGAAATAAATACATTGCCCCAAACAGTGAAATAAACACATTGCCCCAAACAGGGAAATAAACACATTGCCCCAAACAGGGAAATAAACACACTGCCCCCACAGGGAAATAAACACACTGCCTCAAATAGGGAAATAAACACACTGCCCCAAACAGGGAAATAAACACATTGCCCCAAACAGGGAAATAAACACACTGCCCCCACAGGGAAATAAACACACTGCCCCAATCAGGGAAATAAACACATTGCCCCCACAGGAAAATAAACACATTGCCCCAAACAGGGAAATAAAAACATTGCCCCAAACAGGGAAATAAACACATTGCCCCAAACAGGGAAATAAACACATTGCCCCAAACAGGGAAATAAACACATTGCCCCCACAGGAAAATAAACACATTGCCCCAAAAAAGGAAATAAACACATTGCCCCAAACAGGGAAAGAAACACACTGCCCCCACAGGGAAATAAACACACTGCCCCAAACAGGGAAATAAACACATTGCCCCAAACAGGGAAATAAACACATTGCCCCAAACAGGGAAATAAACACATTGCCCCAAACAGGGAAATAAACACATTGCCCCAAACAGGGAAATAAACACATTGCCCCAAACAGGGAAATAAACACACTGCCCCCACAGGGAAATAAATACATTGCCCCCACAGGGAAATAAACACATTGCCCCCACAGGAAAATAAACACATTGCCCCAAACAGGGAAATAAACACATTGCCCCAAACAGGGAAATAAACACACTGCCCCAAACAGGGAAATAAACACACTGCCCCAAACAGGAAAATAAACACACTGCCCCAAACAGGGAAATAAACACACTGCCCCAAACATGGAAATAAACACACTGCCCCCACAGGGAAAAAAACACACTGCCCCCACAGGGAAATAAACACCCTGCCCCAAACAGGGAAATAAACACATTGCCCTAAACAGGGAAATAAACACACTGCCCCCACAGGGAAATAAACACACTGCCCCAAACAGGGAAATAAACACACTGCCCCAAACAGGGAAATAAACACATTGCCCCAAACAGGGAAATAACACATTGCCCCCACAGGAAAATAAACACATTGCCCCCACAGGAAAATAAACACATTGCCCCAAACAGGGAAATAAACACATTGCCCCAAACAGGGAAATAAACACATTGCCCCAAACATGGAACTAAACACATTGCCCCAAACAGGGAAATAAATACATTGCCCCAAACAGGGAAATAAATACATTGCCCCAAACAGGGAAATAAACACATTGCCCCAAACAGGGAAATAAACACATTGCCCCAAACAGGGAAATAAACACACTGCCCCCACAGGGAAATAAACACACTGCCTCAAATAGGGAAATAAACACACTGCCCCAAACAGGGAAATAAACACATTGCCCCAAACAGGGAAATAAACACACTGCCCCCACAGGGAAATAAACACACTGCCCCAATCAGGGAAATAAACACATTGCCCCCACAGGAAAATAAACACATTGCCCCAAACAGGGAAATAAAAACATTGCCCCAAACAGGGAAATAAACACATTGCCCCAAACAGGGAAATAAACACATTGCCCCAAACAGGGAAATAAACACATTGCCCCCACAGGAAAATAAACACATTGCCCCAAACAAGGAAATAAACACATTGCCCCAAACAGGGAAAGAAACACACTGCCCCCACAGGAAAATAAACACATTGCCCCAAACAGGGAAATAAACACATTGCCCCAAACAGGGAAATAAACACATTGCCCCAAACAGGGAAATAAACACATTGCCCCAAACAGGGAAATAAACACATTGCCCCAAACAGGGAAATAAACACATTGCCCCAAACAGGGAAATAAATACATTGCCCCATTTCTGAGTGCATATTTGGTTCCTGTGCCTTAACGATTTAATTTTTTTTAAACATCTACAGGGAGAAGGGCTTACATCATCATAAGAGGCAGTACCACCAATCATAAATAGAGGCCACAAAAGTTTCACAATAGTTGTTGAATATTACACTTAATTTCCACTTACAGTGTCACAATATTTTTTATGAATAAAACACTGTGGACCCGAAAAAGAAAATAAAACAAATATTGTATTTTTTTTTTGCTCTAATTTTGTTCTGTGTATGTGTGCACGTGTTAGGCTTAGCTGCACAAGATACAGCCAGCAACCCAAGTTGCAAACTAGTGCTGCCCGACTCCAGACGTCATAAATCGGTGCTCTGGGCCCAAGTTGTGGACCCGGAAAAAAAATAAAACAAATAGTGTATTTTTTTGTAAAAATTTTTTCTGTGTGCGTGTTAGGCTTACCCGCACAAGATACAGCAGCAACGTAGTGCTGCCCGACTCCAATAGTCATCAATCTGTGCTCTGGGCTCAAGTTGTTAACCCGAAAAAAATAAAACAAATAGTGTCTTTTTTTTCTGCTCTAATTTTGTTCTGTGTGTGTGTGTGCATGTTAGGCTTGGCAGCATAAGATACAGCCAGCAACGCAAGTTGCAATCTAGTGCTGCCCGACTCCAGTCATCATCAATAAATGCTCTGGGCCCAGGTTGTGGACCCCCAATAAATAAAACAAATAGTGTCCTTTTCTGTCATATTTTTCTCTGTGTGCGCACAACTGCACGTGTGTGAATTTTGTAGCCGCACATTGGCTACACTATTGGTGCTTGTGACAATGCTTCAATACCGCAGAAAATATGGAGGGCTGTCACATGACAGGAGAGCAAGGCCAAGAACCACATGTTGTAGCTGCCGCCAGCAGTGCAAGGCCATCAACTTCCTCGTCCTCTATGAAGCCACATGCCCCAGGGCTTAAGTCATGCCATCGATATGGTAAAGCTACTTTTACTGTAGTAAAGAAAAAAAACTCGAAAGGCAAGTTGCCTTTAGATAAACAAACATTGGCTATATGCCGTTCACTACACCAAGTGGCAAGGAAAGGATAAGGGCTTATCCTTCTTTATTTATGTTGACTGCTGGTTCTGATAGCCCTTCTGCTTGTAGTAGTAGTGGTGGTGGTACCATTAAAAAATTGAAAGTTGTTAAGAAGAGTAAGACAGCTCCGGAAAAACCAACTGTGTGCCCTGAGAAATCGAAATCACAAATCCCCGAGGAGACTGCAAGTGTGTCCGCGGTTGCCATGTGTGAGCCAGACCTAAATGCTAGTGTACTGGAGGATCCTCCAAGTTCCAACATTTGTGTGCCCTCTGTAAATGCGGGGAAGGGCAGTCAACATCTTGCAGACATAGTCAGTGAGGATGCTTCTGTGGAACTGCACATGGAGGAAGAGGATATTTTGGTAGTTGAAAGCCCAAGGATGATGAGGATGTTGATGATGAAGATGTTGGTGATGAGGATGTTGATGATGAAGATGTTGGTGATGAGGATGTTGATGCCGAGGATGTCCCTTGTGTAAGTAAGGCAACAGCTGTTGCCCATGGATTGAAAAAGCCAAAGCCCATTGTTGTCATGCTGGGGCAAAAGACAAAAAAATCCACTTCTCACGTGTGTAATTATTTCCACCCCTATCCAGACAACAGTTGTCAAGCAATATATAACCATTGCCAAGCAAGAGTGAGTAGAGGGAGGGACCTAAACCACCTAGGAACCTCCTTCTTATGTCACTTGGAGCACATTCTTCAAATATCAAAGTGTATGTCGCCTAGTTCCAAAACTCAAAACATAACAAGTCCAGTGTCACCTACCTGTTCCCTCTCTGTGAGATTCAAGCACCTTCGATCTCCAACACCAACACCTGCATCATCAACATCCTCATTCATCATCACAAGTAGTCCTGCTGCATCCAATGTTGGTATTCGAAGCATGATTGACTCCTCTCCTATCCGTGATTCCTTAGAAGGATCCATGATGACTATGCCTATTGCTGCTGCTGTTGCTGTTAGTGGATCTTCATCCGAGAAGGGGACCAGGAGGAAAACTACTTGTAGCATATCCTCCAAAAAACAATTAACTGTTAAACAATTGTTTGCAAGGGCAAACAAGTATAACAGCAATCACACAGTTGCACAGCGGATTACTGACGCCATAACAGCTATGCTTGTATTAGATGTGCGTCCAGTATCCGCCATTACTGCAGTGGGTTTTCAACAGTTAATTCAGGTCCTGTGTCCTCGCTACCTGATCCCTTCTAGATTCCACTTCGCTAGAAGAGCAATTCCAAATCTGTACAAGGACATTAAAAAAACCTTATTAATGTCCACAGAAATGCCATTGTACCCACTGTCCACTTGACCACTGATATGTGAACATAACTGGTTTCACTAAGAGGCATACCGCTGAGAACCTCTTAGAAAAACTCAGGGAAATTATTGCTAAATGGCTTACCCCACTTGGACTCTCCTCAGGATTTGTGATTTCGGACAATGTCACCAATATTGTGAGAGCATTACATGTGGGCGAATTCCAAAACGTCCCATGTTTTGATCACACAATTAATTTGGTGGTGAAACATTTTTTTTAAAAATTACAGGGGCATGCAGGAGATGCTCTCAGTGGCCCGCAAAATATCCAGACATTTTAGACATTCGGCAAACTCTTGCCGAAGATTGCATGACCAGCAGGTACTGTTAAATTTGCCCTACCATCAGCTGAAGCAAGAGATAGTAACTCAGTGGAATACTACCCTCTATATGCTTTAGCAGATGAAGGAACAGCAAAAGGCCATCCAGGGCTATACAATGGCCTATGACATAGGCCGTGGTGGGGGAATGCACCTTACTCAAACACAGTGGAGAATAATTTCTGTGTTTTGCAAGGTTCTCAAACCCTTTGAATTTGCCACACATGAAGTTAGTTCAGACACTGCCAGCTTGAGTCAGGTCATTCCCCTCATCAGACATTTGCAAAAACAGCTGGAGAAACTGAAGGAGGAACTGAAACGGAGCAATTGCGCAAGGTATGTAGGAGTGGTGGATCAAGCCCTTGATTCACTTCACCAGGATCCAAGAGTCGTCAATCTATTGAAATCTGAAAAATATATTTTGGCGACCATTCTGGATCCTAGTTTTAAGTCCTACCTTGTGAGTTTTTTTCCAACAGACCAAAATCTAAAACTATGCAAAGAGCTGTTGGTAAAAAAATTGTCAGCTGCAGTAGTACGTGAAACGCCATAATCTCCTTCTTCAGTTTTTACAGCTTTCAGGAAAATACTAACTTTTCTGTCGCGTGGTCCCTATATACTGCATTGATCATAGAGACAAAAGCTCGCAAACAGCGAGATTTCCATCTCTATGGTTTTGCGTCGGTTTTGAGAACCGAATAAGGTGGGAACCTCCGAGCCTGCTTAGATCCGACTCGGATATGCTAAATTTGGGTGGGTTCAGTTCTCTGGGAACCGAACCTGCTCATCTCTATCCAAAACCAGGGGAGATCCAGATCCAAAACCAAAACACGGGGAACAGTTTTTGTTTCACCTGCTGTCGTTCCTTACTGGCTAATGTTGAATTATGCGGTTTAAGCAGTTCATCATGTATTGGAAGATTTGCTCTAATCCTCCTTCCCATCAGCATTTGTGCTGGAGAAAACCCATTCTGCAGAGATTGTACTGCGGTAGATTAAGAGACTTTTGTAGAAATCTTCTTTACCTTCCTGAGCTTTTTTCATGAGACTCTTTACAGTTTTTACTGAACTTTCCACAAATCCATTTAACCATGTATAGTGGGGACCTGATGTAGTATGGACAAATTCCCAATCATCAGCGAACTGTCTAAATTCAGCACAGGAAAACTGAGGACCACTGTCAGTGATCATCTCCATAGGAACACCATGCCTGGCAAAGATTGACTTCATACAATTGATTACAGCTTTACTAGTAGTTGTATGTAGTCAGGGCTGGCCCTAGCCAATTTGATGCCCTAGGCAAGATTTTGGCTTGTGCCCAATAGCACCGCCACTAGTTCCGACTCTAACCCAGCACCCCACTCCCAGCAGCACAGATCACAGCAGCAGCCAGCAACACCCATCACATTCACCCTCAGAAATCCTCACCCAGCACAGCGCCTCTCACCCAGCACAGTGCCTCTCACCCAGCACATCACTCCTCACCCAGTACAGTGCCTCTCACCCAGCACAGCGCCTCTCACCCAGCACATCACTCCTCACCCAGTACAGTGCCTCTCACCCAGCACAGCACTCCTCACCCAGCACAGCGCCTCTCACCCAGCACAGTGCCTCTCACCCAGCACAGCGCCTCTCACCCAGCACAGCACTCCTCACCCAGCACAGAGCCTCTCACCCAGCACAGCACCTCTCACCCAGCACAGCGCCTCTCACAAAGCACAGTGCCCCTCACCCAGCAGCACAGATCACAGCAGCAGCCAGCAACACCCATCACATTCACCCGCAGCAATCCTCATCCAGCACAGCGCCTTTCACCCAGCACAGCGCCTCTCACCCAGCACAGCACTCCTCACCCAGCACAGCGCCTCTCACCCAGCACAGTGCCTCTCACCCAGCACAGCACTCCTCATCCAGCACAGTGCCCCTCACCCAGCAGCACAAATCACAGCTGCAGCACCCATCACCCCTCACCTGGCCAGCACACAGCACCTCTCACAGCAGTCAGCTCTGCACCCCTCACTCATGCTGAGCCGACTTAGTAAAAAACTCACTGTTAAGAGATGCCAGACTACCTCTGAAGCCATGCGTACGCCCGCCCCTGCAATTGTTTCCCCAACTCCTAGTCATTCCTGTGCATGGTAGCTGGCAAATACATTGCCCCAAACAGGGAAATAAACACAGTGCCCCAAACAGGAAAATAAACACACTGCCCCAAACAGGGAAATAAACACACTGCCCCAAACAGGGAAATAAACACATTGCCCCCACAGGGACATAAACACAGTGCTCCAAACAGGAAAATAAACACACTGCCCCAAACAGGGAAATAAACACATTGCCTCAAACAGGGAAATAAACACACTGCCCCAAACAGGGAAATAAACACACTGCCCCAAACAGGGAAATAAACACACTGCCCCAGACAGGGAAATAAACACACTGCAACAAACAGGGAAATAAACACATTGCCCCAAACAGGGAAATAAACACACTGCCCCAAACAGGGAAATAAACACACTGCCTCAAACAGGGAAATAAACACATTGCCCCAAACAGGGAAATAAACACACTGCCCCAAACAGGGAAATAAACACACTGCAACAAACAGGGAAATAAACACATTGCCCCAAACAGGGAAATAAACACATTGCCCCAAACAGGGAAATAAACACACTGCCCCAAACAGGGAAATAAACACATTGCCCCAAACAGGGAAATAAACACATTGCCCCAAACAGGGAAATAAACACATTGCCCCAAACAGGGAAATAAACACATTGCCCCAAACAGGGAAATAAACACATTGCCCCAAACAGGGAAATAAACACATTGCCCCAAACAGGGAAATAAACACATTGCCCCAAACATGGAAATAAACACATTGCCCCAAACAGGGAAATAAATACATTGCCCCAAACAGGGAAATAAACACATTGCCTCAAACAGGAAAATAAACACACTGCCCCAAACAGGGAAATAAACACATTGCCCCAAACAGGGAAATAAACACACTGCCCCAAACAGGGAAATAAACACATTGCCCCAAACAGGGAAATAAACACACTGCCCCAAACAGGGAAATAAACACACTGCCCCAAACAGGGAAATAAACACATTGCCCCAAACAGGGAAATAAACACATTGCCCCAAACAGGGAAATAAACACACTGCCCCAAACAGGGAAATAAACACACTGCCCCAAACAGGAAAATAAACACACTGCCCCAAACAGGAAAATAAACACACTGCCCCAAACATGGAAATAAACACACTGCCCCCACAGGGAAAAAAAAAACTGCCCCCACAGGGAAATAAACACCCTGCCCCAAACAGGGAAAAAAACACATTGCCCCAAACAGGGAAATAAACACACTGCCCCCACAGGGAAAAAAACACACTGCCCCAAACAGGGAAATAAACACACTGCCCCAAACAGGGAAATAAACACATTGCCCCAAACAGGGAAATAAACACATTGCCCCCACAGGAAAATAAACACATTGCCCCCACATAAAAATAAACACATTGCCCCAAACAAGGAAATAAACACATTGCCCCAAACAGGGAAATAAACACATTGCCCCAAACATGGAAATAAACACATTGCCCCAAACAGGGAAATAAATACATTGCCCCAAACAGGGAAATAAATACATTGCCCCAAACAGTGAAATAAACACATTGCCCCAAACAGGGAAATAAACACATTGCCCCAAACAGGGAAATAAACACACTGCCCCCACAGGGAAATAAACACACTGCCTCAAATAGGGAAATAAACACACTGCCCCAAACAGGGAAATAAACACATTGCCCCAAACAGGGAAATAAACACACTGCCCCCACAGGGAAATAAACACACTGCCCCAATCAGGGAAATAAACACATTGCCCCCACAGGAAAATAAACACATTGCCCCAAACAGGGAAATAAAAACATTGCCCCAAACAGGGAAATAAACACATTGCCCCAAACAGGGAAATAAACACATTGCCCCAAACAGGGAAATAAACACATTGCCCCCACAGGAAAATAAACACATTGCCCCAAAAAAGGAAATAAACACATTGCCCCAAACAGGGAAAGAAACACACTGCCCCCACAGGGAAATAAACACACTGCCCCAAACAGGGAAATAAACACATTGCCCCAAACAGGGAAATAAACACATTGCCCCAAACAGGGAAATAAACACATTGCCCCAAACAGGGAAATAAACACATTGCCCCAAACAGGGAAATAAACACATTGCCCCAAACAGGGAAATAAACACACTGCCCCCACAGGGAAATAAATACATTGCCCCCACAGGGAAATAAACACATTGCCCCAAACAGGGAAATAAACACATTGCCCCAAACAGGGAAATAAACACATTGCCCCAAACAGGGAAATAAACACATTGCCCCCACAGGAAAATAAACACATTGCCCCAAACAGGAAAATAAACACATTGCCCCAAACAGGGAAATAAACACACTGCCTCAAATAGGGAAATAAACACATTGCCCCAAACAGGGAAATAAACACATTGCCCCCACAGGAAAATAAACACTTTGCCCCAAACAGGGAAATAAACACATTGCCACAAACAGGGAAATAACCGCATTGCCTCAAACAGGGAAATAAACGCATTGCCCCAAACAGGGAAATAAATACACTGCCTCAAATAGGGAAATAAACACACTGCCCCAATCAGGGAAATAAACACATTGCCCCCACAGGAAAATAAACACATTGCCCCAAACAGGGAAATAAAAACATTGCCCCAAACAGGGAAATAAACACATTGCCCCAAACAGGGAAATAAACACATTGCCCCAAACAGGGAAATAAACACATTGCCCCCACAGGAAAATAAACACATTGCCCCAAACAAGGAAATAAACACATTGCCCCAAACAGGGAAAGAAACACACTGCCCCCACAGGGAAATAAACACACTGCCCCAAACAGGGAAATAAACACATTGCCCCAAACAGGGAAATAAACACATTGCCCCAAACAGGGAAATAAACACATTGCCCCAAACAGGGAAATAAACACATTGCCCCAAACAGGGAAATAAACACATTGCCCCAAACAGGGAAATAAACACATTGCCCCAAACAGGGAAATAAATACATTGCCCCAAACAGGGAAATAAATACATTGCCCCAAACAGGGAAATAAACACATTGCCCCAAACAGGGAAATAAACACATTGCCCCAAACAGGGAAATAAACACATTTCCCCAAACAGGGAAATAAACACACTGCCCCCACAGGGAAATAAATACATTGCCCCCACAGGGAAATAAACACATTGCCCCAAACAGGGAAATAAACACATTGCCCCAAACAGGGAAATAAACACATTGCCCCCACAGGAAAATAAACACATTGCCCCAAACAAGGAAATAAACACATTGCCCCAAACAGGGAAAGAAACACACTGCCCCCACAGGGAAATAAACACACTGCCCCAAACAGGGAAATAAACACATTGCCCCAAACAGGGAAATAAACACATTGCCCCAAACAGGGAAATAAACACATTGCCCCAAACAGGGAAATAAACACATTGCCCCAAACAGGGAAATAAACACATTGCCCCAAACAGGGAAATAAACACATTGCCCCAAACAGGGAAATAAATACATTGCCCCAAACAGGGAAATAAACACACTGCCCCAATCAGGGAAATAAACACATTGCCCCCACAGGAAAATAAACACATTGCCCCAAACAGGGAAATAAAAACATTGCCCCAAACAGGGAAATAAACACATTGCCCCAAACAGGGAAATAAACACATTGCCCCAAACAGGGAAATAAACACATTGCCCCCACAGGAAAATAAACACATTGCCCCAAACAAGGAAATAAACACATTGCCCCAAACAGGGAAAGAAACACACTGCCCCCACAGGGAAATAAACACACTGCCCCAAACAGGGAAATAAACACATTGCCCCAAACAGGGAAATAAACACATTGCCCCAAACAGGGAAATAAACACATTGCCCCAAACAGGGAAATAAACACATTGCCCCAAACAGGGAAATAAACACATTGCCCCAAACAGGGAAATAAACACATTGCCCCAAACAGGGAAATAAATACATTGCCCCAAACAGGGAAATAAATACATTGCCCCAAACAGGGAAATAAACACATTGCCCCAAACAGGGAAATAAACACATTGCCCCAAACAGGGAAATAAACACATTGCCCCAAACAGGGAAATAAACACACTGCCCCCACAGGGAAATAAATACATTGCCCCCACAGGGAAATAAACACATTGCCCCAAACAGGGAAATAAACACATTGCCCCAAACAGGGAAATAAACACATTGCCCCCACAGGAAAATAAACACATTGCCCCAAACAAGGAAATAAACACATTGCCCCAAACAGGGAAAGAAACACACTGCCCCCACAGGGAAATAAACACACTGCCCCAAACAGGGAAATAAACACATTGCCCCAAACAGGGAAATAAACACATTGCCCCAAACAGGGAAATAAACACATTGCCCCAAACAGGGAAATAAACACATTGCCCCAAACAGGGAAATAAACACATTGCCCCAAACAGGGAAATAAATACATTGCCCCAAACAGGGAAATAAATACATTGCCCCAAACAGGGAAATAAACACATTGCCCCCACAGGAAAATAAACACATTGCCCCAAACAAGGAAATAAACACATTGCCCCAAACAGGGAAAGAAACACACTGCCCCCACAGGGAAATAAACACACTGCCCCAAACAGGGAAATAAACACATTGCCCCAAACAGGGAAATAAACACATTGCCCCAAACAGGGAAATAAACACATTGCCCCAAACAGGGAAATAAACACATTGCCCCAAACAGGGAAATAAACACATTGCCCCAAACAGGGAAATAAACACATTGCCCCAAACAGGGAAATAAATACATTGCCCCAAACAGGGAAATAAACACATTGCCCCAAACAGGGAAATAAACACATTGCCCCAAACAGGGAAATAAACACATTGCCCCAAACAGGGAAATAAACACACTGCCCCCACAGGGAAATAAATACATTGCCCCCACAGGGAAATAAACACATTGCCCCAAACAGGGAAATAAACACATTGCCCCAAACAGGGAAATAAACACATTGCCCCAAACAGGGAAATAAACACATTGCCCCCACAGGAAAATAAACACATTGCCCCAAACAGGAAAATAAACACATTGCCCCAAACAGGGAAATAAACACACTACCTCAAATAGTGAAATAAACACATTGCCCCAAACAGGGAAATAAACACATTGCCCCCACAGGAAAATAAACACTTTGCCCCAAACAGGGAAATAAACACATTGCCTCAAACAGGGAAATAACCGCATTGCCTCAAACAGGGAAATAAACGCATTGCCCCAAACAGGGAAATAAATACACTGCCCCAAACAGGGAAATAAACACACTGCCCCAAACACGGAAATAAACACATTGCCCCAAACAGGGAAATAAACACAGTGCCCCAAACTATTGGGCCAAATGTAATAGTGTGTCAGTTTTAGTAACAGTACAAACTCGCACTTTCTCGCACTTTTAAAATGTGCGAATTTGTACTGAAACCAGCAAATTCAATAGCCTGCAAACTTTTCAGCTCGAGGCTTCTTCATTTGCGAGTTTAGGCAAGTTTTTCCCTAAGTGAACTGACACCTTTTAATGCGACTAGCATTAAAGGGTGCGAGTTTTACAGAAGCCATCACGGATCAGTGAGATCCGTGATGGCTTCTGTGAGTGATTTAAAAAAAAAAATTACGTGCACCCCCTCCCCAAAAGCCTAACCAGCCCCAGGCTTTATAAAGCCAGTTCTGGTTTTAAAAATACAGGGGCCAAAATGCGTAGGGGGCCCCTGTATATTAAGAACCAGCACAGGGCTTTGTGGAGCTAGTCCTGGTTCTGGAAAATCGAGGAGAAAACGAGTAGGGGTCAAAACCAGCACCGAACTCTTTCTAGCGGGGGGGATAATGCCACAGCAGTTTTCCCGGCCAAAGCATTTTTCCCTGACCGCTAGTCAGTCCAGGCCGGGGATCCCTGGGAAGTTGGGTACCCCCGCAATAAAGGGGTACCCCTCTCCAGGGCATCACAGGCCTAGACTGATAGCCCGGGGCTATCCCTGGCACCCTATGGCCGTGGGTGCTGGGTTGATAGCGTTAGTGTAAAATTAAAGTTTCCATTTTGTCTTTAGTTGTAGAGCCACAAGTACCAGCAAGCCTCCGCCGCATGCTGGTGTAACACCCCGCCCGAGGGCATACTGTTCTCGGAGTGTTGAGTTGGGGTTTTTTCCCTTACCAAGTACTCTGTCTGTGGATGACCTTGGGCTCTTTCGGAATGTTACCAAATAGATACAGGCAATAATGGGCAAAACAATTGGTACATTTATTCAACAATATTAATTAGGCTAAATGACAACTTCTACATCAGAAATATACTTCAGCAATGTACAATGAAATTTGTATACACACTTTAACACAGGAAAGTACGCTGAAATCCGTATATTTTATTATAACTGGAACTCTGGAACCACAGACCTGACTGCTGAAAGAAGGGTTAAGCAATAGACAATCATACAGTAAAATACCAGGATGCGATACCAGTAATACATAAAATATAACCCTCTATAATTTTGTGCACAAAACTAATAAAAGCATTTCTTTTACCTCTGCATGCAAAAGAGTATCTGATTTTCGTAGTGTTTGCAAACGGTGCCCAGGATATTTACAGAAGTCCCAATAATTTCAATCCTAGCAGTACTGCAGACTGTATTAAAGTTGATTTTAATATGAAGAAAAAGGGTATTGTTTCCTGTCTCTTTAGTTTCTTTTCCTTTGTGATTATAGCTGACAAAAAGTTAAAGTAACAGCTAACTGGTGAGAGATAATGAGGTTTACAGGTGAAATCCTTTATTCCTCTTACAACTTTAACAGCGTAATATCTCCCCTACCCCAACTAGGGGCTATGTAGTCACTGGTAGAATAAATAGAAGATTTTATGCTGACCATTAATACAGGGGGTCCTCGGCAGTTCTATCCAAATAACTGACTTTAGCTGATCTATCCCTGTAGGATAATGTTTGAGATCTCAATTGTCCTCTTTAGTGAAGGTAACAGGACAGGCATATTAGGGGGGATAACCTGCATATATGCGTCTCTCATCCCCGCACATTACTTGCTCCCATTTACGGTTACAGGACTTTCTTCGGGCTGCACCCACTCTATGGAATGCCTTACCACACACAATAAGACTTACCTCTACTCTTCAATCCTTCAAGCGTTCCCTGAAAACTCACCTCTTAAGACAAGCTTATCAGATTCCAGAACCGACCACATAACCTTCATAGCTTCCATGTCTTATCACATCCCCTCTCACAGTCCACACATAACCTCACACATCGTCTTTCTCTCACATACTCCTGACATTTTGCCGACATTCCTGTGTGACTGGATCATGCAGCCCACCAAGGAACTCTGCATTCTGTATCAATGCCTATTTCCCTATAGATTGTAAGCTTGCAAGCAGGGCCCTCTTACCTCTATGTCTGTCTGTTATTACCCTGTTTTGTTCTATCAATGTTTCCAATTGTAAAGCGCAACGGAATATGCTGCGCTATATAAGAAACTGTTTATAATATACACTGTCAGCTCCGATAAGGTGTACTGATTAATTAACTTCTCCTGTGGCTGATTGCAAAATCTCTGCTGACTATAACCATGGAATTAGCTGATGTGTTGCCCCTCAACTACTAAGTCCTGTCAGAACTAGAGCATTGTGTTGATGAGGAGGATGTTTTATATGTAGGCTGACTGTAGTACTCACAGGACCGTCTCTGGCTCAGCTTATCACCTGGAGAGTCGCACCCATGCACTTGAGTCACAGTCATGAAGGCAGGGTGGCAGTCTATGAATCAGCTCCGTCTGCCTGCCACTGCTCTGTTCCGCCTCCGTGCTCCATTTCCACCGGCTGATCGCTGAAAGGAGGGTCCGTCCTCTGCTGCGGCTCCGCCCGGACCTGCCTCCTAGTCTCTCTATGCAGTACTGCTGCTGGGGGCTGCTCTTTTGGCTCCTGGCTGTCAGTCACTTTAAGGGGGAAGGCTGGTGGGCGGCCCCTGCTGATGCTGCTCTCAGCGTCCCCACAGCTCTCCGGCTGTCTGAGTCCCGGCTGACACCCTCTGGTCGCGATGAGACCTCACCGCGGGCACCGGTAAGTCCCGCGCTCCTCACGTCTAAGGCAACTCTCTCTCTGCCCCTCCGGTCAGTGCAGCACTCCTGCTCCACTCCTCTCACCACGGGCACTCTCCCGGCAGCCTCTGCGCAAGTTCTTTTTGTAGTAGGGGTCTCGTGCGGGTTCTCTTCCCGCCGCCCGCACACGCTGCTTTAGCCCATTGCACATGCTGGGCTTCTCCTGGGGCCATTCTCTCCCCACTCCTGCGGCTCTTTTCCAGTGTCCCATGCCACACGCCTCTCAGCTCCCACAGCCCAGAGAGGCAGGCTGCGCCATGTTCCCCCTATGTGAGGGGGCCAACATATATATATATATATATATATATATATATAAACTGGCAGCAAACATATCATTGTGGTGCACAGTTTCAACCATACACACTTTAGGGGTATCACACTAATATTTGGAGAACCACGAATACCAGCATACGGGGCATTACGGGCACGCTGGCACTTGTAGTTCCACAACTAAAGAAATACGTAAATAAGCAAACACACACCGTGAATGTAAAATTTTAATAAAACATACATGCACACTCACACTCACACATACTCACCTAGTATAAGAAGTAATCCATGGGGGTACCTGAGAAAAAAAAACCCGCAAAAAGCCTGATCCATGCCAGACACAGCAAAGGTATGTGTGTGTGTGTATGTGTGTGTGTGTACACATACCTTTGCTCCGCTTAAATGACCGGGGCACACATGTGCCCCATCATTGAAGAGGTCGCCAGCCAATCAGGGAGCATCTCCATCGGAGCAGCTCCCTGATTAGCTGAATGCGGTCAGCCTGTGTGTCCCATAGACTTCTATGGTGAGAAATCCCCATTGAAGTCTATGGTGGGAACCGCTACAAAGTAGCCGCAAGATTAATTGAAGTTAATGTTAGGGACCTGCAGGAAAATGGGGTCCCTTGATGCTGGGCTGCAGGCTTAAATGCTTTGATCAAATCATGACAAAATCCCCTTTGTTTTATTTGCTGCACACATATATAGATTAGGGGTGTGCACCGGCCACTTTTCGTGTTTTGTGTTTTGGTTTTGGATCTGGATCTTTCTTCGTGTTTTGGATCTGGATTGGTTTTGCCAAAACCACCCTTCCGTGTTTTGGGTTCTGGGTTTTGTGTTTTGGATCTGGATTTTTTCTTAAAAAATAAAAAAAAACGCTAAAATCACATAAAATGGGCCTTTTTTTGTTCCTACGCTATTAATAACCCCAATAACATTAATTTCCACTCTATTCTGAACACCTCACACCTCACAATATTGTTTTTAGGCCAAAAGGTTGCACCGAGGTAGCTGGATGACTATGCTAAGCAACACAAGTGGGCGGCACAAACACGTGGCCCATCTAGGAGTGGCACTGCAGTGGCAGACAGGAAGCCAATCAGCGTTATGGTGCCCATTTGCATGTAGCACGAACCCGGGAGATCCGTGCTACATGCATCTGTGTGATTGGCACAGAGCAATGACAGGTCCGTGAGACCCGCCTGTGCTGCTGTGGTAAAAAAAAAAAAAAAAACCTGTGTAAAAAAAGAAAAAAATGGCGTGCACCCCCCCAAAAAAGAGCAACCAGCCCCGGGCATTACTAACCCAGTGCTGGGTGTGCTTAAATACAGGGGACAAACGACGTAGGGGTCCCCTGTACTTAAGCACAACCAGCACCGGGCTAGTCAGAACCAGCGCTGGTTGCCAAAATACGGGGGACAAACGACGTAGGGGTCCCCCGTATTCTGCGCAACCAGCTCTGGGCTCTGATCCGGTCCTGGTTCTGGAAATACAGGGGAAACAAATTAGTAGGGTTTCCCTGTATGTTCCAGAACCAGCACTGGACTTTTTCTAGCGGGGGGGTGATGCCACAGCCAGGGGAGCCCATTCACCGGGCCCCCCAGCCGCAGCATCAGCCCTGACCGCTAGTCAGCCCAGGCCGGGGATCCCTGGAGAGCTGGGGACCCCCCCAATAAAGGGGTCACCCTCTTTTTTTTTTACCACAGCAGCACAGATGGGTCTCATGGACCCGTCAGTGCTCTGTGTCAATGACACAGATGCAAGTAGCATGGATCTCCTGGTCCGTGCATGCATCTGTGTCATTGAAATACACAGCAGCACAGACGGGTCTCACTGACCCATCTGTGCTCTGTGTCACTGTCAGTCACACAGATGCATGTAGCACGGATCTCACGAGTCCGTGCTACATGCAAATGAGCACCATAATGCTGATTGGCTGAGAGCCGTGACAGACGGCTCTGTCAGCCAATCAGCACTTTGCCCATTAAAGGCAAAGGCATTTTTTTTAAAATGGCCGCTCGAGGCAAAACCTCGAGATCCGACAGCAGATCTCGAGGTTTTGCCTTGGGAGAGGGATCCGGGGCAGACAGGGAGATCCGAGCTTGGGCTCGGATCGCCCCAGATCCCCGAAGTTCGGGTGGGTTCGGTTCTCAGGGAACCGAACCTGCTCATCCCTAATATAGATTTGTAGTATATTATTGTTAGCGCCGATAGTAAAAGTTTTTCTGTTTTATATATACTTGTCTGTGTGTGTATATATATAGATCTCTTAAGATAGCTATATACATAATGTATATGCTTACACACAAATGTAATATACTGTACTGTAAATGTATAATGTACCAGGAGCAGGACAGGCAGTCAGGTTACAGGGCTGGTTTGGCTCAGGCTGTGTGTGCTGGGTTTTTATGTTTTAGCACCGGGGACTGTGACAAAACGTCAGACCCCAGCGGCAACTGCAGGAGCAGAGCGGACACAGGCGCTGGGGGAGAGATGACCAGAGGTGAGTGGAGACGGAGAGACCTCCTCCGCCAGGCCCGACTTCTTTTCCCTCGTGCGGGCTCCCCTAGGTCTAGTTACACCCCTGCTTATACTCATCTACAGGACAAGGAGCCAGCACGTCGGGACCCGGTGTTTTGTATCGTGGTCATACCCCATTTCATCTACAGAGCTTCTCTGCAGATCGGACATTATAAACAGGTTAAGAGAACTTTTCTATATAAATTTTGCTACACTCTCTCACCAACTATTATGCACTTATATTACTAATTGGGCATTTGAAGCTAATATCACCAGCATTGTACAGCAGCTACATTTTATCTATTTATAGTGACATTGTATGTTTTTATGACTTTTTTTGTGTTTTTCAGTTTGTCTATCAGATTAAAGATGATTAAATGTTTACTTGTTTTATATGTTTAAAAGAAGCCATCCTATTAAATTCTGTTGACCGCCTATAGTATACACTTAAAAGATATCAGCCTCAATTGTCAGTCTCTCACTGCTTGGGGAACAGGTCAGAAACCAGTTAAGAGACACTGTGATTGCTGAATGTAAGTACTGTGCTAAAGACTCCTGTTGGAATGACAGTTTAGATGATATAATGTGTACTCAGCTTAAGTCCTTGAGTGCCACCATCCTGTCTTGTGAGTGTATATATATATATATATATATATATATAGTTCTTTCAGGTCTCCTGAGATATTAATTGGTTTAGCCAGGTGACAGACAAGGGTGTCTATAGCTGAGAAGGGCCTGGGTACTGGGGGGGATGGGGGGGTGACCCCCCCAAAAAAAAATACTATTCCCTACAAAGGGGGAATTTTTTCCCTCTTTAGTAGCTGACCTGGTCCCACTATCAAGCTCGGGTGCTTGTAATCATTATCCTCACCTCCCTCTTGGTGCCTCTGGGGACCAAGAAGGGAGACACATTTTCTCCAACAAAATGGCCGTTTTCCCTTCAATATATCAAATTTCCTATTCCAAACCCAAAAGTGATTTTGATTCCAACCACTCCTCATGGGCCAGTGATGTGTGGTTGGTTCCCAGGGTAGTTCATATAAGCCTGGCCGCAATGCAAGGGTGTGGCCATGCCCCCTATTAAATGCTGAGGCCAGGCTGGCAAATGTTACCCTATGGGCAATGACACACCACTTGGTTCTGTCATTGTTCTGGGGGATTCTGGGACAGGAAGTTAGTACAGACCTCACTAAATAAAATCTGTAAACCTGTGTCATCGTATAAGAAATATAAGAAAACACCGGAGCATTGTGGCCAAGGCTGTTATACAGGTCACATTACGGAAAGGTTCTCTAGATTAGGACGTTATATGGCCATGGACAATTTATTTTTTTATCTTGTGTGGATAGTTTTGGAAGTTGGAATTGGTTTAATTCCATTTGGGGCCTTGGCTTTTGTTAAAGAGTCTAGAACTGCACTTCCGCTGCCTAATACAATGAGGGCCATTAACAGCCTCTCTCCTAAGGCATTTAAGCTGGAAGATGTTTGGACGGCTCTTCCTCCCCTTGATCTTAGCCCATCTCTCTTTTCTCCCCTATCCTTTGCTCTCTATCATTTTAGGCGTTTTCATGCCTACTGTATCCTGTACCTACTGTAATCTGTTGCGCTTTGTTTGTTCCTTTGCCGTCTTTAATAAACATATATTGGAAAAAAACAGAAGAGAAGTATAGAACAGGAAGTTTGATATAGTGAAGGCAATAAGCCCTCTTGTTGTAGAAAATGTCTAATTTCCACTGCACAGGATTTGCTGATTTTGGTACCAGAGCTTTTCCATGGACAATATAGCACCACCGGTGATTACTGGCACCCCCTGAGTACCTGCATACAGACAATTTTCCTGAAGGAAGGGGCTTGGAAGCCTCCTGCTGACCAGGGAGGGAGCACCCCTATATATGCACCGTCCCCATCCCTGGGGTCTTATCCAACACAGCAGAATCTAATTTATCCATTTGTGCTCAATTTATGGTGAATGTGCCCAGGGGGCATATTTATGAAGTGTCGGATTGTAAACCCTGACACTTCTGTTTGTGTTTATGCCCGATATTTAGTGCTTTTACTAGCAAGATACAGTAGCAAGACACGTCTAGTGAAGAATGCCCTTTTATATTGGGCATAAACACGAACAGAAACATCGGGTTTTACAACACGACACTTTGTAGATAAACCCCCAGCCCCCAATTACAGCGAACGCGCTATTCCATCTGGCTCCTCCCATCACCACTAGCGACTGCCACCTCTCACCCCTTGTAAAGACTGAAGGGGAAATGTATCAAGCTGTGGAGAGTGATAAAGTGAAGTTACCCAAAGCACCCAGTCAGCATCTGTCATTTCATAGACTATGCTAGGTAAGTGGCAGTTATACGCTGATTGGTTACACCTCCCCCTGAGACATTTGTGCAATAATATGCAGCATCCATAAATGTCACATGCACCGAGGGGGCAGATTTCTGACTGTTACTCTACATGTTAGTGGTTAGCACCTTCCCTGTACATGTGAGGCCTCCATTTCTGCCATGCGATGATTCAGTGCAGATATTAGCCCCTCTAGCCCCACTGAGAGGTACATGTTATACAGTCATACAAGGCCGTCAGATTTACTAGTTAAAAATGTTATAAAACCTCTTAATTCCTATGGACACATTGTGCTGAGGTCAGTCCTGCTAATCACCCTGTGTCCCATCCAGGGCCGTAGCTAGGGTAGTGTGGCCGGTGCCAGAGCACAGGGCACCACAGGTCAGGGGGCGCTGTTTGGGCCTGTCAAATTTCTGTTTATTATCATTCTCACTTGTTGCTTCCTCTTATTTCATCCTCAGCATCTCCTGGCCTCTCCTATCTCTTCCCTGGCCCTTCGCTTTGAAGCCATGGCCCTTTTTTGGGTGCATTATGTCCCTTTGAAAAATGAGTGGGGTGCCAATGCTCTTTCTGGCACAGGGCACTAAAAAGTCTAGTTACGGCTCTGGTCCCATCCTAACACTGGGGTTTCTGATCCCGCTTCCAGAAGTCCCCACCGGACACATAAATATGGGTCTGATTGAAGAGAATTATTCCCGGCTGTCCCCTGGAAGTTGGGTTTGAGCTTCAAGTGGATTCTAGGTGGTGTTGAAGAACATCATAAGGGAAGAATGCAGTAACTGGTTTCATTTTTCCAGGTAATTATGACTAGTCGGGGCAATGGGTTACATGTAGATAGAGAAATGCACTTAGCAGTCAGAAGGTGGATAACAGTCTGCAGATAGATGGGGTCAGTCTGTAAGAGTTACATAGAGTTTGGATTACTCTATATTATATGCAGGTATGTCCACGTTTCACATCCTGACCCCAGCGGGTGATTGTATCACTGCCTATGTATTGCACTGAAGACATATAAGCTATACATTAGTGCATTAGTCTGTGGTTTCACGTACAGATGAGCGGGTCCGGTTCTCCGAGAACCCACCCAAACTTTGAGATCCGGACCGAGATCCGAACGTGGCTCGAGGTTTCCTGTGTGACTTGGATCTCAAAATGAGGCAAAACATCATCCTCCAGCTGTCGGATTCTCGTCGGTTTTGGATTATATAAAGGTCCCCGCCATTTTCACTCTGGCTGTAGAGAGAGAAGCTAGCAGACGTGTAGTCAGTCACTCAGTGTATATGTCCAGTCGGTGTCTTGGGCTGAAGGCTGCTGCTGTGTTGTCCATAAAGGGGCTTAGGCTGCAGTATATAAAGGGGGGCTTCCTTCAGTGGGTGCTGCAGCTGCTGTGTCACTTGTCCTGTCAATTAACTGTGACTGCTGCTGTGTTGTTGTCCTGTCCATCAGGCTAGGGCTGTAGTCCATAAAGGGGTGCTGTGCTGTCCTGTGGGTGTTCTGTCAATTAGGGGTGCTCTTCCCCAGTGTAATAAAAAATAAAAGTGCTTTGTTTATTTTTATTTTTTTATTTCTGTGTGTGTGTTAGCAACTTAGCTGCGCTATTATTGTTCAGTGACACGTACATTATCGTCCACGTATTTTGGACTCTGCAGGTGGTCTGTCCGCACTCGACAGGGGTGTTTTGTTGTCCATAAAAAAGTGGTGCTATATGTGTTGTTCATCAAGGGGCTGCTGCCTCAATCAGGGGTGCTCTTCCACAGTGTAAAAAAAATAAAAGTGATATTAAATGTATATCAATCCACAACTTAGCTGCCCTATTATTGTTCGGTGACACTGCCGCAGTTTATCATCCATGTATTTGGGACTCTGCAGATGGTCTGTCTGCACTCGGCAGGAAAGCTTTGTTGTCCATAAAAAAGGGGTGCTGTCTGTGTTGTTCATCAAGGGGCTGCTGCCTCATTCAGGGGTGCTCTTCCCCAGTGTAAAAAAAAAAAATATTTGGTGATACTGCCTGTCAGACCACAGTGTAAGTTTGTTGATATGTAGGACGATCAAAAGATAGGAAAGCAGGAACCACATACCAGTCTTGCAGCTGCTGCCAGCAGTCATGATGACAATGCAAGACCATCAACGTCATCTGTGAAGGCCAATGCCCAAGGGCTTAAGTCAAAATCAAACAAGCAATGTTTTACAGTGTTTTAGAAAAAAAAATTAAAAGCAAAGTTAGCTGCAGAGAAACAAAAAATTGGCAACATGCCATTTACTACATGAAGGTGCAAGGAAAGGATAAGGCCTTGGCCTTTATTTATGACTGGTGGTTCTGCATCTTATGATGATGTAAGCCCTTCTCTATGTAGAAGTGTCAAACAAATTAAAATCGCTAAGGCACATGAACCAACTGTGTGCTCAGAAAAGTCACAGATCCCCGAGTCCAAGTGTGTCCACGAATGCCAAGTGTGAGCCTGACCTTTCTAATACTGTACTTGAAGAGGTTCCTCCTTCCACCATTTGTGTGCCCTCTGCAAATGTGGGGATGAGCAGCACAAGTCAACATGTTGACGTAGAAATTGAGGATGCTTCTGTGGAATTGCACCAAGAGGATGAGGAGGATATTTCTGTAGTTGGCACTAACAAGGATGGTGAGGATGTTGATGATGAGGCTGTTGATGTTGAGGATGTTGTTTGTGTAAATCAGGCAACAGTTATTGCCCATGGCATGAAAAAGCCCATTGTCATGCTAGGGCAAAAAACAAAAAAATCCACTTCTCATGTGTGGAATTATTTCCACCCAAATCCGGTTGTCAACCCATCTGTTACCTTTGCCAAGCAAGAGTGAGTAGAGGTAAGGACCATAACCATCTAGGAACCTCCTTCCTGTTATGTCACTTGCAGTGCATTCATCAAATTCAAAAGTGTTTTTCAAATTCAAAAACTTTGGCTAAAAATTTAACAATCAGTCCAGTATCACCTAGGTGCTCTATTCTCTCTGTTAGGTCCAAGCACCTGCAATCTCTATCACCAACACCTGCATCAACAGCAACATCCTCAATCATGATCGGAAGTAGTCCTACATCCAATTTCATAAGAATAACTGACTCCTTTCCTATCCATGATTCCTTAGAAGGATCCTTGAGTGCTACATCTGTTGCTGCTGCTGCTGTAAGTGGATCTTCATCCTAGAAGGGGACCAGGAAGAAGACTACTTTTAGTAGTTTAAAAAAACAAATGACTGTCAAACAATCCTTTGCAATGGGGAACAAGTATGACAGCAGTCACCCAGTTGCACAGCGGATTACTGATGCCATAACAGCTATGCTGGTATTAGATGTGAGTCCATTAATGCAGTGGATTTTAGACAGTTAATTGAGGTCCTGTGTCCCCGCTACCATGTCCCTTCTAGATTTCACTTCACTAGTGCAGCAATTCCCAGTCTGTACAAGGACAATAAAAAAAATCTTATTAGTGTTCTCCGAAATGCCATTGTGCCCACTGTCCACTTAACCACATGACTGTGACAGCCCACTGGGTAGGTGTATTGCCTCCAACAGTGCAAACAGAAGCAGTAGCAGCATCTAACAAATGACAGCTCATTCAGATGTAGGCTACTCTGTGTATCACTGGGTTCACTAAGAGGCATACCACTGAGCACCTCTTAGAAAAACTCAGAGAAATCATTGTAAAATGGCTTACCCCACTTGCACTCTCCTCAGGATTTGTGATTTCTGACAATGCCACCAATTTTGTGCGAGCATTACATCTCTGCAAATTGGAACACGTCCCATGTGTTGCTCACACAGTTAATTTGGTGGTGCAACATTTTTTTTAAAAATTACAGGTGTGCAGGAGATGCTCTCTGAAAGATTTCGGGACATTTTCGACATTCAGCAACTGCGTGTCGAAGATTGCAGCACCAGCAAGTACTGTTGAATTTGCCCTGCCATCAGCTGAAGCAAGAGGTAGTAACTAGGTGGAATTCTACCCTCTATATGCTTCATCGGATGGAGGAGCAGCAAAAGGCCATCCAAAGCTACACAACGAACTATGACATAGGAAGAGGAGGGGGAAAGTTCCTTACTCAAGCTCAGTGGAAAATACTTTCCGTGTTGTGCAAAGTGCTGAAACCCTTCAAAGTAGTAACCTATGAAGTGAGTTCAGACACTGCCAGCTTGAGTCAGGTCATTCTCCTAATCAAACTTTTGCAAAAGCAGATGGAGAAACTGAAGGAGGAGCTGAAACACAGTGATGTCGGACTTGTTGATCAAGACCTTCATTCGCTTTGCCAGGAGGGTTGTCAATCTCTTGAAATCAGATCACTATATTTTGGTGACCATACTTGATCCTAGGTTTAAGTCATACATTGTGTCTTCTTTCCAATGGACATAAACCTGAAGAGATGCAAAGAGCTGTTGGCATCTCCTCCTTCAGTTTCTGTGGATGCCAGGGAAAAACTGAATTTTCCTAATAGACCCACTGCTGCTAGCAATGCAGATCAGTCAGCAAAACCTAATGACATCTGGTTGGGTCTGAAAGAACTGCCTACAATTAGTGACAGGTCTACCGTGACTTTGGCTGATACGGTCACCATTCAGAGAATGGTGGATGATTATTTTAGGGATAGAATCCAAATAGGCATGCCACACAGTCCGTTTCACTACTGGCAGGAAAAAGAGGCAATTTAGAGTTCCTTACACAAACTGGCTTTGCTGTATTTAAGTTGCCCACCCTCAAGTGTGTACTCTGAAAGTGCAGCCGGGAACCTTGTCAGTGATCAGCGTAGGAGGTTACTTCCCCAAAATGTGGAAAAGATGATGTTCATCAAAATGAATTATAAATTCTACGAGGAAGACCTTTACCAGCAATTAAGTAAAAAAAATACAGAGGCGTCTGTAATGGTGGATTCCAGAGGGGACAAATTAATATTGTGTGAAGAAGAGGAGGATGCACACACTGATGGGGATGACTATGACAACATCTAATATATTGTAAAGCCAGTTTGTGTATGGGATCATTACCACCAATGTCCACTGTACATTGGCAGCTTGTTTTGTGGGGGGGTCCAAACAAACCAATCATTTCAGCCACAAGTGGAAGTCCCTGTCACTGAAGTCACTGGTTTGTTAAACTGTGAATGTCCTGTTTCATATATACAACATAAGGGTGGAATGGAGGGCCCAAGGACAATTCCATCTTGCAACTCTTTTCTTTGCAGTATGTGCTGTTTGGGGCATTGCTGCCTGACATTTTTAATTTTATGGTTTATGAATGTCCAGAAATTGTAATGGCCACAGACAGCATCTCCTGTATGCCCCTTTCATTTAGCAAAAAAAATAAAGCTGAACCACCAAATTGATGGGGTGGGCAAATATGAGCAGCAGCAGCATAGAGCATCTTCCTGCCAGGATGTGTGCAATAAAGTGCAAATACATTTAATACAAATATCAGTTGTGTATATTGGTCACATACATACATATTTACATGGTACATACAGTGCGTAAAGCAGGCTGAGATAACCTGAAGCACGCCACCTGTTGTTGATAAATAACTTCCAGTAGGCTCAGCAAACATCACAGATGCTGGGAGTTCTAGTTCAGCTGGAGAAGTACAGGCTGCTTTCCTCTGATGTAAACAGCAAGTCTTGGTCCCATTATCCCTAACAACCTCCCTGAGTACAAAGTAAACATCTGTTTTCAGTATGTTCTAGCAGCACCTCCACAAGCAAGGCCACCTCATTTCTATTAGATGTATAAACAATTAAAAAACCTCCTCCAGATCAAAGATGTCTTTTAGGAACTGAAGAACTTGATCCTAGTTTGATCTTCCCTCATAAATTATTTTAAGAATCAAAACATTGAAATAAATAATTTAAAAACTATTCAGTCTTTCGTCCTTTCCCTGTCTTGAGTCCATAAACATATCCCAACTCCGTTGGGCCTCTGACCTAGTTAAGGAAAACATTCTTGATTTTTAACATTTTTAGGGGTCGTATAGTTTATTAAACTGCCATACTGTCTACCACTGCAATGCCACTCTGTGCCATGTTGGAAGCTGAACTGCCACATGTTAGTGCCGCCCACTGCTGTCGCTTAGCTTAGCCAGCTAGCTGGATGCAACCTTTTGGCCCTAAACTAGATGAAAAAATCAATATTGTAAGCTGTGATGTTGTCAAAATTGACTGGAAATGACTGGAAATAAATGTTATTTAGGTTAATAATACTGTAAGAACAAAAACAGGCCCAAATTATGTGATTTTAGCTGTTTTTATGATTTAAAAAAAAAAAAAAAAATTCAGATCCAAAACCAAAACACGCAAGAAGTGGTTTTGGCAAAACCATATCCAGATCCAAAACACAAGGAGACACAGGGCCTGATTCAGATCTGTTCGCTAAGCTGCGGACGCACGCTATGGGTGATTATCGCAAATTTGCTCATGCATACGCGTCAAAGTACGCATGCGCGATCCAGTCACTATGGCCGTCAATTGTGCGCTCGTAGTACACAGACTGAGTGCTACTTTGAGTGACAGATAGCACCGTTTGTGGGTGGTAACAGGGGAAGGTGCTTCTGAATGGGGGAGTGGGTGTGCGAACGCAGGCGTGTCTGGCCGTCCAAACAGAGTTTTATGGGTGTGCATAATTAGCAAAGAAGGATCATTGTACATGTCACTTGGTTGTATTTCAGTCTGCAGTGATCGCAGTGCTTGCAGTGGGGTAGGGTCTACCTCAAGCGCTGCGTGCAGCTCCGATGGCTCTCGATGTCACCGATTAATCACACACTTCCTGGAGATGATGTATGCTTCGGCGTGCGCTCACTGCCATCACTCTCTAAGGCATAGACGGCATCCATTCACCAAACAGTGCGATCGCGGCATTAGCATGCCCGGCCCCTTTTAGCTGCGTGAGAGCGCAGCTTAGCGTCCGGGTCTGAATGATCTCCACAGATCCAAAACCAGAACACGGGGGTCGGCGCACATCCCTAGTTGCACGGTGTATACTAGCCAGTGAGTGTGTCATAATTGTTACAATAATCTGCAGCCTAGTCGCAGGATTTAGTGGAAGATTGTCAGTGAGGTTCCCACTCGCTTCAGTTTCTTTCACCAACTGATGATGATGATGTGATCTGAAAACGTTATTATTCAGTTTCCTGCTGCTTTACGCCTTGTCCACATGGCCGGTAACTGTAGCGCACGTTCTCAGAGCCTATTACAGGTGCTTTTATGCTGATGGTCCAAAAGAAGCAAATGGATTAGAACACAGACACTTTCTGTCACTGCGTTCTGCGCTGCCTCTATTCTTAGCCCCAGATCCGAAGGGCACTAAGACCCAGCTCAGTTATCTCTGGAGTCTCGACCTCTGACTTTCGCTACTGCGCATTTCCACCACACATCTTTCTCCAGTGGGGTCCTGCATGTTAAGATGCGCCCTGATCTCCCCAGCATGACAGAGCCATACAAGGTCCCCTTAGGTCCAGTTTACACTGAGCCATCAATGCTTACATAGAGGAGCATACTGCCACCTTCTGTAGCTGATGGGTGTATGTGTCCTTACCACCTGGCGCACTACAATGCCCAGCATACCCAATCACACCAGGCTGCATTTAGAATCCAGTTAACTTGTTACCTGTCAACAGTGGCGTCACTTACGTTACTTGTACCCGGTGCGGTGGTCGGTCCCAGGATCCACGTTTTTACGTGCCGGAGGCGCGCGCGGGCAGAAGGGGGCATGGCTTCATCCTGTGAACAAGCAGAGCAGGTACAGTAGAACAAGCAGAGCAGGTACAGAAGAATAGGTAGAACAAGCAGAGCAGGTACAGTAGAACAAGCAGAGCAGGTACAGTAGAATAGGTAGCACAAGCAGAGCAGGTACAGTAGAACAAGCAGAGCAGGTACAGTAAATAGGTAGAACAAGCAGAGCAGATACAGTAGAATAGGTAGAACAAGCAGAGGAGGTACAGTAGAACAAGCAGAGCAGGTACAGTAGAATAGGTAGAACAAGCAGAGCAGGTACAGTAGAACAAGCAGAGCAGGTACAGTAAATAGGTAGAACAAGCAGAGCAGGTACAGTAGAATAGGTAGAACAAGCAGAGCAGGTACAGTAGAACAAGCAGAGCAGGTACAGTAGAATAGGTAGAACAAGCAGAGCAGGTACAGTAGAGCAAGCAGAGCAGGTACAGTAGAATAGGTAGAACAAGCAGAGCAGGTACAGTAGAATAGGTAGAACAAGCAGAGCAGGTACAGTAGAACAAGCAGAGCAGGTACAGTAGAATAGGTAGAACAAGCAGAGCAGGTACAGTAGAACAAGCAGAGCAGGTACAGTAGAATAGGTAGAACAAGCAGAGCAGGTACAGTAGAATAGGTAGAACAAGCAGAGCAGGTACAGTAGAACAAGCAGAGCAGGTACAGTAGATTAGGTAGAACAAGCAGAGCAGGTACACTAGAACAAGCAGAGCAGGTATAGTAGAATAAGCAGAGCAGGTACAGTAGAATAGGTAGCACAAGCAGAGCAGGTACAGTAGAATAGGTAGAAAAAGCAGAGCAGGTACAGTAGAATAGGTAGAATAAGCAGAGCAGGTATGTACAGTAGAATTGGTAGAATAAGCAGAGCAGGTATAGTAGAATAGATAGAACAGGCAGAGCAGATACAGTAGTACAAGCAGAGCAGTTACAGTAGAATAGGTAGAACAAGCAGAGCAGATACAGTAGAATAGGTAGAACAAGCAGAGCAGGTACAGTAGAACAAGCAGAGCAGGTACAGTAGAATAGGTAGAACAAGCAGAGCAGGTACACTAGAACAAGCAGAGCAGGTATAGTAGAATAAGCAGAGCAGGTACAGTAGAGTAGGTAGAACAAGCAAAGCAGGTACAGTAGAACAAGCAGAGCAGGTACAGTAGAATAGGTAGAACAAGCAGAGCAGGTACAGTAGAACAAGCAGAGCAGGTACAGTAGAATAGGCAGAACAAGCAGAGCAGGTACAGTAGAACAAGCAGAGCAGGTACAGTAGAATAGGTAGAACAAGCAGATTAGGTACAGTAGAATAAGAAGAGCAGGTATAGTAGAATAAGCAGAGCAGGTACAGTAGAATAGGTAGAACAAGCAGAGCAGGTACAGTAGAATAGGTAGAACAAGCAGAGCAGGTACAGTAGAATAAGCAGAGTAGGTACATACAGTAGAATAGGTAGAACAAGCAGAGCAGGTACAGTAGAACAAGCAGAGCAGGTACAGTAGAACAAGCAGAGCAGGTACAGTAGAATAGGTAGAACAAGCAGAGCAGGTACAGTAGAACAAGCAGAGCAGGTACAGTACAATAGGCAGAACAAGCAGAGCAGGTACAGTAGAACAAGCAGAGCAGGTATAGTAGAATAGGTAGCACAAGCAGAGCAGGTACACTAGAATAGGTAGAACTAGCAGAGCAGGTACAGTAGAATAGGTAGAACAAGCAAGCAGGTACAGTAGAATAGGTAGAACAAGCAGAGCAGGTATAGTAGAATAAGCAGAGCAGGTACATACAGTAGAATAGGTAGAACAAGCAGAGCAGGTACAGTAGAACAAGCAGAGCAGGTACAGTAGAATAGGTAGAACAAGCAGAGCAGGTACACTAGAACAAGCAGAGCAGGTACAGTAGAATAGGTAGAACAAGCAGAGCAGGGACAGTAGAACAAGCACAGTAGAATAGGTAGAACAAGCAGAGCAGGTACAGTAGAACAAGCAGAGCAGGTACAGTAGAATAGGTAGAACAAGCAGAGCAGGTACAGTAGAATAGGTAGAACAAGCAGAGCAGGTACACTAGAACAAGCAGAGCAGATACAGTAGAATAGGTAGAACAAGCAGAGCAGGTACAGTAGAACAAGCACAGTAGAATAGGTAGAACAAGCAGAGCAGGTACAGTAGAACAAGCAGAGCAGGTACAGTAGAATAGGTAGAACAAGCAGAGCAGGTACAGTAGAACAAGCAGAGCAGGTACAGTAGAATATGTAGAACAAGCAGAGCAGGTACAGTAGAATAAGCAGAGCAGGTACAGTAGAATAGGTAGCACAAGCAGAGCAGGTACAGTAGAATAGGTAGAACAAGCAGAGCAGGTACAGTAGAATAAGCAGAGCAGGTACGTACAGTAGAATTGGTAGAATAAGCAGAGCAGGTATAGTAGAATAGATAGAACAGGCAGAGCAGATACAGTAGTACAAGCAGAGCAGGTACAGTAGAATAGGTAGAACAAGCAGAGCAGGTACAGTAGAACAAGCACAGTAGAATAGGTAGAACAAGCAGAGCAGGTACAGTAGAATAAGTAGAACAAGCAGAGCAGGTACAGTAGAATAGGTAGAACAAGCAGAGCAGGTACAGTAGAATAGGTAGAACAAGCAGAGCAGGTACAGTAGAACAAGCACAGTAAAATAGGTAGAACAAGCAGAGCAGGTACAGTAGAATAAGCAGAGCAGGTACAGTAGAATAGATAGAACAGGCAGAGTAGATACAGTAGTCCAAGCAGAGCAGATACAGTAGATTAGGTAGAACAAGCAGAGCAGGTACAGTAGAATAAGTAGAACCAGCAGAGCAGGTACAGTAGAACAAGCAGAGCAGGTACAGTAGAATAGGTAGAACAAGCAGAGCAGGTACAGTAGAACAAGCAGAGCAGGTACAGTAGAATAGGCAGAACAAGCAGAGCAGGTACAGTAGAACAAGCAGAGCAGGTACAGTAGAATAGGTAGAACAAGCAGATTAGGTACAGTAGAATAAGAAGAGCAGGTATAGTAGAATAAGCAGAGCAGGTACAGTAGAATAGGTAGAACAAGCAGAGCAGGTACAGTAGAATAGGTAGAACAAGCAGAGCAGGTACAGTAGAATAAGCAGAGTAGGTACATACAGTAGAATAGGTAGAACAAGCAGAGCAGGTACAGTAGAACAAGCAGAGCAGGTACAGTAGAACAAGCAGAGCAGGTACAGTAGAATAGGTAGAACAAGCAGAGCAGGTACAGTAGAACAAGCAGAGCAGGTACAGTACAATAGGCAGAACAAGCAGAGCAGGTACAGTAGAACAAGCAGAGCAGGTATAGTAGAATAGGTAGCACAAGCAGAGCAGGTACAGTAGAATAGGTAGAACAAGCAGAGCAGGTACAGTAGAATAGGTAGAACAAGCAAGCAGGTACAGTAGAATAGGTAGAACAAGCAGAGCAGGTATAGTAGAATAAGCAGAGCAGGTACATACAGTAGAATAGGTAGAACAAGCAGAGCAGGTACAGTAGAACAAGCAGAGCAGGTACAGTAGAATAGGTAGAACAAGCAGAGCAGGTACACTAGAACAAGCAGAGCAGGTACAGTAGAATAGGTAGAACAAGCAGAGCAGATACAGTAGAATAGGAAGAACAAGCAGAGCAGGTACAGTAGAACAAGCACAGTAGAATAGGTAGAACAAGCAGAGCAGGTACATTAGAAAAAGCAGAGCAGGTACAGTAGAATAGGTAGAACAAGCAGAGCAGGTACAGTAGAACAAGCAGAGCAGGTACAGTAGAATATGTAGAACAAGCAGAGCAGGTACAGTAGAATAAGCATAGCAGGTACAGTAGAATAGGTAGCACAAGCAGAGCAGGTACAGTAGAATAGGTAGAACAAGCAGAGCAGGTACAGTAGAATAAGCAGAGCAGGTACGTACAGTAGAATTGGTAGAATAAGCAGAGCAGGTATAGTAGAATAGATAGAACAGGCAGAGCAGATACAGTAGTACAAGCAGAGCAGGTACAGTAGAATAGGTAGAACAAGCAGAGCAGGTACAGTAGAACAAGCACAGTAGAATAGGTAGAACAAGCAGAGCAGGTACAGTAGAATAGGTAGAACAAGCAGAGCAGGTACAGTAGAATAGGTAGAACAAGCAGAGCAGGTACAGTAGAATAGGTAGAACAAGCAGAGCAGGTACAGTAGAACAAGCACAGTAAAATAGGTAGAACAAGCAGAGCAGGTACAGTAGAATAAGCAGAGCAGGTACAGTAGAATAGATAGAACAGGCAGAGTAGATACAGTAGTCCAAGCAGAGCAGATACAGTAGATTAGGTAGAACAAGCAGAGCAGGTACAGTAGAATAAGTAGAACCAGCAGAGCAGGTACAGTAGAGCAAGCAGAGCAGGTACAGTAGAATAGGTAGAACACGCAGATCAGATACAGTAAAACAGGAAGAGCAGGTACAGTAGAACAGGTAGACTCAGCAGAGCAGGTACAGTAGAACAGGTAGAATTTGGCAGAGCAGATACAGTAGAACAGGTAGACTGGGCAGAGCATTACAGTAGAACAGGTAGACTGGGCAGAGGAGGTACAGTAGAACAGGAAGAATTTGGCAGAGCACATACAGTAGAACAGGTAGACTGGGCAGAGCAGATACAGTAGAACAGGCAGACTGGGCAGAGCAGATACAGTAGAACAGGTAGACTGGGCAAAGCAGATACAATAGAACAGGTAGACTGGGTAGAGAAGATACAGTAGAACAGGTAGACTGGGCAGAGGAGATACAGTAGAACAGGTTGACTGGGCAGAGCAGGTACAGTAGAACAGGTAGACTGGGCAGAGAAGATACAGTAGAACAGGTAGACTGGGCAGAGCAGGTACAGTAGAACAGGTAGAATTAGGCAGAGCAGACACAGTAGAAAAGGTAGACTGGGCAGAGCAGATACAGTAGAACAGGTAGACTTGGCAGAGCAGATACAGTATAACAGGTAGAATTTTGCAGAGCAGATACAGTAGAACAGGTAGACTGGGCAGAGCAGATACAGTAGAACAGGTAGAATTTGGCAGAGCAGATACAGTAGAAGAGGTAGACTGGGCAGAGAAGATACAGTAGAACAGGAAGAATTTGGCAGAGCAGATACAGTAGAACAGGTAGACTGGGCAAAGCAGATACAGTAGAACAGGTAGACTGGGCAGAGCAGGTACAGTAGAACAGGAAGAATTTGGCAGAGCACAGACAGTAGAACAGGTAGACTGGGCAAAGCAGATACAGTAGAACAGGTAGACTGGGCAGAGCAGGTACAGTAGAACAGGAAGAATATGGCAGAGCACATACAGTAGAAGAGGTAGACGGGGCAGAGCAGATACAGTAGAACAGGTAGACTGGGCAGAGCAGATACAGTAGAACAGTTAGACTGGGCAGAGCAGATACAGTAGAACAAGTATACAGGGCAGAGCAGATACAGTAGAACAGGTAGACTGGGCAGAGCAGATACAGTAGAACAGGTAGACTGGGCAGAGCAGATACAGTAGAACAAGTATACTGGGCAGAGCAAATACAGTAGAACAGGTAGACTGGGCAGAGCAGATACAGTAGAACAGGTAGACTAGCAGAGCAGGTACAGTAGAACAGGGAACTGGGCAGAGCAGATACAGTAGAACAAGTATACTGGGCAGAGCAGATACAGTAGGACAGGTAGACTGGGCAGAGCAGGTACAGTAGAACAGGTAGACTGGGCAGAGCAGATACAATAGAACAGGTAGACTGGGCAGAGGAGATACAGTAGGACAGGTAGACTGGGCAGAGCAGGTACAGTAGAACAGGTAGGCTGGGCAGAGCAGGTACAGTAGAACAGGTAGACTGGGCAGAGCAGATACAGTAGAAGAGGTTGACTGGGCAGAGCAGGTACAGTAGAACAGGTAGAATTTGGCAGAGCAGATACAGTAGAACAGGTAGACTGGGCAGAGCAGATACAGTAGAACAGGTAGACTGGGCAGAGCAGGTACAGTAGAACAGGTAGACTGGGCAGAGCAGATACAGTAGAACAGGTAGACTGGGCAGAGCAGGTACAGTAGAAGAAGTATACTGGGCAGAGGAGATACAGTAGATCAGGTAGACTGGGCAGAGCAGATACAGTAGAACAGGTAGACTGGGCTGAGCAGGTACAGTAGAACAGGTAGACTGGGCAGAGCAGATACAGTAGAACAGGTAGACTGGGGAGAGCAGGTACAGTAGAACAGGTAGACTGGGCAGAGCAGGTACATTAGAACAGGTAGACAGGGCAGAGGAGATACAGTAGGACAGGTAGACTGGACAGAGCAGGTACAGTAGAACAGGTAGACTGGGCAGAGCAGATACAGTAGACCAGGTAGACTGGGCAGAGCAGATACAGTAGAACAGGTAGACTGGGCAGAGCAGGTACATTAGAACAGGAAGACTGGGAAGATCAGGTACAGTAGAACAGGTAGACTGGGCAGAGCAGGTACAGTAGAACAGGTAGACTGGGTAGAGGAGATACAGTAGGACAGGTAGACTGGGCAGAGCAGGTACAGTAGAACAGGTAGACTGGGCAGAGCAGATACAGTAGACCAGGTAGATTGGGCAGAGCAGATACAGTAGAACAGGTAGACTGGGCAGAGCAGGTACAGTAGAACAGGTAGACTGGGCAGAGGAGATACAGTAGGACAGGTAGACTGGGCAGAGCAGATACAGTTGAACAGGTAGACTGGGCAGAGCAGGTACAGTAGAACAGGTAGAATTTGGCAGAGCAGGTACAGAAGAACAGGTAGACTGGGCAGAGTAGGTACAGTAGAACAGGTAGACTGGGCAGAGCAGGTACTGTAGAACAGGTAGAATTTGGCAGAGCAGGTACAGTAGAACAGGTAGACTGGGCAGAGCAGATACAGTAGAACAGGTAGACTGGGCAGAGGAGGTACAGTAGAACAGGAAGAATTTGGCAGAGCACATACAGTAGAACAGGTAGACTGGGCAAAGCAGATACAGTAGAACAGGTTGACTGGGCTGAGAAGATACAGTAGAACAGGTAGACTGGGAAGAGGAGATACAGTAGAACAGGTAGACTGGGCAGAGCAGGTACAGTAGAACAGGTAGACTGGGCAGAGAAGATACAGTAGAACAGGTAGACTGGGCAGAGCAGGTACAGTAGAACAGGTAGAATTTGGCAGAGCAGATACAGTAGAACAGGTAGACTGGGCAGAGCAGATACAGTAGAACAGGTAGACTGGGCAGAGCAGATACAGTAGAACAGGTAGAATTTGGCAGAGCAGATACAGTAGAACAGGTAGATTGGCCAGAGCAGATACAGTAGAACAGGTAGAATTTGGCAGAGCAGATACAGTAGAAGAGGTAGACTGGGCAGAGAAGATACAGTAGAACAGGTAGAATTTGGCAGAGCAGATATAGTAGAACAGGTAGACTGGGCAAAGCAGATACAGTAGAACAGGTAGACTGGGCAGAGCAGGTACAGTAGAACAGGAAAAATTTGGCAGAGCACATACAGTAGAACAGGTAGACTGGGCAGAGCAGGTACAGTAGAACAGGAAGAATTTGGCAGAGCACATACAGTAGAAGAGGTAGACGGGGCAGAGCAGATACAGTAGAACAGGTAGACTGGGCAGAGCAGATACAGTAGAACAGGTAGACTGGGCAGAGCAGATACAGTAGAACAAGTATACTGGGCAGAGCAGATAAAGTAGAACAGGTAGACTGGGCAGAGCAGATACAGTAGAACAGGTAGACTGGGCAGAGCAGATACAGTAGAACAAGTATACTGGGCAGAGCAGATACAGTAGAACAGGTAGACTGGGCAGAGCAGATACAGTAGAACAGGTAGACTAGCAGAGCAGGTACAGTAGAACAGGGAACTGGGCAGAGCAGATACAGTAGAACAAGTATACAGGGCAGAGCAGATACAGTAGGACAGGTAGACCGGGCAGAGCAGGTACAGTAGAACAGGTAGACTGGGCAGAGCAGATACAGTAGAACAGGTAGACTGGGCAGAAGAGATACAGTAGGACAGGTAGACTGGGCAGAGCAGGTACAGTAGAACAGGTAGATTCGGCAGAGAAGATACAGTAGAACAGGTAGACTGGGCAGAGCAGGTACAGTAGAACAGGTAGAATTTGGCAGAGCAGATACAGTAGAACAGGTAGACTGGGCAGAGCAGATACAGTAGAACAGGTAGACTGGGCAGAGCAGATACAGTAGAACAGGTAGAATTTGGCAGAGCAGATACAGTTGAACAGGTAGACTGGGCAGAGCAGATACAGTAGAATAGGTAGAATTTGGCAGAGCAGATACAGTAGAAGAGGTAGACTGGGCAGAGAAGATACAGTAGAACAGGTAGAATTTGGCAGAGCAGATACAGTAGAACAGGTAGACTGGGCAAAGCAGATACAGTAGAACAGGAAGACTGGGCAGAGCAGGTACAGTAGAAAAGGAAGAATTTGGCAGAGCACATACAGAAGATCAGGTAGACTGGGCAAAGCAGTTACAGTAGAACAGGTAGACTGGGCATAGCAGGTACAGTAGAACAGGAAGAATTTGGCAGAGCACATACAGTAGAACAGGTAGACTGGGCAGAGCAGATACAGTAGAACAAGTATACTGGGTAGAGCAGATACAGTAGAACAGGTAGACTGGGCAGAGCAGATACAGTAGAACAGGTAGACTGGGCAGAGCAGATACAGTAGAACAAGTATACTGGGCAGAGCAGATACAGTAGAACAGGTAGACTAGGCAGAGCAGAAACAGTAGAACAGGTAGACTAGCAGAGCAGGTACAGTAGAACAGTTACTGGGCAGAGCAGATACAGTAGAAAAAGTATACTGGGCAGAGCAGATACAGTAGAACAGGTAGACTGGGCAGAGCAGGTACAGTAGAATAGGTAGAACAAGCAGAGCAGGTACAGTAGAATAGGTAGAACAAGCAGAGCAGGTACAGTAGAATAGGTAGAACACGCAGATCAGATACAGTAAAACAGGAAGAGCAGGTACAGTAGAACAGGTAGATTTTGGCAGAGCAGATAAAGTAGAACAGGTAGACAGGGCAGAGCAGGTACAGTAGAACAGGTAGACTCGGCAGAGCAGGTACAGTAGAACAGGTAGAATTTGGCAGAGCAGATACAGTAGAACAGGTAGACTGGGCAGAGCAGATACAGTAGAACAGGTAGACTGGGCAGAGGAGGTACAGTAGAACAGGATGAATTTTGCAGAGCACATACAGTAGAACAGGTAGACTGGGCAGAGCAGATACAGTAGAACAGGCAGACTGGGCAGAGCAGATACAGTAGAAGAGGTAGACGGGGCAGAGCAGATACAGTAGAACAGGTAGACTGGGCAGAGCAGATACAGTAGATCAGGTAGACTGGGCAGGGCAGATACAGTAGAACAAGTATACTGGGCAGAGCAGATACAGTAGAACAGGTAGACTGGGCAGAGCAGATACAGTAGAACAGGTAGACTGGTCAGAGCAGATACAGTAGAACAAGTATACTGGGCAGAGCAGATACAGTAGAACAGGTAGACTGGGCAGAACAGATACAGTAGAACAGGTAGACTAGCAGAGCAGGTACAGTAGAACAGGGAACTGGGCAGAGCAGATACAGTAGAACAAGTATACTGGGCAGAGCAGATACAGTAGGACAGGTAGACTGGGCAGAGCAGGTACAGTAGAACAGGTAGACTGGGCAGAGCAGATACAGTAGACCAGGTAGACTGGGCAGAGCAGATACAGTAGAACAGGTAGACTGGGCAGAGCTGGTACAGTAGAAGAAGTATACTGGGCAGAGGAGATAAAGTAGAACAGGTAGACTGGGCAGAGCAGATACAGTAGAACAGGTAGACTGGGCAGAGCAGGTACAGTAGAACAGGTAGACTGGGCAGAGCAGATACAGTAGAACAGGTAGACTGGGGAGAGCAGAGACAGTCGAACAGGTAGACTGGGCAGAGCAGGTACAGTAGAACAGGTAGACAGGGCAGAGCAGATACAGTAGACCAGGTAGACTGGGCAGAGCAGATACAATAGAACAGGTAGACTGGGCAGAGCAGGTACAGTAGAACAGGTAGACTGGGCAGAGCAGGTACAGTAGAACAGGTAGACTGGGCAGAGGAGATACAGTAGGACAGGTAGACTGGGCAGAGCAGGTACAGTAGAACAGGTAGACTGGGCAGAGCAGATACAGTAGACCAGGTAGATTGGGCAGAGCAGATACAGTAGAACAGGTAGACTGGGCAGAGCAGGTACAGTAGAACAAGTATACTGGGCAGAGGAGATACAGTAGGACAGGTAGACTGGGCAGAGCAGATACAGTAGAACAGGTAGACTGGGCAGAGCAGGTACAGTAGAACAGGTAGAATTTGGCAGAGCAGGTACAGTAGAACAGGTAGACTGGGCAGAGCAGGTACAGTAGAACAGGTAGAATTTGGCAGAGCAGGTACAGTAGAACAGGTAGACTGGGCAGAGAAGATACAGTAGAAAAGGTAGACTGGGCAGAGCAGATACAGTAGAACAGGTAGACTGGGCAGAGCAGATACAGTAGAACAGGTAGACTGGGCAGAGGAGGTACAGTAGAACAGGAAGAATTTGGCAGAGCTCATACAGTAGTACAGGTAGACTCGGCAAAGCAGATACAGTAGAACAGGTAGACTGGGCAGAGAAGATACAGTAGAACAGGTAGACTGGGCAGAGGAGATACAGTAGAACAGGTAGACTGGGCAGAGCAGGTACAGTAGAACAGGTAGACTGGGCAGAGAAGATACAGTAGAACAGGTAGACTGGGCAGAGCAGGTACAGTAGAACAGGTAGATTTTGGCAGAGCAGATACAGTAGAACAGGTAGACTGGGCAGAGCAGATACAGTAGAACAGGTAGACTGGCCAGAGCAGATTCAGTAGAACAGGTAGAATTTGGCAGAGCAGATACAGTAGAACAGGTAGACTGGGCAAAGCAGATACAGTAGAACAGGTAGACTGGGCAGAGGAGGTACAGTAGAACAGGAAGAATTTGGCAGAGCACATACAGTAGAACAGGTAGACTGGGCATAGCAGATACAGTAGAACACGTAGACTGGGCAGAGCAGGTATAGTAGAACAGGAAGAATATGGCAGAGCACATACAGTAGAAGAGGTAGACGGGGCAGAGCAGATACAGTAGAACAGGTAGACTGGGCAGAGCAGATACAGTAGAACAGGTAGACTGGGCAGAGCAGATACAGTAGATCAAGTATACTGGGCAGAGCAGATACAGTAGAACAGGTAGACTGGGCAGAGCAGATAAAGTAGAACAGGTAGACTGGGCAGAGCAGATACAGTAGAACAGGTATACTGGGCAGAGCAGATACAGTAGAACAGGTAGACTGGGCAGAGCAGATACAGTAGAACAGGTAGACTAGCAGAGCAGGTACAGTAGAACAGGGAACTGGGCAGAGCAGATACAGTAGAACAAGTATACTGGGCAGAGCAGATACAGTAGGACAGGTAGACTGGGCAGAGCAGGTACAGTAGAACAGGTAGACTGGGCAGAGCAGATACAGTAGAAGAGGTTGACTGGGCAGAGCAGGTACTGTAGAACAGGTAGAATTTGGCAGAGCAGATACAGTAGAACAGGTAGACTGGGCAGAGCAGATACAGTAGAACAGGTAGACTGGGCAGAGCAGATACAGTAGAACAGGTAGACTGGGCAGAGCAGGTACAGTAGAACAGGTAGAATTTGGCAGAGCAGATACAGTAGAACAGGTAGACTGGGCAGAGCAGATACAGTAGAACAGGTAGACTGGGCAGAGCAGGTACAGTAGAACAGGTAGACTGGGCAGAGCAGATACAGTAGAACAGGTAGACTGGGCAGAGCAGGTACAGTAGAAGAAGTATACTGGGCAGAGGAGATAAAGTAGAACAGGTAGACTGGGCAGAGCAGATACAGTAGAACAGGTAGACTGGGCAGAGCAGGTACAGTAGAACAGGTAGACTGAGCAGAGCAGATACAGTAGAACAGGTAGACTGGGGAGAGCAGAGACAGTCGAACAGGTAGACTGGGCAGAGCAGGTACAGTAGAACAGGTAGACAGGGCAGAGCAGATACAGTAGACCAGGTAGACTGGGCAGAGCAGATACAATAGAACAGGTAGACTGGGCAGAGCAGGTACAGTAGAACAGGTAGACTGGGCAGAGCAGGTACAGTAGAACAGGTAGACTGGGCAGAGGAGATACAGTAGGACAGGTAGACTGGGCAGAGCAGGTACAGTAGAACAGGTAGACTGGGCAGAGCAGATACAGTAGACCAGGTAGATTGGGCAGAGCAGATACAGTAGAACAGGTAGACTGGGCAGAGCAGGTACAGTAGAACAAGTATACTGGGCAGAGGAGATACAGTAGGACAGGTAGACTGGGCAGAGCAGATACAGTAGAACAGGTAGACTGGGCAGAGCAGGTACAGTAGAACAGGTAGAATTTGGCAGAGCAGGTACAGTAGAACAGGTAGACTGGGCAGAGCAGGTACAGTAGAACAGGTAGAATTTGGCAGAGCAGGTACAGTAGAACAGGTAGACTGGGCAGAGAAGATACAGTAGAAAAGGTAGACTGGGCAGAGCAGATACAGTAGAACAGGTAGACTGGGCAGAGCAGATACAGTAGAACAGGTAGACTGGGCAGAGGAGGTACAGTAGAACAGGAAGAATTTGGCAGAGCTCATACAGTAGTACAGGTAGACTCGGCAAAGCAGATACAGTAGAACAGGTAGACTGGGCAGAGAAGATACAGTAGAACAGGTAGACTGGGCAGAGGAGATACAGTAGAACAGGTAGACTGGGCAGAGCAGATACAGTAGAACAGGTAGACTGGGGAGAGCAGAGACAGTCGAACAGGTAGACTGGGCAGAGCAGGTACAGTAGAACAGGTAGACAGGGCAGAGCAGATACAGTAGACCAGGTAGACTGGGCAGAGCAGATACAATAGAACAGGTAGACTGGGCAGAGCAGGTACAGTAGAACAGGTAGACTGGGCAGAACAGGTACAGTAGAACAGGTAGACTGGGCAGAGGAGATACAGTAGGACAGGTAGACTGGGCAGAGCAGGTACAGTAGAACAGGTAGACTGGGCAGAGCAGATACAGTAGACCAGGTAGATTGGGCAGAGCAGATACAGTAGAACAGGTAGACTGGGCAGAGCAGGTACAGTAGAACAAGTATACTGGGCAGAGGAGATACAGTAGGACAGGTAGACTGGGCAGAGCAGATACAGTAGAACAGGTAGACTGGGCAGAGCAGGTACAGTAGAACAGGTAGAATTTGGCAGAGCAGGTACAGTAGAACAGGTAGACTGGGCAGAGCAGGTACAGTAGAACAGGTAGAATTTGGCAGAGCAGGTACAGTAGAACAGGTAGACTGGGCAGAGAAGATACAGTAGAAAAGGTAGACTGGGCAGAGCAGATACAGTAGAACAGGTAGACTGGGCAGAGCAGATACAGTAGAACAGGTAGACTGGGCAGAGGAGGTACAGTAGAACAGGAAGAATTTGGCAGAGCTCATACAGTAGTACAGGTAGACTCGGCAAAGCAGATACAGTAGAACAGGTAGACTGGGCAGAGAAGATACAGTAGAACAGGTAGACTGGGCAGAGGAGATACAGTAGAACAGGTAGACTGGGCAGAGCAGGTACAGTAGAACAGGTAGACTGGGCAGAGAAGATACAGTAGAACAGGTAGACTGGGCAGAGCAGGTACAGTAGAACAGGTAGAATTTGGCAGAGCAGATACAGTAGAACAGGTAGACTGGGCAGAGCAGATACAGTAGAACAGGTAGACTGGCCAGAGCAGATTCAGTAGAACAGGTAGAATTTGGCAGAGCAGATACAGTAGAACAGGTAGACTGGGCAAAGCAGATACAGTAGAACAGGTAGACTGGGCAGAGGAGGTACAGTAGAACAGGAAGAATTTGGCAGAGCACATACAGTAGAACAGGTAGACTGGGCATAGCAGATACAGTAGAACACGTAGACTGGGCAGAGCAGGTATAGTAGAACAGGAAGAATATGGCAGAGCACATACAGTAGAAGAGGTAGACGGGGCAGAGCAGATACAGTAGAACAGGTAGACTGGGCAGAGCAGATACAGTAGAACAGGTAGACTGGGCAGAGCAGATACAGTAGATCAAGTATACTGGGCAGAGCAGATACAGTAGAACAGGTAGACTGGGCAGAGCAGATAAAGTAGAACAGGTAGACTGGGCAGAGCAGATACAGTAGAACAGGTATACTGGGCAGAGCAGATACAGTAGAACAGGTAGACTGGGCAGAGCAGATACAGTAGAACAGGTAGACTAGCAGAGCAGGTACAGTAGAACAGGGAACTGGGCAGAGCAGATACAGTAGAACAAGTATACTGGGCAGAGCAGATACAGTAGGACAGGTAGACTGGGCAGAGCAGGTACAGTAGAACAGGTAGACTGGGCAGAGCAGATACAGTAGAAGAGGTTGACTGGGCAGAGCAGGTACTGTAGAACAGGTAGAATTTGGCAGAGCAGATACAGTAGAACAGGTAGACTGGGCAGAGCAGATACAGTAGAACAGGTAGACTGGGCAGAGCAGATACAGTAGAACAGGTAGACTGGGCAGAGCAGGTACAGTAGAACAGGTAGAATTTGGCAGAGCAGATACAGTAGAACAGGTAGACTGGGCAGAGCAGATACAGTAGAACAGGTAGACTGGGCAGAGCAGGTACAGTAGAACAGGTAGACTGGGCAGAGCAGATACAGTAGAACAGGTAGACTGGGCAGAGCAGGTACAGTAGAAGAAGTATACTGGGCAGAGGAGATAAAGTAGAACAGGTAGACTGGGCAGAGCAGATACAGTAGAACAGGTAGACTGGGCAGAGCAGGTACAGTAGAACAGGTAGACTGGGCAGAGCAGATACAGTAGAACAGGTAGACTGGGGAGAGCAGAGACAGTCGAACAGGTAGACTGGGCAGAGCAGGTACAGTAGAACAGGTAGACAGGGCAGAGCAGATACAGTAGACCAGGTAGACTGGGCAGAGCAGATACAATAGAACAGGTAGACTGGGCAGAGCAGGTACAGTAGAACAGGTAGACTGGGCAGAGCAGGTACAGTAGAACAGGTAGACTGGGCAGAGGAGATACAGTAGGACAGGTAGACTGGGCAGAGCAGGTACAGTAGAACAGGTAGACTGGGCAGAGCAGATACAGTAGACCAGGTAGATTGGGCAGAGCAGATACAGTAGAACAGGTAGACTGGGCAGAGCAGGTACAGTAGAACAAGTATACTGGGCAGAGGAGATACAGTAGGACAGGTAGACTGGGCAGAGCAGATACAGTAGAACAGGTAGACTGGGCAGAGCAGGTACAGTAGAACAGGTAGAATTTGGCAGAGCAGGTACAGTAGAACAGGTAGACTGGGCAGAGCAGGTACAGTAGAACAGGTAGAATTTGGCAGAGCAGGTACAGTAGAACAGGTAGACTGGGCAGAGAAGATACAGTAGAAAAGGTAGACTGGGCAGAGCAGATACAGTAGAACAGGTAGACTGGGCAGAGCAGATACAGTAGAACAGGTAGACTGGGCAGAGGAGGTACAGTAGAACAGGAAGAATTTGGCAGAGCTCATACAGTAGTACAGGTAGACTCGGCAAAGCAGATACAGTAGAACAGGTAGACTGGGCAGAGAAGATACAGTAGAACAGGTAGACTGGGCAGAGGAGATACAGTAGAACAGGTAGACTGGGCAGAGCAGGTACAGTAGAACAGGTAGACTGGGCAGAGAAGATACAGTAGAACAGGTAGACTGGGCAGAGCAGGTACAGTAGAACAGGTAGAATTTGGCAGAGCAGATACAGTAGAACAGGTAGACTGGGCAGAGCAGATACAGTAGAACAGGTAGACTGGCCAGAGCAGATTCAGTAGAACAGGTAGAATTTGGCAGAGCAGATACAGTAGAACAGGTAGACTGGGCAAAGCAGATACAGTAGAACAGGTAGACTGGGCAGAGGAGGTACAGTAGAACAGGAAGAATTTGGCAGAGCACATACAGTAGAACAGGTAGACTGGGCAAAGCAGATACAGTAGAACACGTAGACTGGGCAGAGCAGGTATAGTAGAACAGGAAGAATTTGGCAGAGCACATACAGTAGAAGAGGTAGACGGGGCAGAGCAGATACAGTAGAACAGGTAGACTGGGCAGAGCAGATACAGTAGAACAGGTAGACTGGGCAGAGCAGATACAGTAGAACAAGTATACTGGGCAGAGCAGATACAGTAGAACAGGTAGACTGGGCAGAGCAGATAAAGTAGAACAGGTAGACTGGGCAGAGCAGATACAGTAGAACAGGTATACTGGGCAGAGCAGATACAGTAGAACAGGTAGACTGGGCAGAGCAGATACAGTAGAACAGGTAGACTAGCAGAGCAGGTACAGTAGAACAGGGAACTGGGCAGAGCAGATACAGTAGAACAAGTATACTGGGCAGAGCAGATACAGTAGGACAGGTAGACTGGGCAGAGCAGGTACTGTAGAACAGGTAGACTGGGCAGAGCAGATACAGTAGAAGAGGTTGACTGGGCAGAGCAGGTACTGTAGAACAGGGAGAATTTGGCAGAGCAGATACAGTAGAACAGGTAGACTGGGCAGAGCAGATACAGTAGAACAGGTAGACTGGGCAGAGCAGGTACCGTAGAACAGGTAGTCTGGGCAGAGCAGATACAGTAGAACAGGTAGACTGGGCAGAGCAGATACAGCAGAACAGGTAGACTGGGCAAAGCAGATACAGTAGAACAGATAGACTGGGCAGAGCAGGTACAGTAGAACAGGTAGAATTTGGCAGAGCAGATACAGTAGAACAGGTAGACTGGGCAGAGCAGATACAGTAGAACAGGTAGACTGGGCAGAGCAGATACAGTAGAACAGGTAGACTGGGCAGAGCAGGTACCGTAGAACAGGTAGTCTGGGCAGAGCAGATACAGTAGAACAGGTAGACTGGGCAGAGCAGATACAGCAGAACAGGTAGACTGGGCAAAGCAGATACAGTAGAACAGGTAGACTGGGCAGAGCAGGTACAGTAGAACAGGTAGAATTTGGCAGAGCAGATACAGTAGAACAGGTAGACTGGGCAGAGCAGATACAGTAGAACAGGTAGACTGGGCAGAGCAGATACAGTAGAACAGGTAGAATTTGGCAGAGCAGATACAGTATAACAGGTAGACTGGACAGAGCAGATACAGTAGAATAGGTAGAATTTGGCAGAGCAGATTCAGTAGAAGAGGTAGACTGGGCAGAGAAGATACAGTAGAACAGGTAGAATTTGGCAGAGCAGATACAGTAGAACAGGTAGACTGGGCAAAGCAGATACAGTAGAACAGGTAGACTGGGCAGAGCAGGTACAGTAGAACAGGAAGAATTTGGCAGAGCACATACAGTAGAACAGGTAGACTGGGCAAAGCAGATACAGTAGAACAGGTAGACTGGGCAGAGCAGGTACAGTAGAACAGGAAGAATTTGGCAGAGCACATACAGTAGAAGAGGTAGACGGGGCAGAGCAGATACAGTAGAACAGGTAGACTGGGCAGAGCAGATACAGTATAACAGGTATACTGGGCAGAGCAGATACAGTAGAACAGGTAGACTGGGCAGAGCAGATACAGTAGAACAGGTAGACTGGGCAGAGCAGATACAGTAGAACAAGTATACTGGGCAGAGCAGATACAGTAGAACAGGTAGACTGGGCAGAGCAGATACAGTAGAACAGGTAGACTAGCAGAGCAGGTACAGTAGAACAGGGAACTGGGCAGAGCAGATACAGTAGAACAATTATACTGGGCAGAGCAGATACAGTAGGACAGGTCGACTGGGCAGAGCAGGTACAGTAGAACAGGTAGACTGTGCAGAGCAGATACAGTAGAAGAGGTTGACTGGGCAGAGCAGGTACTGTAGAACAGGTAGAATTTGGCAGAGCAGATACAGTAGAACAGGTAGACTGGGCAGAGCAGATACAGTAGAACAGGTTGACTGGGCAGAGCAGATACAGTAGAACAGGTAGACTGGGCAGAGCAGGTACAGTAGAACAGGTAGACTGGGCAGAGCAGATACAGTAGAACAGGTAGACTGGGCAGAGCAGGTACAGTAGAACAGGTAGACTGGGCAGAGGAGATACAGTAGAACAGGTAGACTGGGCAGAGCAGTTACAGTAGAACAGGTAGACTGGGCAGAGCAGGTACAGTAGAACAGGTAGACTGGGCAGAGCAGATACAGTAGAACAGGTAGACTGGGGAGAGCAGGTACAGTAGAACAGATAGACTGGGCAGAGCAGGTACAGTAGAACAGGTAGACTGGGCAGAACAGGTACAGTAGAACAGGTAGACAGGGCAGAGGAGATACAGTAGGACAGGTAGACTGGGCAGAGCAGGTACAGTAGAACAGGTAGACTGGGCAGAGCAGGTACAGTAGACCAGGTAGACTGGGCAGAGCAGATACAGTAGAACAGGTAGACTGGGCAGAGCAGGTACAGTAGAACAGGTAGACTGGGCAGAGCAGGTACAGTAGAACAGGTAGACTGGGCAGAGCAGGTACAGTAGAACAGATAGACTGGGCAGAGGAGATACAGTAGGACAGGTAGACTGGGCAGAGCAGGTACAGTAGAACAGGTAGACTGGGCAGAGCAGGTACAGTAGACCAGGTAGACTGGGCAGAGCAGATACAGTAGAACAGGTAGACTGGGCAGAGCAGGTACAGTAGGATAGGTAGACTGGGCAGAGCAGGTACAGTAGAACAGGTAGAATTTGGCAGAGCAGGTACAGTAGAACAGGTAGACTGGGCAGATTAGGTACAGTAGAACAGGTAGACTGGGCAGAGCAGGTACTGTAGAACAGGTAGAATTTGGCAGAGCAGGTACAGTAGAACAGGTAGACTGGGCAGAGCTGATACAGTAGAACAGGTAGACTGGGCAGAGCAGATACAGTAGAACAGGTAGACTGGGCAGAGCAGGTACAGTAGAACAGGTAGACTGTGCAGAGGAGATACAGTAGGACAGGTAGACTGGGCAGAGCAGGTACAGTAGAACAGGTAGAATTTGGCAGAGCAAGTACAGTAGAACAGGTAGACTGGGCAGATTAGGTACAGTAGAACAGGTAGACTGGGCAGAGCAGGTACTGTAGAACAGGTAGAATTTGGCAGAGCAGGTACAGTAGAACAGGTAGACTGGGCAGAGCTGATACAGTAGAACAGGTAGACTGGGCAGAGCAGATACAGTAGAACAGGTAGACTGGGCAGAGCAGGTACAGTAGAACAGGTAGACTGTGCAGAGGAGATACAGTAGGACAGGTAGACTGGGCAGAGCAGGTACAGTAGAACAGGTAGACTGGGAAGAGCAGATACAGTAGACCAGGTAGACTGGGAAGAGCAGATACAGGAGAACAGGTTGACTAGGCAGAGCAGGTACAGTAGAACAAGTATACTGGGCAGAGGAGATACAGTAGGACAGGTTGACTGGGCAGAGCAGATACAGTAGAACAGGTAGACTGGGCAGAGCAGGTACAGTAGAACAGGTAGACTGGGCAGAGCAGGTACTGTACAACAGGTAGAATTTGGCAGAGCAGGTACAGTAGAACAGGTAGACTGGGCAGAGCAGATACAGTAGAACAGGTAGACTGGGCAGAGAAGGTACAGTAGAACAGGTAGACTGGGCAGAGCAGATACAGTAGAACAGGTAGACTGGGCAGAGCAGGTACAGTAGAACAGGTAGACTGGGCAGAGCAGATACAGTAGAAGAGGTTGACTGGGCAGAGCAGGTACTGTAGAACAGGTAGAATTTGGCAGAGCAGATACAGTAGAACAGGTAGACTGGGCAGAGCAGATACAGTAGAACAGGTTGACTGGGCAGAGCAGATACAGTAGAACAGGTAGACTGGGCAGAGCAGGTACAGTAGAACAGGTAGACTGGGCAGAGCAGATAGAGTAGAACAGGTAGACTGGGCAGAGCAGGTACAGTAGAACAGGTAGACTGGGCAGAGGAGATACAGTAGAACAGGTAGACTGGGCAGAGCAGTTACAGTAGAACAGGTAGACTGGGCAGAGCAGGTATAGTAGAACAGGTAGACTGGGCAGAGCAGATACAGTAGAACAGGTAGACTGGGGAGAGCAGGTACAGTAGAACAGATAGACTGGGCAGAGCAGGTACAGTAGAACAGGTAGACTGGGCAGAGCAGGTACAGTAGAACAGGTAGACAGGGCAGGGAGATACAGTAGGACAGGTAGACTGGGCAGAGCAGGTACAGTAGAACAGGTAGACTGGGCAGAGCAGATACAGTAGAACAGGTAGACTGGGCAGAGCAGGTACAGTAGAACAGGTAGACTGGGCAGAGCAGGTACAGTAGAACAGGTAGACTGGGCAGAGCAGGTACAGTAGAACAGGTAGACTGGGCAGAGGAGATACAGTAGGACAGGTAGACTGGGCAGAGCAGGTACAGTAGAACAGGTTGACTGGGCAGAGCAGGTACAGTAGACCAGGTAGACTGGGCAGAGCAGATACAGTAGAACAGGTAGACTGGGCAGAGCAGGTACAGTAGGATAGGTAGACTGGGCAGAGCAGGTACAGTAGAACAGGTAGAATTTGGCAGAGCAGGTACAGTAGAACAGGTAGACTGGGCAGAGTAGGTACAGTAGAACAGGTAGACTGGGCAGAGCAGGTACTGTAGAACAGGTAGAATTTGGCAGAGCAGGTACAGTAGAACAGGTAGACTGGGCAGAGCTGATACAGTAGAACAGGTAGACTGGGCAGAGCAGATACAGTAGAACAGGTAGACTGGGCAGAGCAGGTACAGTAGAACAGGTAGACTGTGCAGAGGAGATACAGTAGGACAGGTAGACTGGGCAGAGCAGGTACAGTAGAACAGGTAGACTGGGCAGAGCAGATACAGTAGACCAGGTAGACTGGGAAGAGCAGATACAGGAGAACAGGTTGACTAGGCAGAGCAGGTACAGTAGAACAAGTATACTGGGCAGAGGAGATACAGTAGGACAGGTTGACTGGGCAGAGCAGATACAGTAGAACAGGTAGACTGGGCAGAGCAGGTACAGTAGAACAGGTAGACTGGGCAGAGCAGGTACTGTACAACAGGTAGAATTTGGCAGAGCAGGTACAGTAGAACAGGTAGACTGGGCAGAGCAGATACAGTAGAACAGGTAGACTGGGCAGAGTAGGTACAGTAGAACAGGTAGACTGGGCAGAGCAGATACAGTAGAACAGGTAGACTGGGCAGAGCAGGTACAGTAGAACAGGTAGACTGGGCAGAGCAGATACAGTAGAACAGGTAGACTGGGCAGAGCAGGTACAGTAGAACAGGTAGACTGGGCAGAGCAGGTACAGTAGAACAGGTAGACTGGGCAGAGCAGATACAGTAGAACAAGTATACTGGGCAGAGGAGATACAGTAGAACAGGTAGACTTGGCAGAGCAGATACAGTAGAACAGGTAGACTGGGCAGAGCAGATACAGTAGAACAAGTATATTGGGCAGAGCAGATACAGTAGGACAGGTAGACTGGGCAGAGCAGATACAGTAGAACAGGTAGACTGGGCAGAGCAGGTACAGTAGAACAGGTAGACTGGGCAGAGCATATACAGTAGAACAGGTAGACTGGGCAGAGCATTTACAGTAGAACAGGTAGACTGGGTAGAGTAAGTTAGAACATTTAGATGAAGCCATGGGGGAAATTCTGAAAGTTATCAACAAAGTCACTGTCATTGGTTTGGAGGCTGAATTCTCAAACTGCACAACTTATTACTTATCCTAAGCGATCAGTATTACTTAAAAATACATTAAATGGGCAATATTAACATGTAGTGAGATGAAGGAGCACTACTATACCCAGCAGATGGCTGCCATCACATACAGTCCCTGGAATACCCTGCTACTCTCATTGTACCATTCTTGCCTACCCTCCCGATTTGGCTGGGAGCCTCCCGAATATCGGGTGCCGCTCCTATCCCCCCAGAAAGGCAAGCAAGCCTCCTGGGCAACCGGCGACCCATCTGTATAAATCTTGGCAGCGCGCGCGCGTGGGGGGTGTGTGTGACACAATTCGCTCGGAATCGTTTCATCGTGGTCCCACCACCTGCTTCACAATGCCATTAATAACGTGTCATTTGCCGGTCACGCCCCCTTATTGCCGCGACACGCCCCCCCTATGTGGAAGCACAACAGCTCCTTCCCAGAAGGAGGAAGCTAAATGTCACCTGTCCCTCAGCCTGTGTATCAACAGCCCTAGCATCGTGTTCCCCGGCATCTCTGCTGAGTTCCATCACTAGGGGCTGATAGATTACATTACATAATGGATGGGGGTAACTAGATCAGTGTTTCCCAACCTCAGTTTTTTTTCCAACACCAACAGTCCAGGTTTTAGTGATATCCATGCTGGAGCACAGGTGGTTGAATCAAAATAACTGAGGTACTAATTAAGACACCTGTGCTCAAGTATGGGTATTCTTGAAACCTGGACTGTTAAGCTACATGCACATGTAAAGATTTTCTGTCCAACCATCCAACTAGTTGATTGGTTGGAATGAAAATCTGGTAACGTATGGGAGTAACTGATGATCAGCAATTTGCTCCTAAATGACAGAAAACAGATGAAAATGGCGTCAGACAAGTTTGTTAAATGTTTGATCTAAACAATTTGTACAAACAACAGTTTTTGTCCATTTTCCGGCGTTTGGGAGCAAATTGCTGATTGTCATTTGCTGTCATACTTTATCAGATTTTCATTCCAACCAATCAACTACTGTAGTTGGATGGTTGGACCGAAAATCTTTACGTGTGTACCCAGCCTTAGTGTGCCTGAGGACCGTGGTTGGGAACCCCTGAACTAGAGGCTTGCAGGCCCCTGGCAAACTCTAAGGCTGGGTACACACGTAAAGATTGGTTGGACAGAAAATCTTTACGTGTGTATGCAGCATAAATGTGGACCTCCTATTTGATTTCTATAAACCCTTAGGTCTACATGTTTTATCACATCCAAATCATTTCTATATCATGCATCTTAGAAATACGTAACTGCTCTAAATATAATTTACAGTGAAACTCCAATTCATTGACCAACACATACAACACAATATATGTAAACCCGTCAGCCAAGGACGTTCTACAGAAGTGGAGTTTTACTGTATATGCAAAATAAATAACAATCAGAATTGATTACTTTGTACATGTTATTACTTTATCGCGTTTTATACTTTACAATTTCTTCCTTTTGGCTTTGACCTCAGCAAAGTGATCAATAACTTCTTGGATATCTGGCTTCATAGCCACGTGCGGCTCTATGGCTAGACCTGCTAAACCCTTCCCTCTTTCCCGACTCACGGTGCTTCTCAGATAGCTGCTTATGGTTTTAAGTTTGGCACTGGCAGATGCCCCAATCACTAACAGGTCACGTCATACCAGCAGCACCCGCAGGTATAATAACCCTCCTCCTGCTAGTAATCACCTATTTGCCTTGACCTTTGCTGCTCGTTCATCTTCTTCGTGTTCAGCAGCAGCAGCCGCGGCATCCTACATGGCCGGGCTCATCCACCCCTCACTCAGCCCAGCATGCAGCAGATGGCCAATCACCTCTCTCTGTGATTACTGCGCATCCCCGTGCGTTCTCAGTGGTGGCGGCGTGCACTGCCTTCCAGCCACTCACAGCAGCAGCAGGGCCCAGCTGAGTTTGTGGGACCGCCGACTCTGGATCACTACTGCACCGCACCAAGCATCCTTAGGATGCTCCGAGCGGCTGTACAGGGTGTGCGGTGGTGGGCCCCCTTTACCTTGTGGGCCTCTGGACATCGGCCGGTCTAGCCACCCTGTAGTTATGCTTGACAGCTGGACGCATTAGACAATACCATTGTGCAGCTGAGCTGCTGAGGAAGAGGATCTGTGGCAGAGGTTTGGGGGGGGGTGAGGGGGTTCCCCTGTCACTCACTGACCCCATACCCCATAGCATCCTCCGCCTTTGTTACCATGTGCAGGGGCACCGACAGGGGGGGAGCGGGTACAGATTGCCGGGGCCCGGGTTTCCTGAGGGGCCGGGCGGGGGCCCGTGGCTGGCGCCGTTCCCCCTCCCTCACAGCAGCCCAGCACACAGCGTGTGCTGAGCTGCAGTGGAGACTGCTCGTGGCTGCAGCCACGAGCAGTCTCCTAAGCCTGTGGGGGGGTAGTGATCACACTGATCGCGCCCCCCTGGCTTTGAGCAGGGCTGAGGGGGCCCAGAGCGCCCCCCTCCCCAGCGCACAGCGCCGCTTCGCGGCACTGCAAATCTTTTTTTTTTCGGGAAGGAGGCGTGGCCACGCCGCTTGCGATTAGGCCACGCCCCCTATTACCCGGGCCCGCCGCGCCTCACAGCGGGCCTGACCATGTGAACCTGTGTCACAGGATGGTGGCGTATACTTGCCTACTTTTGAAAAAGCATTTCCGGGAGATTGTGATAGCAGCACCTATGAGCGCGGCATTAATATGGACGTGTACTGATCCGCCCTGGAGGCGTCTCATAAGGTTAACTTACATCCAAATGTAAATGAGCCCCAAAGCAGCAGTTGTTGCTCTGCAAGATCTACTTGTTGATGAAAAACACATTAATACATCATTATACCTTATAATAACCAATGCAGGGAGATGGCTGCTATGTCAGGGAGTCCGGGAGATTACTGCTATGTCAGGGAGTCAGGGAGATGGCTGCTATGTCAGGGAGATTACTGCTATGTCAGGGAGATTGCTGCTATGTCAGGGAGATTGCTGCTATGTCAGGGAGACAGGGAGATTACTGCTATGTCAGGGAGTCAGGGAGATTACTGCTATGTCAGGGAGTCAGGGAGATGGCTGCTATGTCAGGGAGTCAGGGAGATTACTGCTATGTCAGGGAGACAGGGAGATTACTGGTATGTCAGGGAGTCAGGGAGATTACTGCTATGTCAGGGAGACAGGGAGATTACTGCTATGTCAGGGAGTCAGGGAGATTACTGCTATGTCAGGGAGACAGGGAGATTACTGCTATGTCAGGGAGATTGCTGCTATGTCAGGGAGACAGGGAGATTACTGCTATGTCAGGGAGTCAGGGAGATTACTGCTATGTCAGGGAGACAGGGAGATTACTGCTATGTCAGGGAGTCAGGGAGATTACTGGTATGTCAGGGAGATTGCTGCTATGTCGGGGAGTCAGGGAGATCGCTGCTATGTCAGGGAGACAGGGAGATTGCTGCTATGTCAGGGAGTCAGGGAGATTACTGCTATGTCAGGGAGTCAGGGAGATTACTGCTATGTCAGGGAGTCAGGGAGATGGCTGCTATGTCAGGGAGATTGCTGCTATGTCAGGGAGACAGGGAGATTACTGCTATGTCAGGGAGTCAGGTAGATGGCTGCTATGTCAGGGAGATTACTGCTATGTCAGGGAGTCAGGGAGATTACTGCTATGTCAGGGAGTGAGGGAGATTACTGCTATGTCAGGGAGTCAGGGAGATTACTGCTATGTCAGGGAGTCAGGGAGATTACTGCTATGTCAGGGAGACAGGGAGATTACTGCTATGTCAGGGAGTCAGGTAGATGGCTGCTATGTCAGGGAGATTACTGCTATGTCAGGGAGTCAGGGAGATTGCTGCTATGTCAGGGAGTGAGGGAGATTACTGCTATGTCAGGGAGATTGCTGCTATGTCAGGGAGTCAGGAAGATTACTGCTATGTCAGGGAGACAGGGAGATTACTGCTATGTCAGGGAGTCAGGGAGATGGCTGCTATGTCAGGGAGATTACTGCTATGTCAGGGAGTCAGGGAGATTACTGCTATGTCAGGGAGATTGCTGCTATGTCAGGGAGTCAGGGAGATTACTGCTATGTCAGGGAGTCAGGGAGATTGCTGCTATGTCGGGGAGTCAGGGAGATGGCTGCTATGTCGGGGAGTCAGGGAGATTACTGCTAAGTCAGGGAGATTGATGCTATGTCAGGGAGTCAGGGAGATTACTGCTATGTCAGGGAGACAGGGAGATGGCTGCTATGTCAGGGAGTCAGGGAGATCACTGCTATGTCAGGGAGACAGGGAGATCGCTGCTATGTCAGGGAGTCAGGGAGATTACTGCTATGTCAGGGAGACAGGGAGATGGCTGCTATGTCAGGGAGACAGGGAGATGGCTGCTATGTCAGGGAGTCAGGGAGATGGCTGCTATGTCAGGGAGACAGGGAGATTGCTGCTATGTCAGGGAGATTGCTGCTATGTCAGGGAGTCAGGGAGATGGCTGCTATGTCAGGGAGACAGGGAGATTACTGCTATGTCAGGGAGACAGGGAGATTACTGCTATGTCAGGGAATCAGGGAGATGGCTGCTATGTCAGGGAGTCAGGGAGTGTGCTGCTATGTCAGGGAGACAGGGAGATTACTGCTATGTCAGGGAGTCAGGGAGATGGCTGCTATGTCAGGGAGTCAGGGAGATTATTAGACTCATCAGGGAGTCAGGGAGATTGCTGCTATGTCAGGGAGACAGGGAGATTACTGCTATGTCAGGGAGTCAGGGAGATGGCTGCTATGTCAGGGAGTCAGGGAGATTATTAGACTCATCAGGGAGTCAGGGAGATTACTGCTATGTCAGGGAGACAGGGAGATTGCAGCTATGTCAGGGAGTCAGGGAGATGGCTGCTATGTCAGGGAGTCAGGGAGATCGCTGCTATGTCAGGGAGACAGGGAGATCGCTGCTATGTCGGGGAGTCAGGGAGATGGCTGCTATGTCGGGGAGTCAGGGAGATGGCTGCTATGTCATGGAGTCAGGGAGATCGCTGCTATGTCTGGGAGTCAGGGAGATCGCTGCTATGTCTGGGAGTCAGGGAGATGGCTGCTATGTCAGGGAGACAGGGAGATGGCTGCTATGTCAGGCAGACAGGGAGATGGCTGCTATGTCAGGGAGTCAGGGAGATGGCTGCTATGTCAGGGAGACAGGGAGATGGCTGCTATGTCTGGGAGTCAGGGAGATGGCTGCTATGTCAGGGAGTCAGGGAGATGGCTGCTATGTCAGGGAGACAGGGAGATGGCTGCTATGTCAGGGAGTCAGGGAGATGGCTGCTATGTCAGGGAGACAGGGAGATGGCTGCTATGTCAGGGAGACAGGGAGATGGCTGCTATGTCAGGGAGACAGGGAGATGGCTGCTATGTCAGGGAGACAGGGAGATGGCTGCTATGTCAGGGAGTCAGGGAGATGGCTGCTATGTCAGGGAGACAGGGAGATGGCTGCTATGTCAGGGAGTCAGGGAGATGGCTGCTATGTCAGGGAGTCAGGGAGATGGCTGCTATGTCAGGGAGACAGGGAGATGGCTGCTGTGTCAGGGAGACAGGGAGATGGCTGCTGTGTCGGGGAGTCAGGGAGATGGCTGCTGTGTCGGGGAGTCATGGAGATGGCTGCTGTGTCGGGGAGTCAGGGAGATGGCTGCTGTGTCGGGGAGTCAGGGAGATGGCTGCTGTGTCGGGGAGTCAGGGAGATGGCTGCTGTGTCGGGGAGTAAGGGAGATGGCTGCTGTGTCTGGGAGTCAGGGAGATGGCTGCTATGTCAGGGAGACAGGGAGATGGCTGCTATGTCAGGGTGTCAGGGAGATGGTTGCTATGTCAGGGAGTCAGGGAGATGGCTGCTATGTCAGGGAGTCAGGGAGATCGCTGCTATGTCTGGGAGCCAGGGAGATCGCTGCTATGTCAGGGAGTCAGAGAGATGGCTGCTATGTCAGGGAGTCAGGGAGATGGCTGCTATGTCAGGGAGTCAGGGAGATGGCTGCTATGTCAGGGAGTCAGGGAGATGGCTGCTATGTCAGGGAGTCAGGGAGATGGCTGCTATGTCAGGGAGTCAGGGAGATCGCTGCTATGTCAGGGAGTCAGGGAGATGGCTGCTATGTCAGGGAGTCAGGGAGATGGCTGCTATGTCAGGGAGTCAGGGAGATCGCTGCTATGTCTGGGAGTCAGGGAGATCGCTGCTATGTCTGGGAGTCAGGGAGATGGCTGCTATGTCAGGGAGACAGGGAGATGGCTGCTATGTCAGGGAGACAGGGAGATGGCTGCTATGTCAGGGAGTCAGGGAGATGGCTGCTATGTCAGGGAGTCAGGGAGATGGCTGCTATGTCAGGGAGACAGGGAGATGGCTGCTATGTCTGGGAGTCAGGGAGATGGCTGCTATGTCAGGGAGTCAGGGAGATGGCTGCTATGTCAGGGAGACATGGAGATGGCTGCTATGTCAGGGAGACAGGGAGATGGCTGCTATGTCAGGGAGTCAGGGAGATGGCTGCTATGTCAAGGAGACAGGGAGATGGCTGCTATGTCAGGGAGACAGGGAGATGGCTGCTATGTCAGGGAGACAGGGAGATGGCTGCTATGTCAGGGAGTCAGGGAGATGGCTGCTATGTCAGGGAGACAGGGAGATGGCTGCTATGTCAGGGAGACAGGGAGATGGCTGCTATGTCAGGGAGTCAGGGAGATGGCTGCTATGTCAGGGAGTCAGGGAGATGGCTGCTATGTCAGGGAGACAGGGAGATGGCTGCTATGTCAGGGAGACAGGGAGATGGCTGCTATGTCAGGGAGACAGGGAGATGGCTGCTATGTCGGGGAGTCAGGGAGATGGCTGCTGTGTCGGGGAGTCAGGGAGATGGCTGCTGTGTCGGGGAGTCAGGGAGATGGCTGCTGTGTCGGGGAGTCAGGGAGATGGCTGCTGTGTCGGGGAGACAGGGAGATGGCTGCTGTGTCGGGGAGACAGGGAGATGGCTGCTGTGTCGGGGAGACAGGGAGATGGCTGCTGTGTCGGGGAGTCAGGGAGATGGCTGCTGTGTCGGGGAGACAGGGAGATGGCTGCTGTGTCGGGGAGACAGGGAGATGGCTGCTGTGTCGGGGAGTCAGGGAGTTGGCTGCTGTGTCGGGGAGACAGGGAGATGGCTGCTATGTCAGGGAGACAGATGCTATGTCAGGGAGACAGGGAGATGGCTGCTATGTCAGGGAGACAGGGAGATGGCTGCTATGTCAGGGAGTCAGGGAGATGGCTGCTATGTCAGGGAGACAGGGAGATGGCTGCTTTGTCAGGGAGTCAGGGAGATCGCTGCTATGTCAGGGAGTCAGGGAGATCGCTGCTATGTCAGGGAGTCAGGGAGATGGCTGCTGTGTCTGGGAGTCAGGGAGATGGCTGCTGTGTCAGGGAGTCAGGGAGATGGCTGCTGTGTCAGGGAGTCAGGGAGATGGCTGCTGTGTCAGGGAGACAGGGAGATGGCTGCTGTGTCAGGGAGACAGGGAGATGGCTGCTATGTCAGGGAGTCAGGGAGATGGCTGCTATGTCAGGGAGTCTCCCTGACAACGAGGGAGAGTTGGTCAGGATGATGGTGGAACGCGCTTACAGTATGTGGCTGGATTCTGGTTGGTGCTCTGTGCAGCTGCGTACCTAGAGTACTGTACCTATGAGGCTGTCACACTTCATCCATGGGATATCTATCTATATATATATATATATATATATATATATATATATATAACATAGAGCTGGGTATGTTTCTTATTATAGAGGGCAGTCAGTGTATATGTCTTCCAGCTGACAGTATAATGCTACAGTAATCATCTATATAATACCTTTCACCTATACTTTCCTTTATTACCAGGGCGGTTACAGTACAGATCTCCCCATCCTCATATATAGAATTATCACTTCATTCTGTACATAAATCGCCTCTTCCATTCTTGCTATGATGCAGGAAGCGCAGCTGGCTCCACGAAAGCCGAACACAACATCTTTCAGACTTAAACAATTCCCGCAATAATTTGTACATATGAAACCCATAAAAACGTAATGTTGAATTACTCTAACATACTTATTGATCTGAGAAACGGTTCATGCCAGCCAAACAGCCTGCAACACGCCCAGTCCCGTCTCGCAGGCCCGTGAGACAGTGGCGTGCATTTGCATTTCGTGTATCCGATTTCCAGAGGAGTTGGATCGGTGGGTATCGCTTGACCCTCGCAGCAGATGTGATGAAAGATCTGGCGGGCAGCCCCGGTGAAAGTTTCCCTCCCAACATCTTTGAATGATTCAAAACTGGTTATAATATTCGGGCAGAGATTAAACAAATCTCTCCGTAATAGAATCCCAGCCGCACCAGGCACCGAAGAGCGAACAGGAGACGGAGTAATGATGAACTGCTATGACCAGTAATGATGCATTTTTATGCTGTAATTAGGGCACCGCTCGCCCTCCCTCCCTCCAGCTCCCCGCCTGACCCCCACCCAATCTCACTCCCAGAGACACACAACTGGCAGCAGATGACAGGGAACCTCGCTGTAATTTACAATAAAGGGAATAAACATTCTGGCAGTGACAGAGTAACATGGCAGCTGAGTGAGTGCCGGGGACATTCGCAGAGACCCTCACGAGTCTGCAAATTAATTAATATCCCAGGGTGCGCCATTAATTCACTATTGTGTAGCAGCCACATCAAATCGCAGAAACCGTTCTAATCAGGTTTTATACAATTGGTGCAATTTTCAATGGTTTGTTATGAATAAAGAAATAACAGGCGGGTTCCCCGCTGCACGCCGGCGATAATAATAACGTATTTAATTTGGATGATTCTGGTCATTTCAGAAACTGACGGATGGACAGTTTTATTCTGCTCGCAGAACACTTTTCATGTAATGTACATGGTGCTTTACAGCTCGGAAACGTGATCTTTGGTTCGGAGGAGAAAATAAAAAATCTCCAATATGCCATGAGGCCTGCAGACGTGTACACTGATTCAGACCCACTCGCAAGCGCTATGCGCTCGCAAGTGGGTCAATGGCCGGGCACTGCGCGAGCCCCGGAGCAAGCGAGAAATCACTCGCTCCGGCGCCAGCATCTAAGAGGGGCTGCTGTCAATGTTGATCGACAGCTCGCCCCGTTTGGTAGACGGGTCGGCGGGGTGTGTGGCTGACCTAACAGAGGCGTTCCCAAAAGGAACGCCTGCCATTTGAGGGCGGCCCCACTGACATCACGAGTGATGTCAGTGGTGAGCTTCCTGCTCTATTAGAGCCAGAAGCTCACTGGGGCTTGTGGGGACGAGACCCTACCACAAGGGTCTCTTCGCAAGCCTGATGGTCGCGACCATCGCGACCATCACCTGGCCGCTCGTAAAAGCTGTGTGTGGTCACCCACAGCTATGCGAGCGGCCAGGATGCCGTTTTTTTAAAAAAAAGCTGACACCCCGATTCAGAGCGAGCGCTCGCTTTTTGCGAGCGGCTCTGCATCAGTCCCACTGTACAGATATGTACCATGAGCAGTAGTGACACGCGATAAGGGGCTGCGTCTCACGGTCACATGAGCTCATCCCATGGTGGACAAACAAACAAAAGAAAACAGGTGAACAACACAAAAAGTTCAACGTAATTATTAGGGGTGTACTTTGGGCCTGATTCAGAGCTGAACGCTCTGACCAGAGCGCTCGCTCTGAATCAGTGCCCTCCTACCTTTTTTCGGAGCGTCCTCATGGACGCTCGCATAGCTGTGGGTGATGGTCGCGATGGTCTTGACCATCGAGACCATTGGGCTTGCGACGGAGACCCTGCGGTAGGGTCTCAGGGTCTCTATCAGAGCCAAAATTACTCCCACTGACATCACTAGTGATGTCAGTGGGGCCGGCTTGAGACGGTAGGCGTTCCCATGGAAACGCCTCCGTCTGGCAGACACGCCCCCGGCACGCCCACCAAAGGGGGCGTGCTGTCAATCAACATCCACAGCACGCCCCCTTTGGTGCGAGACCTGGAGCGATGGAGAGCCCGTCGCTCGCCAGGTCTCGCGCATGCTCACGACGGAGCTCCCTCCGTCATGCAAATGCGCAGTGGGGGATCATCGACCCGCTTGCGAGCATACTGCCGCTCATGAGCGGGTCTGAATGACCCCCTTTGTACTAACTTTAGGCCAGACAGAGTTTAGTAGGAGACACAGTTGTGAAATAACGAGTTACATTTGCCTACTTCTGTGCTGCATTTTCTGGAGAGGATTGTAGAGTTATAATGTGGAGGTAAAAGAATGGGCAGGTGGCTTCTGCTCAATATAAAAGATACATACTAAGGGGTAAATTTACTAAAGTTCGATTTTAATTGTAGAGTAATTTGTCGTTCGATTTTGCATCTAGAGATGTACTAAAGGCAAAATCAAATGTAAAATGGAACTTAGGGCCTGATTCAGAGGTGCACGCAAAAAGCGAGCGCTTGCTCTGAATCAGGGCGAGCGCTGTTTTTTGTTGTTGCGGCCTCCTGGCCGCTCGCATAGCTGTGGGTGACCACCCACAGCTATTGCGAGCGGCCAGGATGATGGTCGCGATGGTCAAGACCATAGCCACCATCGGGCTTGCGACGAGACCCTTGTGGTAGTGTCTTGTGGCCGCAAGCCCCAGAGAGAAGCTCTCCCACTGACATCACTGGTGATGTCAGTGGGGCCGCCCACAAACGGCAGGCGGTCGCTTGGGAACGCCTCCGTTTGTGAAGTCACCCCCGGCCATGCCTAGAAAACGGGGTGAGCTGTCGATCAACATCGACAGCCGCCCCTTTCGTAGTGAGTGCCGGAGCAAGTGCTTTTTGCACTTGCTCCGGGGCTTGCACACGCACAGTTTGCATGCCGCATGTGCGCACTGGGCCACCATCGACCCGCTTGCGAGCGCAATGCACTTGCGAGCGGGTCTAAATCAGGCACGTAAAACCAAATTTTACTCAGATCGCACTCAGGGCTCGATTCAGACATGGTCGCTAAGAAGCGTTCGCTCATAGCTGCCGATGCATTGTGCGCATGCGTATGCATCACAGTGCCTGTGCGCAAATCACTGTGAAAGATCAGGAAGCGTTCGCTCGCCGAGCATAGACAGCCTTGCAGAGTTAGTGACAGGAGAAGCCGTTTGTGGGTGGTGACAGGGGCAGGCCACTAGAAACAGGGGAGTGTAGATGTGAACGCAGGCGTGCCTGTCCGAAATAACGCAGTTTCATAGGCGTGCATAATTAACAGGCAGCATCATAGTACACGTCATCTGGTTGTATTTCACACTGAAGTGATCACAGTGCTTGCAGTAGGGCATAGTCTACCTCAAGCACTGCATTCGCTTCCGATGGTACCCGATGTACCGATGCTTGCATACACTTCCTGGAGATGATGTGCACAAGTGGGCGACAAGCTGTTGGGGATGTCTGCATACAAGAAAGTGATCACCTGCTGTGCTGAAATTGCATATGCTTGGAGCAAAAGAACGCATCTAGCGAGTGGGTCTGAATGAGATCCTCAAATCTAACATCAGAAAAACTTTGGTACTTTTACATAGACCAACACACAAATCCCTTATTTACTATTATTGGATTTGAAATCGAACACAAAATCGAACTTCAAATCCCCAAATGAATAGACCTGCTTCATGCTTGCGATTTCAGCATGAGCAGGTCAGATTGACAGATACATGTATACATCAGTGAGATGCATGCATGTATCTTACTGTAAAAAGCTTAGAAAGAGTTACATTTCTAAAAAGAATTACATGGGGTCCCCCCCTAAAACATAACCAGCCCGAGACTTTTCATAGCCAGTCCTGGTTGTCTAAGCACAGGGGAAATATTTGTGTAGGGTTCCACTGTACTAAGAAAAACCTGCACTGGGCTCTGATCCTGTCCTGGTTCTGGAAATACAGGGGAAAAAATATGTAGGGTTCCCCTGTAATCTCCAGAACCAGCACCGGACCCTTTCTAGTGGGGTGCTGATTCCACAGACAGGGGAGTCCTTTCATTGGGCCCCCGAGCCACAGCATCAGTTCTGACCGCTAGTCAGCTCAGGCCAGGGATCTGTGGGGAGTTGGGGACCCCTCCCAGTAAAGGGGTCCCCATCTCCAGGGTGCCCCAGCCTAGGCTTATAGCCTGGGGCTATCCCCACCACCCCTGGGCGGTGGGCGGCAGGTTGATAGTGTAGGTGTTGTGCAAAAAAATAGGAGTATAAACATTGTCTTTACAGTAGAACTGCAGATCCCAGCAAGCCTCCTCCATATGCTGGTACTTGGATAACCACAAGTACCAGCATGCGAGGCAATAAGGGCCCGCTGGTACCTGTAGTTCATCTGTAAAGAAATGTTTAAATAAACACAAGACACAACGTGAAATTCAAAGTTTAATACATACTGTACATACACACTCACACATACTCACCTATATTACCTGGAGTGGTCCTCTTCTCCCTGTAGGCATCCATGATCCATAAACACAAACCACACACTAAGTAATAACCACGATGGTTGTTACCTCCCGAATGAAGCACTCAGACATGGCTACTGCCTTTGTAGAGCCGTATCTGAGCATTCATTGGCTGAGAGAGGTCAGCCCCCGCCTCTCTCAGCCAATGAACAATTCCCTTCATTGAAGTCAATGGAGGGAAGCGCAAAATAAACTTTAGTTACCCTGCAGCTCTCCATTGACTTCAATGGAGGGAGCCATTCATTGGCTGAGAAGGGCGGGGGCTGACCTCTCTCAGCCAATGAATGCTCAGATACGGCTCTACAAAGGCTAGAGCCATGTCTGAGTTCTTCATTCGGGAGATATCAACCATTGAGGTGAGTGGGGGCCAGTGCTGGATGACTGCAGGGCGGTGAGGCGACGGCGAAGCGTTGGGTGCGGGGTGCGGTAAAAAGCCCATAGGCTACTATAGGATAATGCCAGGTTTTTCTGGCGTTACCCTCAGCTCCGATAATAGGATAACCGGGGCTAAGTACAATTGAAAATGCTGTAAAACCCCCCAAAACTGTGTTTTTACAGCATTTTTCCTTTAGTACATACCGCCTCCTATGTATCAATGTTGTATGGAGCAAATCGCTATCTGTCCAGGTTACGAGACTAATTTATCACCTTTCACTGGCAGAATTTGGCATTACGTGTTCCTAGTCCTACCCCAACCGCGCCACCCAGCAGAATGAACTGACCGTTGCCCAATCTCTGCTATATTTACATATTGTAAACGTGGTAAATTGCCCAAATAGAGTGTAAGATAGTTATTTGCGGAACGAGAGTGCGCAGTGTTGTGTCCGGGGAATACCGCTCTCTTGTGTAACGTTGCAGCCACTCGCACCTTCCCTACTAACGCTCCCTCTTCTCTGATTGCTGCGGATGTGCTTTCCTTCTGCTTCCTATGTGCCGAGGATCTGCCAGTTCTATTATTTTCCTGCTTTATGAGACATGTTGGTCATTAACATTCGCTAACATCTATCCCATTGATATGGAGGTAATGATGTGGAGATGTATAATTACAACGTTCCCTCACACTACAATATGTACCAGAGCGGATTCATAAATCACGCGCCGCTGATGAACGTCCCCCACATTTACTTTCTGACAGGAATCTTATTCGGTTTCTAGAAGAGCGATTAGCAGCACAAACCTGCTCCGTAATACAGCAAAGTAATGAGAGACACAGGGAAAAGCTACGCACATTGTTTCCATAAATGCCGACATTTCAGTATCATTTCCCCAGGGCCTGAGACCTCTACACCTGTTACACTCATATTGTGTCAGAGCGCATTGGGGAGCTACAAGCCCCATCATAGCGTGCATCTGAATGGTTTCAAATAATAACCGTCACCTTGTACAAAGTGCGGACCCGCGGACAGAAGGAAGATGATTGGTCAGTGTGTACTGTATGTACAACCATCCTCTACAGATATATCAGCTAGGTGTGTACCCATCTTAAGCCATGCTGGGCTCCGGTAGATTCTAGTGCCCTGTACAACAGCCCACTGTCTGAAGGTGCCACTTCCCGCTCTCACATTCAGGCCACGAGACAATCTGCATTCTTGTTACAAATTGCTACAGTGTGTAAGTCTTAAACATGACATAAATAGGTTTCAGAGCTGGTGATGGTTCCAGACAGCTCGGTGTGACCGCTCATTAAACAGCGTGTGTCTGCTTTTACTAGAGGCTGTTTCTGTCCCAATTAGTTACTGTGCGGTTCCATGCTCTGAATAGCACACGAGGGCCCGGTCCTGGGCGACGGTCTCTGCAAAGCATTATATATACCCCAATAACCCACTGCTGGGAGGGAGAGGAGGGAGAATTCCATCCAGTTGAATCCTAGCAGCAGCTGGTTGGAATTACAGTCACTGGGGAGGAGAAACGTTATGTGATTACATGCAATTCTATAGCCCTCATTTTCCTATTAGCGAGGCTGACTCACTAACCCCACTTATCCGTACAGGGAAAGCACTTTCTACCATATATTATATATACATATAAATATATACAGGGATGACGCAAGGAATTTACAGACAACGGGTCCTTGTGAGAAATGAAAACCCGCGTTCCTGCCAAGGCTAGAAGGAAAATGGAATGAAAGTGATCGGTTTCTTCATTACATTGTAAAATATAACTAAATTGGTTCACATGAAGTTGTTTAATATTCTGGTATCAGAAGTATTGCTGAGTCCTCGCTGCAGTAATAATAACATGTGGGGTCTGTAGCTTGGGAGATGCTGACAGCAGGGGTACAATGAATCCCCCTGTACTGAGCTGTGATAATAATACATTACCAGTAACAGGTTATATGTTGTTCAGGGGACCTTGTTGCTATTTAAGTGGATCCCATATGCAGTCCTTCAAGGGGTTCCCTAATGGTGCCAGTATTTGCCTTTCCTGGCCACACTCATGACATGCAGAGGAGACACTGGCCACCACTGCCACACTCTACCCATAGAGCTGGCCCGAACCGATTTGATACCCTAGGCAAGATTTTGTCTGGTGCCCCCTAGGACCGACGCTAGTTTTGCCTCTGACCAGCACCCTGCTCCCAGCACAGTACCCATCGCCCAGCAGCACAGATCACCCATCACCCCTCACCCACAGTCAGGGGTGTAGGGAGGGCGGCTGCAGTGGAGCGCAAGCTGTGTACCCAGCAGCTGTCTAAGCTGACAGCCTGCTGGGCAGAGGCGGACTGGACCGGGGGGCAGGTTGCTATGTGCCCCCTGGGCCGCAGCGCCATGCGGGCCATGGGCAGTCTGTGTCTCTGTGACACAGGCTGCACTGCGTGTGTAGTGCTGACCTGACAGAGGACCTGATTCATGTTCATTCGTGTTGACGCCTCTATGTCTGAGCGAGTGTTCGAAAAATGTGCTCACTATTTTGTAAAGACGCCCCCTGGCCGTTCGCAACACACGTCATCTCTGGCATTTATTAGATTAATTGGGAACATTGAAAGGCATCTGAACTGCTCGCAGTGCTTGTGGTAGGATTTACTTCCCGCTACCACTGCGAGCAGTTCAGGCTAAAAGACAACCAAGTGATGTGGTCGGTGCCGCTCCTTTACTAATTATGCACTCCCATAAAACGCCCGTTTTGACCGTTTGGCACGCCTGCGTTCGGATCTCCACTCCCCCGTTTTCAAGCACCTTCCCGTTACCAACCACAAACGGTACATTCTGTCAATCAAATTAGCAGCTCCTCGCTGTTTTACAAGCACACGATTTCCGACCGCAGTTACTGTTTTGCGCTTGCGCATTATGACCCATACACAAGCGCAGTTGTGCGAACATCGATCAGAGCGAACGAGCGGCCGCTTACGAGCGGCTCTGAATCAGACCCAGAGTTTGGTCAGCGCTACACAGTGACTAACACACATCCGCCGGTGCCGGCAGCGGTGCGTTTGTTTTAATTAGTAGCCAATCAGAGTCTGTCAGACTCTCACTGACTGCTGCTGCGCCCACTGCCGGAGCTGCTCCATCTTCCAGCTCCTGCAGTGGGTAATGGGAGAGATGGCATGATGTCTCTCCCATAATGCAGAGCGGGACGGCCCAGGAGGACGGACGGAGGAGCGGATGGCGGTGGCAGGAGCAGAGATTCAGGTAAGTGGGTTTTTTCTTATTTTTATTACGTGTGGCTACTGGGGGAGACCACTACTGGGGGCACTACAAGGGGGAGACCACTACTGGGGGCACTACAAGGGGGGGATCACTACCGGGGGGACTACAAGGGGGGGATCACTACTGGGGGGACTACAAGGGGGAGACCACTACTGGGGGCCCTACAAGGGGGAGACCACTACTGGGGGCACTTTAAGGGTGGGGCTACTACTGGGGACACTTTAAGGGGGGACCAGTACTAGGGACACTACAAGAGGAGGACTATTACTAGGGGCACTACAAGGGGAGGGTGACTACTACTAGGGGCACTACAAGGGGCGGACTACTACTAGATGCACTACAAGGGGAGGGGACTACCACTAGGGGCACTGCATAGAGGGGAGGGGACTACCACTGGGGGCACTGCATCGGGGGACCACTACTGGGACCTCAATATAAAGGGCAATACTGGGGGGTATTGCATAGGGGGGGACTACAACTGAGGCCACTATTTAATGGGCTCTGCATAAGGGTCACCACCATTGGGGGCACAGCATGGGGAAGATTGCTACTGGGGGCACTATATAGGGGGTACCACTACTGGGGTCACTATATAAGGGGCTTACTACTGGGGGCACTGCACAGGGGGCACCACTACTTGGGGCACTGTATAAGGGGCACTGCATAGGGGGATCACTACCAGGGGCACTACTGGAGGCCTGCATAAGGGGGTCCTCTCCTTGGGCACAGGGGGAACTGCATATGGGCACCACTACAAGGGGCTGCCCTATATCTTTATTTTTACTTTACATTAATCCCATATGGACTCGCCTCCTCCCTGGAACACTTGAGGGGGGCACCGCAGCATGCAGGTGCTCCGGGGACACTGGCTACACGCTACTCCTCTGCCCATAGTAAACCTCATCCACAGAGCTGTAACTAGACATTTTAGTGCCCTGTGCTAGTAAGAGCATTGGTACCCCCACACCCCATATTTTAAATAGGGACAGCGAGCAACAAAGGTACTATGTGTCTTCCTGCAGACAAGCTCAGCCTGCTGGACCCTGCAAAGGCCCATATGTGGAGGAGCTGCTGTGGCTGGGCATGCCCAGCAGCCCACCTCCAGCGACCATTTTTGTTACTGCCAATGCCCCCATTGTCTCTGTTCCCTGCTCCCCCCAACTGAGAGCTCCGATTATGGTAGAGCAACAAGAGCAGATCTGCCGGCACCATTTGCCCATCCCAGTCCCGCTGCTACAATGTAATATGGGGGACATAGTAGCTAAGATGATGCATATCAGCACAAATTGCGCCAATGGCAGTCCGACCCGCCTGCTTTACTCTGGTAAGTGGGTGAAGCTGGGTGGACGGGTGGCATTGTGGGATACTTGTATGTCTTTCTGGGCAGCAGGGAGCAGCATCCTGCCATTATAGGAGCGTAGGAAAATATGTATTAAACTCTGCTTAAAGTATATAGCCAGAGAGCAGGGAAATATACATACATACATCAGCTGTCTATGGGGACCATGAACGTCAGATATATAATATTATGTCCACTAAATAGGTTATTTTCTGCAAATATGCCCTCACTCCTTCCTCAGCATCAGCTAGAATTATTATTGTGCTACCTCATGTGTTATGTGCGCCCATCCCCACTTAGATTGTAAGCTTTCATGCCGTGGTATGTAATGTGTTTGTATCACCTCAATGGTATATCCGGTCACATGGTCGACAGGAACCGTGTCAACATTCATAGTGTCAACTCGACAAATATGCCATTTTCCGGTATGCAGTCGGGAAGCCGGTGAACCTAATCCCGACAGCCGGCTTCCCGACTGTCATATCCTGGCAAGGGTGTAAAGACAGGCGTCGATATGCCGACGCCTGTCATTAGACATACGCTGGGAGACCGACACCCGGCATCCTGATCGAAGGGATGCCGGGTGCCGATTGCGGATAGCCGCAGGGGGGGAGGATTATGTTTAGGGCTCCTGGGGGGACTTAGAGTTAGGCAACCTCCCGGGAGGTTAGGGATAGGCTAGGGGCAGGGGGGGTTAGGATTAGGCACCCCCGGGGGGAGGTTAGGGTTAGGCACCCCCCCCGGGGGTTTAGGCAGCGGGGAAGGGGGGGTTAGGTTTAGGCACTTAGCGGGGGGATTAAGGTTAGGTACTGGGGGGGAGGTTAGGGTTAGGCACCCTTAATGGAGGGTTAGGGGGTAGAATTAGGTTAGCTAATACTTACCTGAGGACGATCGGAGTTTCCACTGCTGCCGGGATGCTGGTGTCAGGATTCCAACCGCCGGACATGCGTCCGGCAGTAAATCATAGCGATTCCCGTTTTCCTGATGACCAGCGCATGCGCACAGTCTAGTGCCCAGAGTCTACTGCTGTGGTCAGTGCGCTGCTGGCCACCGGGGAGAGAGGATGGGGCCCCGAATGGGGAATGAACACAGGTCCCCTCCTCTCTTAATACGCCCCTGAGAGGGAGTGTTAGGGCTAGGCTAATGGGGGGAGATTAGGGTTAGGCAATAGAAAGTGGTTTAGGGATTAGTAAAGAGGGATAGACTACTCCCTAGAACTCCCTAGAACACTGCTGCTGGGATGTCGATGCTGGAGCGGCTTCTCACGTGACCTGGGAGAACACGCTGGAGACTGAGAATATCAACATGTTAACTGCTGTCCACCCATACCACACCCACCTCAATGTATAGCGCTGTATAATGTGCTTTATAAATAAAGGTTATTGACAATTGAACACGTAAATGTACTGAAATGGACTTTACAGTAGAGATGTGCGGTTGAGTTCTCTAGAAATCCGATTCCACCCAAAATTTAGTGAATCCGGAGAGGTCCGAGTCACGGTTGTGATGCTCCATTCGCGATTTGGAATCTGGATTTTAAATCCAAATTTTGGGTTTTGGAGAGAGACACTACAAGACAAGTCTAAACTTGCCAGTTGCATGGTTAGTGGAAGAAGGGTTGAACTGCAGTACTCAATATTGTTTTTACTCCTGTTCCCAAAGGGTTCCCAAAAAGAAACTTATACCAAAGAGAGATTGTGAGAAGTGTATAACATAATTTATATGCCAAAAAATTAAACATACACTTTTTTTTTAGATATTCAAGGTCAAAGGTCACATGTGACCTTGAAATGTAAAAGTCAATATTTAAATATAAAACAATTTTTTATGAAAACTCTGGTCCCTTAGCTTCAAAACAAGACCAACATGAAAGTTCTACCACAATTGTTTGCAATCCTGTAGCATGAAAACCGTGTATCACTGAGGGCTAAAATGTTACATATGAAGTTACTTTATGCCGTCTATCATCCTACCAAATTTCACGGAAATCTGAGACCGTCGGGTTGGAAGCTGTGATGATTTGCATGGAATAACCCTTTATTGCCCAGTAAGCAATAGATCATCCACATACACCACTACGATGAACAAGCTTTTTATTTCCACTTGTAGTATTAGCAGTGATCAGTTTTAGAACATACAAAATCTATTTCTAGTAACACACTGTCAAGCTTGGTGTCCCAGCAGCGGCCACTTTGTATTAGCCCATACCATGATTTCTTTAACAGACTTACAGTACTTTTCCCTCTGGAAATGCGTCAGCACTGTATTGTTCCAGTGGCTCCATGTAAATCTCTTACACTAGATCACAGGTTAATAAGGTTTAATCAAAATCCAGATGGTACAGCAGTAAATCATACATAGCAGATATAGCAATGACATACGTAATGTACTGTACCTTGCAACAGATGAGAAGACCTCCCTGTAATCAACGCCTGATTTCTGGGTGTAACCCTTGGCAACAAGCCAGGCTTTGTAGCTAGCAAGACTTCCATCAGTGTATATCATACTTGACTGCCCTCCCGATTTGGTTGGGAGCCTCCCAAAAATCGAGTGCCGTACCCAACCTCCCAGGAAGGCAGGCAATCCTCCTGGCTGCTGACGACCCCTCCTATCCCCCCGCAATGACATGTAAAAGCCCCGCAGCAGCGGGGGGCTGTGACGCGATTCACGTGGCGTCATTTTGGCCCCACCCCCTGCTTCACACTGCCTGTAATATCGGCAGAGTGTAGCGGGGGCGGGGCCAAAATAACCTAACTGCATGGCTCTGCCCCCCACCCCGCTTTTGTCCAGGAATGATGATGTTTGTCCATGCAAGATGACATTTTGCCTCTTTCTGAGTCCCGTTTTTTGAGGGAAAAATCCAAACTCGGCGTGCAAACTCGAACCTATCCGAGCCTGCACATCCCTAATGTGAAGTTTTAAAAATCGTGAAAAATCCACCTGCCACAACCACTTGCAATCCAAAAAACACCTGCCGCATTTTTTTGGGGATCCCTCCTGAGTCTATTTCACTAGTTTAGAAGTTTGTCCCACAACTTTTTTTTTAGCCCCAAAAATGAAAGTACCTTTTTTGGGGTGTCCGGTGGTTCTTTTTCTATATTTTTCACACCAAACACCTTTTGGGGACTGTCCAAGGGGTGTAGGGTTTTTTTTTTAAAAGTTTGTACGCCTAAACCCCAATTCTGCACTTTATTTCGTCACCTATTCATAGGTGATACTTTTTCGCTGGATCTGAAAAGTCTGGAAAATTGAATACGGGGATAAGTAAGAAATGCGAAAATGATGTCATCAGCGATAAAGTATGGCCGATAACGGCTTTTCGCAGCCAAATTGAATATATGGCCCTTTGTCTATGTCTGATGTGTAAACATACCATTCCTCCTGTCCGGCATGGTTTCGGGATTACTTTTTTGTTTTTAACCCCCTGGATGCCTACATGGACCGAAGAGGACATGAACAACGCATAGGAGAGGTGAGTATGGATTTTTTTTTTCAGGTAACCCTATGAACTCGTACTGGACAAGGGGACATTATAACTTCAGGAATACTAGGTGAGTATGTGTGATAGTTAGGGGTGAGCGGGTTCGGATTTCTGAAATCCGAACGCCCCCCAAGCCCCCCCGATCCGAGGCCGATCCGAGTCAGGCTCGACTTTTCCCGCCTGACTCGGATCTGAAATCGAGGCAAAACGTCATCATCCCGCCTTCCGGGTCTCGCGGGTTTTGGATCCTATATAAGGTACCCACGTCGGCGCCATTTTCTCACTCGGCTGTGGACAGTGAAGAGGGAGGGTGGGAGTTAGGGCTGGCTGGGCTGTGTAGTGTAGTGTAGTGTAGTGCAGAGTAGTGTTGTGCTGTGCTGTGCTGCGCTGTGCTGCTGTTGTCCACTACTTCAAAGTCCATAGGGGCTGGTTGTGTTGTGCTGTGCTGCTGTTGTTAATAGGGGCTGTGTCCACTACTTCAAAGTCCATAGGGGCTGGCTGGACTGTGTTGTGCAGTCAGTTGTCCATAGGGGCTGTGTCCACTCCAAAGTCCTGTGCAGTGTCCCAGTCCTAAAGGGGTGCTGTAGTGTTGTCCAGGGGGTGCTCTGTCCATCAGGGGTGCCCCCCCCAAGTGCTAAAAAAAATTTTTTTTTTCTGTGTTTGTGAATTGTGTGCGCAGTAGCCGCACGTGCATCAACAAAGTAGTGCCAAGCGTGCGCCTGTGTCATAAGTAAAGGGCCGGCTGGCTTGACCGTTAAAGGGTGCTGTAACCCCCAAAGTACACTCCAAACCAAATAAAAAAATATTTTCTGTGTTTGTGAATTCTGTGCGCTGTAGCCGCACGTGCATCAACAAAGTAGTGCCAAGCGTGCGCCTGTGTCATAAGTAAAGGGCCGGCTGGCTTGACCGTTAAAGGGTGATGTAACCCCCAAAGTACACTCCAAACCAAATAAAAAAATATTTTCTGTGTTTGTGAATTGTGTGCGCAGTAGCCGCACGTGCATCAACAAAGTAGTGCCAAGCGTGCGCCTGTGTCATAAGTAAAGGGCCGGCTGGCTTGACCGTTAAAGGGTGCTGTAACCCCCAAAGTACACTCCAGTCCAAACCAAATAAAAAAAATATTTTCTGTGTTTGTGAATTGTGTGCGCAGTAGCCGCACGTGCATCAACAAAGTAGTGCCAAGCGTGCACCTGTGTCATAAGTAAAGGGCCGGCTGGCTTGACCGTTAAAGGGTGCTGTAACCCCCAAAGTACACTCCAGTCCAAACCAAATAAAAAATATATTTTCTGTGTTTGTGAATTGTGTGCGCAGTAGCCGCACGTGCATCAACAAAGTAGTGCCAAGCGTGCGCCTGTGTCATAAGTAAAGGGCCGGCTGGCTTGACCGTTAAAGGGTGCTGTAACCCACAAAGTACACTCCAGTCCAAACCAAATAAAAAAATATTTTCTGTGTTTGTGAATTGTGGGCCTGATTCAGACCCACTCGCGAGCGACTGTCCGCTCGCAAGTGGGTCGATGTTATGGACTGAGCATGCGCACGATGGAGGGAGCTCCGTCGTGCGCATGCGCCAGATGCGACGAGCGAAGGAAAGTCCTTCGCTCGTTGTGTCTGATCAAAGGGGGTGTGCTGTCAATGTTGATTGACAGCACGCCCCCTTTGGTGGGCGTGCCGGGGGCGTGCCTCCCTGACGGGAGCGTTCCCACGGGAACGCCTCCCGTCAGAAGCCGGCCCACTGACATCACTAGTGATGTCAGTGGGAGTGATTTTTGGCTCTGATAGAGCCAAAATCACTCCGGAGCTTGCGGTTGAAAACCACAACCGCAGGCTCCGGCTCGCAAATTCGATGGTCGCGATGGTCTCGACCATCGCGACCATCACAATGCATGCTCGTATAGCCTGTGGGTGGTGACCCACAGCTATACGAGCGTCCAGGAGGACGCTCCATGAAAATGGAGCCCGGCCCTCATTCAGAGCGTGCGCTCTGCTCAGAGCGTACAGCTCTGAATGAGGGCCTGTGTGCGCAGTAGCCACACATGCATCAACAAAGTAGTGCCAAGCGTGCGCCTCTGTCATAAGTAAAGGGCCAGCTGGCTTGACCGTTAAAGGGTGCTGTAACTCCCAAAGTACACTCCAGTCCAAACCAAATAAAAAAATATTTTCTATGTTTGTGAATTGTGTGCGCAGTAGCTGCACGTGCATCAACAAAGTAGTGCCAAGCGTGATCCTGTGTCATAAGTAAAGGGCCAGCTGGCTTGACCGTTAAAGGGTGCTGTAACCCCCAAAGTACACTACAAACCAAATAAAAAAATATTTTCTGTGTTTGTGAATTGTGTGCGCAGTAGCCGCACGTGCATCAACAAAGTAGTGCCAAGCGTGCACCTGTGTCATAAGTAAAGGGCCAGCTGGCTTGACCGTTAAAGGGTGCTGCAACCCCCAAAGTACACTCCAAACCAAATAAAAAAATATTTTCTGTTTTTGTGAATTGTGTGCGCAGTAGCCGCACGTGCATCAACAAAGTAGTGCCAAGCGTGCGCCTGTGTCATAAGTAAAGGGCCAGCTGGCTTGACCGTTAAAGGGTGCTGTAACCCCCAAAGTACACTCCAAACCAAATAAAAAAATATTTTCTGTGTTTGTGAATTGTGTGCACTGTGGCTGCACGTGCATCAACAAAGGAGCAGCGCCAAGCGTGCCCCTGTGTCCCATAAGTAAAGAGCTGGCTGGCTCATTTCTTAAAGGGTGGTGTAACCCACAAAGTGCACTATTCTCCTGCAAAAATAAAAAAATATTTTCTGTGTTTGTGTGCGCTTTAGCCGCTCGTATATATCAATATAACATAAATGGAGGACCAAACTTTCTCCGATAAAAATAAAATAGGGAAAGATCAAGAACCACTTCCTCCTAGTGCTGTTGCTGCTGCTGGGAGTTGTTCATCATCCCAGAGAGGAAGTAGGAACACCACTACTTTTACTAAACAATTGACCACCAACAGTCCTTAGCGATGAGGATGAAGTACGACAGCAGTCATCCTGAAGCAAAACGTATAACTGAGGCCTTGACTGCTATGTTGGTGTTAGACGTGCGTCCGGTATCTGCCATTAGTGCAGTGGGATTTAGACAATTGATGGAGGTAGTGTGTCCCCGGTTCCAAATCCCGTCTAGATTCCACCTGCATCCTCAAAGCAGCAGTGACAAGCGTGCGTCTGTCTGTTAAAGGGTGGTGACACCCTCAAAGTGTGCTCCACAAACAATAAAAATATTCTTCTTTTTTTTCTGTCTTTGTGAATTGTGTGGGCTGTAGCCGCACCTGCATCCTCAAAGCAGCAGCGACAAACGTGCATCTGTCTGTTAAAGGGTGGTGTAACCCTCAAAGTGCGCTCCACAAACAATAAAAATATTCTTTTTTTTTTCATTCTTTGTGAAATGTGTGGGCTGTAGCCGCACCTGCATCCTTAAAGCAGCAGCGACAAGCGTGCATCTGTCTGTTAAAGGGTGGTGATACCCTCAAAGTGTGCTCCACAAGCAAAAAAAAATATTCTTTTTTTTTCTGTCTTTGTGAATTGTGTGGGCTGTAGCCGCACTTGCATCCTCAAAGCAGCAGCGACAAGCGTGCGTCTGTCTGTTAAAGGGTGGTGTAACCCTCAAAGTGCTCCAAAAAATAAAAAACAATTTTTTTTATGTGTTTGTGACTTGTGTGCGATGTAGCCGCACGTGCATCAACACAGTAGCAGCGCCAAACGTGCGCCTGTGTCATAAGTCAAGGGCCGGTTTGGACATCTGGTCCGGGCTGAAGGACGTGCCAACAATTTCTGACAAGTCTACTGTCACTGCATATGATACTGTCCTCAAAGCAGCAGCGACAAGCGTGCGTCTGTCTGTTAAAGGGTGGTGTAACCCTCAAAGTGCGCTCCACAAACAATAAAAAAATTCTTCTTTTTTTTCTGTCTTTATGAAATGTGTGGGCTGTAGCCGCACCTGCATCCTTAAAGCAGCAGCGACAAGCGTGCGTCTGTCTGTTAAAGGATTACATCGGTGACAGCATCCAAGGAGGCATGTCAGACAGTCCGTACCTGTACTGGCAGGAAAAAGAAGCAATTTGGAGGTCCCTGTACAAACTGGCTCTATTTTACCTGAGTTGCCCCCCCTCCAGTGTGTACTCCGAAAGAGTGTTTAGTGCAGCTGGGAACCTTGTCAGCGAAAGGCGTAGGAGGTTGCTTCCACAAAATGTGGAGAAGATTATGTTCATAAAATGAATTATCAACTCTTCCAGGGAGACCAGCCTCCAGAACGTACAGAGGGACCTGTGGTTGTGGATTCCAGCGGGGATGAATTAATACTCTGTGAGGATGAGGATGTACACAACACTGAAGAGGGTGAGGAATCGGTGGATGAGGAGGATGAGGACGACATCTTGCCTCCGTAGAGCCAGTTTGTGCAGGGACAGATTAATTGCCAGCTTGTTTTGTGGGGGCCCAAACGAACCAATCATTTCAGCCACAGTCGTGTGGCAGACCCTGGCGCTGAAATGTTTGGTTTGTTAAAGTGTGCATGTCCTGTTTATACAACATAAGGGTGGGTGGGAGGGACCAAGGACAATTCCATCTTGCACCTCTTTTTTTTCTTTGAATTATGTACTGTTTGGGGCCTAGTTTTTCAAACTGCCATCCTGTCTGCCACTGCAGTGTCACTCCTAGATGGGTCACGTGTTTGTGCCGCCCACTCGTATCTCTTAGCATAGTCATCCAGCTACCTCGATGCAACCTTTTTGATATAAAAACACTATTGTGAGGTGTGAGGTGTTCAGAATAGACTGGAAATGAGTGGAAATTAAGGTTATTGAGGTTAATAATAGCATAGGAGCAGAAAAACCCACAAATTCTGTGATTTTAGCTGTGTTTATGCTTTTTAAAAAAAAAATACAGATCCAAAACACAAAAGCCAGAACCCAAAACACGGAAGGGAGGTTTTGGAAAAACCAATTCAGATCCAAAACACGAAGAAAGATCCAGATCCAAAACCAAAAAAACACGAAAAGTGGCCGGTGCATACCCCTACGCACAACCCCCCCTGTGTGCACGTATGCTTGTGGTTCTCCAAGTACCAGCATGCAGGGTAGGCTTGATGGCACCTGTAGTTCCACAGCAACAGACAATATTTAAACTTCTAACTTCTACACCACATTACACTATCAACCTGGCACCCACAGGCCAGGGGTGCCTAGGCCTGGGGTGCTCTGGAGAGGGAGACCCCTTTATTGTGGGGTCCCCACCTCACCAGGGATCCCCGGCCTGGGCTGACTAGCGGTCAGGGGTAATGCTTTGGCCAGGGAACCCAGTGAAAGGGATTCCCTTGCTATGGCATTAAACCCCACCCCCATCCCCCGCTAGAAAGTGTCCAGTTTTCATTATGGAAATTACAGGGGATCCCTACTCGTTTTGTTGCCTGTATTTCCACAACCAAGACCGGATGACAAAAGCCCGGTGCTTAAAATACAGGGCCGCCCTACACATTTTGGCCCCTGTATTTTAAAAACCAGCACAGGCTGTACAGAGCCCGGGGCTGGACATGCTTCTATGGAGGGGGTTCACGTCTTTATTTTTTTATAAAAAAGTATATTCATATGTACACACAGAAACATGCAGGTATCTCATGGATATGTGCATTCTGTGTTACTCTGACCTGCTTATTATAAACTCACTATCCTGAAGCTGGTCTATTGTTTTTGCTTGTTCCTAGGCAGTAATAGCGTGCACTCGCAGTCTATAACATTGCCAGAGTGCTATCTAGAGAATGGGAAAACTTCCGGATGCGAGATGCTTTTTTGCGAGTTAAAGTAAAGCCCAAAAATGTGAGTTTTACTATAGTCGCAGCCTATTACATTAGCGAGTGACTAAAAATGTGAGTTTAGCGCTAAACTCGCATATTTTACAAATTCGCAACCTATTACATTTGGCCCATGAGGTGTATAACTGATAAATGACATGTGAATGTCCCTGTCACATGCGCACAGCAGACACTTTGCGTTCACTAGCATCTGGTTACATAACGGAGACTCCTCAGGCTGCTATTTGTTGGGGATTAACTAATGACCTAGAAGCCTGTAAGGTTGGGACACACAGCGCACAGTACTTACCGTAACAAGAGGAAGATGTATTAGGGTGATGTTACCTAGCAACCAAAGATGTCCTAATTCTGAGTCACATGAGAGTCGAATCCGACCGCATCCTGTGATTTTCTACATACTGTGCATGCATTGTGGGCGGTATATGCTTCTATGCGCAATGCAGAGTCATGGGCATCCGAAATGTTTCTCTGCTGCGGCAAACTGGGAGTCTGTGGGTGGCAACAATGAGAACGCACTTAGCATGGGGTATAGCAATTCTGACGCTGCTCTCATGTCTGGATGTGTGACTGTGAGTATAGTCGCATTAACATTCCATTCGTATTCTGGCCCTGATTCAGAGCCGGACGCTCTGACAGAGCGCTCGCTCTGAATCAGGGCCGGCTTTTTTTTTTTTTATGAATGGCCTCCTGGCCGCTCGCATAGCTGTGGGTGACCACCCACAGCTATAGCGAGCGGCCATGATGATGGTCGCGATGGTCAAGACCATCGCGACCATCGGGCTTGCGACGAGACCCTTGTGGTAGGGTCTCATGGCCGCAAGCCCCAGAGAGCTTTCGGCTCTAACAGAGCCGAAAGCTCTCCCACTGACATCACTTGTGATGTTAGTGGGGCTGCCCCCAGACGGTAGGTGTTCTCATGGGAACGCCTCCGTCTGCGCAGCCACCCCCCCGGCCCGCCCACCAAAGGGGGCGTGCTGTCACTCAACATCGACAGCAAGACCCTTTGGTGCGAGACCCAGAGCGATGTAGTGCCCGTCACTATCCGGATCTCGCGCATGAGCATGACGGAGCCGGCTCTGTCGTGCGCATGCGCTCTGAGCCACCATCAACCCGATTGTGAGCGCACAGCACTTGCGACCGGGTCTGAATCAGGCCCCCTGTCCAGAGTTTTGTTCGCATTACGTACGACTCAGAATTAGAAACGGAATATGCGCAGTGTGACATGTTTTATTCCTCATGCTTTGCTGGGCTGCTGGAATAGCTGCTGGTGCGCTCAGCGCCCTGGGATTACGTGAGAGACCCCGGGGTGGCTGCACATTGCCGGGAACTCATGAGACTTCTCCAAGTTACACAGCCGGAGTCAGTCTCCCGCATATTGACAGAGGAGAAGCCGAGTGCTGGATGTGAGCTGTGTATTGGTTTAGTGGAGCTTGCCCCGGGGGCATGATTCCAGACCCCACCAGAAGCAGATACTGTAGGACCACGTGAGATGTTATTCTTTCTCGGGTTGCAGAAGGGTGCGGAGACCCTCAGGATTCCAATGAGGTGAAGCCATCCTCAGCAGCACATCACAGACCGCAGGAACTGACACACACAGACATTTCCACATCACAACAAAGAGCAGCTGTGAGCAGCCAACTGGTTCCAGATGCTCGGCCTGGTGCTCTGCAGCCAGGAGAAACATGGATTACGGGATCCAAGTGTTTTGGAAAAACAGAGCCCAGGATGGCAGCATTACACCTCCTGGAGAAGGGTGTTGGGCTCAGGATGGCAGCATTACACCTCCTGGAGACGGGTGTTGTGCTCAGGATGGCAGCATTACACCTCCTGGAGACGGGTGTTGTGCCCAGGATGGCAGCATTACACCTCCTGGAGATGGGTGTTGTGCTAAAAGGAGAACCTTCTCACTCCGGCACAGAGCCACCTGGTATCCGACCAGACAAATGTGTCCGCTCCGTAAGAAGCACCAGACCCCGCAGCACAGTGTCACATACTGATCATCAGACAACTACACAGAGGCTACCCAACAACAATAATATAAGCCAAAATAATACACAGCCAGACACGTCTGTATCCATGCACTGTACATCTATATATCACCTGCCACCTCCAGACAATATTACCATGCTCTACGCAAATCATTACATATGCCACAGATGAAGGTGACACTAAGTGTACGCTACAGCGTTATCTCCCTATACTGACACTTACATCGAGGATCACCAGACAATTATGTAATTTTCCACATATGGGGGGATCTAAGACCTCATTCAGAGGCGGTCGTTAGTTGCAAGCGGTCGCACTGAATCAGGGCGGCCGCCGCTTGCATCCTGAGCAGCCGCCTCCTTGTCGATCGTTAAGCTGTGGGTTACCACCACAGCTTAACGACCGACCAGGTTGATGGTCGCGATGGTGATCACCATGGCGACCATCGGGGCTTACGACCAGACCCTGACTGACATCACTGATGATGTCAGTGCGGCCGCCCACAAAATGGTAGGCATTCGTAAAGGAACGCCTCCATTTTGGAAACCATCCCCCCGGCCCGCCTACCAAACAGGGGCAGCTGTCGATCAACATTGACAACCGCCCCTTTGGTAGCGAGCTCCGGAGCGACACAGTTTCTCTGTCGCTCCGGGGTGTGCGCACGCGCAGTGCGGCCACTGAGTGTGCGCAGGCCTAACCATCGAGTCGGTTATGAGCGCATCGGTGCTCGCAACCGACTCTGAATAAGGTCCCTAATGCCCAGGTCTCCCCCGTTCAGGATCCCCTCATTTCATGCAGTACGTTGTCTGCTCTTCCAAATTGTATGTTTTGTTGGGTTACCATCTTACTCCCACACACAGGGGCTGATTCAGCGGTGGATGTGCTGCAGATAGTCAGACATAGCGGAGCGATGATTTTGCTACAGCGCTGGCCTCCTGATTATGTCTGTGCAAAGTCGCAGATGTAACTTCAAGCGCACATAGAGAAGTGTACTGAAATCATATTTACCTACTCCCCCTCATTGTCAGGGAGACTCCCTCAAATAGCAGCAATCTCCCTGCCTCCCTGACAGTCTAGCAATCTCCCTGATTGCACCTTACCCCCATTATGTAGCTGTTATATTAAAAATAAAAACATAAATATTTACATTCAAATGTGATCATTAGTATAATTCCCCTGCATTGGGTATAAGGCACAATGATCCCTATGGCTATAAGGCACAATTATCCCTATGACTATAAGGCACAATGATCCCTATGGTTACATGTATTTTCTGAAAAGTATCAGAGTGTTTTCATCACCACATAGATCTTACAGACTGCTTTGGGGCTCATTTACATTTGTATGTAAGGCAATTTTATGACACGCCCCTCAGATGTAGCAGTACACGTCTATCACATGTATGACATGTCCCTCAGGTGTAGCAGTACACACCTATCGCATGTATGACATGCCTCTCAGATGTAGCAGTACACGCCTATCACATGTATGATCATGTTCCTCAGATGTAGCAGTACACACATATCACATGTATGACATGCCTCTCATATGTAGCAGTACACGCCTATCACATGTATGATCACGTCCCTCAGATGTAGCAGTACATGCCTATCACATGTATGACATGTCCCTCAGGTGTAGCAGTACACACCTATTGTATGTATGACACGCCTCTCAGATGTAGCAGTACACGCCTATCACATGTATGACACGCCTCTCAGATGTAGCAGTACACGCCTACCACATGTATGACACGCCTCTCAGATGTAGCAGTACACGCCTATCACATGTATGACACACCTCTCAGATGTAGCAGTACACGCCTATCACATGTATGACACACCTCTCAGATGTAGCAGCACACGCCTATCACGTGTATGACACGCCTCTCAGATGTAGCAGTACACGCCTATCACATGTATGACACGCCTCTCAGATGTAGCAGTACACGCCTATCACATGTATGACATGCCTCTCAGATGTAGCTTTCTCCTTGATATGCTTTTTAAAAGTAGGCAATATAAAGTTACAGACAGGCAGCCTCCAATACACATCCACCTCTGGAGCAGCCCACTGTGTGCATTTAATTTAAAATGATGAAACTAGCAAAATTCACCCCACTGCATTATCTACAGTATTTCAATAGATTATATTATGAAAACCTTGTTGGAAATGATGTGTACAGGTGTTGTTATTGCAGAGTTCTAGGCACACACTCATAGATAACTCAAACTATGAACATCCCAGTTACTTGACCAGTGGTGTTGTTTTACTGAGAGATAACAGGTACCAGGGATGCCATCAGAAATTATGAGGCTCGGGACTGATAAAATAAGGAGGGTCCTCCCAACCCCGTGTTTCTGCAACTCCAGCCCTGCAGTGTCACTCTAGCTCAAGCCAGCCCCATTCTGTCTCCCCAGCCAGCACCCCTTCTGTCTCCCCAGCCAGCACCACCTTCTGTCTCCCCAGCCAGCACCCCTTCTGTCTCCCCAGCCAGCACCACCTTCTGTCTCCCCAGCCAGCACCACCTTCTGTCTCCCCAGCCAGCACCCCTTCTGTCTATCCAGCCAGCTCCCCTTCTGTCTATCCAGCCAGCTCCCCTTCTGTCTATCCAGCCAGCTCCCCTTCTGTCTCCCCATCCAGCACTCATTCTGTCTCCCCAGCCAGCACCACCTTCTATCTCCCCAGCCAGTGCCCCTTCTATCTCCCCAGCCAGTGCCCCTTCTATCTCCCCAGCCAGTACCCCTTCTATCTCCTCAGCCAGCATTTCTACTGTCTCCCCAGTCAGTGCCCCTTCTATCTCCCCAGCCATCTCCCCTTCTGGCTCTCCAGCCAGTGCCCCTTCTATCTCCCCAGCCAGCATTTCTACTGTCTCCCCAGCAAGTACCCCTTCTGTCTCCCCAGCTAGCATCCGTTCTGTCTCCCCAGCTAGCATCCCTTCTGTCTCTCCAGCTAGCATCCCTTCTTTCTCCCCAGTCAGCCCCTTCTGTCTTCCCAGCCAGCACCCCTTCTGTCTCCCCAGCCAGCATCCCTTCTGTCTCCCCAGCTAGCATCCCTTCTGTCTCCCCAGCTAGCATCCCTTCTGTCTCCCCAGTCAGCCCCTTCTGTCTCTCCAGCAAGTACCCTTCTATCTCCCCAGCCAGTACCCCTTCTATCTCCCCAGCCAGTACCCCTTCTGTCTACCCAGCAAGTACCCCTTCTGTCTCCCCAGCTAGCATCCTTTCTGTATCCCCAGCCAGTAACCCCTCTGTCTCCCCAACTTTTCCCTGACAACCTGGGTATGTAGTGCTAGTGATGAATAGGGGGAATGTTTTCACCAAGACATTCTGACAATGGAGCATTGTTACCTAGGATGCTGGGACCGTGCAATGATGGTGAATACTGCTGCTCCCTTATTAGAGAGACCAATGAGACACTTTACACAGTGGCATCCCTCCACAAGGTGACACCCGGTGCGAGAAAGGATGGAGTGCGCATAGCGGAGCCGGTGCTGACAAAAAGGGGAGTGGTCATGCCAGAAGGGGAGTGGTCATGCGGCCCAAAATCCTGTTCTCATCACTCGGGGGTGGTGGTGGGGGGTGCCGGAGGTGCAGACTGCCCTGTGTGCAGTGTCGGCTTCCTCACTGTGACAGGAGCCGAGTGCTGCACTTAATGCTACAGTGCAGCACCCGGCTCCTGCGGCCCGCACCCCCCTTGTGATGCCACTGACTGTAGAAAGCATCACCAGCCTATTTCCCTAAAGCAAAGTGATTTTACATTTTATGTTTTATTAACAATTACATTGCGGCTAATTTGGATTGTTAAGACTTTCTGAAATTTAGTTTCTGCAGTTTTTAAGCATTTCTGTAGTTTTATTAATATTTAATAAATCAATACGATGAGAATATTTCAATTCTATAGAGATTAATTACAATTTTCACTTATCGTATTTTTTTTTTCAGCTATAGCTATGACCGTTTTTATTATCTGTATGTATCTAATAAATGTGACATGACAGTGAAAGTCTGATTTCTCCACTGAATTCAGCATCCCACACTCACATGCCCAGATGCAGAGAAATGTACATGTAGTTGAGTAGTGTAATTGTCTGGTCTGCATCTGATGCTGCGTCTTTGGGTCTGATTCAGAGATGAGCGCAAAGGCGATTACGCACGCACAGAGGAATCCATCGCAGAGTGAGTGACAGGTTGTCAGCATTTGGGGGTGGTGACAGGGGGCGTGGTCTGAGAAACGCAGGCGTGTCTGACCGTTTGAACACCGTTACATGGGCGTGCATAAATTAGTACTGCAAGTGCATCCTGAAGGAAGTATGCGGCATAGAGGTAGGGTTAGGCCGGGTGGTTAGGTTCAGGGTCCTGCCTGGGTGGATTAGGATTAGGCACCGATTGGGAAGGGTTAGGGCCAGGCTGCAGGGAGGGGGAGTTAGAGTTAGGCACCACCGGGGGAGCGTTAGGGGGGGAGAGGGGGAGGGCTAGGCTACTTACCGGCCCCTGTCGGGATGTTCACTATCGGGATGCTACTGTCGGTCTTCTGACCACTGGCGTCCCATCCACCGGTAAATCACACCGATTCCTACAAGGGTCTTATAATTTTCTGGTCACTGAATGGTGCTGTTCCATTTTTAGTTATAGCACTATTAATGCAGGCTCTTGCACCATCTCTTTGTCAAATTTGTCCTTTAAAATATATTGAATTATTTTCTTTAAAAGGACGACATTCAGCTGTCAACACTAAGGCCCCTATTTACTACAATCCGCATTCCAAATATGGATTGTAGTGTGATAATTTCACTTAAATTTGCATTGCAGATTTTGGTATTATCACGAGAATGTATAAACAGTCTCAAGCAGGGACAGAGCTTGCGAGGAATCCCCACCGCACAATTCTCACTGTACTTTTCAACCCCACCCTTTGCACTCTCCCCCCACGATCCCCTCTCCCCCCCAGCTGACACTGATGCCTGTGTTTGGTGAGCTCTCTCTCCTTCAGTAAGCAGGTCGCTGGGCTCCTGGTCTGTGACCCCGTTCAGCAGGTCGCCGGGATCCTGGTCTGTGACCCCAGTCAGCTGGTCGCCGGGCTCCTGGTCTGTGACCCCGGTCAGCAGGTCGCCGGGCTCCTGGTCTGTGACCCCGGTCAGCAGGTCGCCGGGCTCCTGGTCTGTGACCCCGGTCAGCAGGTCGCTGGGCTCCTGGTCTGTGACCCCGGTCAGCAGGTCGCTGGGCTCCTGGTCTGTGACCCTGGTCAGCTGTGCTGTAAACTGTGATGCCGGGTAAATCCTTTTTCACATTATTTTAGTAAAAAAAAGATTGATAAATAGAAGAGTTATGAGGATGATGAAGCTATAATATGTGTGAGGTGTGAGGTACTGTAGATTTATTTTTCTATATTACGTATTTTTATACTTTGATATATTCTGTGTTTGACACTTTATAATAATTTGCCAGTAAATAACACCATGCCCCTCACTACACCCCAAACGCCACTTTGACAAAAAACAGTTACATTCGCCCCATTCTCTTAACGTATATTTATTGCATATGACCTAGCTCAATAAACATATCACAATGGGGGCTGTAGTACATACAGAGTGCATATTGTACATCCTAATAATATAGTAGGGGAAAAAGCGGGTCCCACAGGATAAGGACAGGATGGGGACAGGATAAGGACAGGATGGGGACAGGCTAAGGGGCCTGATTCAGACCCACTCGCGAGCGGCTGTCCGCTCGCAAGTGGGTCGATGTTCTGGACTGAGCATGCGCACGACGGAGGGAGCTCCGTCGTGCGCATGCGCCAGACGCGACGAGCGAAGGAAAGTCCTTTGCTCGTTGTGTCCGATCAAAGGGGGCGTGCTGTCAATGTTGATTGACAGCACGCCCCCTTTGGTAGGCGTGCCGGGGGCGTGCCTCCCTGACGGGGGCGTTCCCATGGGAACGCCTCCCGTCAGAAGCCGGCCCACTGACATCACTAGTGATGTCAGTGGGAGTGATTTTGGCTCTGATAGAGCCAAAATCACTCCGGAGCTTGCGGTTGAAAACCTCAACCGCAGGCTCCGGCTCGCAAATTCGATGGCCGCGATGGTCTCGACCATCGTGGCCATCAAACTGCGTGCTCGTAAAGCCTGTGGGTGGTGACCCACAGCTATACGAGCGTCCAGAAGGACGGTCCATTTTCCTGGAGGCCGGCCCTCATTCAGAGCGTGCGCTCTGCTCAGAGCGTACGGCTCTGAATGAGGGCCAAGGTCAGGATAAGGACAGGATGGGGACAGGATAAGGACAGGATGGGGACAGGATAAGGACAGAATGGGGGCAAGATAAGGACAGGATGGGGACTGGATAAGGACAGGATGGGGACAGGATAAGGACAGGATGGGGACAGGATCGGGACAGGATAAGGACAGGATGGGGACAGGATAAGGACAGGATGGGGACAGGATAAGGACAGGATGGGGACAGGATAAGGACAGGATGGGGACAGGATGGGGGCCAGCAACGCCACTAACTGCAGCCAACAATATCATGCTCCTAACAAGGGGTGGCGGACCCCGGCAATCACATGCGCAGAGGAAAAGGGTGATCACATACAGATAGTACTGACGGAGGCAGATCTAGTCATGTTTTAGTTAATGGGGTTCCGTGTAGGAGCTGAGGAAGGGGCTTACTCCTAAGAGGTAGAACATAAGGTATAATTCCATGAGAATATACTGGTAGGTTAACTGGATTCAGACAAACTTGTTAATTATTACCAGTTATGTATATAGCGCACACATATTCCACAGCGCTTTACAGAGAATATCAGTCCGTGCCCCAGTGGAGCGTACCTGGAGTAAACCCACACAAGCACGGGGAGAACATACAAACTCCACATAGTTAGGGCCAAGGTGGGCTTGGAACCCAAGATCTCAGTGGTCTGAGGTAGTAATGCTAACCACTACACCATCCCTGCTGGTCCATATTACATATATTCCCTTTACGGAATTGGTGGGGAGATAATGGGTATTATAAGGCGTCCATAACTTTATTGCAATTAAAGACAATATAACAACTTGTAACTAACTTATACTAAAATAAAGACACGGACACAGACTGCTTTGGTTAACTGGTCATAACTTGCTTTTATTGAAGGTATGACCCTGAGCTTTTCATTTACATTTGGGAGGCAAAGAAGGATGATACAAACACTCAGCTCCAGCCGTATGTTACTTAACCAATATTAGAGAGCGAGTGATACGCCCCCTGTGGTCATTGAAAGCTGTGAGTTACTTATCCAATATTAGGGAGCGACTGAAACGCCCCCCTGTGGTCATTGTAAGCTGAGTGTTACATAACCAATATTAGGGAGCAACTGAAACGCCCCCCCTGTGGTTATTGTAAGCTGATGTTACTTAACCAATATTAGGGAGCGACTGAAATGCCCCACCCCCTGTGGTCATTGTAAGCAGAGCGTTACTTATCCAATATTAGGGAGCGACTGATAAGCCCCCCCCTGTGGTCATTGTAAGCTGAGAGTTACATAACCAATATTAGGGAGCGACTGATATGCCCCCCTGTGGTCATTGTAAGCTGAGAGTTACATAACCAATATTAGGGAGCGACTGATTCGCCCCCCTGTGGTCATTGTAAGCTGAGAGTTACATAACCAATATTAGGGAGCAACTGATACGCCCCCCTGTGGTCATTGTAAGCTGAGCATTACTTATCCAATATTAGGGAGCGACTGAAACATCCCCCCCCGGTCATTGTAAGCTGAGCGTTACTTAACCAATATTAGGGAGCGACTGATACGCCCCCCTGTGGTCATTGTAAGCTGAGCATTACTTAACCAATATTAGGGAGCGACTGAAACATCCCCCCCCCCCCGGTCATTGTAAGCTGAGCGTTACTTAACCAATATTAGGGAGCGACTGATACGCCCCCCCCCTGTGGTCATTGTAAGCTGAGCGTTACTTAACCAATATTAGGGAGCGACTGATACGCCCCTCCCCTGTGGTCATTGTAAGCTGAGTATTATTTAACCAATATTAGGGAGCGACTGAAACGCCCCCCTGTAGTCATTGTAAGCTGAGTGTTACTTAACCAATATTAGGGAGCGACTGATACGCCTCCCCCTGTGGTCATTGTAAGCTGAGCGTTACATAACCAATATTAGGGAGCGACTGATACGCCCCCTATGGTCACTGTAAGCTGAGCTGTGAAGACTCACAACCCCTATAATACTGCATAGTATGAGCGTGTCTGCAGAGACGAACACCCAAAGTCCTCCCGCAGAGGTAGCCCATACTATGACCCTTCAAAGGATATGTGCTCCACAGCGTTTTCTTACACCTTATGTGGCCGCTGGCACCTTCCCGCCCAACATGATAATATAAACAAAAGAGTTAGTAAGAACCCAACACAATAAAGAGCATAGGAAAGAGATAGGGGAGGGAGGGACAAACACCGTCCAAAAAGAAAGCTGCTGGGCATACACCAGCCTTATAAAGCCCACATATAGCCACTCCCACAAGCTCACACATGGTCAGCACCAACCAACCATAATACACCCCCCAAACTTCCTAGCATCATTTGACCAAATTCCACCCAATTACAAAAAACTAAGGACTCTTATATAGCCTTAAGCCTATGCAGCTCTCGTGTCATGTAATTGGCACACGGGGATGTGTGAGGACATTTATATGGTTAGCATCTATGTATAATTCTGAGGGTGCACCTTCATTATATAATAGCCTGTATGGGCCTGGAGCACCTATTCTTCCACCCTTGCTCTCCCCTTACCACAAGCTGGCATACGGGTGCACTGTGGCCACTACATTAGGCACACTTTCCTAGTACTGAGTATGACCCCTTCTCATCCCCAGAACAGCTGAGTTTCTCCTGGCCTGGACACAACAAAGTGCTGAAAGATAAACTGAGGGCAGAATATGCCAGGGGTGGATTATGTTGGATGAGCACTCTGCACTGCATCATATCCATAGAGCATCATAGCCAACAGTCTCTAGGACCCACCACGCCTCAGCAAGGGACATGACCTCCGACATGTGCTACTTCTCAGCATTCCAGACTACCAGCCCTACAGAGTACCACAAGTACCCTATACCACCACCGCTATTACTAAGGGGCATAGTGCCACTAACCACCATAGCATATTGCCACCCGGTGCACTACAACGCCCAGCAATACCCTTATGCTCCAGGCACCACCATCATTGTTATTGTACCTGTTCCTCCCTCAGAGGCATCACGGGGTCCAAAATAAAAGGGCGTGGCCTCACTGGGGATCCTGATAACATCACCCTGGGGGCAGCCCAGCATCATCGGAGATGGCCAGTCTGCATTGGCGGCTACTCTTCTATGACAGGAGCCGGATGCTGCAGGACAATGTCACACTGAGCACCCGGCTCTTGTCACTGAGGAGCCGGCATTTTGGTGTCGCCCCCTCCGAGGGTGACACCTGGGTGTGGCCCACACTCTCCTCATGACGCCACTGTCCTCCCTGTGTCTCTATGCAACCTGGTTAAATAAACCAAAGACCTGGTTAAGCTGCACCTTGTGTGAACTAACCACAGCCAGAACCTCCGCTGCGTCACTCCCTTGCAATCCTGTACACCCGTCCACTGACACATGCCACGGCATGAAGGAATTCATGTTGTTTATGCCAAATCCTGACCCTACCATCTGCACATCGCAGCAGACAGAGAAATTCATCAGATCAGGCCTTCAGCTGCCCAGTGTTGGTTAGTCTGTGCCCACTGTAGCCTCAGTGTCCTGGGCTTAGCTGACAAGAGTGGATCCCGGTGTGGTCTTCTGCTGCTGCTGTAGCCCATTCTCTTCAAGGTTTGAGGCACTACGAGCTCAGAGATGCTCTTCTGCATAGCAGCGGTGTTATGCCAGGGCCGCCAAGAGCTGTATGGAGCTCGGGGACTGGGGCTGGGGGGCATGGCTGCACCCCTCCAAAAGTAAAATGAAAAATATGCGTGGCACCTCATGCTGCAAAGGGGACATTTGTCCCCCTCAGCAGCTGCCCCAGGCCCTCGCTGTGTCTTTCCATTAAGCCGGGCCCAGGTAAGCAGTACCCGCCCCACTCCCCTCTTTGCGCCACTGTGTAAAGCATGGTTATTTCAGTCACTGACGCCTAAGTGTCAGATTGAACCAGTCTGGCCATTCTCCTCAGAGATCCGAACCCACCCGAATCTCGGGGATCCGGGGCGATCCGAGTGCAGCTCGGATCTCCCAGACTTGCCCCGGATCCCTGAACCGAGGCAAAACCTCACGACCCCTCTGTCAAGTCGTGAGGTTTTGTTTTGAGCAGGCTTAACGCTGATTGGCTGAGAGAGCTGTTTGCCACATGTTAGTGCCGCCCACTGTGTCACTTAGCTTATTCAGCCATCTAGCTGGATGCAACCTTTTGGCCTTAACTAGATGAAGCAAATAATATTTTGAGGTGGTCAAAATTGATTGGAAATTACTGGAAATAAATGTTATTAAGGTTAATTATACTGTAGGAACAAAAACAGGCCCATTTTATGTGATTTTATGATTTTTTTAAGAAATATACCAAATCCAAAACCAAAACACGGAGGTGAGGTTTTAGCAAAACCAATCCAGATCTAAAACCAGGGGCGATCCAGATCCAAAACCAAAACACGAGGGTCGGTGCACATCTCTAATTTCTTCCCCATTCTGGTTTTTAGACTAAACAACTGAATCTCTTTACCATGTCTGCATGCTTTATGTACTGTGGTACTGCCATGTGATTGGTTAATTAGAGATTTGCATTGACAAGCTGATAGGTGTACAGGAGTACCTAATATCAATACTCTCAGCAACACCTACGTTCTGGGGACCAAAGCCTGTCAGTGAAGGAGTTAATAGACGATCTCCGTAAAGCGCCTCTGTCACATAAGCAGAGACATTTTGTAGGGATTTGTGGAATCTTTGTAAGACTAACAGGAAATGCAGCCAACATTGACTATGTTTTTGCTGAAGTAATCTTTTAAATCCTGAGAATTTCACAGCTGATCTGAGGCTTTACCACAGGAAGCTAGAAAGTGATTTATCATAAAATAAAGCTGTGTAATGGGATATACACAGTACGTGTGCATTGTATGTCTACCAGCGAGAGGGAATCAGTATGAGATAGCCTCCGGTTCACATACCAACGCTGGAATGCCGAACAGAGGAGAATCCCGACAGGCGCAGTTAAGGACCCTAACCCTCCTCTTTCCGGGGGGCTGTGAGCAGCACCAGATATTCATGAGGCTCCCGGCCAAATCGGGAGGGTAGGCAGGCCTGCCTAAACCCTCCCCGGGGGGGTGCCTGACCCTAATCTCCACCCAGGGGTGCCTAATCCTAGCCCTCCCATCCCCAGCCAACTGGACATACCATACTTACTGCCATCTGGTGTTCCAGCGGTCCGGATGCCGACACCGGTATCCTGATGTCCTTCGGGGCATCGGCGTTGGCATTATGCCGGGCAGCGGAATTACAGCATCAGTATTTCGACTGCCGGCATTCCGTACGCTGGAATATGAACTGCATCCCCAGCAAGAGCGATGTCTGACATGTAAGAGCCAACTCAGTTATGTGTGATAGAAGGGACGTGTCGCTCATATGTAACATACCACACCGAAAAAGATCCACTTTGGTGATGGATCTCCCCTTACTGCAGGAGACCAGTATGCAGGGTCGGATAGGGGTACAGGGGAAACCCCAATTGGGCCCGGCTGCCTGAGGACACACACACCCTCCTCTAGGGATCATATTCCAGACTGTGCACTTGAATTATACTGCACAGGACTATTGTATATTTTCAATGCACTGCTGTTATTAAAACAAAAATATACAAAAGGTTTATTCGGGTGCGCTGTCAATAAGCAGCCAATCAGAGGTGGTCAGCCTCTGAGTAAGTCTACAAAGAAAAAAAAAAAAGGGGGGGGGGGATGATTGGCGCTAAGTAAAAATTGTTGGTATTAAAATAAAATTCAATAAAATTAATGAAAAATTAAAATTTAAAAATCAATTGAGAAGCGGATGTCTAAAAGCATAATATACATTTATTGGAAACAAAAAACACACATATGACTTAAAATAACAATATCCTATAGGAGCTGTGGTTAGAGTAATGTATGATTTAGCTCTATGGAAGTTCTTATGGGAGATTGATGAAAAGTGGATATTATCCAGGTAAATGGTCAATGAGAAATCGATAAAGTTCAATTGATTTTTAAATTTTCATTTTTCATTAATTCCACTGCTGTTATTAATCTAGTACATTATCATGCATTCACTAGCAGTATTTACTACATAAATATATATATTTAAAGGGGCCCAGACGCCCTGGCCACACACCCCTAAGTATGGGCCCCTATTACTGCATTGCCCTTGTGAGCCCTTCATGCCTCAGTTGGACACTGCCAGTATGGACAGGTAACCCCCCCTCTCAGAGGTACTGATTCACTTTACAGATCAGAGACTCTTTGGAGCAGGGTCTGGTGCAGTCAGCTACTGCCAGGGATTTGCTGTGCATGGGTACAATCCATGCATGCTCAGCAGAGGCCTCATTCTGCTCTTTTGGCAGTCGGTGCGGCCATAGCAGTGTCACCAGGTGCTTGGTTGCTATGGGTGATGCAGTGCTCGCAGTGGCGAGCAGGGATGAGCTGTGTGTGTAACACCCCACCTAGGGATTCCTTGTCTCAGCGTTGGGGGTGATTCTGGGTTGTAGTTTCTCTCGTCGTTCACTTTGTCAGCTCACCAAAGTATCACACCAATTGGTATTCAGCAAGCATCAACATTTATTAACAGTTAAGCCCGGTCACCAATGTACTCGCTGTTAATAGTCACAACAAATACTGTGTTACATCAATGATATAATATATAATAACGGCTGGCCAGCTACTAGTAAATCGTTGGTGCACAATTTATCTCCGTGAAAGTTATTTGTTATTTCCGTAGGGAAGATAGCTAGAGTCGATTACTGTCATGAATTCTACTATCATCTCTGCAGCCCGTGCCTATCCTTTCTTCACCATTGGCCTGTGTAGCAAAACGCAGGCTCCTTTCACTACACTTTGTTAATTGAGGCAACGTGTACTCTCCTGTGCTCGCTTGGCCACTCTGCTGCTAAATGTCTCTCCACAGATTATTTATCTTTTCTGTCCTGGTAGCAGGATGGGGTGTGAGGCTATACTGAAGTGTCTTAACTTCTGCGGCACCGTAACGCGTAGTGGGTTAGGGGAGCCCAATAGGGGTTTCTAGTAGTTACGGAGCAGGGAGTCCAGGGTAACAATCCCTATGCGAAAGCAGTCTGAGGTTTATATTTTGCCCCAACTCAATATGCTCCTGGGAGGGTATTCGAAGTGTCAGCTGTGCCTGGTAGCTTTGCTTTAAATGCAGCGCTAAACTGGTGATCCACTGAGTGGGGCTGTAAGTAAATGCTGAGGTAAAGTGATACTTAGAGTCTGCACTTGTGGCTATTTGTAGCAAATTGTCCTCCTGCCCAGCCAAGGCTGCCTGTCACTGTATGTCTAGGGGAATTAGGGAACTGCAGGTACTCTTCCGCTGAGGCTGGGTATGTGTCTGTGGTCTGTCTGCTGGGTGTGGGTGTATCAACACAGGGGGTGAGTAGTTTGTACTTTTTATTACAGACCTCTCCAGCCGGTCCGCATCAGCAGCTGAAAGCCTCTCCTCCAGGCACCTCCTCCTATCCTTGGCTCCGGCAACCGCCCACTGCCCGCCTCTTCAACTGGGCAAGCCCGCCTCCTTCCCCAGCGTCCCCGACGCTGGTAGCCGACAGTAGCGGGATAGAGTACAGTCTGCCGCCAACACCTCCGCTCCGCTGCTGTCCCGATTTCGTCTGCCGCCCACCGATCTCTGCTCCAGGTAAGTGTGCAGATTCTGCTCCCTCTACTGTCACCTCAGCCAGCCGCGCAACCGTTATCCTTGCAGCCCCTTTTATCTCCGACATCCGGGTCACCACCACGCGCTGACTCCCTTCCCGCTGGTTCCTCGCGGGTAAGCAGGGCTCGAGGGTGCTTGAGGCTTCCCTATCTGGCACGGTGGGGCAGTCGGTGCCTCGTGCATGGCCTTTAGTCACCTCTCCAAGCTGGGGAACCATCCACATTCCCAGGGGGAATAAATTGTCCTTGGGGACAAATGCAGGGCATACACATGTCCATGTATCAGGCCCCAGTACATTCAGGCCAGTCACGATGACCATGCCCAGCAGTCCCAAGACATTCCCATTCATATACAATGGCACACATAAACTTATATACATAAATACTGTCATCCCACCAGGGCTCAACAGTGGTACTCCCGAAGCTAGGGGCACCACATTCTCCCCCACTAAATTATGCGTGTCCTCACGCAGGATATACTGTACATCTGAAACTCCATTGTTGATTATTATTACACAATTTCATACGGGTTCGAATACCAATTGGGCGATCACTGTTGGTAGCATAGGGGTGGGTTCCCTCTTGTACTACGAGTGGATCGCCTGAGTTCGAATGGGGTACAGTCAATAGGAAGCGCAGGGGACAGATTCCCCTCAGTTCGCGTGGAAGTCACTTCCTCACGGCTGCCTTGCGCCTCCTGGCCCTGCTTCTGGAAGAGGTCATGACTGCCACAATGAAAGGGCCAAAACATGCTTATCAGCAAGCTCGTAGGTAGTTCAGGTTCTTTCACCCCAGAGGTCACGGACGTTTCGGTGTTTGGATCAGGTAAGTCTGTAGAGGAAACTATTAAAGGCTGACATTTTTTAAGTTGATCGCGATGGACCAGGTGACAGTTGCCACCATTTTCTTTTTGAATCCTATACACAACCCCATCTTCCTTGGGTTTTCCAACCACTATATATGGAACTGTTTCCCACTGATGATCTAGTTTACTTGGGCGCTGATGCTTTCTTTTCCAAACATAACACCCACTTTCAAGGGGTTCAGCCTGGGCCGAGAGGTTATAGTTCTGCTCTTGTCTCTGTTGAGCCAATTGGGTTTGTTTCTTCACCAGCTCTTGAGCGGTGGTTAATCGTTTTTGATGCTCTTTGACCCATTCAAGCAGTGGCTCAGCATCTAACTGTTTTTCCAGTGAGATTTCCCACTGCACATCTGCAGGTAATTGACCTTGTCTCCCGAATAGAAGATAGTATGGTGTAAACCCGGTGGATTGATGAACGGTGTTGTTATAGATATATACTACTTCGGCCAGAAGGACAGGCCATTCGGCTCGCTGCGGCAGCGGGATAGCACGGAGCAAGTTTATGAGGGTTCTATTCATCCTTTCGCATACTCCGTTTCCTTGAGGGTGGTAAGCGGTAGTTCGTAGTTTTTCACAGCCATACAGTGTGCACAGTTCTTTGAATAGGTGTGACTCAAACGCGTATCCTTGATCCGTCAAGACCTTCTCCGGGTATCCAAATGGTCGCACAAATGCCCTCCAAAAGATCTCGGCTGTAGTTTTGGCAGTAATGTCATGTACCAGTATGACGACCGCATATTTAGTATAGTGGTCCACCATTGTCAATGCGTAATGATAGCCGGTACGGCTCCTCTCCAACTTTACATGGTCTAGAGTGACAATCTCAAGGGGACGGCATGTCCGTATAGGGTTCAGTGGAGCTTTCTCCGAGCCCAGTGGGGCTTTCTTTAGTGTGCATGGAATGCATTGGGCACACCACAATTCAATGTCTCTATGGATGTTGGTCCAATAGAATCGCTTTCGGATGTTGTTCTCCGTTTTTTTGCATCCAAAGTGACCAAAGTCATTATGGTAGGCCTTTAGAATTGAAGCTGCAGCAGGACTAGGACTGGATATGACAATCTGAGTGAGCTTGAAGTGGGTTTTCGGGTCGATGCTATGGCGAACTAAGAGGCGATTCTGTATGGATAATCTTTTGCGTTGTTTCCATAGCTTTAGGAATTCTGGTGAGGCTGCTTGTCATGCTTCTGCAGTCAGTTGATTATGACCTTCGATCAACCGCATCAGCTGTCGAATGCTGGGGTCGTTTTCTTGCCATTCCAGCCAAGGGGCTCTGGGGTGGTTATCATGGATAACAAAGTCTCTAGGTTGAATGACATTCTGTTGAATTAGACTTTGCTAGGGTGGGAATAGAGGCATCTCTACGGATTCCTCAAGATCCTCTATTTCCGATTGCTCTCGTTGGCAAGGGATTCTGGATAATGTGTCAGCGTTGATGTTTGACTTTCCACTTCGATATTGAATGTTAATTTGGAAATTGGCTAACCGGGAGACCCAGCATTGTTCGAGAGCGCCCAATTGAGCCGTGGACAGATGGGCCAATGGGCTACAATCAGTGTAAGCAATGAAGGGAGTAGCCAGTAAATAATTATTACATTTTTCGGTGACTGCAGAGACCAATGCCAACAATTCTAACTTGAAAGCGCTATAGTTGGTGTAATTTCTCTCGGTACTCTTCAAGCTTCTACTGGCATAGGCAATTACTCATTCTTTCCCTCCCTGTTTCTTGGAGAGTACCGCTCCAAGTCCGTGACTACTGGCATATGTATACAACAGAAAAGGATGACCATAATCGGGGTAGGCCAATAATGGTGCTTCAGTGAGAATGGTTTTTAACTGGTCGAAGGCTTCTTGACATGGGGGAGTCCACCTCACCGGAATGGTACTGGTGCGGCCGGAGTTGGGAACTCCTCTCAATAGCTCGTGGATCGGAGTGGCAATACTTGCGAAGTGTTTTATGAAATGCCTGTAATATCCCACGAACCCTAGGAACTGCCGCACTTCTCTGATGGTGCGTGGAGCCGGCCATTCACGTACAGCCCGAATCTTGTCAGGGTCAGGAGCAATCCCGTCCGCACTTACTATGTGTCCCAGGTATGACACCTTCGGTTTAAGGAGATGGCATTTGGAGGGCTTTATTTTTAGGCCGTATTTGACGAGTTATTCAAGGACTTCTCTAAGGTGGTTAAGATGATCTTCGTACGTGCGGGAGAACACAATAACATCGTCCAAATAGAGTAGTACTATTTCGAAGTTCCGATGGCCCAAGCAATGCTCCATCAGCCGCTGAAACTTTCCCGGGGCATTGCAGAGCCCGAATGGCATCCTTAAGAATTCAAAGAGTCCCATCGGCGTGGTGAAGGCATTTTTTTCTTGATCCTCCGATGCTACTTGCACCTGCCAGTAACCGCTCGTTAAGTCTAAGGTGGAGAAATACTTAGCGGTCTTGAGGGCTGCTAATGACTCTTCGATCATTGGGAGTGGATATGCGTCTTTATGAGTGATGTTGCTGAGTTTTCGGTAATCGATGCAAAATCGTAACTGCCCATCCTTTTTCTTCACAAGGACCATGGGGGCCGCCCATGGACTGTGGCTTTCTCTTATGACCCCAAACGTCTTCATGTCCTGCAACATTTTTCTCACGGGCTGGTACAGCGCTGGGGCTAGCGGACGATGCCTTTCCTTGATTGGTGCGGTGGCGCCAGTTGGAATCCGATGCCATACACAATCAACTTTTCTGAAATCTGATGGGTTAGCACTAAAGGCAAGAGGAATGTCCTGTACTAGACGGAGAACATCAGATTTTTCTTCTTCCGACGTTTCTTTATCCCCAATTTGTATGGTTTTCCACCACACTTCTTCCTTCGTTTCTGGTGAACTTTCAGCAGTCACACTACACTGTACCACAGCAAAACCTGGATGGATGATATCCTGGAAAGTAACTTGGGATAATTTAGCGACGGGGTGATGGCGAAGTAAACGGATGTGGTGGTTATGGGGATTTAATATTCGTATGGGTACTCGACCACCCGTCACTTTCACCAACGATCTAGCGACAACAATGTCTTCTCGGCCTGCGCTCACATTTGGTTCAAGAAAGGCCTCATAGTTGGTTCCTTGTGGTCCACAATGGGCTTTCGCCCATATCACCGTTTCTGAGTCGGGCTGCAGAACCACTGTACGCGAGTCAGCTATTCGGGCTTTTCCAATTTCTCCGTTGAGCGTAGCGAATCTTTGATGTCCTTGAATAATTTTTATAGTGTGTTGCAACACTTGTCTTTCAGATGAGTTTTTCCGGTACAGCTCAGTTTTGAGAGCCTATATAAGCTCTTCTGGACAATTTTGGAGAATGTTCATTCCAATAATTACATGTATGGCATTATTGTCCTCTACGTTGGTGATGATACATCCGTGTTTGGGCAACACTGCCTTCCCGACCTTTACATCCACTTCCCAATATCCCTGACAAGAAATTCACAACCCATAACTGGCAATCAGTTATAGCCAGGTCGGGGGAGGGAGAAGAAGTTGTTGAGGCTCCCAATATTTTTGATATGTCTTGAATTCTACTATCGTCTCTGCAGCCCGTGCCTATCCTTTCTTCACAATTGGCCTGTGTAGCAAAACGCAGGCTCCTTTCACTACACTTTGTTAATTGAGGCACCGTGTACACTCCTGTGCTCGCTTGGCCACTCTGTTGCTAAATGTCTCTCCACAGATTATTTATCCTTTCTGTCCTGGTAGCAGGATGGGGTGCGAGGCTATACTGAAGTGTCTTAACTTCTGCGGCACCGTAATGCGTAGTGGGTTAGGGGAGCCCAATAGGGGTTTCTAGTAGTTACGGAGCAGGGAGTCCAGGGTAACAATCCCTATGCGAAAGCAGTCTGAGGTTTATATTTTGCCCCAACTCAATATGCTCCTGGAAGGGTATTCGAAGTGTCAGCTGTGCCTGGTAGCTTTACTTTAAATGCAGCGCTAAACTGGTGATCCACTGAGTGGGGCTGTAAGTAAGTGCTGAGGTAAAGTGATACTTAGAGTCTGCACTTGTGGCTATTTGTAGCAAACTGTCCTCCTGCCCAGCCAAGGCTGCCTTTCACTGTATGTCTAGGGGAATTAGGGAACTGCAGGTACTCTTCCGCTGAGGCTGGGTATGTGGCTGTGGTCTGTCTGCTGGGTGTGGGTGTATCAACACAGGGGGTGAGTAGTTTGTACTTTTTATTACAGACCTCTCCAGCCGGTCCGCATCAGCAGCTGAAAGCCTCTCCTCCAGGCACCTCCTCCTATCCTTGGCTCCGGCAACCGCCCACTGCCCGCCTCCTCAACTGGGCAAGCCCGCCTCCTTCCCCAGCGTCCCCGACGCTGGTAGCCGACAGTAGTGGGATAGAGTACAGTCTGCCACCAACACCTCCGCTCTGCTGCTGTCCCAATTTCGTCTGCCGCCCACCGATCTCTGCTCCAGGCAAGTGCGCAGGTTCTCCTCCCTCTACTGTCACCTCGGCCAGCCGCGCAACCGTTATCCTCGCAGCCCCTTTTATCTCCTCCATCCGGGTCACCACCACACACTGACTCCCTTCCCGCTGGTTCCTCGCGGGTAAGCAGGGCTCGAGGGTGCTTGAGGCTTCCCTATCTGGCACGATGGGGCAGTCGGTGCCTTGTGCATGGCCATTAGTCACCTCTCCAAGCTGGGGAACCATCCACATTCCCAGGGGGAATAAATTGTCCTTGGGGACAAATGCAGGGCATACACATGTCCATGTATCAGGCCCCAGTACATTCAGGCCAATCACGGTGACCATGCCCAGCAGTCCCAAGACATTCCCATTCATATACAATGGCACACATAAACTTATATACATAAATACTGTCATCCCACCAGGGCTCAACAGTGGTACTCCCAAAGCTAGGGGCACCACATGTGCAGCGCTGATTCCCTAGATACTTCTGAAAGCTGGTGTGCCAGCAAGCACAGGAAGCCGCTACTAAAAAGACATAAGCATTGCTTTCTGAACCACAAATACAAGCATGCTCTTCCAGTCGCCAGCTACCAGTGAATGCTTAGACATGATGCCGATTTACAGTAGCAAAAAAAGTTAAAATGTGGCTTATCGGAACCCGTCTCCAGGCAAGGGCATAATGTTGAGTATTCAGAGTGCTACTGCGTTGACTCCATGTGTCCATGTTGATCCTCCAGGGAGGCTTAATTCCCTATTCCAAGATGGCCACCGACTTAAGTACTGCGCATGGGCGGCACATCTTGTTGCTGTGTTGAGTGTCACAGTGGCAGACAGTAGTCTCCCACTTAGCTCCAGTGAGACCCGGTATTACCACTGACCAGAACAGTATTTCAGCACTGCTACCCATGTCTGCATACACTCACTGGCTGGTGAGCCGTATGTCACCTCTCTCCATATGCCACTGTGTGTAATGGTGCATACACACGTTCAGATGTTTTTCCTGATCTGAATGATAACGATTTTAAAAATTGTTCAATCGTTCGTACCTGAAAGAAAAATCTGACCGTGTGGGCAACGATGAACGATGAACGATGCGCGTTCCCGTTTGTCAGATAACTGACATATCTGACATCTGATGTGTTTGCATTAGATTTGGACGATTTAATTCATTTTAAATCATTAAATCATTCATCTGACATATCTGACCATGTGTATGCACCTTAACAGTGAGTACGGCTCAAATCCATTATCCCTTCAATAAACCTGCTACACTGGTTAAGTAACTGGGCTGTTCTTAGTCTCAGGCTATCCGCTGCTGTGTACATCATCACCTGTACACACATATGTCTAACACATACTGTAAAGGTAAATTCAGGTGAAAAGTTGACATTAGGCCATGATTGCCGACATTCATCCAGGCCAGCCAAGCAGGGGGGCTTGGCACTGCATAGGGGGGCTTGGCCGAGCATATTCCCCAGTATGGGGGTGGAGCGGGGGATTGTCCATGGAATTGTGTCATTTTGACCCCGTCCCCGTTACGCAATGCCAAGATTTTCGGAATTGTGAAGCAGTGGGCGGGGTCAGTTCAGCGCAAATTGCATCATTGGCCTCCCCACTGTGGGAGTTTGTCTAGAAATTGCACGGGGGAGGGTCAGCGGGAGGCTTGCTTACTATTCTGGGGGGCCGGGAGTGGCACCCAATTTTTGGGAGGCTTCCGGTCGAATCGGGAGAGTAGGTATGTATGCATTAGGCGAAAATGATTTACCACATCCACATTAAAGATGCAGATTGTGATAAATGTGGGCCTTAGTGAATAGTCGGATTATAGGGTATTTTGTCACCTATGGGATTATAAAGACAGAAGAGTTTCCTATTGTAATAAAATATGTTGTATAAAAGTGGTGAGTGACCGTTTGGGGTTTTATTCAGATAAACTTTATTTGCAATATGTCTCTGCAGGTTCTCCTACGTATTATATTTATATAGTGGCCGTAGGTCTTAGGGACTGATTCACAGGTGGAAGCTAATGTGAAATCTGGAGAATCTGAATCTGAAATCTGGAGAATCTGAATCTGAAATCTGGAGAATCTGAAATCTGGAGAATCTGAATCTGAAATCTGGAGAATCTGAATCTGGAGAATCTGAATCTGAAATCTGGAGAATCTGAGCGTTTTCCGTGTTCAGGTCTCAGAACCGGATCTTGCGTGTTTTGGATTGCACGTACAGTAAGCCCCTCCCTGCTCCCACGCATTGTCAGAGACATCGCCCGTCGGACCTGCATTCAGGTCTGACAGGTGACATCATCAGCAAGGGTCATGCTGCCGAATGCCCACGCTGTCGCGATGTCGCTCCTGACATCGGCAAATGTGTATGCACTTGCCGATGCATGGAGCCCCGGCGGGTCCCGTGGCACAACATCGTGAAATGTGCGCCCAGCCTTACACGGTTGTTTGTTCTGCTGCTGTGTCGCTTAGTTTAGCCAGCCAGGCCGCTGCAGCCTTTGGGCAATATTATGAGCTGTGAGGTGGTCGGAAATGACTGGAAATTAATGTTATCCATGTAAATAATACTGTAGGAACACAAACTGGCCTAAATTACAGGATTGTAGTGATTTTTTATCAATTTAAAAGAAATCCAAAACCAAAACTGATCCAAAACACTTGAGGTTGGATTTGCCAAAACCAAAACACGACGATGATTTAGAACCAACACCAAAACACGGGGGTCCGCGCACAACTCTACCTACAATATAATATGGCGGCACAGTGGTTAACATTGTTACCTTATTAGTTAAATTCTGACCAGTGCCCTAGTAGTTAAATTCTGACCAGTGCCCTAGTCGGTATGTTCTCACCCCCACAGGCTGTAATAACAGACAGTACTGATACCTGGCAACACTGACCCACAGACTGTATGTGTGTGGTAGCTCCTCATGATGCAATATAAATAATAACATACAACATTATTTAGTCCATAATGAGCCTTTTACACTGTGGCTTCCTGCATATCCCCTGCCCAACACCTGTAAATACAGTAATAAAAAGTTATTTATTCACATTTAAGTGGTCTGTAAAATCTCAGGTTTCATTTATTAGTGGAAACTCCGTCCTCTTCCAACCAAAATCTAACTGGTAACTGGATGTGCTCTGTGTTTCCTCAATGGTAGCAGCTGAGAGCAGCAGTCTGTAATACGTGATGTTTTTGGGTCACTTACAGTCATCATACTCCTTCAGTTCTTCTGTCTGCAAACCGAGAGAAGTGTTTATCTGTCCCTGATTCTATCTATCTATCTATCTATCTATCTATCTATCCTTCTAGCTATCTTATATCTAATTATCTCATATCTATCTATCTATCTGCAAAAACAGTTCAATGCTCTTTGCAGAGAGGCATTTTTCCAGAACCACTAAAGGAAGCAATTGTTAGACCACTTCTTAAAAAACCTAATTTAGACCCCGACTGCATGACCAACTATAGACCAGTATCAAACGTTCCTTTTCTAGGAAAGGACATTGAGAAAGTGGTGGCAATGCAACTGGGAACCTGCCTTTCTACCCATGATATTTATGATCCGTTCCAGTCAGGATTCAGGAGAAGACATAGCACTGAAATAGCTCTGGTATGTGAGCTTAATGATCTTCTGATGGCAAGAGACAGAGGTGATTATTCAAACTTAATCCTTCTGGATCTCTCAGCAGCATTTGATACTGTGGACCACGGGATTCTAATTAAGCGCCTGAAAAATTTCTGTGGACTGGATGGCACAGTCCTTAGCTGGTTCATAATCATTTCTCACTGGCAGGTCACAGAGAGTTTCTTCTGGAGTAAACTCTTCATCACCATTAGTGCCACTTCCATGCGGTGTCCCACAGGGTTCTATACTATCTCCCATGCTTTTTGCAGTATACATGCTGCCATTGGGTGAAATAATCAGACATCATGGCCTGGTCTACCACTGCTATGCAGATGATACACAACTGTACCTGTACTTTGCTCCAGGTACAAAGGACCCCATAACAACCCTAAATGGCTGCCTAGTTGAGCTTCAGGAGTGGATTATGCCAGTTGGCTGCAACTGAACCCTGATAAAACAGAGGTCCTTATGATAGGTCACAAGTCACGGCTACAGTATAGCCAACCAACAGGACTTACGCTTGGGGGTTCAGAATCACAAAACACTAAACATGTGCGGAATCTTGGTGGTGTCCTGGATAGTGGCCTCTGACACTTAAACATCAGGTATCAGCCACAATCAAATCCTCATTCTTTCATCTGAGGAACATTGGCAGAATCAAGCACTTAATTCCCTCAGAAGATCTGCCTAAAGTCATACATGCATTTATATAATCACGCCTAGACTACTGCAATGCCCAGCAAAAGAATTACACCGCTTGCAGATGGTACAAAATGCAGCTGCCAGGCCAGCAACCAACCAGCCCCGTTCCAGCCACATAACACCCACTCTCTACTCCCTTCACTGGCTGCCTGTCAGATGGCGAATTGCTTTCAAGATTGGATTACTAACTTACATAGCCCTACATGACCATGGCCCAGGGTACCTGAAGCAGCCTCTGATTCCGTACCGTCCCACTCGATTACTGTGATCCGTTGATGAAGGGCTATTAACAGTACCTAGAATCTCCCGGAATTCGTCTGGGGGTCGAGCTTTCAGTTTTGTGGCTCCAACCTTATGGAACTCACTTCCCCGCACAGTTCGAGAGAGCCTCCACTCTAGAATCCTTCAAAAATAGGCTCAAGACTCGCCTATTCACCCAAGCATCTCACTAATGTCCCTTGTTTAAGCTTATTTTGTATTTTGTTCTGTAAAGGCAAATGTAAAGCACTTTGAGTCCTTTAGGAGACAAGCGCTATATAAATAAATTTATTATTATTATCTATCTATCTCATATCTATCTATCTATCTATCTATCTATCTATCTCATATCTATCTATCTATCTATCTATCTATCTATCTATCTATCTATCTTTCTATCTCATCAATATATATCTATCTTACATCTATCTATCTATCTATCTATCTATCTATCTATCTATCTATCTATCTATCTATCTAATATTTATATCTATCTATCGATCTATCTATTTGTCTCATATCTATCTATCTATTCTACCTCCCCCCTTGACCCTATCCCTTCACGTCTCCTCCGCTACCTCTCTCCGTGCCTGTTCCCATCTTGCCCACCTCCTCAATCTCTCCCTCTCATCTGGCACTGTCCCTTCTGCATTCAAACATGCAATAGTCTCCCCCATTCTTAAAAAACCTACCCTTGATCCCAAAACTCTCTTCAACTACTGTCCCATCTCTCTCCTCCCTTTTGCCTCCAAACTCCTTGAGCGTGTTGTTTACAAACGCCTTACCACCTTTCTTTCCTCCCACTCCCTCCTTGATCCTTTTCAGTTTAGCTTCCGTTCTCTCCACTCCACTGAAACTGCCCTCACAAAAGTCAGCAATGACCTCCTTGCTGCCAAATCCAAGGGCCACTACTCTCTGCTTATTCTCCTTGACCTCTCTGCTGCATTTGACACTGTTGACCACCCTCTCTTGCTGCAAATCCTTCACTCCCTTGGTTTTCATGACCAGGCCTGCCAAGAGCCGTGATGGGCCCTGGTAATAGGGGGCGCGGCCTAATAGCGGGAGGCGTGGCCACGCCCCCTTGCCGATTAAAAAACAAAAAAAGATTTGCAGCACCGCGAAGCGGTGCTGTGCACTGTGGAGGGGGGGCGCTCTGAGCCCCCTCAGCCCGGCGCAAAGCCAGGTGGGGCGCGATCAGTGTGATCGCTCCCCCGCACAGGCATAGGAGACTGCTGTAGCTGCTGCTCAGCAGCCACAAGCAGTCTCCAACTGCAGCTCAGCTGTGTGCTGGGCTGCTGTGAGGGGGGGAGCGGCACATGACCTGGGCCCCCGTCGGACCCCCGCCGGGCCCCTCAGAAAGCCTGGGCCCAGGTAATCTGTACCAGCTCCTCCCCTCTCGGCGCCCCTGTACGTGACACTGCTCTCTCCTGGCTGTCGTCCTACCTCTCAGACCGGTCCTGTCATGGCTTGGCGTGCGCTTGGACCCGGAGTGGAGTTGGATGAGGAATGAGGACTTGTTTGCTGGTACTTGAAGGCAGCCGGCCTTAGGGGAGTATGACTCATGAAGCAGTGGCATGCGATGGGATCAGAACCAAGCTGCGAGACACTGGCGGAACTTAGAGACCCGGGGTAGGCTGGGTATAGCAGGTAGACGGGATCAGGAGACAGGTAGTAACAGGAGCAAACTGCACCAAGGCTGAGAGGGGAGTCTGCAGAAACACACTGGTACTGACACTTTAAATGAGCAAAGGAGCACAGAGAACTAGCTCACAGCATACGCTGTGATAGACGTTGCACTGGCAACTAAAGAGCCTCTGGACAGCCCTTTAGTACCCTCAGGTAGTGCAGGATTGGTTGCTAGCCTCCCCAGCCCAGACTGAACCTGATTGGCCAGAAACGACATGTGACCCAAATCCAAGATGGCCGCGCCCAGTGGTCACAGCATGGAAGCTCTGCCAGTCTCAGCCCCTCTCACCTGCCTCCAGATGGAAGCCCTTGGTCTGCAGAGACTCACAGCACCCAGCGCTATTCTCCAGGAACCTGCACCTCTGCTGGAAACACCATGCCACAGCGCCCGGAGCGGTAAGCGCCGCGATCTCAGCAGCCTGTCACCCCTGGTCGTGACAGTACCCCCTCCTTTAGGAGTGGCCTCTGGACACTTCTTGGGTTTACCAGGATTCTCAGAGTGAAACTTAAGCACTAGGCGAGGAGCGTAGACATCCTCAGCTTTCACCCAGCAATGTTCTTCGGGACCGTAACCTTTCCAATCCAGTAGATATTGGAGTTGCCCATAATGAAAACGAGATTCCAGGACCTTTTTGATCTCGAACTCTACACCCCTCTCAGTCAAGACTTTGGGGGAGCGTGGCAGAGTCTTGCGAAAGCGATTCAGGATGAGAGGTTTCAGCAGGGAAATATGAAAGGAATTTGGTTTTTTGAGGTAGGATGGAAGTTTTAATTTATAGGCTTCCTGGATTGATCACTTGAACGATGGGAAAAGGACCGATGAAACGAGGAGCAAATTTCATAGACGGCACTTTAAGGCGAAGATTCCGAGTGGATAGCCATACTAAGTCACCTGTTTTTAGGTTGGGCACCGCTCTCCTTTTTTTGTCCGCTGTTAATTTATATCGAAGAGAGGCTTTTTGTAAGGAGGAATGGACCTGAGTCCAAATCTGAGAGAATTTCTGTAGGGTGGAGGTCACTGCTGGTACATCGAAGACTGGCAATTCGTGAAACTCTGGTACTCTGGGATACAGTCCAAAAACTACAAAGAATGGGGTTTGCCCCGTAGATGAATGATAGGAGCTGTTATGGGCAAATTCGGCCCAGGGTAAGGTGTCCGCCCAGTTGTCTTGTGATGAAGACATGTGAATTCTTAAGAAAGTCTCAAGGTCTTGATTGACCCTCTCTGTAGACCTGTTAGACTGAGGATGGTAAGCTGTTGAAAAATTCAGTTTGATTTGAAAGATAGAACATATAGCTCTCCAAAATCTGGCTATGAACTGTACCCCTCTATCAGAAACAATCTCAGTTGGAAGCCCATGGAGACGGAAGATGTTGTCGACGAATAACTGAGCCAACTCTGGAGCAGACGGCAACTTCTTGAGGGGAACGAAATTAACCATTTTGGAGAAACGATCCACTACTACCCAGATGGTGGTAAACCCATTAGAAACAGGTAGATCCGTTACAAAGTCCATGGAAAGGTGTGTCCAAGGATGGGTTAGTACTGACAGAGGTAGTGTGCCGGCAGGAACCTGTCTGGATGTTTTATGTTGAGCACACTGTGGACAGGAGGCGATAAAAGCTTCAATTTCCGACTTCATAGCAGGCCACCAGTATGATCGTTGCAGGAATTCCAAGGTCTTGCGTATGCACGGGTGTCCAGCAAAACGAGAGGTATGAGCCCATTTCAAAAGCTGCTTGTGCATATTTGAGGCCACAAATGTCTTCCCGGGAGGAGGTTGAATGCAAGTGGTAGTGAATACTCTGGAGTCTAGAACTGGAGTTTCCTTATGACTTTCGGAAGATGCGTCGGAGGAGAGTGATCGAGAAAGGGCATCTGCTTTTTGATTTAGTGAGCCTGGGCGAAAAGTTAAAGTAAAATTGAAACGAGAAAAGAATATTGACCATCGAGCCAGGTGGGAACTCAGGCACTGAATATTTTTTAGGTATAGGAGATTCCGATGATCTGTATAAATGGTGATGGGATACATCGCGCCCTCAAGAAGATAATGCCACTCTTCAAAAGCTAGTTTCATAGCCAATAATTCCTGCTCTCCAATGGGATAATTATTTTCTGCTTGGGAAAATTTCTTTGAGAAGAAGCCACAGGGATGAAACTTGCTATCCTCAAGTTTCTGGGATAGTACTGCCCCTACCGCTTCAGAAGAGGCGTCTACCTCAAGAAAGAATGGGTAGTTAATGTTGGGTTGTCTCAGCATGGGGGCAGAAATGAAGGCTTGCTTTAAGAGTTGAAAGGCAGTTTCAGCCTCTGGAGGCCATCGGGATGGATTTGCCCCCTTGCAAGTTAGGGCGGAAATGGGTGCCATGAGAGTGGAAAATCCTTTGATAAACCTTCGATAATAATTTGCAAAGCCCAAAAATCTTTGTACTGCCTTCAAAGAATTCGGACGAGACCAATCCAATATTGCCTGAACTTTCTAGGGATCTATTTCAATGAACCTGAAACGATGTAACCTAAAAAGGGAACTGAGGGAACTTCAAATACGCATTTTTCAGCTTTGCAGTACAGGTGGTTCTTTCGTAGGCGAGTTAACACCTCCTTGACTTGGGATCAATGACTGACAATGTTGGAGGAAAATATCAGAATATTGTCGAGGTATACTACCACAGAGATATATAATAAGTCCCGAAAGATCTCATTCACAAAAGTTTTGGAACACAGCAGAAGCGTTACAGAGACCAAAAGGCATTACCAGGTATTCAAAATGCCCGTCTCGAGTATTGAATGCTGTTTTCCATTCGTCCCCTGCTCGTATCCTAATGAGATTGTAGGCCCCTCTTAAATCCAGCTTGGTAAAAATAGTAGCACCTTTTACTCGATCGAAAAGTTCGGTAATGAGGGGTATCGGGTAGCGATTTTTGATGGTTATATCGTTTAAGCCCCTGTAATCGATGCAAGGACGCAGGCCTCCATCCTTCTTAGACACAAAAAAGAATCCTGCCCCTGCCGGTGAGGAGGATGGTCGAATGAACCCCTTTTGCAGGTTCTCCTGGATGTATGCTGACATGGCTTCAGTCTCGGGTAGGGAGAGTGGGTAAGTACGACCTCGCGGAGGAGTTTTGCCAGGAATCAACTCAATAGGACTGTCCCACTCCCGATGAGGAGGCAGAATATCGGCTCTGGTCTTACAGAAGACATCGGAGAAGGAGCAATACTGGTAGGGAATTGGAGTAGTGGTTGCAATGTAACTACCTTTGACGGGTTTGATTTGAGGAAGGCAGGATACTTGACAAGTTTCTCCCCAGGACAGGATCTGCATGGTGCCCCAATCAATATTGGGGGAGTGCTTGCGTAACCAGGGGTATCCAAGGATGACCTCATGGGAGGCTTTGGGAATTACTAGGAATCGGATAGTTTCAGTGTGGAGAGCTCTGATACGAACTGGCACAGGAAGGGTACGTTGAGAGACGATTCCATTGGTAATCTGAGTGCCATCTACAGCAGATAGAGTGATGGTGTGGTCGAGAGAGGAGACAGGAAGCCGGAGCCTCTGGACAAGTTCAGCGGTGATAAAATTTTCAGCGGCCCCTGAATCGAGGAGCGAAAGAACAGTTTTAGAACCAGTGGAGATCTCAAAAGTAATGGAGAGGGTAGATTCATTTTTTGACGGAGACGGAGACATTACTCCTAACCTGGTGTCTCTGGCACAGATTAGGATCGGGAGTTTCCCGGACGACGTGGGCTGGCTGCAACTATATGACCGGTCTCCCAGCAGTACATGCATAGATTTTCTCGTTGGCGTCTTTGCCGTTCTTCTACCGTGAGGCGGGCCCGGTTAATCTGCATGGGTTCGTCACCCACAGGTTCAGACGGAGGGAGGGTTGGAGTAGTGGTCGGCCGGAACTTACAGTGATCTCCCCTAGTTTTTTCACTCTGGCGTTCTCTGTACCGCAAATCCACTTTATTGCAAAGGGAGATAAGCTCATTGAGGGTAGCCGGCGGATCACGAGTGGCGAGGTCATCTTTTATGCGATCTGTCAATCCATTCCAAAAGGTGGAAGTCAGGGCTTCTTCATTCCATTTTAGTTCCAAAGCCAGCGTTTGAAATTGAATGATATACTGACTGACTGGTCGGTTCCCTTGGCGAAGTCGCAGGATTTCCGTCGCCGCGGAGGTTGTTCTGCCGGGCTCGTCGCAAATCCTCTGGAAGGATGTGAGGAATCCAGAGTAGTTGTCTAGTAACGGGTCGGACCTCTCCCAGAGAGGCGAAACCCAGTCCAGGGCAGAACCGGTAAGTAGAGACACTATATATGCCACTTTGGATTTTGGAGATGGAAAGTTCGCAGGCTATAGTGTGAAGTGGACGTCACACTGGTTGAGAAACCCTTGGCACAACTTGGGGTTCCCGTCAAACTTATTGGGAGTCGGAAGGTGCAAATGAGATGGTGCAGGTGGAACAGGGACAGCTGGAGCTGCTGGCTGGTTGGTGGCGGCAGGCAAATTAACAGTAACCAGGGAAGCTTGCAGCGTATCCTGACAAAGAGACATTTCCTGCAGGAACTGAGCCATTTGGCACTGAGACGCCTCTAGTTCCTCTAGGCGACTGGCGATACCCTGGAGCAAGTCGGCCCTCAGATCCTGTCCACTGGCCGAATCCATCAGGCCAGTGCAAACTGTCACGGCTTGGCGTGCGCTTGGACCCGGAGTGGAGTTGGATGAGGAATGAGGACTTGTTTGCTGGTACTTGAAGGCAGCCGGCCTTAGGGGAGTATGACTCATGAAGCAGTGGCATGCGATGGGATCAGAACCAAGCTGCGAGACACTGGCGGAACTTAGAGACCCGGGGTAGGCTGGGTATAGCAGGTAGACGGGATCAGGAGACAGGTAGTAACAGGAGCAAACTGCACCAAGGCTGAGAGGGGAGTCTGCAGAAACACACTGGTACTGACACTTTAAATGAGCAAAGGAGCACAGAGAACTAGCTCACAGCATACGCTGTGATAGACGTTGCACTGGCAACTAAAGAGCCTCTGGACAGCCCTTTAGTACCCTCAGGTAGTGCAGGATTGGTTGCTAGCCTCCCCAGCCCAGACTGAACCTGATTGGCCAGAAACGACATGTGACCCAAATCCAAGATGGCCGCGCCCAGTGGTCACAGCATGGAAGCTCTGCCAGTCTCAGCCCCTCTCACCTGCCTCCAGATGGAAGCCCTTGGTCTGCGGAGACTCACAGCACCCAGCGCTATTCTCCAGGAACCTGCACCTCTGCTGGAAACACCATGCCACAGCGCCCGGAGCGGTAAGCGCCACGATCTCAGCAGCCTGTCACCCCTGGTCATGACAGGTCCTTCTCTGTCTCTTCTCATGACTCCTCTTCCCCACCACAGCCTCTTACAGTAGGTGTTCCCCAAGGTTCCATTCTTGGACTTCTACTATTCTCCCTCTATACGTCCTCTCTAGGCGAACTCATCAGCTCTTTTGACCTCCAATATCATCTCTATGCTGATGATACTCAGATCTACCTTTCTTCCCCTGACCTTTCCCCCTCTCTCCTCACTCGTATCTCCAACTGTCTCTCTGCTATTTCTTCCTGGATGTCCCAGTGATTTCTTAAACTTAATATGTCTAAGACTGAGCTGATCATTTTTCCACCCTCCAACATAATCTCACTTCCCACTATTTCTTTAACAATTTATGGCACAACTATCTCTTCTAGCCCCAAAGTGCGCTGTCTTGGAGTTATCCTGGACTCCTCCCTCTCCTAAAAACCACATATCCAGAGCCTCTCACAGTCCTGTCACTTCCATCTCAAAAATATTTCCAAGATTAGACCCTTTCTCACCCAGGATGCCACCAAAACCCTCATACACTCACTGGTCATATCCAGATTGGAAAACTGTAACCTTCTCCTATCTGAACTCCCCAACTCCCATCTCTCTCCTCTCCAGTCTGTCCTCAATGCTGCTGCTCGACTCATCTTCCTCTCCAAATGCTCTACATCTGCCTCCCCTCTCCTACAAGCCCTCCACTGGTTTCCCTTTCCTTTTAGAACCCAATTCAAGGTTCTCACACTTGCTTACAAAGCCCTCACCCATTCACCCATTTACCTCTCTGACCTCATCTCCCTCCTCTCTCCTGGCCGCCCCCTTCGCTCAACCAATGCACGCCGCCTCTCATGCCAACTGATTACTTCTTCCCACTCCCGCCTCCAAGATTTTGCCTGTGCTGCTCCCGACCTTTGGAACTCTCTCCCTCTCCCTATCAGACTCTCCTCCTCTTTACAATCCTTCAAACGGGCTCTCAAGACCCACTACTTCATCAAAGCCTTCCAGCTCCCATCCTAACTTGTTGCAACATGCTCCTTCCTCCGTTTACCTGTGTCACACCTGTTTGTCTGCCTCTCACCTTTAGAATGTAAGCTCTTACGAGCAGGGCCTCTACCCTCTTGTGCTTCTCCTTACTTTACTTTCACCTACTTCTTACCCCCCACCATGGCACCTAACACTTGGTTGCTTACGCTCTGTTGCATATCTAGGTATTATGGTCACTTATGTATCAATGTATATTATCCATGTCCTTGTCCTATTTTTTACTGTAAGTCCGTTGTCAAATTATTTGCAGAACACTTGTGGCGCCATATAAATAAACCATAATAATAATAATCTATCTATCTAATATCTATCTATCTCACACCTGAGCTCCAGCTTCCGGCACCCGCAGTGCACTACGGGAGAGACGTCATGATGTCTCTCCCATAATTCTGAGGAGTGGCCAGCCGGACAGATGCGGGAGAGGGACTTAAGGGAAGTAGTGGGTTTTTTTGTGTAATCGGCTTCATATTTGGGGCATAACTTCTGGGGGCACTAAAACTGGGGGCATTTACTCGGGCGCACTAATACTGGGGGCATTTACTCGGGGAAACTACTACTGGGGGCATTTATTCTTTGGCATTACTAATGGGGTAATTCTACTGGGGCATTTACTCGGGAGCATTACTATTGGGGGCACTATTACTGGAGGCTTTACTTCTACAGGGGGCATTACTACAGGGAGAACCACTCCTAAGGGCACTGCATAAGGAACACCACTACTGGGGGCACTGGATAAGGGTCAATACCACTACTGGGGGCACTGGATAAGGGTCAATACCACTACTGGGGTCACTGCATAAGGGGCACTATCACTACTGTGGGCACTGCATAAGGGGCACTACCACTATTGGGGGAACTGCATAAGGGGCATCACTACCACTTCTGCGGGCACTGAATAAGGGGCACTACTACTACTAGGGGCACTGCATAAGGAGCATTACCACTGTGGGCACTGCATAAGGGGCACTATCACTACTCTGGGAAATGCATAAGGGGCACTACCACTATTGCGGGCACTGAATAAGGGGCACTACTACTACTAGGGGCACTGAATAAGGAGCATTACCACTGTGGGGACTGCATAAGATGCACTACCACTTCTGGGGGCACTGCATAAGGGGCACTACCCCTACTGTGGCCACTGAATAAGGGGTACTGCCATTACTGTTGGCACTGCATAAGGGGCACCGCTACAATGGGCATATGTATAAGGGACACTACTGATGTGGGCATTATGTGTAAGGGTCACTACTGCTGTAGGCATTGTATAAGGGGCACTGCAACTGTGGGCATTATGTGTATTAGGGGCAATACTACTGTGGGCATTGTGTATAAGGGGCACATATGTGGGCATTGTGTAAAAGGGGCACTGCTGTGTGTCATACATGATTAAAGGATACTACTATGTGGTGTAATGTGAATCAAAGGTGAATCAAGATTGTGCTGCTGTGTGGCGTAATTTGAATTGGGAATACTATCGTGTGACCACGCCCCTTTTTAAGACCACATGCCTTTTTTATTATGCGTCTACGGCGCGCGCTGTCCCTTTTCTTATAGAAATGCTGAGGGGGGGCTGAGTATCACCACTTATATAGTACCACTTTAAGCACTGTATCTATCTATTTCATATTTATCTATCTATTGCATATCTATCTATCTATCTATCTATCTATCTATCTATCTCATTATCTTTCTATCTATCTATCTATCTATCTATCTCATATCTATCTATCTATCTATCTATCTCATATCTATCTATCTATCTATCTATCTATCTATCTATCTATCTATCTATCTATCTATCTATCTATCTCATATCTCTCTATCTCAGTGGCATAACTGGGGTGTTTGGAGCCCCGGGCAAATTGAAAAATGGAGCCCCCCCTATGTGGGCACGCTGAAGACCCTCGCACGAAAAATGGGTGTGGTCACATGCCACAAGGGGCATGGCCACTGAAAAATGGGGCATGTCAACATTACACACTCCCCTTTCTCGTCACTCTGGAAACATTGCATACCATTCCATATTCACCATTTTGCCCCAAGTAATAGTGCCCCTCTTGCAATGCCCACTGTAGTAGTGCCCCTTATGGGATGTCCCCAGTATCAGTGCCCCATGTAGTAGTGCCCTTTATACAGTTCCCCAGTAGTGCACCCTTATACAGTGCCTCCAGTAATGCCCTTTATACAGTGCCTCCAGTAGTGTCCCCTTATGCAGTGCCCCTTATACAGTGGTCCTATACAGTGCCCCCAGTAATGCCCTTTATACAGTGCCTCCAGTAGTGTCCCCTTATGCAGTGCCCCTTATACAGTCCTTCTATACAGTGCCCCCAGTAGTGGTCCTTCTCATGCAGGCCCCCAATAATGCCCCATTATAAGTACCCTTAGTATGCAGTGCCCCCAGTAGTGCCCCTTTTACATTGCCCCCAGTAGTGGTCCCCTTATGCAGGCCCCCAGTAGTGCCCCTTATACAGTTCCCTCAGTAGTGATCCCCCTATGCTGTGCCCCCTTTACAGTGCCCCCAGTAGTGGTCCCCATTATGAAGTCCCCCAGTAGTGATCCCCCCTACTCTATCCCAAGTGGTAGAAGGGGAAGAGAAACCCATCCTCTACCTTAGCCGGAAATTGCTGCCCAGGCAGGATAAGTACTCAGCTGTGTAGCAAGAGTGCTTGGCAATCAAATGGGCAGTAGATTTGTTAAAATATTATTTGTTGGGGCAGGAATTTTTGTTGGTTACTGATCGTGCCCCTTTACAGTGAATGCTTGTGTAGCCTGCTGGACTTTGTCTTTGCAGCCATTTCATTTTCAGGTACAGCATCATCCGGGGAAATAGCACCTCAATGCTGATGCCCTTTCCAGAAAATTTGTTGGGCCCGATCCTCCAAACAATCCTATGGGGCAGCTAGGGGAGGAGGAGGAAGAGGGTGAAAAGGGCGAACTTTGGAAAATGGCAGAGAGTTGTGTGCCTGAACGGATGGCACAAATAGATGTGGGCGAGGTTTCTAAGCTTCACCAGGGTGGTTGAAGCTAAGGGGGGAGGAGTGTGACAGGGTCAGCATAATTCCACATGAAGTGAATGTGGAATGTCCACATATCTCAGGTTTGGCAGAAGAAACACAGTAGGAATAAAGTCCAGTTCAGGTGTTGCCTCAATCAGATGTCAGATCCAGGCCAGGGTTGGTGTGTGTAAAGGCCCCCATACCTCAGCGATGGATTGCCGCAGTGTTGCGATCCTGCAACCCGGCATTGCAGGATCGCTGAAATCCAACATGTTGGATTTCACAGATATACCGACCACAAACAAAAAATGATCCTGTGATTGTCACATCTGTGAAATTTAACATGTAAAATGTCTCAGATCCTGTGACGGTTCGATGAACATTGATGGCCACCTGTCGGCATTTCCGACCGGCGGCATTTCTGATCCCATCGCAACATCAGTGCAATCCATTGCAGATGTATGGGGACCTTAGGTTAGAGTCTGGAAAGGCAGCTGGTCACAGACACCTGTGTGAGACCATTGTACCCACTGTCTACTTAACCACAGATATGTGAACAAGCGGAACAGGGCAAACGCAAGATTACATGACTGTATCAGCTCACTGGGTGGGTGTATTGCTTTCAGCAGCTCAAACAGCAGCAGCACCTAAGAAACAGCAGCTAATTCAGAGGCAGGCTACTCTGTGTGTCACCGGTTTCACTTAGACGCATACCACTGACAGCCTTTTGTTAAAACTCAGGGAAGTCATTGCAACTCTCCTCAGGATTTGTGATTTCTGACAATGCCACCAATATTGTGAAAGCATTACAGTTGGGTGAATTCCAACATGTCCCAAGTTTTGCTCATGTAATCAACTTGGTTGTGCAAATTTTAGTTTTAAATGACAGGGCCGTGCGGGAGATGTTCTCAGTGGCCCGTAACATTTCTGGACAATTTCGCCATTCAGCAGGTGCATGTAGAAGATTGCAGCACCTGCAATAAATGTTGAATTTTCCATGTCACCAGCTGCAGCAAGAGGTAGTTACAAGGTGGAACTCCAACCTTTATATGCTTCAGCGGATGGAGGAACAGCAAAAAGCCATCCAAAGCTACAGAACGAAGTATGATATAGGAAGAGGAGGGGGAATGTAACAAGCTCAGTGGAAAATACTTTCCGTGTTGTGCAAAGTGCTGAAACCCTTCAAAGTAGTCACATGTGAAGTGAGTTCAGACACTGCCAGCTTAAGTCAGGTAATTCCATCATTAGACAGCTGGAAAAGCAGCTTGAGAAATTGAAAGAAGAGCTAAAACTAAGTGATTCCGCTAAGTGTGTTAGACTTGTAGATCAAGTCCTTTATTCGCTTTGCCAGGATACAAGGGTTGTCAGGATCTTACAATCGGATCAATATATTTTGGCGAACATGCTGGATCCTAGGTTTAAGTCATGTGTTGTATCTTTCTTCTCAATGGACACAGATCTGAAGAGATGCAAAGACCTATTGGTAAGGAAATTGTCAGCTCAAGCAGCACGTGATGCAGTGATGGCTTCTCCTTCAGTTTCTCTAGCAAGTGCATCTGCCGAGAAAAAAATAAACTTTCCCAAACCACCCACTGATGATGCAGATGAGTCAACTCAACAAAGTTTTGACATCTGGTCGGGTTTAAAAGAAATGCCTACAATTAATGAGACATCTACCATGACTCCTTCTGATATGATTACCATTCAAAGAATGGTTGAGGACTATTTTAATGATCGCATCCAAATAGGCATATCAGACAGTTCATTTCACTACTGGCAGGAAAAAAGACAATTTGAAGACCCTTGCACAAACTGGCTTTGCTTTACTTAAGCTAATAAAAGAAAAAGGAAAACCAGGTGCTCTCTCACCATCCAATTATAGCACAATTAATAAAATTGGAATTAGTTTAATCTTTGTTCAGCTGCTGTCAAAAGATAGGTAGATGCCACTACCTACAAAGAAGGTCCCAAGGAAAATGCAATTTCTAAAGACAGCGCTTTTTGACAAAAGATTTAATACATAATAATCACCTTACATACAATTACTAAGACAATACATTACAATAGACAAAAAAAATACATTTATTCTACAAGAAACCGTCCGGTGTAGACACTCATCAATCAACTAAAAAACCATAAAAAATGTCATGTGGTATTAAGAATACACCTTGATTGATGTTATATAGAAAAAGATTTTTTGCAAGCATGAAAAAATCAGTAGCATGAGACTTTATTTGCATGAGAAGTTCTGAGGAAGCCGCTGAGCATAGACAGAGGAGGAGAAACGTGTTAAAGAAAGAGTCTGTCAATCCGAACCAGCTGGTTTCAAACACTAGTCACGTCACCCGGGTGAACTGTGAGTACGGGAGCATCAAGCCGTTTAGGTTATGCTCCTGAGTTCCTAACAGGAGCTGATTTCCCCAAACCCCAGCTTGCATGAATAAGGGATTTTGAAAACTGTTTTCATTGCTTATTCTTACTGTCCTCTTGCCTACTAACATTCTTGGCATAATATCGTGCTTACTAACACTTGGGGCATAAAGACTAACATCTATAGAGCTGGAAACTTGGATGCATGCATGTATTTAATTGCAAAACAATTACTGCACGGATTCATCTGCAATGAATATTGACTAACATCTTCATCTTGGGAATAAATCAATCTGTTCCTTTAAGCAGATAAAGTCTCATGCTACTGATTTTTTCATGCTTGCAAAAAATCTTTTTCTATATAACACCAATCAAGGTGTATTCTTAATACCACATGACATTTTTTATGGTCTTTTAGTTGATTGATGAGTGTCTACACCGGCCGGTTTCTTGTAGAATATATATATATTTTTTTGTCTATTGTAATGTATTGTCTTAGTAATTGTATGTAAGGTGATTATTATGTATTAAATCTTTTGTCAAAAAGCGCTGTCTTTACAAATTGCATTTTCCTTGGGACTTTACTTAAGCTGCCCACCCTCCAGTGTGTACTCAGAAAGAGTTTTCAGCACAGACGGGAACCTTGTCATCGATCAGTATAGGAAGCTACTTTCTCAAAATGTGGAAAAGATGATGTTCATTAAAATGAACTACAAATTGTATGCCAATTACATCCAAAAACTACAGATGTACCTGTAATGGTGTATTCCAGCAGGGATGAATTAATATTGTGTGAAGATGATGTACACACTGATGAGAGTAAGGAATCAGATGATGATGGTGACAACATCTTGCCTCTGTAAAGCCAGTTTGTGCATGTAGAGATCATTGCCAACAAATTCAGCTGCCCATTGGTAGCTTGTTTTGTGGGGGCCCAAACAAACCATTTACTTCATGATTGAGGATATTGTTGATGAAGGTGTTGGTGGTGAAGATGGCAGGTGCTTGGATCTAGCAGAGAGAAGGGAGCTAGCTGATGCTGGACTGCTTGTTGTTACTTTTTTATCCAAAGTTTCTGAATTTCACAAAAACTTCTTTGATGGATGTGCTGCAGATGATGTAACAGGGAGGAGGTTCCTAATGGTTAAGGTCCCTACCTCTATTTCCTCTGGCTTTACAGGTTACAGATGGCTTGACAATTGTTGTCTTATTTGGGTAAAAATAATTCCACACATAAGAAGTGGATTTTATGTCTTGTGCCTAGGCATGACAATGGGCTTTTCCTTTTCATGGGCAACAACTGTTTCTTTCACTGGTGCCTGATTTACACAAACAACATCCTCATCATCAACTTCCTCATCGTCAACATCCTTATTAGCATCAGCTACACAATATCCTGCTCATCCTGGTGCATTTCCAAAGAAGCATCCTCCATTTCTTTGTCAGCATGCTCACATGTGCTTGCATCATCATAAGAGTCACAACCACTAGTCATAAATAAAGGCCAAGGCCTTAGCCTTTCCTTGCCACTTTGTTTGGTGAAAGCTATATTGCCAATTTTATGTCTTTCTGCAGCTAACTTTCCCTTTGATGTTTTTTTCTTTACCACTGTAAAACTTTGGTTCTTTAATTTTAGATGCCCTGACTTAAGCCCTGCATACCTTTGGGCATCGGCTTTAGTAAATGACATAGATGGACTAGTATCATCATGACTGCTGACACTGGTAGTAGCTCCAGCACTAGTATATGGTTCCTGCTCACCTCTCAACTGATCGTTCTCCATATCAACAAACATGAACGAAGTGGAGTACAGCACACAGATCAATTTGTACCCATTTTAAATATTACACTGCGGTATCAATGACCTACAGCATCACAATATTTTTTATGAATGTTACATTGCATTTCCACTTAGTGTCACAATATTTTTTTCATGCATATTAAACCATGTTTCCACTTACAGTGTCACAATACATGTTGAATATTAAACTGCATTTCCACTTACAGTGTCGCAATATTTTATTTTATGTATATTACACTCCGTTTTCACTTATAGTGTCACAATACATGTATGAATATTATACTACGTTTCCACTTACAGTGTCAGAATATTTTTTATGAATAAAACACTGCGCTACCACTTACAGTGTCACAATATTTTTTATGAATAAAACACTGTGCTACCATTTAGTGTCACAAATTTTTTTATGAATACACTGCGCTACCACTTACAGTGTCACAATACGTGTTGAATATTACTCTGCGGTTCCACTTACAGTGTCACAATATGTTTTATGAATACACTGCACTACAACTTATAGTGTCACAATATGTGTATATTACACTTCGTTTCCACTTACAGTGTCACAATACGTGTTGAATCTTACAATGTGTTGCCAATTACAGTGTCACAATATGTGTATACAGTGTTACACAGCGGTTCCACTTACAGTGTTACAATATGTGAATGAATATTACACTGTCATCTGACCGGCCGCATCACAGTAAAAAAAAAAAAAAAATCTAGTACACTGGGGTACAGCACAAAAAAATATATATTTTTTTAAATTATAATATTAGCTTTTATCTTTTTACACTGGGCACACTTGAATGGACAGAGCACTCCTTGATGGACACAGAAGAGCCTGCACCTGGAAGTACACAGCAACCCCTGGACAGACACAGCAGTCACTGCCCCATGGATAAAACCAGCAGCCCCTGATGCGGTTATAATCCTGAATGCGGGGATTCTGGCGTTCAGAATGCAGATGCCGGTATTCCGACACTTGTCAGAATCCCTGCGCCTGCATCTCGACAGCAGAGATTCCAAAGGTAAGTAGTGGGGTTAGGGAGGGGGTTAGGATTAGGCACTAGGGGGAGGGTTAAGGTTAGGGTTAGGCACCAGTGATGTAGGGAGAAGGGTTAGGCACTAGGGGGAGGGTTAAGGTTAGGGTGTGGGGAGGGGGAGGTTAGGGTTAGGCACTAAGGGGGAGTATAGGTTTAGGTCCCGGGGAGGTAGGGAGAAGGGGGAGGGTTAGGATACTTACTGGAAGGTGTCGGTATCCTAACCTTTTCAGGTTGCCGGAGTCGGGATTCTGACTGCCGGGATCTGGAGGGGAAGGGGAGGGGGGGAGTTGTGGGCTCCAGAGATATCACCGGGCCCCAAGGATTCTGTTGCCGGCCCTGCCTGGTGGTGCTATAATTGTGTAGCCTCTTTCAGAGATTTTTTAATTTAACCACCTTAGTGCCAATCATGTTTCTTCTCTGTAAAAGGATGATTTAGGGGAGTTTCGTATTAATTGCGACAGTACTACGTTTATATCAGACCACATCTATGCGAGCATAATAATTTTATATGTGATTATGGGGTCTATTTACTAAGCAGTGTTATGAGACAGAGTGAAAAGTGATAAGTCTGTGATAAGGTGCCAGCCAATCAGCTCCCAACTGTAATTTTTCAAACACAGCCTGTGAGATGTCAGGAGCTGATTGGCTGGTACCTTATCACTGACTTATCACTTTTCACTCTGTCTCCTAACACTGCTTAGTAAATAGACCCCTATATTCGCTATCTGTTACCAATATCTATGGGCGCGGTGCTTTGGATAAAGCGCTCTCCCTGCTATCCACATCCCAGCACATTGGAGGAGTTAATCACATTTTCGAAAGACTCCACAGTTTCCGACGCTGCATGTTTTCAGCATTAAGAAGGTTTCAAGTGGCAGCTGTGATTAAATACTGTATAAATTCTGTTGTGTGTGAAGCTGATTGAGTTGGGGGTTTCAGAGTCCACACAGCGCGCCGCTGCCCTGTCTGCGTGTAAACAGTTCATCTCGTCTGTTGCAATCTGTCATGTCACACAAACCGTGATTTGTCTCTCGCCTTTTGTTCCCAGTAATGCGCTGCGTGGAAAATACAGAGTGAAAGTTCCAGCAGAAGATCGGAACAGGATGAAAGGAAAAGCTGCCATTATAAATATTCAGCCAATGTGTTTTATATGGAGCTTGTGTACTCTCCCAGCTACTCCCATTGTTAGCAAGGACAATTAGAGGTGCAGTGTTTGTTACTCTGCTCTTTGTATTCATGCCATGTAAATTTATACGCCGGCGTCTTCTGTGGCATTTACAGTCTCCGGTTCACGCAGCCAGCGAGGCATTTATTAGCATTGTGTTGATTAGGATAGAAAAGGGCGACGTCTTCTGTGTAGAAAGTAGCTCCGCTCGGTGAGAGACGAAGACAGCGCACTGTGGGCCTCATTCAGGTTGTACGCTAATGCCGCTTCTGTGTTTGTAAACCCAAACATTTGTGTAAAATGGTGCAGCATCTGCGTACAAAGACACAGCACCGGCCGCAGATCACTCGGTTGCCGCAGTCCTGAGTGAGCCTCTGGTCGCACAGAATGGGCGCATGTACTGAGACGCCAGAGACATATTGCTTGCATACGGGATCGCAGTCACAGGGTGTGATATTCCCCCCAGAACTGCTGGAACATGCCTGCGTTATTTACCGCTACTTCCCGTTACCACCCCAAATGTTCCCTAAATCACACAGAGTAAATAGTCGCTGCGAGCAACTATGGTAATGTACCTTGACACATGCACCATGTGAATTAGATGCATTCGCAGATTGCCGATTATCGCTCTGAATGAGGCCCTATGTGTATTCCACATTCTCTGGTCACACGCCCAAAGTCCATCAGGAAGATGGCATCAGCCACCACAACCAAGCCCCCGAGTGCATCGTATTTCCGGGCTTGGCGCATATGAGAAATGCGGTGAAACCGGCAACTTCAGGGTTTGACCGCATTTCTCCCAGTGCTGCATCCCGCCCACACTATCTATGTGGATTCATATAAACTGTGAATTAGGAACATCATTTGCAACACAAGAGAGAAAAAAGCCAAGATATAATGCCAAGTGCACCTATTGGATCCAATCATTTCCTTAGAATAATCCTCTGGAAAAAACATAATTAAAATATAAATTTTATTAGTTATTTGTTAAACACTATATATATCTCTTGTCCAGATTTTGGCGAAATATAGTACAAAATGTAAAAGATATTTATAATAGAAAAGATGTTTTTTGAAAATATAGAAAAAGTGATTAAGATTTAAAATAAATTCCTGCTATCTTCGGACTTATTATCATCTATTGTTCACCTTCCCGAATTGGATATTATAATATAAGTGAAACTATCAGAGACAATGTTACAATTATTATATTGCTCCGTATAGTTTATTTTAGCATTATTCGAATGAGCTTATCAATAAACCACTTATATAATGATTGCAATAATATTTCACAGAGATGGAGCACCTAAGGAGTTAATATCCCAATGTGGTGAATAATATACTTAGAATGAGTCCGTTTCAATTCACTGACACATTTATCTCCTTCCTACTTTCATAGCTGATTGATTCATTCTGTATCTTTCTGCTATGTTACATTATACAGTAATGTTTCTGTTCTATAGAGAGACAATGTAGTTCTGTACACGATCCTATTCTGCGATCCTGTAACTAGATTTGATTCCATGATACATGCGTCTCATTTCTACCTTTATAGCTTCATTGTTACACTTGGAACTGTTGAATGGCAGAGTGGTGTTTCTTTATATTACAGTAACAATGAAGTAATATTCACAGTCCTGGATTGTAACCCTGTGACTGGATTTATGGGAGATGTCGTGCAAACCAGTCAGTTTCTGAGTATTATTAATTCTAATAACACAGATGAAAATATTCCATTTAGATTCTGGGGAGCGTTTGTCATTTCTGCACTTTCAGCTATAGGTACATCTGTGTCATTCATTGTCTCTGGATACATGTGTGCTAGTGTCCATTCTATCTATTATTTTAAATCTTAATCACTTTTTCTATATTTTCAACACACATCTTTTCTATTATAAATATCTTTTAAATTGTATACAATATTTTGCCAGAAGCTGGACAAGAGATATATATATATATATATATATATATATATATATAAATATATAGTTTTTAACAAATAAATAATAACATTTATATTTTAATTACAGTTTTTCCAGAGGATTATTCAAAGAAAATTATTGGATCCAATAAGTGCACTTGGCATTATGGGTCTCATTCAGACTAGGTCGCAAGCGCCGATGCGCTCGCAACTGGGTCGATAGTGTCACGACCAGGGTCTCTCGGCATGGTAGTCGACGGGTAATACCTGTGAGGACGCTATGGCGAGGGGCGTCTGGCTGTGGCGGTGGTGCCTGGCGAAGAGCATTGGCTGGGCATGGTTCTGTGGGGGCATACTGTCACTCTGGTCTGGTTAGGCCTGGTGGTGCTTCCGTTCCGTTCTGGCACGGGCGCCGCCATCTTGCCTCCAGACATGTGACCTAGTTGCCCTATCCTGGTGTGTCACATGCTCCTCTCTGACCAGTCACGGCTGAGCACTGGGGATTTAAGGGAGTTCAGAGCTCCCTTGCATTGCCAGTGCAACGTGTTTCCCTGTGAGAGCTGAGAGAGAGTGTTCCTGTGCTTAAACCTGTCTATTGGATTCATTACCTAAGCCTGCTTTTTCTAACCTGCTCCAAACCCTGCTGGATTCCCCTACCTCCTCCATGTACCTTTTCTACCTGCCTGAGTACCTGAACCTGCTGTTTCCCTGCACCTTGTTTCATTTCATTCCCACCTGGACTTCACTACCTCTGTCTGCATCAGTTACAGCTCACCAAACCTGCATTCACTTTCAGCTCATCATACCTGCATTCTGTTTTAGCTCACCATACCTATACTGGACTATTCCTGCTTGTCAAGTTATCAAGTGCACTTTAGTGCTATACCTGGACTTTTGTTTGCCACTCCCATGTCTTCTCAGTCCCTTATTAAAAACCCCACTTTTTCATTTGTCTGCTCCTGTGTGTGCTTCTATCACCACCCCGGGTCCACAACAAATTCAGAACCTAACAGTTTGCACTGGCCCCATGGATCCGGCCATGGAACAGGAGTCTGGAGCGGATTTTTTCCGAAGTATTGCTGGCCGTTTGGAAAACCTGGAAGCTATGCAGCACCAAGTGGCTCAGTTCATGCAATAAATAACTAAACAACAGGATTTAATTCAGAGCATAGCAACTCGCTTGGAGAGTGTGGAGACTATACAGCGACAGATGGCACAGTTTATGCAAGACATTGCACGCCATCTGGATACTGTACAAGCTACTTCATCGGCTCCTAGTGTGCATGCAGCTACTCCTGTCCCCACTCCTGTGATTTCTTCATCTGTATCTACTCCTCGTTTGCATCTTCCAACACCTGATAAGTTTGATGATACTCCAAAACTGTGTCGTGGATTTCTCAATCAGTGCGATGTGCACTTTACTTTGCAACCCTCTAACTTTCCTGCTCCTAGAACCAAAGTGGCTTACATTGTGTCCTTGTTATCCGGCTCCACCCTAGAATGGGTTTCTCCGCTCTGGGAGCGTTCAGATCTGCTTCTGGACAATTACCCAGAGTTCCTAGCAACATTCAGGAGGATTTTCGACGAGCCTGGAAGAACTTCCTCTGCTTCCTCCAGTATTATGAAGTTAAAACAAGGGACCCGGCCTGTCAGCCAGTACGTCATTCAGTTTCAGACTTTGGCATCTGAACTCAAGTGGAATGAAGAAGCCTTGACATTGGCCTTTTGGCAAGGTCTATCAGATCGTTTAAAGTATGATCTAGTGACTCGCGAATTACCTTCTAGTCTTAGTGATCTCATTTCCCTTTGTAATAAAGTTGATATACGCTTTAGAGAGCGCCAAGATGAAAAACACAGAGCTAAGCATTTCCCTTCCCCTACCCGTCCCACTCCCTCCCTTTCCGAGGAAGAGCCCATGCAGGTAAATCATACCCATCTCTCTAATGAAGAACGACAGAGACACTTTAAAGAGAACCTTTGTCTATACTGTGGAGACTCGGGTCACCTGGTGGCTTCCTGTACCCGCAAGCCGGGGAGCGTCCCATTTCTAGCTAATTCTGGGTGCACTCAGCTAGGAGCAATTCTTCCGTCCTCTAAATGTATTGACTCTGTGTTGTCCATAGCCTTAGACATTAATTCTAGCCCTGTGTTTGTGTCTGCCTTTTTGGACTCCGGGGCAGCGGGGAATTTCATGTCGTCTCGGTTGGCAGATAAATGAAAAAATTCCCTGCAGCACCTTGGATCATTCTGTCTCCTGGACCTCTATTGATGGTAAATCTCTTTGTAATGGAACTTTGTCTAAGAGAACTCAACCTGTTTTAGTTCGTGTTGGAACCATCCATGTTGAACACATCAATTTTTTCATTATACCCAAGACTTCCCATGAAGTTATACTCGGATACCCATGGCTGTGTAAGCACAACCCCAGAATTGATTGGAACACTATGCAGGTTCAGTCATGGAGTGTGGAATGTCAAGTGTCTTGCCGAAGACCGACGCCTTGTCACGGTCATCATCCCCTGATAGTGGTCTAGAAACACTACGGAATACACCCATGCTTGGGGCAAAAGTTTTGACAGCTATACAACTACAACCACCTGTTGGGAAGTCCTTTGTAGCCCCAGGAGGGGTGCCTCCAAAGCCTCAACCCCAGAGAATGTCTCTAAGGTCTCAACATCAAAGGAGGTCTCCAGAGCCTCAGCCGCTTAAGGGATTTCTGAGTGTCCAGCCCCAGGATGGGGTTTTCAGCCCCATACCTCGAGAGGATGTTTCAAGTTTTGTTCCCCAGGAGGGGATTTCAGATCTAGCACCCCAGGAAGGGGCCTCAAGTCTTGTACCCCAGGAGGGGTTTTCAGTTTCTAGTTCCTGTTTCTGTCGGGTCAAAGCTGAGGATATCCACGTTTCCAGTCCTGTGAACAAAGTCCACTTGGCTCATCCTGAAAAGCCTAGGTGTCCTGAGGCCACCCATAAAGGGAGGGGTACTGTCACGACCAGGGTCTCTCGGCATGGTAGTCGATGGGTAATACCCAGTCACGGCTGAGCACTGGGGATTTAAGGGAGTTCAGAGCTCCCTTGCATTGCCAGTGCAACGTGTTTCTCTGCGAGAGCTGAGAGAGAGTGTTCCTGTGCTTAAACCTGTCTATTGGATTCATTACCTAAGCCTGCTTTTCCTAACCTGCTCCAAACCCTGCTGGATTCCCCTACCTCCTCCATATACCTTTCTACCTGCCTGAATACCTGAACCTGCTGTTTCCCTGCACCTTGTTTCATTTCATTCCCAGCTGGACTTCACTACCTCTGTCTGCATCAGCTACAGCTCACCAAATATGCATTCACTTACAGCTCATCATACCTGCATTCTGTTTTACCTCACCATACCTATACTGGACTGTTCCTGCCTGTCACTACCTGGACATTTGTTCATTAACCCTCACTACAGTTATCAAGTGCACTTTAGTGCTATACCTGGACTTTTGTTTGCCACTCCCATGTCTTCTCAGTCCCTTATTAAAAACCCCACTTTTTCATTTAAGTCTGCTCCTGTGTGTGCTTCTATCACCACCCCGGGTCCACAACAAATTAAGAACCTAACAGATAGTCCCCACAGAGCATGCGCACGATGGAGCCGTCTCCGTCGTGCGCATGCGTGAGACCCGGCTAGCGACAGGCGCTCCATCGCTAGGGGTCTCGTAGCAGACGGGGTGAGCTGTTGATGTTGAGTGACAGCTCGCCCCGTTAGCTGGGCGGGCCGGGGGCGTGCCCGGCCAAACGGAGGCATTCCAGTCAGAATGCTTGCCATTTGGGGGTGGCCCAACTGACATCATTGATGATGTCAGTGGGGAACTTCCTGCTCAAACAGAGCAGGAAGTTCCCTGGTGCTTACGAGGGCCCAGACCCTACCTTAGGTTCTGGTCGTAAGCCCTGATAGTCGCGATGGCAATGACCATCGCGACCATCACCCTGGTCAGTCGCTAGAGCTGTGGGTGGTAACCCACAGCCTAGCGATCGACCAGAAGGCGGCACTTTAAAAAGTAAGTGGCCGCCCTCATTCAGAGCGATCGCTTGCAGCAAGCGATCGACTCTGAATGAGGTCCTATATCTTGACTTTTTTCTCTCTTGTGTTCCAAATGATGTATTAATCAATATTGCTATATAATTCTTATATATAATATATATATATATATATATATATATTATATATAAGAATATAAATAAATAAATAAATTATAAAAAAAAATAACAAAAAATATAAAAAATTAAAAAGGAGTATCAAATATCAGAAGAGTATTGGAATCCTGAATACAATATAATCTCTGGATGAGTAATTTATGTATGGTGCGGGACCACAAACGGTTTTTCGTGAAATAGGAACATTTACTAATGAATGTGCCTGCTGCATGTGTGCAATATAAATTACAATAATTATAAAATGCCCAGTTCATAATTATCCTGAAAAGGTAATTTCCCAAAACGTCACGATAGAGTCACTTGCCGGAGATGTCAGGAACTGTCCATGGGAACTGGGGCCACAAATCTATGGGATGGGAAAACATAACATTATTGTTAGAGTAACTTCATTTGAGATCTCACCTGGGGGCATACAGTATATTTCACAACCCGCACTTAAAATGCACATACATTTCTTATGCTTGTATGCAGGGTAAATACTGGCTGCTTTGCATGTAGACCACAATTGCTGGACAGCTTTATTCTTACACTGCAATTAAACTTTCTATCGTCAGATGATAGATGTGACCCATAAACTTAAACTAAACTTAACTAAAATAAACACACGAGACCAAGTTATGCCGTTTAAATGAACTGGTCAGCTTTATTTAGTTACATGGTAGTAATGGTGGCAGGAGAAAGAACGGCAAACAACCAGCGTCCACTTGTCTTAGGCCAAAAGTATATCACAACTTGTGAGGGCCAACTATCCCAGACAAGGGTAGGTGTGATCTTAAGACTTGCAAGGGCCAACTATCCCTTTCAGAGCAAGTGATGCGTCCCAACACCCATGCCAATGCACCATTCATCCTGCTCGGTCGAGAGGTGCCGCTGACCCCAATAGGGTGAAATCAGCCTATCAGTGCATTGAAGGGGTGCGCACCGCAATTACTGCTGCAAGATGGACACTTCAATATTGCTGGTCTTTCCCGCCACAGCGGTTCTCAGTAAAGAACCAGCCCGCCACCATACTAACTAATTAAACCCCTTAACATCGCAAATATGCCTTCCAGAAACAAAAATTTACCCTCCTCAGTGAGATGTACCCCATCCCTACGAAAAAGATGGGCATCCTGGATCCAAATTAAAGGATGAAGCACCACTAGCCCCCCCAACTCCAGAACATGCCTGGCCACCCATTTGTTCACTTTCCTCCTGGACCTATCCAAAGCCACACTATTATAACAATAGCGCCAGGAAAGCCAGGCGATGATAGAGGACCATACCACCACGCAGTTAGGCCATAGCCGAATCCCCTCCCTCAAGTCACAAACAATCGCAGCTCTAAAGAAGTTTGCTGACCCTAATAATTGCCCCCGAGATGGATAATTAACACTAACGGGGCTCTGAATTCAGCCACTGAACTGTGTAAGCTGCGCAACAAAGCTTCCCACAGTATACCCCTTTGTCCCAACCACCTAACACAATCCCAACGCGGGAATACCGAGGCATCCATTGTAAAGCGCGACTGCCCAGCCCAATAAAAGTATCCAATACACCAAATGGGGCTATCGTCCTGGAAACCTGCAAATATACAGAAATAATAATAGATGAGTATATATGCAACATATCCAATCATAAAGTAATAGTGGGAGGGGCGGAGGGGCGGAGGAAGACTTGACCCGAGGTAAAAACCTACAAAAAAACCTGCTGGATATTTCTATTTTAAACATTTTCCTTTTATGTGTTTCTTTTATTTTTTATTTATTCATTTATTAATTTTATTTTAAGCTAACCAATCAATGTCCAAAGCAGGGCAAAAAACAGGGCAAAATCTCCCGGGACCCCCACCGGAAAGGTGGCGAGTTGGCCAAGGCACTCAAGTCAAATGAATAAAGTATAACAATTTATGGTTTCACACGAACATATCATAAACATTAGGGTGAGGATCCGCAGGCCAGACGCGCACTCCATTGAAATCAAACAAAAAAGTCTCCTTTACCGCCAGGTCCAGTTTTGATTCAGCCGACAACAGCAGAAAATGGTGCGGCCGACGTAGCCCTACCAAGGCCCTCTGCAGCTTTCGACAAAAAAATCCTACCCATCGGGATAACGCAACACATGAAGTTTAATAGCCCAAGCAAGGATTGTCCTTGATGAAGTGTTACCTTCCCCCCTGTCAACGCTACAAGGATGGCATCCTTCAAGCGACGCTTCTTGTCCGGCGGCAGCCGGCAAAGACCCTCCAAGGTATCAATTTCAATACCCAAGAAAACAAAATTATTGGATCCAGTAAGTGCACTTGGCATTATATCTTGTGTCTTCTCTAGTGTTCCAAATGATGTATTAATCAAGATTGGTAAGTAGCACCTCCTATAAATACATATATATATATATATATATATATATATATTATATAAGAATATAAATAAATAAATTATAAAAAAATAATAACAAAATATTAAAAAAAATTAAAAAGGAGTATTAGTGGGGCCCTCTGTTCTTGTCATGTGAAATAGGAACTCCAAATTCTGAGAAGAGTGCTTGCAATGAAAAAAGGAGGTGATCGCGGTGATCTGAACCAGTGGGACCCACACACAAGAAGTCATCCAAATAATGCGCTATGCCCATCTCCCCAGACCCCACTGCGACACACCAATGGAGAAAGGGACTGAAGAACGCGCAGGAAATCAAACATCCCATAGGAAGACATTTGTCCAGGTAATACCCATTCGGCAACCGAAACCGCATGAAACGAAATGATTCCGGATGCAGGGGCAACAATCTGAACTCAATGTCCACATTCACCATCAAAGAACCTGGCCTGCCGTGCAAACTAACACTAACGCAGAGTCGAAGGACTGGTACTGCACGGCAGACCTCAACTTCTATGGCGTCATTAACCGGATTACCTGACGGATGTGACAGCTGCTGAATTGAATGGTAACTCCCCAGGGCCTTCTTGGGGTCAATTCCCACAGGTGAAAGGACAAGATCGGGTACCGGCTTCATAACCTTGTCCTTAAGTACATGAGGCAAATTGTAGGCCGAGCATAAATTCCTAGAGGACCTGGAACTCACTGGCCGAAATTACTGGAAGCAAAAACCCCCAAGCGAAACCTTTACTCAAAAAAGTGGCATCGTCCCACACAGGATACCAATCCAGCCATTTTGCCATGGCATCCAGATGGATGGGAGTTGCTGCTCTGTTTAGAATTCCCGCCCCCGGCCCGTTTGGCACTGGGTGTTGTGGCGGCGGCCTGCGCTACTCCTGGGCTACGGGAGCAGTCCTTACTGGGGTGTGTTGCGCCACAGCGGAGGCACTGGTGTCAAAAACAACACCTGTTTCCCAGGGTACAATTCCCATTATTGTACGCGTAACACTTACGCTTGTTCTGCCCTCCGCTGGCTGCCCTTGGTGCCGAGGGGGACGAGAGTTGAACTGGCCGCCCAGGGAACTGATCAGAAAGGACGCGTGTAGGATGCGTCACCTCCATCCACTCCTCAACATCTTTACAACCTAGGTCCATGACCTTGACCCGATTCTGTTTGCTGTGAAACTCCTGGTTGTACTGATGCCACGCCATACCCCGTGACAACTTGAATAGGCCGTGTATCAGGTGCCAATATCGAATCACATTAAGGTACTTAGACGGCCTTGTGTTAAGATAGCAAACCGAAAACACACAAAACCCAGATATCCAATTAGTGTAGGACTTATAGGCCTCCAGCCCAATACCCCATTTAGCCTTTGCGGTCGCAAGAGCTTTCTTCGCCCTCTCTGAAAGGGTGAACATATCTACGTAGCGTCCTTTTCTGACTCGCTGCTTAACCCTGGTACGCATACCTCCAGTGACTGCCGTATCAGTGCACTGCACCACATCATCAGGACCTGCTCCTTGATCTACACTGGTACTACTCCCTGAGGACCGTTCATTAGAATGCCTTCGACGAACCGACCGATGTCTACGAGACCTCCGGGCCTGTTTACGTCTAGCCCTATGCGAAGTTTCACTTGAAGAGGAGGATGAAATGGAACTAGACCCGCAGTCAGATGTACTGGCACACTCACCGGAAGGACCGCCAATGGCATTGGTGACTCCAGCCCCAGCGCTGGCTGTAACGTCAGCCGCTCCGCTTCTGGTTGGGGCTCCAACCACTGGTACCTCCTCCAGACTGTCGTCTGTAAAAGAAGAGACTGAGGAGGCATCGTGTGCACTGACTGTGTCCGCAGCCTGAAAGGGCTGAGGAAGGGCAACAGGAGAGGGAGCAAAAGAGACAGAGGGACCTGTGGGCATAGGAGAGAGGGAGAGGCCACAAATCCTGCCTAACTGCTGCACAAGAGGGACAAGCTGCATCTGCCCCCTAACCTCTCCTCCTATCACCACACCCTCTCACTCTCCTCCTATCACCACACCCTCTCACATAACAACCCCCCTAACCTCTCATCCTATCATCACACCCTCTCACATAACACGCCCCCTAACCTCTCATCCTATCACCACACCCTCTCACATAACACGCCCCCTAACCTCTCATCCTATCATCACACCCACTCACATAACACGCCCCCTACCCTCTCATCCTATCACCACACCCTCTCACATAACACGCCCCCTAACCTCTCATCCTATCACCACGTCCTCTCACATAACACACCCCCTAACCTCTCCTCCTATCACCACACCCTCTCACATAACACAACCCCTAACCTCTCATCCTATCACCACACCCTCTCACATAACACGTCCCCTAACCTCTCATCCTATCACCACACCCTCTCACATAACACGCCCCCTAACCTCTCATCCTATCACCACACCCTCTCACATAACACACCCTCTAACCTCTCATCCTATCACCACACCCTCTCACATAACACAACCCCTAACCTCTCATCCTATCACCACACCCTCTCACATAACACACCCCCTAACCTCTCATCCTATCACCACACCCTATCACATAACACCCCCCTAACCTCTCCTCCTATCACCACACCCTGTCACATAACACACCCCCTAACCTCTCATCCTATCACCACACCCTCTCACATAACATTCCCCCTAACCTCTCATCCTATCACCACACCCTCTCACATAACATTCCCCCTAACCTCTCCTCCTATCTCCACACCCTCTCACATGCGCACAGCATCTATGCACAGTACGGGTGAATCCCGCGAGCAGCCCAGCATCTCGGAGATGCTTGCCATGCTCCATTAGTGATTTAAATGGGGGCATGTCATCAGACCACACCCCCTTTATGATCAGGCCACACCCCCTTTTCAGCATGCGCAGGTCCCGACTCCTTGCCTGCAAATGTTGGGAGGTATGCGGTATATGATATATTGTTTGAACTTGTGCACAAGCAGCTTCCACAGTGCCTCCATTTGTGCAATGGATCTGGCACGCACACCAGCATCGGCTTGTAGGGATTTCATCGGCTGCAGCCCGAAGAAGCCGGGTAGTGCTGTTGTTATGGCAGAAGAGTCGCTTCCTGTTAGACGCTCTCTCTCTGTAAATAGCCGTCTAAGGGGGAGAAAACTCCTCCCCTGGGACTTCCTGTCCTGTGTGTGATTGGCAGGTAGCGCATCCAATGGGAAGCCACTGCCAGTAGAGCAAGTGCACGGAGTAGTTGGCTCACTGGAGGTGGCAGATTTTACTGCTGCAGCCCCTAAAAATGCCACTGGTTACATCACATGGCCATGTGGCTTGTTCGGGACACCACTTGGGTTTGTACCCAGCTAACCTCTCTGCACATCTTACATCTGCCCCCCTGCAGTGCGCCATGCTATTTACCATGGTGCAAAGTTACTGGCTCTTTTTTTCTTTGCTCTCAACTCTGAATCAGCTCCGTAGTCTGCACATGAGAGGTTGACTCATCGTTGTATCTATAATGGGTGCAGGGTGAGCGATGTACACGGGTCCCTGCACCCATGTTTATTACTTACCTCTATCTGGAGTCCCACGTCAGAGCTGCAGTAGCAGCACAAATCACGGTAAAAAATCGTCGCTTCGGCCATTTCCAGGGGATCTGCTCATGTGCAGTAGAGGTGTCCCTGGTACCAACGTGCAGGGACCATGTTACCGGAGACTTGAGCATGCTCAGTAGACTGCAGAGTCTACTACACCAGAGAGAGGAGGGGGCCCGCTTGGAGTAATCTGCACCAGAGCCCCTTCCTCTCACACAGCCCCTGGGTGGAGTCTATTGTATGCAGTAATTGTACTAATAAACTTTATCTTCCCGATTTACTTGAGCCCACTGGGACATTATTTACCTACTGACATTTTCTGTCACTGGGTCAGCCTCCATATTATACCAACAATCAGCGGTAACCCTGCACCTCGCACTAGGCAGATAAATGCTGAATGCTGATTGGCTGTTTTGTCTCTAGAGCAAATTTGTATTTATTTCAGCTTATACTTTATCATTTCCGAAACATACAGTGAGAAGTGTGCGACGTGCATTAGTAGGGACAGAGCTTTATCGCTGCATGAGATAGTCCATACATCCATGATCCTTGTGATGCATTCAAATATCGCATTGCGATATTGGGCAAATTTATCACAGCCAATGCGGATTGTGATAAATATGCCCCTATGGGACCTATTCATCAAAACATAATTATCACATGTGATAATTATGGGATGAACTCTGCGAGTTCAAACACAGTTTAGGAGGCATTCATCAGGCCTCAGTCATCATGCCTCCTGCCCTAAACTATCACTTCCGAAAAACGTCCGTTTCTCCAAAGCAGTTTTTAGTAAGAGAGAAACTTTTCACTGCTTGAAGACAGCCTGCGGAACTCACTGCAGACTTCACCCCCCCCCCCCCGTGGGTGTACAATCCGCCACCCCCCCCCACCCAGCGGGTGTACGATCAGTCTACCTCCCCCCGTGGGTGTTAATTTTCACATGCTCTTGTGAAAAATAAGTGATGATAAATAGGCCCCTCAGTCAGTACAGCAGGGGTTACTGTGTTCCGTCAGTTCTATTTGGAGATGGAACCAGTTCCATCTCCTCCAGCCCACCTTACCCAGCCTGTCAGCACTGCACTGTGGGGTCTGCATAAGTGGCACTGCATAAGGGGCATCACTACTGGGGGAACTGCATAAGGGGCACCACTACTGGGGGCACTGCATAAGGGGCACTACTACTGCAGGCTCTGCATAAGGGGCACTGCATAAGGGGCACCACTACTGGTGGCACTGCATAAGGGGCACCACTACTGGGGGCATTTTATAAGGGGCACCACTCAGTGGGCATTCCATAAGGGGCACTTCTACTGTGGGTATTGTGTATAAGGGGCACTAATGTGGGTACAGTGTAAAAGGGGCACTACTGTGTGTCATAAAATGAATAAGGGTCACTACTATGTGTGGTATAATGTGAATCAGGGGCACTATGGACCTCATACAGAGTCGGTCATAAGCAGACGCTCGGTCATACGCATCCGATGTTTCCAAACCACGCATGCGTACGGTTAGTTGTGCGCATGTGCGTACGAGGCTTTGCGATCCAAAATGTTGTCGTTCATACGGCTTACGAGCAGGAAGTGGCTTCCAGGAGTTGATTGACATGAAAGGCCATTTGTGGGTGGTGACGGGGGTGGTGGTCTAAAAACGCAGGCGTTATATCTTATATCATTATTACACAGAAAAGACATGTACATCATATTTACCTCTTTAACTGTCTACCGTCACCTATTCTACTAGTATAAAGTACACGTTATTGCTGTGGAACAGGCTTCATCTAGGATAAGCCCCCAGGATACTGCGCTCATTATGATGAAACTATTTTATTTTTATTTTAAATTTTATTTCATTTGAAGAAAAATTATTTACATGGGACTCTCATAAAGAGTATGGAATACTAGTGTACATACATCTAAAAGAACAATCTTAAGGCCGGACAGGACAGTGCTAAGGTATAAACAGTATCATAGTGTACAATGCAGATTCCTCCTCTCCCGCTGAAGAGCCCTTTAGGCACCCGCAGATGAAAGCTCCTCTCTCTAATAGCCACAGAATTCCTGTCTTGTGTTTCTGTGAAGCTCTTCTGATGGGGAGATCTGAGACTCTGGTATTGCGTGGAATGTTTTCAGAAAAAGGAAAACCCTCTTAGGCTGCGCTCAGATTTGTTTTTCAGGAGACTTTGATGGACAAGACGTAGAAACACATTTTTAAATCTCGAATTTTAGAGGCTTTTCATGGTCACTCATGGAGAGAATTCAACTCCGAGCTATGGCGCAACCCAATTATTGTAGCGTTTACTCCAGTACGCGGAACCCATATACAGAGGACGCTCTCACTGCTGTAACAGATCCTACCGCATCTCACCGTGCGGATCTGCATAAACTACCGACCTGACTGTAGAGCTTTGCACAGGGCTTCCTTCCTGCAATAGAGAAAGAGCTGACTATGAATACTCTATGCACCAACAGTCTTCTGTGTTGGTGCACACTCTTAGGGGCCTATTCATCAACACTAAAATAATGTTTTTAAGGACATTTTCCTTAATTACTGTTATTTTAGTATTAATGAAGACACAACACAGGAGATATCACTGATATCATTATATATATATATATATATATATATATATATATATATCACTGATATCTCCTGGTTAAGTCCGCCTGCGCTATAAACCTCCCATCGTCTGAGGATTGACCCGCGAGTTAATCAGTGACAATAAAACATACTCAATTGAATTAAAGACACAGAGACTTGTATTTGGCAGAATTTGTTAGCTATTTTATTTAAATAACAGATAATGAATTAGTTACTAAAATTAATTAAATTAATTTAAATATGGTGGCAAAGAAAGAACGGCTAACAACAGCCCAAGCCTAACACTATAAACACTCCGACCACAACACATACACTCATGCCTTCTACCTTAACTACCCACCGGGAAAGGTGATGATGCTGGCCTCGGCGGGGTGGTCCAGCAGACTTTACCTGTCAACGAAGGTGAGCGAAACAAAAGTAAACCGATATTCATAGCGCTAATAGGTAACCTGCCATTCTTTCCCGTCTAATATAGCCAACGAAACAATCACCAAACCCAAATCAAAAAGAGCACGTAAAGTAAAATTTAAACGAGAGAGGGGGGAGAAGACAGGAACAAAAGAGGCTGACCCCGCTACCAACCAACTCTAATATCCCTGCTACTACCTACAACCCTCAAAACCCATAGGCCCTTATTATCACATGATTCCCCACACAGGTCAGCCCCCAGCCTAGGAGGTTTAACCCTCTCCATTAGTACATTAGCACATTAGTACATTAGCACATTAGTATGGGTACATTAGTACATTAGTATGGGTACATTAGTACATTAGTACATTAGTATGGGTACATTAGTACATTAGCACATTAGTACATTAGCACATTAGTATGGGTACATTAGTACATTAGCACATTAGTATGGGTACATTAGTACATTAGCACATTAGTATGGGTACATTAGTACACTAGCACATTAGTATGGGTACATTAGTACATTAGGGTATTCATCAAATTCCGAAAATTATGTATTTTCGGAATTTGGTGGTGTTACTATACGTCACTCTCAGATGGTGTATAGCGGGTTACACTTACCTGCTGTAAGCTGGGCAGGTCCTCCTCGGCTCACTCCGTCACTCCCTGGTCCCTCCTCCGGCTCCAGCTGCTGCTCTGACGCTATGTTCTACCTGACAGAACACAGTAAAGTATCTAATTTCTGAAAAGCTGTCATCGCAAAAGTTACAGCTTTTCGGAATAGATAGTTATGGAGAGGAGCAATGATGAATCCTCCGGTAATTAGGTAGAACTCCATGCCAGTTCTACACCTAATTACCTCCATCAAATTTTTAGTAATGATGAATAGGCCCCTTAGTGCATAGAGTATTAACACAAAAATCCTTCCTGCATAGTCCATACCCATAGTCCCCTCTGCTTTACCTGTTTCAAAAATGTCAGTTGCTAGCTGATTAGCTGAAGCACCATTTATCAAACGCAGCAAGTTTTATAACTCGTTTCAAATGATAAAACTCGTTGATAAATGAGGCCCTACCGTAGGTGCCTGAATTGCAAAGTGCTATTGCCTGAAGGCTCCAGAGGGAACCACAAGAGCTCTTTGCCTTCCCAGTGCTAATATGGTGGTCCAGGTGTGCACAGGTCCACCCATCACCAAAAGGAAGAGGAGCAAGACCGCCTTGCGAACGCCGGTCTCCATATTGAGGACCGCCACGGTGTCACTGTATCACATAGCGGCATGCTGAGTGGCTCCCGAGCCTTGTAAGTGTTACGTCACATCTGCATCACTTTGAGGAGCCAAGAGCGGGAGTATGCAGGGCAGCCAGGTACAGAGGAGCACCATGGGGCACTATATGTGGCAATAGGGCACTAGCGAATATGGAGAGGCTTACCTGTATAACAGCCGCTACTGTGCGCATGTGCTGATGTCCGCTATGCACATATCACTTTATTCTTTATCCCCGACATTGCTGGTAGAAGTGAGAAAAACCCTCCCGGATAAAATGATAGGTCTTATAATACGTATCCATCATTCCTTGCAGAGCTCACTACCACAACCTGCCCCAGGGCATAGTACACTGAGGTACACCGAGGTACACCGATGTACACTGAGGTACTGTACTTGATCCTGGATATACCATTCCTGCTCTATCCGACATATCTCTATAACACTCACTCACCTGCATGGACGCATATTACCTGCATATAACACACGGCCTGTACAACATGCTTTGTAAATAGAATCACCTAGTGCTGTTTGCCTTGGTTCCTTCCCAATAATTACAGTGTAAATTGTCTCCATTCTCCTGAGTGCTGGAGCCGGCCTCACACGAATGAAGTGCTTGTGTCGCCATCTGCTCCGCGCTCCTGCCAGACATAAGCTGGGAAAGGCCTCTCTTGTGTCTATGACACAGGCAGGGTCTGCCGGGAAGCTTTATGGCTGAAGGACTCTGGGTACTGGCAGGAAAATAAAATGTGTACTGTTCAGCTGGGTGATGCAGACTCCCTGAGCTGGGACCTCCTCGGGTGTGAGGCTGCTGTATGTGACAGATTGTATCCCTCTCACCCACAGGTAGAAATCACGGCCAGCAGCTCTGACTGCACAACTTGTTTCCTAGGAGTCAGCGGGACGGTGAAATGACAGATTTATGTCACGGCCAGCATCGTTGTGCGGAGTTTTACGCCTCCGTCCTCACCTCATGCGGCCTCTTCTGCAGATGGTCAGCTTTATTCACCATACTAATAATCTGCAGATGACTGCGTTAATGACCCCTTTATAGATCTACAAGATATTCCTGTGGCCCAGCTGCCCCCTGTGCATACAAATTATTTTATATTATTTACCTTAGAATTAGATTCAGCCACTTACTATAGTTCATTAACCTCCTCACCATTACAGATGCAGAATCGCCATCGCCAGCATTCACCTGTCAGCAGTGGTGGACATGAAGGGCCCACAGGGGAAATCAATAATAGAGGCCAACAAATGGGGTGTGGCCAGTCACTAGGGGGATTGTAGCACATATATATATATATATATATATATATATAATATATATATATATATATATATATATATATATATATGTGTGTGTATACAGTCAGGTGCATAAATATTGGGACATTGACAGAATTTTCATATTTTGGCCTCTAGTCACCACCACAATGGCTTTGAAATGAAACAAACAAGATGTGCTTTACCTGCAGACTTTCAGATTTAATTTGAGGGTAATTACATCCAAATCAGGTGAACGGTGTAGGAATTACAATGGTTTCTATATCTGCCTCACACTTTTTAAGGGGCCAAAAGTAATGGGACTATCAACTCAAAAGCTATTTCATGGACAGGTGTGGGCTATTCCCTCGTTATTTCATTATCAATTAAGCAGGTAAAAGGTCTGGAGTTGATTCTAGGTGTGACATTTGCATTTGGAATCAGTTGCTGTTGACTCTCAATATGAGATCCAAAGAGCTGTCACTATCAGTGAAGCAAGCCATCATTAGGCTGAAAAATCAAAACAAACCCATCAGAGAGATAGCAAAACATTAGGTGTGGCCAAATCAACTGTTTGGAACATTCTTAAAAAGAAAGAACGCACCGGAGAGCTCAGCAACACCAAAAGACCCGGAAGACCACGGAAAACAACTGTGGTGGATGACAGAAGAATTGTTTCCCTGCTGAGGAAAAACCCCTTCACAACAGTTGGCCAAATCAAGAACACTCTCCAGGAGGCAGGTGTATATGTGTCAAAGTCAACAATCAAGAGAAGACTTCACAAGAGTAAATATAGAGGGTTCACCACAAGATGTAAACCATTGGTGAACCTCAAAAACAGGAAGACCATATTAGAGTTTGCCAAACAACATCTAAAAAAGCCATTACAGTTCTGGAACAACATCCTATGGACAGATGAGACAAAGATCAACTTGTACCAGAGTGATGGGAAGAGAAGAGTATGGCGAAGGAAAGGAACTGCTCATGATCCAAAACATACTACCTCATCAGCGAAGCATGGTGGTGGTAGTGTCATGGCGTGGGCATGTATGGCTGCCAATGGAACTTGTTCCCATGTGTTTATTGATGATGTAACTGCTGACAAAAGCAGCAGAATGAATTCTGAAGTGTTTCGGGCAATATTATATGCTCATATTCAGTCAAATGCTTCAGAACTCATTGGACGGTGCTTCACAGTGCAGATGGACAATGACCCAAAGCATACTGCAAAAGCAACCAAAGAGATTTTTAAGGCTAAAAAGAGGAATGCTAAGGAATGGCCAAGTCAATCCCCTGACCTGAATCCGATTGAGCATGCATTTCACTTGATGAAGACAAAACTGAAGGGAAAATGCCCCAAGAACAAGCAGGAACTTAAGATATTTGCAGAAGAGGCCTGGCAGAGCATCACCAGGGATGAAACCCAGTGTCTGGTGATGTGTATGCGTTCCAGACTTGAGGCTGTAATTGCCTGCAAAGGATTTGCATAAAAGTATTAAAAAGTGAAAGGTAGATTTAGAATTGTTTAGTTTGTCCCATTACTTTTGGCCCCTTAAAAAGTGGGAGGCACATATAGAAACCGTTGTAATTCCTACAACGTTCACCTGATTTGGATGTAATTACCGTCAAATTAAATCTGAAAGTCTGCAGTAAAGCACACCTTATTTGTTTCAATTCAAAGCCATTGTGGTGGTGAATAGAGGCCAAAATATGAAAACTCTGTCAATGTCCCCATATTTATGCACCTGTGTGTGTGTATATATATTATATCTGTCCTTGGTCTGGGACTCCCAATAATAATGTGTAACTGCTGCCGGTGCCCTTACAAAAAGAATGTACAGTGCAAAGGCACCGCACTCACGACTTCTTAGAATGAAAACTCAGAGATAGGATGGGGCAGGGAGGTAGTGGTGAGTATGGAGGGGTCAGGGAGGTAGTGCAGAGAGGTAGTGGTGAGTATGGAGGGGTCAGGGAGGTAGTGCAGAGAGGTAGTGGTGAGTATGGAGGAGTCAGGGAGGGAGTGCAGATAGGTAGTGGTGAGTATGGATGGGTCAGGGAGGTAGTGCAGAGAGGTAGTGGTGAGTATGGAGGGGTCAGGGAGGTAGTGCAGAGAGGTAGTGGTGAGTATGGAGGGGTCAGGGAGGTAGTGCAGAGAGATAGTGGTGAGTATGGAGGGGTCAGAGAGGTAGTGTAGAGAGGTATTGGTGAGTATGGAGTGGTCAGGGAGTAATGTAGAGAGGTATTGGTGAATATGGAGGGGTAAGGGAGTAGTGTAGAGAGGTAGTGGTGAGTATGGAGGGGTCAGGGGGTAGTGCAGATAGGTAGTAGTGAGTGTGTAGGGGTCAGGGAGGTAGTGCAGATAGGTAGTGGTAAGTATGGAGGGGTCAGGGTGGTAGTGCAGAGAGGTAGTGGTGAGTATGTAGGGGTCAGGGAGGTAGTGCAGAGAGGTAGTGGTGAGTATGGAGGGGTCAGGGGGTAATATAGAGGTAGTGGTTAATATGGACGGGTAAGGGAGTAGTGTAGAGAGGTACTGGTGAGTATGGAGGGGTCAGGGGGTAGTGCAGAGAGGTAGTGGTGAGTATGGAAGGGTCATGGGGTAGTGTAGAGAGGTAGTGGTGAGTATGGAGGGGTCAGGGGGGTAGTACAGATTGGTAGTGGTGAGTATGGAGGGGTCAGGGGGTAGTGCAGAGGGGTAGTGGTGAGTATGGAGGGGTCAGGGAGGGAGTGCAGAAAGATAGTGGTGAGTATGGAGGGGTCAGAGAGGTAGTGTAGAGAGGTATTGGTGAGTATGGAGTGGTCAGGGAGTAATATAGAGATAGTGGTGAATATGGACGGGTAAGGGAGTAGTGTAGAGAGGTAGTGGGGGGTATGGAGGGGTCAGGGGGTAGTGCAGATAGGTAGTAGAGAGTGTGTAGGGGTCAGGGAGGTAGTGCACATAGGTAGTGGTAAGTATGGAGGGGTCAGGGTGGTAGTGCAGAGAGGTAGTGGTGAGTATGGAGGGGTCAGGGAGGTAGGGCAGAGTGGTAGTGGTGAGTATGGAGGGGTCAGGGGGTAGTGCAGATAGGTAGTGGTGAGTATGGATGGGTCAGGGAGGTAGTGCAGAGAGGTAGTGGTGAGTATGGAGGGGTCAGAGAGGTAGTGTAGAGAGGTATTGGTGAGTATGGAGTGGTCAGGGAGTAATATAGAGGTAGTGGTTAATATGGACGGGTAAGGGAGTAGTGTAGAGAGGTACTGGTGAGTATGGAGGGGTCAGGGGGTAGTGCAGAGAGGTAGTGGTGAGTATGGAAGGGTCATGGGGTAGTGTAGAGAGGTAGTGGTGAGTATGGAGGGGTCAGGGGGGTAGTACAGATTGGTAGTGGTGAGTATGGAGGGGTCAGGGGGTAGTGCAGAGGGGTAGTGGTGAGTATGGAGGGGTCAGGGAGGGAGTGCAGAGAGATAGTGGTGAGTATGGAGGGGTCAGAGAGGTAGTGTAGAGAGGTATTGGTGAGTATGGAGTGGTCAGGGAGTAATATAGAGGTAGTGGTGAATATGGACGGGTAAGGGAGTAGAGTAGAGAGGTAGTGGGGGGTATGGAGGGGTCAGGGGGTAGTGCAGATAGGTAGTAGTGAGTGTGTAGGGGTCAGGGAGGTAGTGCAGATAGGTAGTGGAAAGTATGGAGGGGTCAGGGTGGTAGTGCAGGGAGGTAGTGGTGAGTATGGAGGGGTCAGGGAGGTAGTGCAGAGGGGTAGTGGTGAGTATGGAGGGGTCTGGGGGGTAGTACAGATTGGTAGTGGTGTGTATAGAGGGGTCAGGGGGTAGTGCAAAGGGGTAGTGGTGAGTATGGAGGGGTCAGGGAGGGAGTGCAGAGAGATAGTGATGAGTATGGAGGGGTCAGAGAGGTAGTTTAGAGAGGTATTGGTGAGTATGGAGTGGTCAGGGAGTAATATAGAGGTAGTGGTGAATATGGAGGGGTCAGGGGGTAGTGCAGAGAGGTAGTGGTGAGTATGGAAGGGTCAGGGGGTAGTGCAGAGGGGTAGTGGTGAGTATGAAGGGGTCAGGGAGGTAGTCCAGAGAGATAGTGGAGAGTATGGAGGGGTCAGAGAGGTAGTGTAGAGAGGTATTGGTGAGTATAGAGTGGTCAGGGAGTAATGTAGAGGTAGTGGTGAATATGGAGGGATAAGGGAGTAGTGTAGAGAGGTACTGGTGAGTATGGAGGGGTCAGGGGGTAGTGCAGAGAGGTAGTGGTGAGTATGGAAGGGTCATGGGGTGGTGTAGAGAGGTAGTGGTGAGTATGGAGGGGTCAGGGGGGTAGTACAGATTGGTAGTGGTGAGTATGGAGGGGTCAGGGGGTAGTGCAGAGGGGTAGTGGTGAGTATGGAGGGGTCAGGGAGGTAGTGCAGAGAGATAGTGGTGACTATGGAGGGGTCAGAGAGGTAGTGTAGAGAGGTATTGGTGAGTATGGAGTGGTCAGGGAGAAATGTAGAGGTAGTGGTGAATATGGAGGGATAAGGGATTAGTGCAGAGAGGTACTGATGAGTATGGAGGGGTCAGGGGGTAGTGCAGAGAGGTAGTGGTGAGTATGGAAGGGTCATGGGGTGGTGTAGAGAGGTAGTGGTGAGTATGGAGGGGACAGGGGGTAGTGCAGATAGGTAGTAGTGAGTGTGTAGGGTCAGGGAGGTAGTGTAGATTGGCAGTGGTAGGTATGGAGGGGTCAGAGTGGTAGTTCATATAGGTAGTGGTGAGTATGGAGGGGTCAGGGAGGTAGTGCAGATAGGTAGTGGTGAGTATGGAGAGCTCAGGGAGGTAGTGTAGATAGGTAGTGGTGAGTATGGAGAGGTCAGGGAGGTAGTACAGATAGGTAGTGGTGAGTATGGAGGTGTCAGAGAGGTAGTACAGATAGGCAGTGTTGAGTAGGGAGGGGTCAGTGGGGGGTGCAGAGAGGTAGTGGTGAGTATGGAGGGGTCAGGGGGGTAGTACAGATTGGTAGTGGTGAGTATGGAGGGGTCAGGGGGTAGTGCAGAGGGGTAGTGGTGAGTATGGAGGGGTCAGGGAGGTAGTGCAGAAAGATAGTGGTGAATATGGAGGGGTCAGAGAGGTAATGTAGAGAGGTATTGGTGAGTATGGAGTGGTCAGGGAGTAATGTAGAGAGGTATAGGTGAATATGGAGTGGTAAGGGAGTAGTGTAGAGAGGTAGTGGTGAGTTTGGAGGGGTCAGGGGGTAGTGCAGATAGGTAGTAGTGAGTGTGTAGGGTTCAGGGAGGTAGTGCAGATAGGTAGTGTTAAGTATGGAGGGGTCAGTGTGGTAGTGCAGAGAGGTAGTGGTGAGTATGGAGGGGTCAGGGGGGTAGTACAGATTGGTAGTGGTGAGTATGGAGGGGTCAGGGGGTAGTGCAGAGGGGTAGTGGTGAGTATGGAGGGGTCAGGGAGGGAGTGCAGAGAGATAGTGGTGAGTATGGAGGGGTCAGAGAGGTAGTGTACAGAGGTATTGGTGAGTATGGAGTGGTCAGGGAGTAATATAGAGGTAGTGGTTAATATGGACGGGTAAGGGAGTAGTGTATAGAGGTACTGGTGAGTATGGAGGGGTCAGGGGGTAGTGCAGAGAGGTAGTGGTGAGTATGGAAGGGTCATGGGGTAGTGTAGAGAGGTAGTGGTGAGTATGGAGGGGTCAGGGGGGTAGTACAGATTGGTAGTCGTGAGTATGGAGGGGTCAGTGGGTAGTGCAGAGAGATAGTGGTGAGTATGGAGGGGTCAGGGAGGGAGTGCAGAGAGATAGTGGTGAGTATGGAGGGGTCAGAGAGGTAGTGTAGAGAGGTATTGGTGAGTATGGAGTGGTCAGGGAGTAATATAAAGGTAGTGGTGAATATGGACGGCTAAGGGAGTAGTGTAGAGAGGTACTGGTGAGTATGGAGGGGTCAGGGGGTAGTGCAGAGAGGTAGTGCTGAGTATGGAAGGGTCATGGGGTGGTGCAGAGAGGTAGTGGTGAGTATGGAGGGGTCAGGGTGGTAGTGCAGAGAGGTAGTGGTGAGTATGGAGGGGTCAGGGAGGTAGTGGAGATAGGTAGTGGTGAGTATGGAGGGGTAAGGGGGTAGTGCAGAGGGGTAGTGGTGAGTATGGAGGGGTCAGGGAGTAATGTAGAGGTAGTGGTGAATATGGAGGGGTAAGGGAGTAGTGTAGAGAGGTAGTGGTGAGTATGGAGGGGTCATGGGGTAGTGCAGTTAGGTAGTAGTGAGTGTGTAGGGGTCAGGGAGGTAGTGCAGATAGGTAGTGGTAAGTATGGAGGGGTCAGGGTGGTAGTGCAAAGAGGTAGTGGTGAGTATGGAGGGGTCAGGGAGGTAGTGCAGAGAGGTAGTGTTGAGTATGGAGGGGTCAGGGGGGTAGTACAGATTGGTAGTGGTGAGTATGGAGGGGTCAGGGGGTAGTGCAGAGGGGTAGTGGTGAGTATGGAGGGGTCAGGGAGGGAGTGCAGAGAGATAGTGGTGAGTATGGAGTGGTCAGGGAGTAAAATAGAGGTAGTGGTGAGTATGGAGGGGTCAGGGAGGTAGTGCAGATAGGTAGTGGTGAGTATGGAGGGGTCAGGGGGTAGTGCAGATAGGTAGTAGTGAGTGTGTAGGGGTCAGGGAGGTAGTGCAGATAGGTAGTGGTAAGTATGGAGGGGTCAGGGTGGTAGTGCAGAGAGGTAGTGGTGAGTATGGAGGGGTCAGGGAGGTAGTGCAGAGAGGTAGTGGTGAGTATGGAGGGGTCAGGGGGGTAGTAAAGATTGGTAGTGGTGAGTATGGAGGGTCAGGGGGTAGTGCAGAGGGGTAGTGGTGAGTATGGAGGGGTCAGGGAGGTAGTGCAGAGAGATAGTGGTGAGTATGGCGGGGTCAGAGAGGTAGTGTAGAGAGGTATTGGTGAGTATAGAGTGGTCAAGGAGTAATGTAGAGGTAGTGGTGAATATGGAGGGGTAAGGGAGTAGTGCAGAGAGATAGTGGTGAGTATGGAGGGGTCAGAGAGGTAGTTTAGAGAGGTATTGGTGAGTATGGAGTGTTCAGGGAGTAATATAGAGGTAGTGGTGAATATGGAGGGGTCAGGGGGTAGTGCAGAGAGGTAGTGGTGAGTATGGAAGGGTCATGGGGTAGTGTAGAGAGGTAGTGGTGAGTATGGAGGGGTCAGGGGGGTAGTACAGATTGGTAGTGGTGAGAATGGAGGGGTCAGGGGGTAGTGCAGAGGGGTAGTGGTGAGTATGGAGGGGTCAGGGAGGGAGTGCAGAGAGATAGTGGTGAGTATGAAGGGGTCAGAGAGGTAGTGTAGAGAGGTATTGGTGAGTATGGAGTGGTCAGGGAGTAATATAGAGGTAGTGGTGAATATGGACGGGTAAGGGAGTAGTGTAGAGAGGTAGTGGGGGGTATGGAGGGGTCAGGGGGTAGTGCAGATAGGTAGTAGAGAGTGTGTAGGGGTCAGGGAGGTAGTGCACATAGGTAGTGGTAAGTATGGAGGGGTCAGGGTGGTAGTGCAGAGAGGTAGTGGTGAGTATGGAGGGGTCAGGGAGGTAGGGCAGAGAGGTAGTGGTGAGTATGGAGGGGTCAGGGGGTAGTGCAGATAGGTAGTGGTGAGTATGGATGGGTCAGGGAGGTAGTGCAGAGAGGTAGTGGTGAGTATGGAGGGGTCAGAGAGGTAGTGTAGAGAGGTATTGGTGAGTATGGAGTGGTCAGGGAGTAATATAGAGGTAGTGGTTAATATGTACGGGTAAGGGAGTAGTGTAGAGAGGTACTGGTGAGTATGGAGGGGTCAGGGGGTAGTGCAGAGAGGTAGTGGTGAGTATGGAAGGGTCATGGGGTAGTGTAGAGAGGTAGTGGTGAGTATGGAGGGGTCAGGGGGGTAGTACAGATTGGTAGTGGTGAGTATGGAGGGGTCAGGGGGTAGTGCAGAGGGGTAGTGGTGAGTATGGAGGGGTCAGGGAGGGAGTGCAGAGAGATAGTGGTGAGTATGGAGGGGTCAGAGAGGTAGTGTAGAGAGGTATTGGAGAGTATGGAGTGGTCAGGGAGTAATATAGAGGTAGTGGTGAATATGGACGGGTAAGGGAGTAGAGTAGAGAGGTAGTGGGGGGTATGGAGGGGTCAGGGGGTAGTGCAGATAGGTAGTAGAGAGTGTGTAGGGGTCATGGAGGTAGTGCAGATAGGTAGTGGAAAGTATGGAGGGGTCAGGGTGGTAGTGCTGGGAGGTAGTGGTGAGTATGGAGGGGTCAGGGAGGTAGTGCAGAGAGGTAGTGGTGAGTATGGAGGGGTCAGGGGGGTAGTACAGATTGGTAGTGGTGAGTATAGAGGGGTCAGGGGGTAGTGCAAAGGGGTAGTGGTGAGTATGGAGGGGTCAGGGAGGGAGTGCAGAGAGGTAGTGGTGAGTATGGAGGGGTCAGGGGGGTAGTACAGATTGGTAGTGGGGAGTATGGAGGGGTCAGGGGGTAGTGCAGAGGGGTAGTGGTGAGTATGGAGGGGTCAGGGAGGAAGTGCAGAAAGATAGTGGTGAATATGGAGGGGTCAGAGAGGTAGTGTAGAGAGGTATTGGTGAGTATGGAGTGGTCAGGGAGTAATGTAGAGAAGTATTGGTGAATATGGAGTGGTAAGGGAGTAGTGTAGAGAGGTAGTGGTGAGTATGGAGGGGTCAGGGGGTAGTGCAGATAGGTAGTAGTGAGTGTGTAGTGGTCAGGGAGGAAGTGCAGATAGGTAGTGTTAAGTATGGAGGGGTCAGGGTGGTAGTGCAGAGAGGTAGTGGTGAGTATGGAGGGGTCAGGGGGGTAGTACAGATTGGTAGTGGTGAGTATGGAGGGATCAGGGGGTAGTGCAGAGGGGTAGTGGTGAGTATGGAGGGGTCAGGGAGGGAGTGCAGAGAGATAGTGGTGAGTATGGAGGGGTCAGAGAGGTAGTCTAGAGAGGTATTGGTGAGTATGGAGTGGTCAGGGAGTAATATAGAGGTAGTGGTTAATATGGACGGGTAAGGGAGTAGTGTAGAGAGGTACTGGTGAGTATGGAGGGGTCAGGGGGTAGTGCAGAGAGGTAGTGCTGAGTATGGAAGGGTCATGGGGTGGTGCAGAGAGGTAGTGGTGAGTATGGAGGGGTCAGGGTGGTAGTGCAGAGAGGTAGTGGTGAGTATGGAGGGGTCAGGGAGGTAGTGGAGATAGGTAGTGGTGAGTATGGAGGGGTCAGGGGGTAGTGCAGAGGGGTAGTGGTGAGTATGGAGGGGTCAGGGAGTAATGTAGAGGTAGTGGTGAATATGGAGGGGTAAGGGAGTAGTGTAGAGAGGTAGTGGTGAGTATGGAGGGGTCATGGGGTAGTGCAGTTAGGTAGTAGTGAGTGTGTAGGGGTCAGGGAGGTAGTGCAGATAGGTAGTGGTAAGTATGGAGGGGTCAGGGTGGTAGTGCAAAGAGGTAGTGGTGAGTATGGAGGGGTCAGGGAGGTAGTGCAGAGAGGTAGTGTTGAGTATGGAGGGGTCAGGGGGGTAGTACAGATTGGTAGTGGTGAGTATGGAGGGGTCAGGGGGTAGTGCAGAGGGGTAGTGGTGAGTATGGAGGGGTCAGGGAGGGAGTGCAGAGAGATAGTGGTGAGTATGGAGGGGTCAGAGAGGTAGTGTAGAGAGGTACTGGTGAGTATGGAGTTGTCAGGGAGTAATATAGAGGTAGTGGTGAGTATGGAGGGGTCAGGGAGGTAGTGCAGATAGGTAGTGGTGAGTATGGAGGGGTCAGGGGGTAGTGCAGATAGGTAGTAGTGAGTGTGTAGGGGTCAGGGAGGTAGTGCAGATAGGTAGTGGTAAGTATGGAGGGGTCAGGGTGGTAGTGCCGAGAGGTAGTGGTGAGTATGGAGGGGTCAGGGAGGTAGTGCAGAGAGGTAGTGGTGAGTATGGAGGGGTCAGGGGTGTAGTAAAGATTGGTAGTGGTGAGTATGGAGGGTCAGGGGGTAGTGCAGAGGGGTAGTGGTGAGTATGGAGGGGTCAGGGAGGTAGTGCAGAGAGATAGTGGTGAGTATGGCGGGGTCAGAGAGGTAGTGTAGAGAGGTATTGTTGAGTATAGAGTGGTCAAGGAGTAATGTAGAGGTAGTGGTGAATATGGAGGGGTAAGGGAGTAGTGCAGAGAGATAGTGGTGAGTATGGAGGGGTCAGAGAGGTAGTTTAGAGAGGTATTGGTGAGTATGGAGTGTTCAGGGAGTAATATAGAGGTAGTGGTGAATATGGAGGGGTCAGGGGGTAGTGCAGAGAGGTAGTGGTGAGTATGGAAGGGTCATGGGGTAGTGTAGAGAGGTAGTGGTGAGTATGGAGGGGTCAGGGGGGTAGTACAGTTTGGTAGTGGTGAGTATGGAGGGGTCAGGGGGTAGTGCAGAGGGGTAGTGGTGAGTATGGAGGGGTCAGGGAGGGAGTGCAGAGAGATAGTGGTGAGTATGGAGGGGTCAGAGAGGTAGTGTAGAGAGGTATTGGTGAGTATGGAGTGGTCAGGGAGTAATATAGAGGTAGTGGTGAATATGGACGGGTAAGGGAGTAGTGTAGAGAGGTAGTGGGGGGTATGGAGGGGTCAGGGGGTAGTGCAGATAGGTAGTAGAGAGTGTGTAGAGGTCAGGGAGGTAGTGCACATAGGTAGTGGTAAGTATGGAGGGGTCAGGGTGGTAGTGCAGAGAGGTAGTGGTGAGTATGGAGGGGTCAGGGAGGTAGGGCAGAGAGGTAGTGGTGAGTATGGAGGGGTCAGGGGGTAGTGCAGATAGGTAGTGGTGAGTATGGATGGGTCAGGGAGGTAGTGCAGAGAGGTAGTGGTGAGTATGGAGGGGTCAGAGAGGTAGTGTAGAGAGGTATTGGTGAGTATGGAGTGGTCAGGGAGTAATATAGAGGTAGTGGTTAATATGTACGGGTAAGGGAGTAGTGTAGAGAGGTACTGGTGAGTATGGAGGGGTCAGGGGGTAGTGCAGAGAGGTAGTGGTGAGTATGGAAGGGTCATGGGGTAGTGTAGAGAGGTAGTGGTGAGTATGGAGGGGTCAGGGGGGTAGTACAGATTGGTAGTGGTGAGTATGGAGGGGTCAGGGGGTAGTGCAGAGAGGTAGTGGTGAGTATGGAGGGGTCAGGGAGGGAGTGCAGAGAGATAGTGGTGAGTATGGAGGGGTCAGAGAGGTAGTGTAGAGAGGTATTGGTGAGTATGGAGTTGTCAGGGAGTAATATAAAGGTAGTGGTGAATATGGACGGCTAAGGGAGTAGTGTAGAGAGGTACTGGTGAGTATGGAGGGGTCAGGGGGTAGTGCAGAGAGGTAGTGCTGAGTATGGAAGGGTCATGGGGTGGTGCAGAGAGGTAGTGGTGAGTATGGAGGGGTCAGGGTGGTAGTGCAGAGAGGTAGTGGTGAGTATGGAGGGGTCAGGGGGTAGTGCAGAGGGGTAGTGGTGAGTATGGAGGGGTCAGGGAGGGAGTGCAGAGAGATAGTGGTGAGTATGGAGGGGTCAGAGAGGTAGTTTAGAGAGGTATTGGTGAGTATGGAGTGGTCAGGGAGTAATATAGAGGTAGTGGTGAATATGGACGGGTAAGGGAGTAGAGTAGAGAGGTAGTGGGGGGTATGGAGGGGTCAGGGGGTAGTGCAGATAGGTAGTAGAGAGTGTGTAGGGGTCATGGAGGTAGTGCAGATAGGTAGTGGAAAGTATGGAGGGGTCAGGGTGGTAGTGCTGGGAGGTAGTGGTGAGTATGGAGGGGTCAGGGAGGTAGTGCAGAGAGGTAGTGGTGAGTATGGAGGGGTCAGGGGGGTAGTACAGATTGGTAGTGGTGAGTATAGAGGGGTCAGGGGGTAGTGCAAAGGGGTAGTGGTGAGTATGGAGGGGTCAGGGAGGGAGTGCAGAGAGGTAGTGGTGAGTATGGAGGGGTCAGGGGGGTAGTACAGATTTGTAGTGGGGAGTATGGAGGGGTCAGGGGGTAGTGCAGAGGGGTAGTGGTGAGTATGGAGGGGTCAGGGAGGAAGTGCAGAAAGATAGTGGTGAATATGGAGGGGTCAGAGAGGTAGTGTAGAGAGGTATTGGTGAGTATGGAGTGGTCAGGGAGTAATGTAGAGAAGTATTGGTGAATATGGAGTGGTAAGGGAGTAGTGTAGAGAGGTAGTGGTGAGTATGGAGGGGTCAGGGGGTAGTGCAGATAGGTAGTAGTGAGTGTGTAGTGGTCAGGGAGGTAGTGCAGATAGGTAGTGTTAAGTATGGAGGGGTCAGGGTGGTAGTGCAGAGAGGTAGTGGTGAGTATGGAGGGGTCAGGGGGGTAGTACAGATTGGTAGTGGTGAGTATGGAGGGGTCAGGGGGTAGTGCAGAGGGGTAGTGGTGAGTATGGAGGGGTCAGGGAGGGAGTGCAGAGAGATAGTGGTGAGTATGGAGGGGTCAGAGAGGTAGTGTAGAGAGGTATTGGTGAGTATGGAGTGGTCAGGGAGTAATATAGAGGTAGTGGTTAATATGGAGGGGTAAGGGAGTAGTGTAGAGAGGTAGTGGTGAGTATGGAGGGGTCATGGGGTAGTGCAGTTAGGTAGTAGTGAGTGTGTAGGGGTCAGGGAGGTAGTGCAGATAGGTAGTGGTAAGTATGGAGGGGTCAGGGTGGTAGTGCAAAGAGGTAGTGGTGAGTATGGAGGGGTCAGGGAGGTAGTGTAGAGATGTAGTGTTGAGTATGGAGGGGTCAGGGGGGTAGTACAGATTGGTAGTGGTGAGTATGGAGGGGTCAGGGGGTAGTGCAGAGGGGTAGTGGTGAGTATGGAGGGGTCAGGGAGGGAGTGCAGAGAGATAGTGGTGAGTATGGAGGGGTCAAAAAGGTAGTGTAGAGAGGTACTGGTGAGTATGGAGTGGTCAGGGAGTAATATAGAGGTAGTGGTGAGTATGGAGGGGTCAGGGAGGTAGTGCAGATAGGTAGTGGTGAGTATGGAGGGGTCAGGGGGTAGTGCAGATAGGTAGTAGTGAGTGTGTAGGGGTCAGGGAGGTAGTGCAGATAGGTAGTGGTAAGTATGGAGGGGTCAGGGTGGTAGTGCAGAGAGGTAGTGGTGAGTATGGAGGGGTCAGGGAGGTAGTGCAGAGAGGTAGTGGTGAGTATGGAGGGGTCAGGGGGGTAGTAAAGATTGGTAGTGGTGAGTATGGAGGGTCAGGGGGTAGTGCAGAGGGGTAGTGGTGAGTATGGAGGGGTCAGGGAGGTAGTGCAGAGAGATAGTGGTGAGTATGGCGGGGTCAGAGAGGTAGTGTAGAGAGGTATTGGTGAGTATAGAGTGGTCAAGGAGTAATGTAGAGGTAGTGGTGAATATGGAGGGGTAAGGGAGTAGTGCAGAGAGATAGTGGTGAGTATGGAGGGGTCAGAGAGGTAGTTTAGAGAGGTATTGGTGAGTATGGAGTGTTCAGGGAGTAATATAGAGGTAGTGGTGAATATGGAGGGGTCAGGGGGTAGTGCAGAGAGGTAGTGGTGAGTATGGAAGGGTCATGGGGTAGTGTAGAGAGGTAGTGGTGAGTATGGAGGGGTCAGGGGGGTAGTACAGATTGGTAGTGGTGAGTATGGAGGGGTCAGGGGGTAGTGCAGAGGGGTAGTGGTGAGTATGGAGGGGTCAGGGAGGGAGTGCAGAGAGATAGTGGTGAGTATGGAGGGGTCAGAGAGGTAGTGTAGAGAGGTATTGGTGAGTATGGAGTGGTCAGGGAGTAATATAGAGGTAGTGGTGAATATGGACGGGTAAGGGAGTAGTGTAGAGAGGTAGTGGGGGGTATGGAGGGGTCAGGGGGTAGTGCAGATAGGTAGTAGAGAGTGTGTAGGGGTCAGGGAGGTAGTGCACATAGGTAGTGGTAAGTATGGAGGGGTCAGGGTGGTAGTGCAGAGAGGTAGTGGTGAGTATGGAGGGGTCAGGGAGGTAGGGCAGAGAGGTAGTGGTGAGTATGGAGGGGTCAGGGGGTAGTGCAGATAGGTAGTGGTGAGTATGGATGGGTCAGGGAGGTAGTGCAGAGAGGTAGTGGTGAGTATGGAGGGGTCAGAGAGGTAGTGTAGAGAGGTATTGGTGAGTATGGAGTGGTCAGGGAGAAATATAGAGGTAGTGGTTAATATGTACGGGTAAGGGAGTAGTGTAGAGAGGTACTGGTGAGTATGGAGGGGTCAGGGGGTAGTGCAGAGAGGTAGTGGTGAGTATGGAAGGGTCATGGGGTAGTGTAGAGAGGTAGTGGTGAGTATGGAGGGGTCAGGGGGGTAGTACAGATTGGTAGTGGTGAGTATGGAGGGGTCAGGGGGTAGTGCAGAGAGGTAGTGGTGAGTATGGAGGGGTCAGGGAGGGAGTGCAGAGAGATAGTGGTGAGTATGGAGGGGTCAGAGAGGTAGTGTAGAGAGGTATTGGTGAGTATGGAGTTGTCAGGGAGTAATATAAAGGTAGTGGTGAATATGGACGGCTAAGGGAGTAGTGTAGAGAGGTACTGGTGAGTATGGAGGGGTCAGGGGGTAGTGCAGAGAGGTAGTGCTGAGTATGGAAGGGTCATGGGGTGGTGCAGAGAGGTAGTGGTGAGTATGGAGGGGTCAGGGTGGTAGTGCAGAGAGGTAGTGGTGAGTATGGAGGGGTCAGGGGGTAGTGCAGAGGGGTAGTGGTGAGTATGGAGGGGTCAGGGAGGGAGTGCAGAGAGATAGTGGTGAGTATGGAGGGGTCAGAGAGGTAGTTTAGAGAGGTATTGGTGAGTATGGAGTGGTCAGGGAGTAATATAGAGGTAGTGGTGAATATGGACGGGTAAGGGAGTAGAGTAGAGAGGTAGTGGGGGGTATGGAGGGGTCAGGGGGTAGTGCAGATAGGTAGTAGAGAGTGTGTAGGGGTCATGGAGGTAGTGCAGATAGGTAGTGGAAAGTATGGAGGGGTCAGGGTGGTAGTGCTGGGAGGTAGTGGTGAGTATGGAGGGGTCAGGGAGGTAGTGCAGAGAGGTAGTGGTGAGTATGGAGGGGTCAGGGGGGTAGTACAGATTGGTAGTGGTGAGTATAGAGGGGTCAGGGGGTAGTGCAAAGGGGTAGTGGTGAGTATGGAGGGGTCAGGGAGGGAGTGCAGAGAGGTAGTGGTGAGTATGGAGGGGTCAGGGGGGTAGTACAGATTTGTAGTGGGGAGTATGGAGGGGTCAGGGGGTAGTGCAGAGGGGTAGTGGTGAGTATGGAGGGGTCAGGGAGGAAGTGCAGAAAGATAGTGGTGAATATGGAGGGGTCAGAGAGGTAGTGTAGAGAGGTATTGGTGAGTATGGAGTGGTCAGGGAGTAATGTAGAGAAGTATTGGTGAATATGGAGTGGTAAGGGAGTAGTGTAGAGAGGTAGTGGTGAGTATGGAGGGGTCAGGGGGTAGTGCAGATAGGTAGTAGTGAGTGTGTAGTGGTCAGGGAGGTAGTGCAGATAGGTAGTGTTAAGTATGGAGGGGTCAGGGTGGTAGTGCAGAGAGGTAGTGGTGAGTATGGAGGGGTCAGGGGGGTAGTACAGATTGGTAGTGGTGAGTATGGAGGGGTCAGGGGGTAGTGCAGAGGGGTAGTGGTGAGTATGGAGGGGTCAGGGAGGGAGTGCAGAGAGATAGTGGTGAGTATGGAGGGGTCAGAGAGGTAGTGTAGAGAGGTATTGGTGAGTATGGAGTGGTCAGGGAGTAATATAGAGGTAGTGGTTAATATGGAGGGGTAAGGGAGTAGTGTAGAGAGGTAGTGGTGAGTATGGAGGGGTCATGGGGTAGTGCAGTTAGGTAGTAGTGAGTGTGTAGGGGTCAGGGAGGTAGTGCAGATAGGTAGTGGTAAGTATGGAGGGGTCAGGGTGGTAGTGCAAAGAGGTAGTGGTGAGTATGGAGGGGTCAGGGAGGTAGTGTAGAGATGTAGTGTTGAGTATGGAGGGGTCAGGGGGGTAGTACAGATTGGTAGTGGTGAGTATGGAGGGGTCAGGGGGTAGTGCAGAGGGGTAGTGGTGAGTATGGAGGGGTCAGGGAGGGAGTGCAGAGAGATAGTGGTGAGTATGGAGGGGTCAAAAAGGTAGTGTAGAGAGGTACTGGTGAGTATGGAGTGGTCAGGGAGTAATATAGAGGTAGTGGTGAGTATGGAGGGGTCAGGGAGGTAGTGCAGATAGGTAGTGGTGAGTATGGAGGGGTCAGGGGGTAGTGCAGATAGGTAGTAGTGAGTGTGTAGGGGTCAGGGAGGTAGTGCAGATAGGTAGTGGTAAGTATGGAGGGGTCAGGGTGGTAGTGCAGAGAGGTAGTGGTGAGTATGGAGGGGTCAGGGAGGTAGTGCAGAGAGGTAGTGGTGAGTATGGAGGGGTCAGGGGGGTAGTAAAGATTGGTAGTGGTGAGTATGGAGGGTCAGGGGGTAGTGCAGAGGGGTAGTGGTGAGTATGGAGGGGTCAGGGAGGTAGTGCAGAGAGATAGTGGTGAGTATGGCGGGGTCAGAGAGGTAGTGTAGAGAGGTATTGGTGAGTATAGAGTGGTCAAGGAGTAATGTAGAGGTAGTGGTGAATATGGAGGGGTAAGGGAGTAGTGCAGAGAGATAGTGGTGAGTATGGAGGGGTCAGAGAGGTAGTTTAGAGAGGTATTGGTGAGTATGGAGTGTTCAGGGAGTAATATAGAGGTAGTGGTGAATATGGAGGGGTCAGGGGGTAGTGCAGAGAGGTAGTGGTGAGTATGGAAGGGTCATGGGGTAGTGTAGAGAGGTAGTGGTGAGTATGGAGGGGTCAGGGGGGTAGTACAGATTGGTAGTGGTGAGTATGGAGGGGTCAGGGGGTAGTGCAGAGGGGTAGTGGTGAGTATGGAGGGGTCAGGGAGGGAGTGCAGAGAGATAGTGGTGAGTATGGAGGGGTCAGAGAGGTAGTGTAGAGAGGTATTGGTGAGTATGGAGTGGTCAGGGAGTAATATAGAGGTAGTGGTGAATATGGACGGGTAAGGGAGTAGTGTAGAGAGGTAGTGGGGGGTATGGAGGGGTCAGGGGGTAGTGCAGATAGGTAGTAGAGAGTGTGTAGGGGTCAGGGAGGTAGTGCACATAGGTAGTGGTAAGTATGGAGGGGTCAGGGTGGTAGTGCAGAGAGGTAGTGGTGAGTATGGAGGGGTCAGGGAGGTAGGGCAGAGAGGTAGTGGTGAGTATGGAGGGGTCAGGGGGTAGTGCAGATAGGTAGTGGTGAGTATGGATGGGTCAGGGAGGTAGTGCAGAGAGGTAGTGGTGAGTATGGAGGGGTCAGAGAGGTAGTGTAGAGAGGTATTGGTGAGTATGGAGTGGTCAGGGAGAAATATAGAGGTAGTGGTTAATATGTACGGGTAAGGGAGTAGTGTAGAGAGGTACTGGTGAGTATGGAGGGGTCAGGGGGTAGTGCAGAGAGGTAGTGGTGAGTATGGAAGGGTCATGGGGTAGTGTAGAGAGGTAGTGGTGAGTATGGAGGGGTCAGGGGGGTAGTACAGATTGGTAGTGGTGAGTATGGAGGGGTCAGGGGGTAGTGCAGAGGGGTAGTGGTGAGTATGGAGGGGTCAGGGAGGGAGTGCAGAGAGATAGTGGTGAGTATGGAGGGGTCAGAGAGGTAGTGTAGAGAGGTATTGGTGAGTATGGAGTGGTCAGGGAGTAATATAGAGGTAGTGGTGAATATGGACGGGTAAGGGAGTAGAGTAGAGAGGTAGTGGGGGGTATGGAGGGGTCAGGGGGTAGTGCAGATAGGTAGTAGAGAGTGTGTAGGGGTCATGGAGGTAGTGCAGATAGGTAGTGGAAAGTATGGAGGGGTCAGGGTGGTAGTGCTGGGAGGTAGTGGTGAGTATGGAGGGGTCAGGGAGGTAGTGCAGAGAGGTAGTGGTGAGTATGGAGGGGTCAGGGGGGTAGTACAGATTGGTAGTGGTGAGTATAGAGGGGTCAGGGGGTAGTGCAAAGGGGTAGTGGTGAGTATGGAGGGGTCAGGGAGGGAGTGCAGAGAGGTAGTGGTGAGTATGGAGGGGTCAGGGGGGTAGTACAGATTTGTAGTGGGGAGTATGGAGGGGTCAGGGGGTAGTGCAGAGGGGTAGTGGTGAGTATGGAGGGGTCAGGGAGGAAGTGCAGAAAGATAGTGGTGAATATGGAGGGGTCAGAGAGGTAGTGTAGAGAGGTATTGGTGAGTATGGAGTGGTCAGGGAGTAATGTAGAGAAGTATTGGTGAATATGGAGTGGTAAGGGAGTAGTGTAGAGAGGTAGTGGTGAGTATGGAGGGGTCAGGGGGTAGTGCAGATAGGTAGTAGTGAGTGTGTAGTGGTCAGGGAGGTAGTGCAGATAGGTAGTGTTAAGTATGGAGGGGTCAGGGTGGTAGTGCAGAGAGGTAGTGGTGAGTATGGAGGGGTCAGGGGGGTAGTACAGATTGGTAGTGGTGAGTATGGAGGGGTCAGGGGGTAGTGCAGAGGGGTAGTGGTGAGTATGGAGGGGTCAGGGAGGGAGTGCAGAGAGATAGTGGTGAGTATGGAGGGGTCAGAGAGGTAGTGTAGAGAGGTATTGGTGAGTATGGAGTGGTCAGGGAGTAATATAGAGGTAGTGGTTAATATGGACGGGTAAGGGAGTAGTGTAGAGAGGTACTGGTGAGTATGGAGGGGTCAGGGGGTAGTGCAGAGAGGTAGTGGTGAGTATGGAAGGGTCATGGGGTAGTGTAGAGAGGTAGTGGTGAGTATGGAGGGGTCAGGGGGGTAGTACAGATTTGGTAGTCGTGAGTATGGAGGGGTCAGGGGGTAGTGCAGAGGGGTAGTGGTGAGTATGGAGGGTTCAGGGAGGGAGTGCAGAGAGATAGTGGTGAGTATGGAGGGGTCAGAGAGGTAGTGTAGAGAGGTATTGGTGAGTATGGAGTTGTCAGGGAGTAATATAAAGGTAGTGGTGAATATGGACGGCTAAGGGAGTAGTGTAGAGAGGTACTGGTGAGTATGGAGGGGTCAGGGGGTAGTGCAGAGAGGTAGTGCTGAGTATGGAAGGGTCATGGGGTGGTGCAGAGAAGTAGTGGTGAGTATGGAGGGGTCAGGGTGGTAGTGCAGAGAGGTAGTGGTGAGTATGGAGGGGTCAGGGAGGTAGTGGAGATAGGTAGTGGTAAGTATGGAAGGGTCAGGGTGGTAGTGCAGAGAGGTAGTGGTGAGTATGGAGGGGTCAGGGAGTTAGTGCAGAGAGGTAGTGGTGAGTATGGAGGGGTCAGGGGGTAGTGCAGAGGGGTAGTGGTGAGTATGGAGGGGTCAGGGAGGTAGTGCAGAGAGATAGTGGTGAGTATGGAGGGGTCAGAGAGGTAGTGTAGAGAGGTATTGGTGAGTATGGAGTGGTCAGGGAGTAATGTAGAGGTAGTGGTGAATATGGAGGGGTAAGGGAGTAGTGTAGAGAGGAAGTGGTGAGTATGGAGGGGTCAGGGTGGTAGTGCAAAGAGGTAGTGGTGAGTATGGAGGGGTCAGGGAGGTAGTGCAGAGAGGTAGTGGTGAGTATGGAGGGGTCAGGGGGGTAGTACAGATTGGTAGTGGTGAGTATGGAGGGGTCAGGGGGTAGTGCAGAGGGGTAGTGGTGAGTATGGAGGGGTCAGGGAGGGAGTGCAGAGAGATAGTGGTGAGTATGGAGGGGTCAGAGAGGTAGTGTAGAGAGGTACTGGTGAGTATGGAGTGGTCAGGGAGTAATATAGAGGTAGTGGTGAGTATGGAGGGGTCAGGGAGGTAGTGCAGATAGGTAGTGGTGAGTATGGAGGGGTCAGGGGGTAGTGCAGATAGGTAGTAGTGAGTGTGTAGGGGTTAGGGAGGTAGTGCAGATAGGTAGTGGTAAGTATGGAGGGGTCAGGGTGGTAGTGCAGAGAGGTAGTGGTGAGTATGGAGGGGTCAGGGAGGTAGTGCAGAGAGGTAGTGGTGAGTATGGAGGGGTCAGGGGGGTAGTAAAGATTGGTAGTGGTGAGTATGGAGGGTCAGGGGGTAGTGCAGAGGGGTAGTGGTGAGTATGGAGGGGTCAGGGAGGTAGTGCAGAGAGATAGTGGTGAGTATGGAGGGGTCAGAGAGGTAGTGTAGAGAGGTATTGGTGAGTATAGAGTGGTCACGGAGTAATGTAGAGGTAGTGGTGAATATGGAGGGGTAAGGGAGTAGTGTAGAGAGGAAGTGGTGAGTATGGAAGGGTCAGGGGTTAATGCAGATAGGTAGTAGTGAGTGTGTAGGGGTCAGGGAGGTAGTGCAGATAGGTAGTGGTAAGTATGGAGGGGTCAGGGTGGTAGTGCAGAGAGGTAGAGGTGAGTATGAAGGGGTCAGGGGGGTAGTACAGATTGGTAGTGGTGAGTATGGAGGGGTCAGGGAGGTAGTGCAGAGAGGTAGAGGTGAGTATGAAAGGGGTCAGGGGGGTAGTACAGATTGGTAGCGGTGAGTATGGAGGGGTCAGGGGGTAGTGCAGAGGGGTAGTGGTGAGTATGTAGGGGTCAGGGAGGGAGTGCAGAGAGATAGTGGTGAGTATGGAGGGGTCAGAGAGGAAGTTTAGAGAGGTATTGGTGAGTATGGAGTGTTCAGGGAGTAATATAGAGGTAGTGGTGAATATGGAGGGGTCAGGGGGTAGTGCAGAGAGGTAGTGGTGAGTATGGAAGGGTCATGGGGTAGTGTAGAGAGGTAGTGGTGAGTATGGAGGCGTCAGTGGGTAGTGCAGATAGGTAGTAGTGAGTGTGTAGGGGTCAGGGAGGTAGTGCAGATAGGTAGTGGTAAGTATGGAGGGGTCAGGGTGGTAGTGCAGAGAGGTAGTGGTGAGTATGGAGGGGTCAGGGGGGTAGTACAGATTGGTAGTGGTGAGTATGGAGGGTCAGGGGGTAGTGCAGAGGGGTAGTGGTGAGTATGGTGGGGTCAGGGAGGTAGTGCAGAGAGATAGTGGTGAGTATGGAGGGGTCAGAGAGGTAGTGTAGAGAGGTATTGGTGAGTATAGAGTGGTCAGGGAGTAATGTAGAGGTAGTGGTGAATATGGAGGGATAAGGGAGTAGTGTAGAGAGGTACTGGTGAGTATGGAGGGGTCAGGGGGTAGTGCAGAGGGGTAGTGGTGAGTATGGAGGGGTCAGGGAGGTAGTGCAGAGAGATAGTGGTGAGTATGGAGGGGTCAGAGAGGTAGTGTAGAGAGGTATTGGTGAGTATGGAGTGGTCAGGGAGTAATGTAGAGGTAGTGGTGAATATGGAGGGATAAGGGAGTAGTGTAGAGAGGTACTGGTGAGTATGGAGGGGTCAGGGGGTAGTGCAGAGAGGTAGTGGTGAGTATGGAAGGGTCATGGGGTGGTGTAGAGAGGTAGTGGTGAGTATGGAGTTGTCAGGGGGTAGTGCAGATAGGTAGTAGTGAGTGTGTAGGGGTCAGGGAGGTAGTGCAGATAGGTAGTGGTAGGTATGGAGGGGTCAGGGAGGTAGTGCATATAGGTAGTGGTGAGTATGGAGGGGTCAGAGAGGTAGTGCAGATAGGTAGTGGTGAGTATGGAGAGCTCAGGGAGGGAGTGTAGATAGGTTTTGGTGAGTATGGAGAGGTCACGGAGGTAGTACAGATAGGTAGTGGTGAGTATGGAGGTGTCAGGGAGGTAGTACAGATAGGCAGTGTTGAGTATGGAGGGGTCAGTGGCTAGTGCAGAGAGGTACTGGTGAGTATGGAGGGGTCAGGGAGGTAGTGCAAAGAGGTAGTGGTGAGTATGGAGGGGTCAGGGGGGTAGTACAGATTGGTAGTGGTGAGTATGGAGGGGTCAGGGGGTAGTGCAGAGGGGTAGTGGTGAGTATGGAGGGGTCAGGGAGTAATATAGAGGTAGTGGTGAATATGGAGGGGTAAGGGAGTTAGTGCAGTTAGGTAGTGGTGAGTATGGAGGGGTCAGGGAGATAGTGCAGAGAGCTAGTGGTGAGTATGGAGGGGTCAGGGGGTAGTGCAGATAGGTAGTGTTGAGTATGGAGGGGTCTGAGAGGTTGTGCAGAGAGGTAGTGGTGAGTATGGAGGGGTCAGGGAGGTAGTGTAGATAGGTAGTGGTGAGTATGGAGAGCTCAGCGAGGTAGTGTAGATAGGTAATGGTGAGTATGGAGAGGTCAGGGAGGTAGTACAGATAGGGAGTGGTGAGTATGGAGGGGTCAGGGAGGTAGTACAGATAGGTAGTGGTGAGTATGGAGGGGTCAGAGGGTAGTACAGATAGTTAGTGGTGAGTATGGCGGTGTCAGGGAGGTACTACAGATAGGCAGTGTTGAGTATGGAGGGGTCAGGGAGGTAGTGCAGATAGGAAGGGGTGAGTATGGAGGGGTCAGGAGGTAGTGCAGATAGGTAGTGGTGAGTATGGAGGGGTCAGGGAGGTAGTGCAGATAGGTAGTGGTGAGTATGGAGAAGTCTGGGAGGGTGTACAGTGAGGTAGTGGTGAGTAAAGAGGGGTCAGGGAGGTAGTGCAGATAGGTAGTGGTGAGTATGGAGGAGTCAGTGAGGTAGTGCAGACAGGTAGTGGGGAGTATGGAGAGGTCAGGGAGGTAGTGCAGATAGGTAGTGGTGAGTATGGAGGGGTCCGAGAGGTAGTCCAGAGAGGGAGTGGTGAGTATGGAGGGGTCATGGAGGTAGTGCAGATAGGTAGTGGTGAGTATGGAGGGGTCCGAGAGGTAGTCCAGAGAGGTAGTGGTGAGAATGGAGGGGTCAGGGAGTGCAGAGAGATAGTGGTGAGTATGGAGGGGTCAGAGAGGTAGTTTAGAGAGGTATTGGTGAGTATGGAGTGTTCAGGGAGTAATATAGAGGTAGTGGTGAATATGGAAGTGTCAGGGGGTAGTGCAGAGAGGTAGTGGTGAGTATGGAAGGGTCATGGGGTAGTGTAGAGAGGTATTGGTGAGTATGGAGGGGTCAGTGGGTAGTGCAGATAGGTAGTAGTGAGTGTGTAGGGGTCAGGGAAGTAGTGCAGACAGGTAGTGGTAAGTATGGAGGGGTCAGGGTGGTAGTCAAGAGAGGTAGTGGTGAGTATGGAGGGGTCAGGGGGGTAGTACAGATTGGAAGTGGTGAGTATGGAGGGTCAGGGGGTAGTGCAGAGGGGTAGTGGTGAGTATGGAGGGGTCAGGGAGGTAGTGCCGAGAGATAGTGGTGAGTATGGAGGGGTCAGAGAGGTAGTGTAGAGAGGTATTGGTGAGTATAGAGTGGTCAGGGAGTAATGTAGAGGTAGTGGTGAATATGGAGGGATAAGGGAGTAGTGTAGAGAGGTACTGGTGAGTATGGAGGGGTCAGGGGGTAGTGCAGAGGGGTAGTGGTGAGTATGGAGGGGTCAGGGAGGTAGTGCAGAGAGATAGTGGTGAGTATGGAGGGGTCAGAGAGGTAGAGTAGAGAGGTATTGGTGAGTATGGAGTGGTCAGAGAGTAATGTAGAGGTAGTGGTGAATATGGAGGGATAAGGGAGTAGTGTAGAGAGGTACTGGTGAGTATGGAGGGGTTAGGGGGTACTGCAGAGAGGTAGTGGTGAGTATGGCAGGGTCATGGGGTGGTGTAGAGAGGTAGTGGTGAGTATGGAGGGGTCAGGGGGTAGTGCAGATAGGTAGTAGTGAGTGTGTAGGGGTCAGGGAGGTAGTGCAGATAGGTAGTGGTAGGTATGGAGGGGTCAGGGTGGTAGTGCATATAGGTAGAGGTGAGTATGGAGGGGTCAGAGAGGTAGTGCAGATAGGTAGTGGTGAGTATGGAGAGCTCAGGGAGGTAGTGTAGATAGGTTTTGGTGAGTATGGAGGGGTCCGAGAGGTAGTCCAGAGAGGTAGTGGTGAGTATGGAGGGGTCATGGAGGTAGTGCAGATAGGTAGTGGTGAGTATGGAGGGGTCAGGGAGGTAGTCCAGAGAGGTAGTGGTGAGAATGGAGGGGTCAGGGAGGTAATGCAGATAGGTAGTGGTGAGTATAGAGGAGTCAGGGAGGTAGTGCAGATAGGTAGTGGAGAGTATGGAGGGGTCAGGGGGTAGTGCAGATTTGTCGTGGTGAGTATGGAGGGATCAGGGAGGTAGTTCAGTTAGGTAGTGGTGAGTATGGAGGGGTCAGGGAGGTAGTACAGATAGGCAGTGTTGAGTATGGAGGGGTCAGTGGCTAGTGCAGAGAGGTACTAGTGAGTATGGAGGGGTCAGGGAGGTAGTGCAAAGAGGTAGTGGTGAGTATGGAGGGGTCAGGGGGGTAGTACAGATTGGTAGTGGTGAGTATGGAGGGGTCAGGGGGTAGTGCAGAGGGGTAGTGGTGAGTATGGAGGGGTCAGGGAGTAATATAGAGGTAGTGGTGAATATGGAGGGGTAAGGGAGTTAGTGCAGTTAGGTAGTGGTGAGTATGGAGGGGTCAGGGAGATAGTGCAGAGAGCTAGTGGTGAGTATGGAGGGGTCAGGGGGTAGTGCAGATAGGTAGTGTTGAGTATGGAGGGGTCTGAGAGGTTGTGCAGAGAGGTAGTGGTGAGTATGGAGGGGTCAGGGAGGTAGTGTAGATAGGTAGTGGTGAGTATGGAGAGCTCAGCGAGGTAGTGTAGATAGGTAATGGTGAGTATGGAGAGGTCAGGGAGGTAGTACAGATAGGTAGTGGTGAGTATGGAGGGGTCAGGGAGGTAGTACAGATAGGTAGTGGTGAGTATGGAGGGGTCAGAGGGTAGTACAGATAGTTAGTGGTGAGTATGGCGGTGTCAGGGAGGTACTACAGATAGGCAGTGTTGAGTATGGAGGGGTCAGGGAGGTAGTGCAGATAGGAAGGGGTGAGTATGGAGGGGTCAGGAGGTAGTGCAGATAGGTAGTGGTGAGTATGGAGGGGTCAGGGAGGTAGTGCAGATAGGTAGTGGTGAGTATGGAGAAGTCTGGGAGGGTGTACAGTGAGGTAGTGGTGAGTAAAGAGGGGTCAGAGAGGTAGTGCAGATAGGTAGTGGTGAGTATGGAGGAGTCAGTGAGGTAGTGCAGACAGGTAGTGGGGAGTATGGAGAGGTCAGGGAGGTAGTGCAGATAGGTAGTGGTGAGTATGGAGGGGTCCGAGAGGTAGTCCAGAGAGGGAGTGGTGAGTATGGAGGGGTCATGGAGGTAGTGCAGATAGGTAGTGGTGAGTATGGAGGGGTCCGAGAGGTAGTCCAGAGAGGTAGTGGTGAGAATGGAGGGGTCAGGGAGTGCAGAGAGATAGTGGTGAGTATGGAGGGGTCAGAGAGGTAGTTTAGAGAGGTATTGGTGAGTATGGAGTGTTCAGGGAGTAATATAGAGGTAGTGGTGAATATGGAAGTGTCAGGGGGTAGTGCAGAGAGGTAGTGGTGAGTATGGAAGGGTCATGGGGTAGTGTAGATAGGTAGTAGTGAGTGTGTAGGGGTCAGGGAGGTAGTGCAGACAGGTAGTGGTAAGTATGGAGGGGTCAGGGTGGTAGTCAAGAGAGGTAGTGGTGAGTATGGAGGGGTCAGGGGGGTAGTACAGATTGGTAGTGGTGAGTATGGAGGGTCAGGGGGTAGTGCAGAGGGGTAGTGGTGAGTATGGAGGGGTCAGGGAGGTAGTGCCGAGAGATAGTGGTGAGTATGGAGGGGTCAGAGAGGTAGTGTAGAGAGGTATTGGTGAGTATAGAGTGGTCAGGGAGTAATGTAGAGGTAGTGGTGAATATGGAGGGATAAGGGAGTAGTGTAGAGAGGTACTGGTGAGTATGGAGGGGTCAGGGGGTAGTGCAGAGGGGTAGTGGTGAGTATGGAGGGGTCAGGGAGGTAGTGCAGAGAGATAGTGGTGAGTATGGAGGGGTCAGAGAGGTAGAGTAGAGAGGTATTGGTGAGTATGGAGTGGTCAGAGAGTAATGTAGAGGTAGTGGTGAATATGGAGGGATAAGGGAGTAGTGTAGAGAGGTACTGGTGAGTATGGAGGGGTCAGGGGGTAGTGCAGAGAGGTAGTGGTGAGTATGGAAGGGTCATGGGGTGGTGTAGAGAGGTAGTGGTGAGTATGGAGGGGTCAGGGGGTAGTGCAGATAGGTAGTAGTGAGTGTGTAGGGGTCAGGGAGGTAGTGCAGATAGGTAGTGGTAGGTATGGAGGGGTCAGGGTGGTAGTGCATATAGGTAGAGGTGAGTATGGAGGGGTCAGAGAGGTAGTGCAGATAGGTAGTGGTGAGTATGGAGAGCTCAGGGAGGTAGTGTAGATAGGTATTGGTGAGTATGGAGGGGTCTGAGAGGTAGTCCAGAGAGGTAGTGGTGAGTATGGAGGGGTCATGGAGGTAGTGCAGATAGGTAGTGGTGAGTATGGAGGGGTCCGAGAGGTAGTCCAGAGAGGTAGTGGTGAGAATGAAGGGGTCAGGGAGGTAATGCAGATAGGTAGTGGTGAGTATAGAGGAGTCAGGGAGGTAGTGCAGATAGGTAGTGGTGAGTATGGAGGGGTCAGGGGGTAGTGCAGATTTGTCGTGGTGAGTATGGAGGGGTCAGGGAGGTAGTTCAGTTAGGTAGTGGTGAGTATGGAGGGGTCAGGGAGATAGTGCAGAGAGCTAGTGATGAGTATGTAGGGGTCAGGGGGTAGTGCAGATAGATAGTGGTGAGTATGGAGGGGTCTGAGAGGTTGTGCAGAGAGGTAGTGGTGAGTATGGAAGGGTCAGGGAGGTAGTGTAGATAGGAAGTGGTGAGTATGGAGAGCTCAGGGAGGTAGTGTAGATAGGTAGTGGTGAGTAAGGAGGGGTCAGGGAGGTAGTTCAGATAGTTAGTGGTGAGTATAGAGGTGTCAGGGAGCTAGTACAGATAGGCAGTGTTGAGTATGGAGGGGTCAGGGAGGTAGTGCAGATATAAAGTGGTGAGTATGGAGGGGTCAGGAGGTAGTGCAGATAGGTAGTGGTGAGTATGGAGGGGTCAGGGAGGTAGTGCAGATAGGTAGTGGTGGGTATGGAGGAGTCAGGGAAGGAGTACAGTGAGGTAGTGGTGAGTAAAGAGGGCTCGGGAGGTAGTGCAGATAGGTAGTGGTGAGTATGGAGGGGTCAGGGAGGTAGTACAGATAGGTAGTGGTGAGTAAGGAGGGGTCAGGGAGGTAGTTCAGATAGTTAGTGGTGAGTATAGAGGTGTCAGGGAGGTAGTACAGATAGGCAGTGTTGAGTATGGAGGGGTCAGGGAGGTAGTGCAGATATAAAGTGGTGAGTATGGAGGGGTCAGGAGGTAGTGCAGATAGGTAGTGGTGAGTATGGAGGGGTCAGGGAGGTAGTGCAGATAGGTAGTGGTGAGTATGGAGGAGTCAGGGAAGGAGTACAGTGAGGTAGTGGTGAGTAAAGAGGGCTCGGGAGGTAGTGCAGATAGGTAGTGTTGAGTATGGAGGAGTCAGTGAGGTAGTGCAGATAGGTAGTGGTGAGTATGGGGAGTCAGGGAGGTAGTGCAGATAGGTAGAGGTGAGTATGGAGGGGTCAGGGAGGTAGTGCAGAAAGGTAGAGGTGAGTATGAAGGGGTCAGGGAGTAGTGCAGATAGTTAGTGGTGAGTATGGAGGGGTCAGGGAGGTAGTGCAGATAGGTAGTGGAGAGTATGGAGGGGTCATGGAGGGAGTGCAGATAGGTAGAGGTGAGTATGGAGGGGTCAGGGAGGTAGTGCAGATGGGTAGTGGTGAGTATGGAGGGGTCCCGGAGGTACTACAGATAGGTAGTGGTGAGTATGGAGGGGTAAGGGAGGTAGTGCAGAGAGGTACTGCTGAGTATGGAGGGGTCAGGGGGTAGTGTTGAGAGGTAGTGGTGAGTATAGAGGGGTCAGGGGGTAGTGCAGATAGGTAGTAGTGAGTGTGGAGGGGTCAGGGTTGTAGTGCAGATAGGTAGTGGTAAGTATGGAGGGGTCAGGGTGGTAGTGCAGAGAGGTAGTGGTGAGTATGGAGGGGTCAGGGAGGTAGTGCAGAGAGGTAGTGGTGAGTATGGAGGGGTCAGGGGGTAGTACAGATTGTTAGTGGTGAATATGGAGGGGTCAGGGGGTAGTGCAGAGGGGTAGTGGTGAGTATGGAGGGGTTAGGGAGGTAGTGCAGAGAGGTAGTGGTGAGTTTGGAGCGGTCAGGGGGTAGTGCAGAGAGGTAGTGGTGAGTATGGAGGGGTCAGGGAGGTAGTGCAGATAGGTAGTGGTGAGTATAGAGGAGTCAGGGAGGGAGTGCAGAGAGGTACTGGTGAGTATGGAGGCGTCAGGTGGTAGTGTAGAGAGTTAGTGGTGAGTATGGAGGGGTCAGGGGGTAGTGCAGATAGGTAGTAGTGAGTGTGTAGGGGTCAGGAAGGTAGTGCAGATAGGTAGTGGTAAGTATGGAGGGGTCAGGGTGGTAGTACAGAGAGGTAGTGGTGAGTTTGGAGGGGACAGGGAGATAGTGCAGAGAGGTAGTGGTGAGTATGGAGGGGTCAGGGGGGTAGTACAGATTGGTAGTGGAGAGTATGAAGGGGTCAGGGGGTAGTGCAGAGGGGTACTGGTGAGTATGGAGGGGTCCGGGAGGTAGTACAGATAGGTAGTGGTGAGTATGGAGGGGTCAGGGTTGTAGTGCAGAGATGTAGTGGTGAGTATGGAGGGGTCAGGGAGGTAGTGCAGAGAGGTAGAGGTGAGTATGAAGGGGTCAGGGGGTAGTACAGATTTGTAGTGGTGAGTATGGAGGGGTCAGGGGGTAGTGCAGAGGGGTAGTGGTGAGTATGTAGGGGTCAGGGAGGGAGTGCAGAGAGATAGTTGTGAGTATGGAGGGGTCAGAGAGGTAGTTTAGAGAGGTATTGGTGAGTATGGAGTGTTCAGGGAGTAATATAGAGGTAGTGGTGAATATGGAAGTGTCAGGGGGTAGTGCAGAGAGGTAGTGGTGAGTATGGAAGGGTCATGGGGTAGTGTAGAGAGGTAGTGGTGAGTATGGAGGGGTCAGTGCGTAGTGCAGATAGGTAGTAGTGAGTGTGTAGGGGTCAGGGAGGTAGTGCAGACAGGTAGTTGTAAGTATGGAGGGGTCAGGGTGGTAGTCAAGAGAGGTAGTTGTGAGTATGGAGGGGTCAGGGGGGTAGTACAGATTGGTAGTGGTGAGTATGGAGGGTCAGGGGGTAGTGCAGAGGGGTAGTGGTGAGTATGGAGGGGTCAGGGAGGTAGTGCCGAGAGATAGTGGTGAGTATGTCGGGGTCAGAGAGGTAGTGTAGAGAGGTATTGGTGAGTATAGAGTGGTCAGGGAGTAATGTAGAGGTAGTGGTGAATATGGAGGGATAAGGGAGTAGTGTAGAGAGGTACTGGTGAGTATGGAGGGGTCAGGGGGTAGTGCAGAGGGGTAGTGGTGAGTATGGAGGGGTCAGGGAGGTAGTGCAGAGAGATAGTGGTGAGTATGGAGGGGTCAGAGAGGTAGAGTAGAGAGGTATTGGTGAGTATGGAGTGGTCAGAGAGTAATGTAGAGGTAGTGGTGAATATGGAGGGATAAGGGAGTAGTGTAGAGAGGTACTGGTGAGTATGGAGGGGTCAGGGGGTAGTGCAGAGAGGTAGTGGTGAGTATGGAAGGGTCATGGGGTGGTGTAGAGAGGTAGTGGTGAGTATGGAGGGGTCAGGGGGTAGTGCAGATAGGTAGTAGTGAGTGTGTAGGGGTCAGGGAGGTAGTGCAGATAGGTAGTGGTAGGTATGGAGGGGTCAGGGTGGTAGTTCATATAGGTAGAGGTGAGTATGGAGGGGTCAGAGAGGTAGTGCAGATAGCTAGTGGTGAGTATGGAGAGCTCAGGGAGGTAGTGTAGATAGGTTTTGGTGAGTATGGAGGGGTCCGAGAGGTAGTCCAGAGAGGTAGTGGTGAGTATGGAGGGGTCATGGAGGTAGTGCAGATAGGTAGTGGTGAGTATGGAGGGGTCCGAGAGGTAGTCCAGAGAGGTAGTGGTGAGAATGGAGGGGTCAGGGAGGTAATGCAGATAGGTAGTGGTGAGTATAGAGGAGTCAAGGAGGTAGTGCAGATAGGTAGTGGTGAGTATGGAGGGGTCAGGGGGTAGTGCAGATTTGTCATGGTGAGTATGGAGGGGTCAGGGAGGTAGTTCAGTTAGGTAGTGGTGAGTATGGAGGAGTCAGGGAGGTAGTGCAGATAGGTAGTGGTGAGTATGGAGGGGTCAGGGGGTAGTGCAGATTTGTCATGGTGAGTATGGAGGGGTCAGGGAGGTAGTTCAGTTAGGTAGTGGTGAGTATGGAGGGGTCAGGGAGATAGTGCAGAGAGCTAGTGATGAGTATGTAGGGGTCAGGGGGTAGTGCAGATAGGTAGTGGTGAGTATGGAGGGGTCTGAGAGGTTGTGCAGAGAGGTAGTGGTGAGTATGGAAGGGTCAGGGAGGTAGTGTAGATAGGAAGTGGTGAGTATGGAGAGCTCAGGGAGGTAGTGTAGATAGGTAGTGGTGAGTAAGGAGGGGTCAGGGAGGTAGTTCAGATAGTTAGTGGTGAGTATAGAGGTGTCAGGGAGCTAGTACAGATAGGCAGTGTTGAGTATGGAGGGGTCAGGGAGGTAGTGCAGATAGGTAGTGGTGAGTATGGAGGGGTCAGGGAGGTAGTGCAAATAGGTAGTGGTGAGTATGGAGGAGTCAGGGAAGGAGTACAGTGAGGTAGTGGTGAGTAAAGAGGGCTCGGGAGGTAGTGCAGATAGGTAGTGGTGAGTATGGAGGGGTCAGGGAGGTAGTACAGATAGGTAGTGGTGAGTAAGGAGGGGTCAGGGAGGTAGTTCAGATAGTTAGTGGTGAGTATAGAGGTGTCAGGGAGGTAGTACAGATAGGCAGTGTTGAGTATGGAGGGGTCAGGGAGGTAGTGCAGATATAAAGTGGTGAGTATGGAGGGGTCAGGAGGTAGTGCAGATAGGTAGTGGTGAGTATGGAGGGGTCAGGGAGGTAGTGCAGATAGGTAGTGGTGAGTATGGAGGAGTCAGGGAAGGAGTACAGTGAGGTAGTGGTGAGTAAAGAGGGCTCGGGAGGTAGTGCAGATAGGTAGTGTTGAGTATGGAGGAGTCAGTGAGGTAGTGCAGATAGGTAGTGGTGAGTATGGGGAGTCAGGGAGGTAGTGCAGATAGGTAGAGGTGAGTATGAAGGGGTCAGGGAGTAGTGCAGATAGTCAATGGTGAGTATGGAGGGGTCAGGGAGGTAGTGCAGATAGGTAGTGGAGAGAATGGAGGGGTCATGGAGGGAGTGCAGATAGGTAGAGGTGAGTATGGAGGGGTCAGGGAGGTAGTGCAGATGGGTAGTGGTGAGTATGGAGGGGTCCGGGAGGTACTACAGATAGGTAGTGGTGAGTATGCAGGGGTAAGGGAGGTAGTGCAGAGAGGTACTGCTGAGTATGGAGGGGTCAGGGGGTAGTGCAGAGAGGTAGTGGTGAGTATGGAAGGGTCATGGGGTAGTGTTGAGAGGTAGTGGTGAGTATAGAGGGGTCAGGGGGTAGTGCAGATAGTGAGTGTGGAGGGGTCAGGGAGGTAGTGCAGATAGGTAGTGGTAAGTATGGAGGGGAGGTAAGGAAGGGAGGTAGTGCAGAGAGGTACTGCTGAGTATGGAGGGGTCAGGGGGTATTGCAGAGAGGTAGTGGTGAGTATGGAAGGGTCATGGGGTAGTGTTGAGAGGTAGTGGTGAGTATAGAGGGGTCAGGGGGTAGTGCAGTAGTGAGTGTGGAGGGGTCAGGGAGGTAGTGCAGATAGGTAGTGGTAAGTATGGAGGGGTCAGGGTGGTAGTGCAGAGAGGTAGTGGTGAGTATGGAGGGGTCAGGGAGGTAGTGCAGAGAGGTAGTGGTGAGTATGGAGGGGTCAGGGGGTAGTACAGATTGTTAGTGGTGAATATGGAGGGGTCAGGGGGTAGTGCAGAGGGGTAGTGGTGAGTATGGAGGGGTTAGGGAGGTAGTGCAGAGAGGTAGTGGTGAGTTTGGAGCGGTCAGGGGGTAGTGCAGAGAGGTAGTGGTGAGTATGGAGGGGTCAGGGAGGTAGTGCAGATAGGTAGTGGTGAGTATAGAGGAGTCAGGGAGGTAGTGCAGATAGGTAGTGGTGAGTATGGAGGGGTCAGGGAGGTAGTGCAGAGAGGTACTGGTGAGTATGGAGGCGTCAGGTGGTAGTGTAGAGAGTTAGTGGTGAGTATGGAGGGGTCAGGGGGTAGTGCAGATAGATAGTAGTGAGTGTGTAGGGGTCAGGGAGGTAGTGCAGATAGGTAGTGGTAAGTATGGAGGGGTCAGGGTGGTAGTACAGAGAGGTAGTGGTGAGTTTGGAGGGGACAGGGAGATAGTGCAGAGAGGTAGTGGTGAGTATGGAGGGGTCAGGGGGGTAGTACAGATTGGTAGTGGAGAGTAAGAAGGGGTCAGGGGGTAGTGCAGAGGGGTACTGGTGAGTATGGAGGGGTCAGGGAGGTAGTGCAGAGAGATAGTGGTGAGTATGGAGGGGTCAGAGAGATAGTGTAGAGAGGTACTGGTGAGTATGGAGTGGTCATGGAGTAATGTAGAGGTAGTGGTGAATATGGAGGGGTAAGGGAGTAGTGTAGAGAGGTAGTGGTGAGTATGGAGGGGTCAGAGAGGTAGTATAGAGAGGTTGTGGTGAGTATGGAGGGGTCAGGGAGGTAGTGCAGAGAGATAGTGGTGAGTATGGAGAGGCGAGGGACGTAGTGCAGAGAGGTAGTGGTGAGTATGGAGGGGTCAGGGAGGTAGTGCCGAGAGGTAGTGGTGAGTATGGAGAGTTCAGGGACGTAGTACAGAGAGGTAGTGGTGAGTATGGAGGGGTCAGGGAGGTAGTGCAGATAGGTAGTGGTGAGTATGGAGGGGTCAGGGAGGTAGTGCAGAGAAGTAGTGGTGAGTATGGGGAGGTCAGGGAGGTAGTGCAGAGAGGTAGTGGTGAGTATGGAGGGGTCAGGGGGTAGTACAGATTGTTAGTGGTGAATATGGAGGGGTCAGGGGGTAGTGCAGAGGGGTAGTGGTGAGTATGGAGGGGTTAGGGAGGTATTGCAGAGAGGTAGTGGTGAGTATGGAGCGGTCAGGGGGTAGTGCAGAGAGGTAGTGGTGAGTATGGAGGGGTCAGGGAGGTAGTGCAGATAGGTAGTGGTGAGTATAGAGGAGTCAGGGAGGTAGTGCAGATAGTAGTGGTGAGTATGGAGGGGTCCGAGAGGTAGTCCAGAGAGGTAGTGGTGAGTATGGAGGGGTCAGGGAGGTAGTGCAGTTAGGTAGTGGTGAGTATGGAGGGGTTAGGGAGGTAGTGCAGAGAGGTAGTGGTGAGTATGGAGGGGTCAGGGAGGTAGTGTAGATAGGTAGTGGTGAGTATGGAGAGGTCAGGGAGGTAGTGTAGATAGGTATTGGTGAGTATGGAGAGGTCTGGGAGGTAGTACAGATAGGTAGTGGTGATTATGGAGGGGTCAGGGAGGTAGTACAGATAGGTAGTGGTGATTATGGAGGGGTCAGAGGGTAGTACAGATATTTAGTGGTGAGTATGGAGGTGTCAGGGAGGTAGTACAGATAGGCAGTGGTGAGTATGGAGGAGTCAGGGAGGGAGTGCAGTGAGGTAGTTGTGAGTAAAGAGGGGTCAGGGAGGTAGTGCAGATAATTAGTGGTGAGTATGGAGGGGTCAGGGAGGTAGTGCAGAGAGGTAGTGGTGAGTAAGGAGGGGTCAGTGAGGTAGTGCAGATGGGTAGTGGTGAGTATGGAGGGGTCAGGGAGGTAGTGCAGTTAGGTATTGGTGAGTATGGAGGGGTCAGGGAGATAGTGCAGAGAGCTAGTGGTGAGTATGGAGGGGTCAGGGGGTAGTGCAGATAGGTAGTGTTGAGTATGGAGGGGTCTGAGAGGTTGTGCAGAGAGGTAGTGGTGAGTATGGAGGGGTCAGGGAGGTAGTGTAGATAGGTAGTGGTGAGTATGTAGAGCTCAGGGAGGTAGTGTAGATAGGTAGTGGTGAGTATGGAGAGGTCAGGGAGGTAGTACAGATAGGTAGTGGTTAGTATGGAGGGGTCAGGGAGGTAGTACAGATAGGTAGTGGTGAGTATGGAGGGGTCAGAGGGTAGTACAGATAGTTAGTGGTGAGTATGGAGGTGTCAGGGAGGTACTAAAGATAGGCAGTGTTGAGTATGGAGGGGTCAGGGAGGTAGTGCAGATAGGAAGGGGTGAGTATTGAGGGGTCAGGAGGCAGTGCAGATAGGTAGTGGTGAGTATGGAGGGGTCAGGGAGGTAGTGCAGATAGGTAGTGGTGAGTATGGAGAAGTCTGGGAGGGAGTACAGTGAGGTAGTGGTGAGTAAAGAGGGGTCAGAGAGGTAGTGCAGATAGGTAGTGGTGAGTATGGAGGAGTCAGTGAGGTAGTGCAGACAGGTAGTGGTGAGTATGGAGAGGACAGGGAGGTAGTGCAGATAGGTAGTGGTGAGTATGGAGGGGTCCGAGAGGTAGTCCAGAGAGGTAGTGGTGAGTATGGAGGGGTCATGGAGGTAGTGCAGATAGGTAGTGGTGAGTATGGAGGGGTCCGAGAGGTAGTCCAGAGAGGTAGTGGTGAGAATGGAGGGGTCAGGGAGGTAATGCAGATAGGTAGTGGTGAGTATAGAGGAGTCAGGGAGGTAGTGCAGATAGGTAGTGGTGAGTATGGAGGGGTCAGGGGGTAGTGCAGATTTGTCGTGGTGAGTATGGAGGGGTCAGGGAGGTAGTTCAGTTAGGTAGTGGTGAGTATGGAGGGGTCAGGGAGATAGTGCAGAGAGCTAGTGATGAGTATGTAGGGGTCAGGGGGTAGTGCAGATAGGTAGTCGTGAGTATGGAGGGGTCTGAGAGGTTGTGCAGAGAGGTAGTGGTGAGTATGGAAGGGTCAGGGAGGTAGTGTAGATAGGTAGTGGTGAGTATGGAGAGCTCAGGGAGGTAGTGTAGGTAGGTAGTGGTGAGTAAGGAGGGGTCAGGGAGGTAGTTCAGATAGTTAGTGGTGAGTATAGAGGTGTCAGGGAGCTAGTACAGATAGGCAGTGTTGAGTATGGAGGGGTCAGGGAGGTAGTGCAGATATAAAGTGGTGAGTATGGAGGGGTCAGGAGGTAGTGCAGATAGGTAGTGGTGAGTATGGAGGGTTCAGGGAGGTAGTGCAGATAGGTAGTGGTGAGTATGGAGGAGTCAGGGAAGGAGTACAGTGAGGTAGTGGTGAGTAAAGAGGGCTCGGGAGGTAGTGCAGATAGGTAGTGGTGAGTATGGAGGGGTCAGGGAGGTAGTACAGATAGGTAGTGGTGAGTAAGGAGGGGTCAGGGAGGTAGTTGAGGTAGTTAGTGGTGAGTATAGAGGTGTCAGGGAGGTAGTACAGATAGGCAGTGTTGAGTATGGAGGGGTCAGGGAGGTAGTGCAGATATAAAGCGGTGAGTATGGAGGGGTCAGGAGGTAGTGCAGAAAGGTAGTGGTGAGTATGGAGGGGTCAGGGAGGTAGTGCAGATAGGTAGTGGTGAGTATGGAGGAGTCAGGGAAGGAGTACAGTGAGGTAGTGGTGAGTAAAGAGGGCTCGGGAGGTAGTGCAGATAGGTAGTGTTGAGTATGGAGGAGTCAGTGAGGTAGTGCAGATAGGTAGTGGTGAGTATGGGGAGTCAGGGAGGTAGTGCAGATAGGTAGAGGTGAGTATGGAGGGGTCAGGGAGGTAGTGCAGAAAGGTAGAGGTGAGTATGAAGGGGTCAGGGAGTAGTGCAGATAGTTAGTGGTGAGTATGGAGGGTTCAGGGAGGTAGTGCAGATAGGTAGTGGAGAGTATGGAGGGGTCATGGAGGGAGTGCAGATAGGTAGAGGTGAGTATGGAGGGGTCAGGGAGGTAGTGCAGATGGGTAGTGGTGAGTATGGAGGGGTCCGGGAGGTACTACAGATAGGTAGTGGTGAGTATGGAGGGGTAAGGGAGGTAGTGCAGAGAGGTACTGCTGAGTATGGAGGGGTCAGGGGGTAGTGCAGAGAGGTAGTGGTGAGTATGGAAGGGTTATGGGGTAGTGTTGAGAGGTAGTGGTGAGTATAGAGGGGTCAGGGGGTAGTGCAGATAGGTAGTAGTGAGTGTGCAGGGGTCAGGGAGGTAGTGCAGATAGGTAGTGGTAAGTATGGAGGGGTCAGGGTGGTAGTGCAGAGAGGTAGTGGTGAGTATGGAGGGGTCAGGGAGGTAGTGCAGAGAGGTAGTGGTGAGTATGGAGGGGTCAGGGGGTAGTACAGATTGTTAGTGGTGAATATGGAGTGGTCAGGGGGTAGTGCAGAGGGGTAGTGGTGAGTATGGAGGGGTCAGGGAGGTAGTGCAGAGAGGTAGTGGTGAGTTTGGAGCGGTCAGGGGGTAGTGCAGAGAGGTAGTGGTGAGTATGGAGGGGTCAGGGAGGTATTGCAGATAGGTAGTGGTGCGTATAGAGGAGTCAGGGAGGTAGTGCAGGTAGGTAGTGGTGAGTATGGAGGGGTCCGAGTGGTAGTCAAGAGAGGTAGTGGTGAGTATGGAGGGGTCAGGGAGGTAGTGCAGTTAGGTAGTGGTGAGTATGGAGGGGTTAGGGAGGTAGTGCAGAGAGGTAGTGGTGAGTATGGAGGGGTCAGGGAGGTAGTGTAGATAGGTAGTGGTGAGTATGGAGAGGTCAGGGAGGTAGTGTAGATAGGTAGTGGTGAGTATGGAGAGGTCTGGGAGGTAGTACAGATAGGTAGTGGTGAGTATGGAGGGGTCAGGGAGGTAGTACAGATAGGTAGTGGTGATTATGGAGGGGTCAGAGGGTAGTACAGATATTTAGTGGTGAGTATGGAGGTGTCAGGGAGGTAGTACAGATAGGCAGTGGTGAGTATGGAGGAGTCAGGGAGGGAGTGCAGTGAGGTAGTTGTGAGTAAGGAGGGGTCAGGGAGGTAGTGCAGATGGGTAGTGGAGAGTATGGAGGGGTCCGGGAGGTAGTGCAGATAGGTAGTGGTGAGTATGGAGGGGTCAGGGAGGTAGTGCAGAGAGGTACTGGTGAGTATGGAGGCGTCAGGTGGTAGTGTAGAGAGTTAGTGGTGAGTATGGAGGGGTCAGGGGGTAGTGCAGATAGGTAGTAGTGAGTGTGTAGGGGTCAGGGAGGTAGTGCAGATAGGTAGTGGAAAGTATGGAGGGGTCAGGGTGGTAGTACAGAGAGGTAGTGGTGAGTTTGGATTGGACAGGGAGATAGTGCAGAGAGGTAGTAGTGAGTATGGAGGGGTCAGGGGGGTAGTACAGATTGGTAGTGGAGAGTATGAAGGGGTCAGGGGGTAGTGCAGAGGGGTACTGGTGAGTATGGAGGGGTCAGGGAGGTAGTGCAGAGAGATAGTGGTGAGTATGGAGGGGTCAGAGAGATAGTGTAGAGAGGTACTGGTGAGTATGGAGTGGTCAGGGAGTAATGTAGAGGTAGTGGTGAATATGGAGGGGTAAGGGAGTAGTGTAGAGAGGTAGTGGTGAGTATGGAGGGGTCAGAGAGGTAGTATAGAGAGGTTGTGGTGAGTATGGAGGGGTCAGGGAGGTAGTGCAGAGAGATAGTGGTGAGTATGGAGAGGCGAGGGACGTAGTGCAGAGAGGTAGTGGTGAGTATGGAGGGGTCAGGGAGGTAGTGCCGAGAGGTAGTGGTGAGTATGGAGAGTTCAGGGACGTAGTACAGAGAGGTAGTGTTGAGTATGGAGGGGTCAGGGAGGTAGTGCAGATAGGTAGTGGTGAGTATGGAGGGGTCAGGGAGGTAGTGCAGAGAAGTAGTGGTGAGTATGGGGAGGTCAGGGAGGTAGTGCAGAGAGGTAGTGGTGAGTATGGAGGGGTCAGGGGGTAGTACAGATTGTTAGTGGTGAATATGGAGGGGTCAGGGGGTAGTGCAGAGGGGTAGTGGTGAGTATGGAGGGGTTAGGGAGGTAGTGCAGAGAGGTAGTGGTGAGTATGGAGCGGTCAGGGGGTAGTGCAGAGAGGTAGTGGTGTGTATGGAGGGGTCAGGGAGGTAGTACAGATAGGCAGTGTTGAGTATGGAGGGGTCAGGGAGGTAGTGCAGATATAAAGTGGTGAGTATGGAGGAGTCAGGAGGTAGTGCAGATAGTTAGTGGTGAGTATGGAGGGGTCAGGGAGGTAGTGCAGATAGGTAGTGGTGAGTATGGAGGAGTCAGGGAAGGAGTACAGTGAGGTAGTGGTGAGTAAAGAGGGCTCGGGAGGTAGTGCAGATAGGTAGTGGTGAGTATGGAGGGGTCAGGGAGGTAGTACAGATAGGTAGTGGTGAGTAAGGAGGGGTCACGGAGGTAGTTCAGATAGTTAGTGGTGAGTATAGAGGTGTCAGGGAGGTAGTACAGATAGGCAGTGTTGAGTATGGAGGGGTCAGGGAGGTAGTGCAGATATAAAGTGGTGAGTATGGAGGGGTCTGGAGGTAGTGCAGATAGGTAGTGGTGAGTATGGAGGGGTCAGGGAGGTAGTGCAGATAGGTAGTGGTGAGTATGGAGGAGTCAGGGAAGGAGTACAGTGAGGTAGTGGTGAGTAAAGAGGGCTCGGGAGGTAGTGCAGATAGGTAGTGTTGAGTATGGAGGAGTCAGTGAGGTAGTGCAGATAGGTAGTGGTGAGTGTGGGGAGTCAGGGAGGTAGTGCAGATAGGTAGAGGTGAGTATGGAGGGGTCACGGAGGTAGTGCAGAAAGGTAGAGGTGAGTATGAAGGGGTCAGGGAGTAGTGCAGATAGTTAGTGGTGAGTATGGAGGGGTCAGGGAGGTAGTGCAGATAGGTAGTGGAGAGTATGGAGGGGTCATGGAGGGAGTGCAGATAGGTAGAGGTGAGTATGGAGGAGTCAGGGAGGTAGTGCAGATGGGTAGTGGTGAGTATGGAGGGGTCCGGGAGGTACTACAGATAGGTAGTGGTGAGTATGGAGGGGTCAGGGAGGTAGTGCAGATAGGTAGTGGTAAGTATGGAGGGGTCAGGGTGGTAGTGCAGAGAGGTAGTGGTGAGTATGGAGGGGTCAGGGAGGTAGTGCAGAGAGGTAGTGGTGAGTATGGAGGGGTCAGGGGGTAGTACAGATTGTTAGTGGTGAATATGGAGGGGTCAGGGGGTAGTGCAGAGGGGTAGTGGTGAGTATGGAGGGGTTAGGGAGGTAGTGCAGAGAGGTAGTGGTGAGTTTGGAGCGGTCAAGGGGTAGTGCAGAGAGGTAGTGGTGAGTATGGAGGGGTCAGGGAGGTATTGCAGATAGGTAGTGGTGAGTATAGAGGAGTCAGGGAGGTAGTGCAGATAGGTAGTGGTGAGTATGGAGGGGTCCGAGAGGTAGTCCAGAGAGGTAGTGGTGAGTATGGAGGGGTCAGGGAGGTAGTGCAGTTAGGTAGTGGTGAGTATGGAGGGGTTAGGGAGGTAGTGCAGAGAGGTAGTGGTGAGTATGGAGGGGTCAGGGAGGTAGTGTAGATAGGTAGTGGTGAGTATGGAGAGGTCAGGGAGGTAGTGTAGATAGGTAGTGGTGAGTATGGAGAGGTCTGGGAGGTAGTACAGATAGGTAGTGGTGAGTATGGAGGGGTCCGGGAGGTAGTGCAGAGAGGTAGTGGTGAGTATGGAGGGGTCAGGGAGGTAGTGCAGAGAGGTAGTGGTGAGTATGGAGGGGTCAGGGAGGTAGTGCAGTTAGGTAGTGGTGAGTATGGAGGGGTTAGGGAGGTAGTGCATAGAGGTAGTGGTGAGTATGGAGGGGTCAGGGAGGTAGTGTAGATAGGTAGTGGTGAGTATGGAGGGGTCAGGGAGGTAGTGCAGATAGGTAGTGGTGAGTATGGAGGAGTCAGGGAAGGAGTACAGTGAGGTAGTGGTGAGTAAAGAGGGCTCGGGAGGTAGTGCAGATAGGTAGTGTTGAGTATGGAGGAGTCAGTGAGGTAGTGCAGATAGGTAGTGGTGAGTATGGGGAGTCAGGGAGGTAGTGCAGATAGGTAGAGGTGAGTATGGAGGGGTCACGGAGGTAGTGCAGAAAGGTAGAGGTGAGTATGAAGGGGTCAGGGAGTAGTGCAGATAGTTAGTGGAGAGTATGGAGAGGTCATGGAGGTAGTGCAGATAGGTAGAGGTGAGTATGGAGGGGTCAGGGAGGTAGTGCAGATGGGTAGTGGTGAGTATGGAGGGGTCCGGGAGGTACTACAGATAGGTAGTGGTGAGTATGGAGGGGTAAGGGAGGTAGTGCAGAGAGGTACTGCTGAGTATGGAGGGGTCAGGGGGTAGTGCAGAGAGGTAGTGGTGAGTATGGAAGTGTCATGGGGTAGTGTTGAGAGGTAGTGGTGAGTATAGAGGGGTCAGGGGGTAGTGCAGCTAGGTAGTATTGAGTGTGGAGGGGTCAGGGAGGTAGTGCAGATAGGTAGTGGTAAGTATGGAGGGGTCAGGGTGGTAGTGCAGAGAGGTAGTGGTGAGTATGGAGGGGTCAGGGAGGTAGTGCAGAGAGGTAGTGGTGAGTTTGGAGCGGTCAGGGGGTAGTGCAGAGAGGTAGTGGTGAGTATGGAGGGGTCAGGGAGGTATTGCAGATAGGTAGTGGTGAGTATAGAGGAGTCAGGGAGGTAGTGCAGATAGGTAGTGGTGAGTATGGAGGGGTCCGAGAGGTAGTCCAGAGAGGTAGTGGTGAGTATGGAGGGGTCAGGGAGGTAGTGCAGTTAGGTAGTGGTGAGTATGGAGGGGTTAGGGAGGTAGTGCAGAGAGGTAGTGGTGAGTATGGAGAGGTCAGGGAGGTAGTGTAGATAGGTAGTGGTGAGTATGGAGAGGTCTGGGAGGTAGTACAGATAGGTAGTGGTGAGTATGGAGGGGTCAGGGAGGTAGTACAGATAGGTATTGGTGATTATGGAGGGGTCAGAGGGTAGTACAGATATTTAGTGGTGAGTATGGAGGTGTCAGGGAGGTAGTACAGATAGGCAGTGGTGAGTATGGAGGAGTCAGGGAGGGAGTGCAGTGAGGTAGTTGTGAGTAAAGAGGGGTCAGGGAGGTAGTGCAGATAATTAGTGGTGAGTATGGAGGGGTCAGGGAGGTAGTGCAGAGAGGTAGTGGTGAGTATGGAGGGGTCAGGGAGGTAGTGCAGATGGGTAGTGGAGAGTATGGAGGGGTCCGGGAGGTAGTGCAGATAGGTAGTGGTGAGTATGGAGGGGTCAGGGAGGTAGTGCAGAGAGGTACTGGTGAGTATGGAGGCGTCAGGTGGTAGTGTAGAGAGTTAGTGGTGAGTATGGAGGGGTCAGGGGGTAGTGCAGATAGGTAGTAGTGAGTGTGTAGGGGTCAGGGAGGTAGTGCAGATAGGTAGTGGTAAGTATGGAGGGGTCAGGGTGGTAGTACAGAGAGGTAGTGGTGAGTTTGGAGGGGACAGGGAGATAGTGCAGAGAGGTAGTGGTGAGTATCGAGGGGTCAGGGGGGTAGTACAGATTGGTAGTGGAGAGTATGAAGGGGTCAGGGGGTAGTGCAGAGGGGTACTGGTGAGTATGGAGGGGTCAGGGAGGTAGTGCAGAGAGATAGTGGTGAGTATGGAGGGGTCAGAGAGATAGTGTAGAGAGGTACTGGTGAGTATGGAGTGGTCAGGGAGTAATGTAGAGGTAGTGGTGAATATGGAGGGGTAAGGGAGTAGTGTAGAGAGGTAGTGGTGAGTATGGAGGGGTCAGAGAGGTAGTATAGAGAGGTTGTGGTGAGTATGGAGGGGTCAGGGAGGTAGTGCAGAGAGATAGTGGTGAGTATGGAGAGGCGAGGGACAGAGTGCAGAGAGGTAGTGGTGAGTATGGAGGGGTCAGGGAGGTAGTGCCGAGAGGTAGTGGTGAGTATGGAGAGTTCAGGGACGTAGTACAGAGAGGTAGTGTTGAGTATGGAGGGGTCAGGGAGGTAGTGCAGATAGGTAGTGGTGAGTATGGAGGGGTCAGGGATGTAGTGCAGAGAAGTAGTGGTGAGTATGGGGAGGTCAGGGAGGTAGTGCAGAGAGGTAGTGGTGAGTATGGAGGGGTCACGGAGGTAGTGCAGAAAGGTAGAGGTGAGTATGAAGGGGTCAGGGAGTAGTGCAGATAGTTAGTGGAGAGTATGGAGAGGTCATGGAGGTAGTGCAGATAGGTAGAGGTGAGTATGGAGGGGTCAGGGAGGTAGTGCAGATGGGTAGTGGTGAGTATGGAGGGGTCCGGGAGGTACTACAGATAGGTAGTGGTGAGTATGGAGGGGTAAGGGAGGTAGTGCAGAGAGGTACTGCTGAGTATGGAGGGGTCAGGGGGTAGTGCAGAGAGGTAGTGGTGAGTATGGAAGTGTCATGGGGTAGTGTTGAGAGGTAGTGGTGAGTATAGAGGGGTCAGGGGGTAGTGCAGCTAGGTAGTATTGAGTGTGGAGGGGTCAGGGAGGTAGTGCAGATAGGTAGTGGTAAGTATGGAGGGGTCAGGGTGGTAGTGCAGAGAGGTAGTGGTGAGTATGGAGGGGTCAGGGAGGTAGTGCAGAGAGGTAGTGGTGAGTTTGGAGCGGTCAGGGGGTAGTGCAGAGAGGTAGTGGTGAGTATGGAGGGGTCAGGGAGGTATTGCAGATAGGTAGTGGTGAGTATAGAGGAGTCAGGGAGGTAGTGCAGATAGGTAGTGGTGAGTATGGAGGGGTCCGAGAGGTAGTCCAGAGAGGTAGTGGTGAGTATGGAGGGGTCAGGGAGGTAGTGCAGTTAGGTAGTGGTGAGTATGGAGGGGTTAGGGAGGTAGTGCAGAGAGGTAGTGGTGAGTATGGAGAGGTCAGGGAGGTAGTGTAGATAGGTAGTGGTGAGTATGGAGAGGTCTGGGAGGTAGTACAGATAGGTAGTGGTGAGTATGGAGGGGTCAGGGAGGTAGTACAGATAGGTATTGGTGATTATGGAGGGGTCAGAGGGTAGTACAGATATTTAGTGGTGAGTATGGAGGTGTCAGGGAGGTAGTACAGATAGGCAGTGGTGAGTATGGAGGAGTCAGGGAGGGAGTGCAGTGAGGTAGTTGTGAGTAAAGAGGGGTCAGGGAGGTAGTGCAGATAATTAGTGGTGAGTATGGAGGGGTCAGGGAGGTAGTGCAGAGAGGTAGTGGTGAGTATGGAGGGGTCAGGGAGGTAGTGCAGATGGGTAGTGGAGAGTATGGAGGGGTCCGGGAGGTAGTGCAGATAGGTAGTGGTGAGTATGGAGGGGTCAGGGAGGTAGTGCAGAGAGGTACTGGTGAGTATGGAGGCGTCAGGTGGTAGTGTAGAGAGTTAGTGGTGAGTATGGAGGGGTCAGGGGGTAGTGCAGATAGGTAGTAGTGAGTGTGTAGGGGTCAGGGAGGTAGTGCAGATAGGTAGTGGTAAGTATGGAGGGGTCAGGGTGGTAGTACAGAGAGGTAGTGGTGAGTTTGGAGGGGACAGGGAGATAGTGCAGAGAGGTAGTGGTGAGTATCGAGGGGTCAGGGGGGTAGTACAGATTGGTAGTGGAGAGTATGAAGGGGTCAGGGGGTAGTGCAGAGGGGTACTGGTGAGTATGGAGGGGTCAGGGAGGTAGTGCAGAGAGATAGTGGTGAGTATGGAGGGGTCAGAGAGATAGTGTAGAGAGGTACTGGTGAGTATGGAGTGGTCAGGGAGTAATGTAGAGGTAGTGGTGAATATGGAGGGGTAAGGGAGTAGTGTAGAGAGGTAGTGGTGAGTATGGAGGGGTCAGAGAGGTAGTATAGAGAGGTTGTGGTGAGTATGGAGGGGTCAGGGAGGTAGTGCAGAGAGATAGTGGTGAGTATGGAGAGGCGAGGGACAGAGTGCAGAGAGGTAGTGGTGAGTATGGAGGGGTCAGGGAGGTAGTGCCGAGAGGTAGTGGTGAGTATGGAGAGTTCAGGGACGTAGTACAGAGAGGTAGTGTTGAGTATGGAGGGGTCAGGGAGGTAGTGCAGATAGGTAGTGGTGAGTATGGAGGGGTCAGGGATGTAGTGCAGAGAAGTAGTGGTGAGTATGGGGAGGTCAGGGAGGTAGTGCAGAGAGGTAGTGGTGAGTATGGAGGGGTCAAGGGTTGTACAGATTGTTAATGGTGAATATGGAGGGGTCAGGGGGTAGTGCAGAGGGGTAGTGGTGAGTATGGAGGGGTTAGGGAGGTAGTGCAGAGAGGTAGTGGTGAGTATGGAGCGGTCAGGGGGTAGTGCAGAGAGGTAGTGGTGAGTATGGAGGGGTCAGGGAGGTAGTACAGATAGGCAGTGTTGAGTATGGAGGGGTCAGGGAGGTAGTGCAGATATAAAGTGTTGAGTATGGAGGGGTCAGGGAGGTAGTACAGATAGGCAGTGTTGAGTATGGAGGGGTCAGGGAGGTAGTGCAGATGGGTAGTGGTGAGTATGGAGGGGTCCGGTAGGTACTACAGATAGGTAGTGGTGAGTATGGAGGGGTAAGGGAGGTAGTGCAGAGAGGTACTGCTGAGTATGGAGGGGTCCGGGGGTAGTGCAGAGAGATAGTGGTGAGTATGAAAGGGTCATGGGGTAGTGTTGAGAGGTAGTGGTGAGTATAGAGGGGTCAGGGGGTAGGGCAGATAGGTAGTAGTGAGTGTGGAGGGGTCAGGGAGGTAGTGCAGATAGGTAGTGGTAAGTATGGAGGGGTCAGGGTGGTAGTGCAGAGAGGTAGTGGTGAGTATGGAGGGGTCAGGGAGGTAGTGCAGAGAGGTAGTGGTGAGTATGGAGGGGTCAGGTGGTAGTGTAGAGAGTTAGTGGTGAGTATGGAGGGGTCAGGGGGTAGTGCAGAGAGGTAGTGGTGAGTATGGAGGGGTCAGGGAGGTAGTGCCGAGAGGTAGTGGTGAGTATGGAGAGTTCAGGGACGTAGTACAGAGAGGTAGTGTTGAGTATGGAGGGGTCAGGGAGGTAGTGCAGATAGGTAGTGGTGAGTATGGAGGGGTCAGGGAGGTAGTGCAGAGAAGTAGTGGTGAGTATGGGGAGGTCAGGGAGGTAGTGCAGAGAGGTAGTGGTGAGTATGGAGGGGTCAGGGGGTAGTACAGATTGTTAGTGGTGAATATGGAGGGGTCAGGGGGTAGTGCAGAGGGGTAGTGGTGAGTATGGAGGGGTTAGGGAGGTAGTGCAGAGAGGTAGTGGTGAGTATGGAGCAGTCAGGGGGTAGTGCAGAGAGGTAGTGGTGAGTATGGAGGGGTCAGGGAGGTAGTACAGATAGGCAGTGTTGAGTATGGAGGGGTCAGGGAGGTAGTGCAGATATAAAGTGGTGAGTATGGAGGGGTCAGGAGGTAGTGCAGATAGGTAGTGGTGAGTATGGAGGGGTCAGGGAGGTAGTGCAGATAGGTAGTGGTGAGTATGGAGGAGTCAGGGAAGGAGTACAGTGAGGTAGTGGTGAGTAAAGAGGGCTCGGGAGGTAGTGCAGATAGGTAGTGGTGAGTATGGAGGGGTCAGGGAGGTAGTACAGATAGGTAGTGGTGAGTAAGGAGGGGTCAGGGAGGTAGTTCAGATAGTTAGTGGTGAATATAGAGGTGTCAGGGAGGTAGTACAGATAGGCAGTGTTGAGTATGGAGGGGTCAGGGAGGTAGTGCAGATATAAAGTGGTGAGTATGGAGGGGTCTGGAGGTAGTGCAGATAGGTATTGGTGAGTATGGAGGGGTCAGGGAGGTAGTGCAGATAGGTAGTGGTGAGTATGGAGGAGTCAGGGAAGGAGTACAGTGAGGTAGTGGTGAGTAAAGAGGGCTCGGGAGGTAGTGCAGATAGGTAGTGTTGAGTATGGAGGAGTCAGTGAGGTAGTGCAGATAGGTAGTGGTGAGTATGGGGAGTCAGGGAGGTAGTGCAGATAGGTAGAGGTGAGTATGGAGGGGTCACGGAGGTAGTGCAGAAAGGTAGAGGTGAGTATGAAGGGGTCAGGGAGTAGTGCAGATAGTTAGTGGTGAGTATGGAGGGGTCAGGGAGGTAGTGCAGATAGGTAGTGGAGAGTATGGAGGGGTCATGGAGGGAGTGCAGATAGGTAGAGGTGAGTATGGAGGGGTCAGGGAGGTAGTGCAGATGGGTAGTGGTGAGTATGGAGGGGTCCGGGAGGTACTACAGATAGGTAGTGGTGAGTATGGAAGGGTAAGGGAGGTAGTGCAGAGAGGTACTGCTGAGTATGGAGGGGTCAGGGGGTAGTGCAGAGAGGTAGTGGTGAGTATGGAAGGGTCATGGGGTAGTGTTGAGAGGTAGTGGTGAGTATAGAGGGGTCAGGGGGTAGTGCAGATAGGTAGTAGTGAGTGTGGAGGGGTCAGGGAGGTAGTGCAGATAGGTAGTGGTAAGTATGGAGGGGTCAGGGTGGTAGTGCAGAGAGGTAGTGGTGAGTATGGAGGGGTCAGGGAGGTATTGCAGATAGGTAGTGGTGAGTATAGAGGAGTCAGGGAGGTAGTGCAGATAGGTAGTGGTGAGTATGGAGGGGTCCGAGAGGTAGTCCAGAGAGGTAGTGGTGAGTATGGAGGGGTCAGGGAGGTAGTGCAGTTAGGTAGTGGTGAGTATGGAGGGGTTAGGGAGGTAGTGCAGAGAGGTAGTGGTGAGTATGGAGAGGTCAGGGAGGTAGTGTAGATAGGTAGTGGTGAGTATGGAGAGGTCTGGGAGGTAGTACAGATAGGTACTGGTGAGTATGGAGGGGTCAGGGAGGTAGTACAGATAGGTAGTGGTGATTATGGAGGGGTCAGAGGGTAGTACAGATATTTAGTGGTGAGTATGGAGGTGTCAGGAAGGTAGTACAGATAGGCAGTGGTGAGTATGGAGGAGTCAGGGAGGGAGTGCAGTGAGGTAGTTGTGAGTAAAGAGGGGTCAGGGAGGTAGTGCAGATAATTAGTGGTGAGTATGGAGGGGTCAGGGAGGTAGTGCAGAGAGGTAGTGGTGAGTATGGAGGGGTCAGGGAGGTAGTGCAGATGGGTAGTGGAGAGTATGGAGGGGTCCGGGAGGTAGTGCAGATAGGTAGTGGTGAGTATGGAGGGGTCAGGGAGGTAGTGCAGAGAGGTACTGGTGAGTATGGAGGCGTCAGGTGGTAGTGTAGAGAGTTAGTGGTGAGTATGGAGGGGTCAGGGGGTAGTGCAGATAGGTAGTAGTGAGTGTGTAGGGGTCAGGGAGGTAGTGCAGATAGGTAGTGGTAAGTATGGAGGGGTCAGGGTGGTAGTACAGAGAGGTAGTGGTGAGTTTGGAGGGGACAGGGAGGTAGTGCAGATGGGTAGTGGAGAGTATGGAGGGGTCCGGGAGGTAGTGCAGAAAGGTAGTGGTGAGTATGGAGGGGTCAGGGGGGGTAGTACAGATTGGTAGTGGAGAGTATGAAGGGGTCAGGGGGTAGTGCAGAGGGGTACTGGTGAGTATGGAGGGGTCAGGGAGGTAGTGCAGAGAGATAGTGGTGAGTATGGAGGGGTCAGAGAGATAGTGTAGAGAGGTACTGGTGAGTATGGAGTGGTCAGGGAGTAATGTAGAGGTAGTGGTGAATATGGAGGGGTAAGGGAGTAGTGTAGAGAGGTAGTGGTGAGTATGGAGGGGTCAGAGAGGTAGTATAGAGAGGTTGTGGTGAGTATGGAGGGGTCAGGGAGGTAGTGCAGAGAGATAGTGGTGAGTATGGAGAGGCGAGGGACGTAGTGCAGAGAGGTAGTGGTGAGTATGGAGGGGTCAGGGAGGTAGTGCCGAGAGGTAGTGGTGAGTATGGAGAGTTCAGTGACGTAGTACAGAGAGGTAGTGTTGAGTATGGAGGGGTCAGGGAGGTAGTGCAGATAGGTAGTGGTGAGTATGGAGGGGTCAGGGAGGTAGTGCAGAGAAGTAGTGGTGAGTATGGGGAGGTCAGGGAGGTAGTGCAGAGAGGTAGTGGTGAGTATGGAGGGGTCAAGGGTTGTACAGATTGTTAGTGGTGAATATGGAGGGGTCAGGGGGTAGTGCAGAGGGGTAGTGGTGAGTATGGAGGGGTTAGGGAGGTAGTGCAGAGAGGTAGTGGTGAGTATGGAGCGGTCAGGGGGTAGTGCAGAGAGGTAGTGGTGAGTATGGAGGGGTCAGGGAGGTAGTACAGATAGGCAGTGTTGAGTATGGAGGGGTCAGGGAGGTAGTGCAGATATAAAGTGTTGAGTATGGAGGGGTCAGGGAGGTAGTACAGATAGGCAGTGTTGAGTATGGAGGGGTCAGGGAGGTAGTGCAGATGGGTAGTGGTGAGTATGGAGGGGTCCGGGAGGTACTACAGATAGGTAGTGGTGAGTATGGAGGGGTAAGGGAGGTAGTGCAGAGAGGTACTGCTGAGTATGGAGGGGTCAGGGGGTAGTGCAGAGAGATAGTGGTGAGTATGGAAGGGTCATGGGGTAGTGTTGAGAGGTAGTGGTGAGTATAGAGGGGTCAGGGGGTAGGGCAGATAGGTAGTAGTGAGTGTGGAGGGGTCAGGGAGGTAGTGCAGATAGGTAGTGGTAAGTATGGAGGGGTCAGGGTGGTAGTGCAGAGAGGTAGTGGTGAGTATGGAGAGGTCAGGGAGGTAGTGCAGAGAGGTAGTGGTGAGTATGGAGGGGTCAGGTGGTAGTGTAGAGAGTTAGTGGTGAGTATGGAGGGGTCAGGGGGTAGTGCAGATAGGTAGTAGTGAGTGTGTAGGGGTCAGGGAGGTAGTGCAGATAGGTAGTGGTAAGTATGGAGGGGTCAGGGTGGTAGTACAGAGAGGTAGTGGTGAGTTTGGAGGGGACAGGGAGATAGTGCAGAGAAGTAGTGGTGAGTATGGAGGGGTCAGGGGGGTAGTACAGATTGGTAGTGGAGAGTATGAAGGGGTCAGGGGGTAGTGCAGAGGGGTACTGGTGAGTATGGAGGGGTCAGGGAGGTAGTGCAGAGAGATAGTGGTGAGTATGGAGGGATCAGAGAGATAGTGTAGAGAGGTACTGGTGAGTATGGAGTGGTCAGGGAGTAATGTAGAGGTAGTGGTGAATATGGAGGGGTAAGGGAGTAGTGTAGAGAGGTAGTGGTGAGTATGGAGGGGTCAGAGAGGTAGTATAGAGAGGTTGTGGTGAGTATGGAGGGGTCAGGGAGGTAGTGCAGAGAGATAGTGGTGAGTATGGAGAGGCGAGGGACGTAGTGCAGAGAGGTAGTGGTGAGTATGGAGGGGTCAGGGAGGTAGTGCCGAGAGGTAGTGGTGAGTATGGAGAGTTCAGGGACGTAGTACAGAGAGGTAGTGTTGAGTATGGAGGGGTCAGGGAGGTAGTGCAGATAGGTAGTGTTGAGTATGGAGGGGTCAGGGAGGTAGTGCAGAGAAGTAGTGGTGAGTATGGGGAGGTCAGGGAGGTAGTGCAGAGAGGTAGTGGTGAGTATAGAGGGGTCAGGGGGTAGTACAGATTGTTAGTGGTGAATATGGAGGGGTCAGGGGGTAGTGCAGAGGGGTAGTGGTGAGTATGGAGGGGTTAGGGAGGTAGTGCAGAGAGGTAGTGGTGAGTATGGAGCGGTCAGGGGGTAGTGCAGAGAAGTAGTGGTGAGTATGGAGGGGTCAGGGAGGTAGTACAGATAGGCAGTGTTGAGTATGGAGGGGTCAGGGAGGTAGTGCAGATATAAAGTGGTGAGTATGGAGGGGTCAGGAGGTAGTGCAGATAGGTAGTGGTGAGTATGGAGGGGTCAGGGAGGTAGTGCAGATAGGTAGTGGTGAGTATGGAGGAGTCAGGGAAGGAGTACAGTGAGGTAGTGGTGAGTAAAGAGGGCTCGGGATGTAGTGCAGATAGGTAGTGTTGAGTATGGAGGAGTCAGTGAGGTAGTGCAGATAGGTAGTGGTGAGTATGGGGAGTCAGGGAGGTAGTGCAGATAGGTCGAGGTGAGTATGGAGGGGTCAGGGAGGTAGTGCAGAAAGGTAGAGGTGAGTATGAAGGGGTCAGGGAGTAGTGCAGATAGTTAGTGGTGAGTATGGAGGGGTCAGGGAGGTAGTGCAGATAGGTAGTGGAGAGTATGGAGGGGTCATGGAGGGAGTGCAGATAGGTAGAGGTAAGTATGGAGGGGTCAGGGAGGTAGTGCAGATGGGTAGTGGAGAGTATGGAGGGGTCCGGGAGGTACTACAGATAGGTAGTGGTGAGTATGGAGGGGTAAGGGAGGTAGTGCAGAGAGGTACTGCTGAGTATGGAGGGGTCAGGGGGTAGTGCAGAGAGGTAGTGGTGAGTATGGAAGGGTCATGGGGTAGTGTTGAGAGGTAGTGGTGAGTATAGAGGGGTCAGGGGGTAGGGCAGATAGGTAGTAGTGAGTGTGGAGGGGTCAGGGAGGTAGTGCAGATAGGTAGTGGTAAGTATGGAGGGGTCAGGGTGGTAGTGCAGAGAGGTAGTGGTGAGTATGGAGGGGTCAGGGAGGTAGTGCAGAGAGGTAGTGGTGAGTATGGAGGGATCAGGGGGTAGTACAGATTGTTAGTGGTGAATATGGAGGGGTCATGGGGTAGTGCAGAGTGGTAGTGGTGAGTATGGAGGGGTTAGGGAGGTAGTGCAGAGAGGTAGTGGTGAGTTTGGAGCGGTCAGGGGGTAGTGCAGAGAGGGAGTGGTGAGTATGGAGGGGTCAGGGAGGTAGTGCAGATAGGTAGTGGTGAGTATAGAGGAGTCAGGGAGGTAGTGCAGATAGGTAGTGGTGAGTATGGAGGGGTCCGAGAGGTAGTCCAGAGAGGTAGTGGTGAGTATGGAGGGGTCAGGGAGGTAGTGCAGTTAGGTAGTGGTGAGTATGGAGGGGTTAGGGAGGTAGTGCAGATAGGTAGTGGTGAGTATGGAGGAGTCAGGGAAGGAGTACAGTGAGGTAGTGGTGAGTAAAGAGGGCTCGGGATGTAGTGCAGATAGGTAGTGTTGAGTATGGAGGAGTCAGTGAGGTAGTGCAGATAGGTAGTGGTGAGTATGGGGAGTCAGGGAGGTAGTGCAGATAGGTAGAGGTGAGTATGGAGGGGTCAGGGAGGTAGTGCAGAAAGGTAGAGGTGAGTATGAAGGGGTCAGGGAGTAGTGCAGATAGTTAGTGGTGAGTATGGAGGGGTCAGGGAGGTAGTGCAGATAGGTAGTGGAGAGTATGGAGGGGTCATGGAGGGAGTGCAGATAGGTAGAGGTAAGTATGGAGGGGTCAGGGAGGTAGTGCAGATGGGTAGTGGAGAGTATGGAGGGGTCCGGGAGGTACTACAGATAGGTAGTGGTGAGTATGGAGGGGTAAGGGAGGTAGTGCAGAGAGGTACTGCTGAGTATGGAGGGGTCAGGGGGTAGTGCAGAGAGGTAGTGGTGAGTATGGAAGGGTCATGGGGTAGTGTTGAGAGGTAGTGGTGAGTATAGAGGGGTCAGGGGGTAGGGCAGATAGGTAGTAGTGAGTGTGGAGGGGTCAGGGAGGTAGTGCAGATAGGTAGTGGTAAGTATGGAGGGGTCAGGGTGGTAGTGCAGAGAGGTAGTGGTGAGTATGGAGGGGTCAGGGAGGTAGTGCAGAGAGGTAGTGGTGAGTATGGAGGGATCAGGGGGTAGTACAGATTGTTAGTGGTGAATATGGAGGGGTCATGGGGTAGTGCAGAGTGGTAGTGGTGAGTATGGAGGGGTTAGGGAGGTAGTGCAGAGAGGTAGTGGTGAGTTTGGAGCGGTCAGGGGGTAGTGCAGAGAGGGAGTGGTGAGTATGGAGGGGTCAGGGAGGTAGTGCAGATAGGTAGTGGTGAGTATAGAGGAGTCAGGGAGGTAGTGCAGATAGGTAGTGGTGAGTATGGAGGGGTCCGAGAGATAGTCCAGAGAGGTAGTGGTGAGTATGGAGGGGTCAGGGAGGTAGTGCAGTTAGGTAGTGGTGAGTATGGAGGGGTTAGGGAGGTAGTGCAGAGAGGTAGTGGTGAGTATAGAGAGGTCAGGGAGGTAGTGTAGATAGGTAGTGGTGAGTATGGAGAGGTCTGGGAGGTAGTACAGATAGGTAGTGGTGAGTATGGAGAGGTCAGGGAGGTAGTACAGATAGGTAGTGGTGATTATGGAGGGGTCAGAGGGTAGTACAGATATTTAGTGGTGAGTATGGAGGTGTCAGGGAGGTAGTACAGATAGGCAGTGGTGAGTATGGAGGAGTCAGGGAGGGAGTGCAGTGAGGTAGTTGTGAGTAAAGAGGGGTCAGGGAGGTAGTGCAGATAATTAGTGGTGAGTATGGAGGGGTCAGGGAGGTAGTGCAGAGAGGTAGTGGTGAGTATGGAGGGGTCAGGGAGGTAGTGCAGATGGGTAGTGGAGAGTATGGAGGGGTCCGGGAGGTAGTGCAGATAGGTAGTGGTGAGTATGGAGGGGTCAGGGAGGTAGTGCAGAGAGGTACTGGTGAGTATGGAGGCGTCAGGTGGTAGTGTAGAGAGTTAGTGGTGAGTATGGAGGGGTCAGGGGGTAGTGCAGATAGGTAGTAGTGAGTGTGTAGGGGTCAGGGAGGTAGTGCAGATAGGTAGTGGTGAGTATGGAGAGTTCAGGGACGTAGTACAGAGAGGTAGTGTTGAGTATGGAGGGGTCAGGGAGGTAGTGCAGAGAGGTAGTGGTGAGTATGGAGGGGTCAGGGGGGTAGTACAGATTGGTAGTGGAGAGTATGAAGGGGTCAGGGGGTAGTGCAGAGGGGTACTGGTGAGTATGGAGGGGTCAGGGAGGTAGTGCAGAGAGATAGTGGTGAGTATGGAGGGGTCAGAGAGATAGTGTAGAGAGGTACTGGTGAGTATGGAGTGGTCAGGGAGTAATGTAGAGGTAGTGGTGAATATGGAGGGGTAAGGGAGTAGTGTAGAGAGGTAGTGGTGAGTATGGAGGGGTCAGAGAGGTAGTATAGAGAGGTTGTGGTGAGTATGGAGGGGTCAGGGAGGTAGTGCAGAGAGATAGTGGTGAGTATGGAGAGGCGAGGGACGTAGTGCAGAGAGGTAGTGGTGAGTATGGAGGGGTCAGGGAGGTAGTGCCGAGAGGTAGTGGTGAGTATGGAGAGTTCAGGGACGTAGTACAGAGAGGTAGTGTTGAGTATGGAGGGGTCAGGGGGTAGTGCAGAGAGGTAGTGGTGAGTATGGAAGGGTCATGGGGTAGTGTTGAGAGGTAGTGGTGAGTATAGAGGGGTCAGGGGGTAGGGCAGATAGGTAGTAGTGAGTGTGGAGGGGTCAGGGAGGTAGTGCAGATAGGTAGTGGTAAGTATGGAGGGGTCAGGGTGGTAGTGCAGAGAGGTAGTGGTGAGTATGGAGGGGTCAGGGAGGTAGTGCAGAGAGGTAGTGGTGAGTATGGAGGGATCAGGGGGTAGTACAGATTGTTAGTGGTGAATATGGAGGGGTCATGGGGTAGTGCAGAGTGGTAGTGGTGAGTATGGAGGGGTTAGGGAGGTAGTGCAGAGAGGTAGTGGTGAGTATGGAGAGGCGAGGGACGTAGTGCAGAGAGGTAGTGGTGAGTATGGAGGGGTCAGGGAGGTAGTGCCGAGAGGTAGTGGTGAGTATGGAGAGTTCAGGGACGTAGTACAGAGAGGTAGTGTTGAGTATGGAGGGGTCAGGGGGTAGTGCAGAGAGGTAGTGGTGAGTATGGAAGGGTCATGGGGTAGTGTTGAGAGGTAGTGGTGAGTATAGAGGGGTCAGGGGGTAGGGCAGATAGGTAGTAGTGAGTGTGGAGGGGTCAGGGAGGTAGTGCAGATAGGTAGTGGTAAGTATGGATGGGTCAGGGTGGTATTGCAGAGAGGTAGTGGTGAGTATGGAGGGGTCAGGGAGGTAGTGCAGAGAGGTAGTGGTGAGTATGGAGGGATCAGGGGGTAGTACAGATTGTTAGTGGTGAATATGGAGGGGTCATGGGGTAGTGCAGAGTGGTAGTGGTGAGTATGGAGGGGTTAGGGAGGTAGTGCAGAGAGGTAGTGGTGAGTATGGAGCGGTCAGGGGGTAGTGCAGAGAGGGAGTGGTGAGTATGGAGGGGTCAGGGAGGTAGTGCAGATAGGTAGTGGTGAGTATAGAGGAGTCAGGGAGGTAGTGCAGATAGGTAGTGGTGAGTATGGAGGGGTCCGAGAGGTAGTCCAGAGAGGTAGTGGTGAGTATGGAGGGGTCAGGGAGGTAGTGCAGTTAGGTAGTGGTGAGTATGGAGGGGTTAGGGAGGTAGTGCAGAGAGGTAGTGGTGAGTATGGAGGGGTCAGGGAGGTAGGGTAGATAGGTAGTGGTGAGTATAGAGAGGTCAGGGTGGTAGTGTAGATAGGTAGTGGTGAGTATGGAGAGGTCTGGGAGGTAGTACAGATAGGTAGTGGTGAGTATGGAGAGGTCAGGGAGGTAGTACAGATAGGTAGTGGTGATTATGGAGGGGTCAGAGGGTAGTACAGATATTTAGTGGTGAGTATGGAGGTGTCAGGGAGGTAGTACAGATAGGCAGTGGTGAGTATGGAGGAGTCAGGGAGGGAGTGCAGTGAGGTAGTTGTGAGTAAAGAGGGGTCAGGGAGGTAGTGCAGATAATTAGTGGTGAGTATGGAGGGGTCAGGGGGTAGTGCAGATAGGTAGTAGTGAGTGTGTAGGGGTCAGGGAGGTAGTGCAGATAGGTAGTGGTAAGTATGGAGGGGTCAGGGTGGTAGTACAGAGAGGTAGTGGTGAGTTTGGAGGGGACAGGGAGATAGTGCAGAGAGGTAGTGGTGAGTATGGAGGGGTCAGGGGGGTAGTACAGATTGGTAGTGGAGAGTATGAAGGGGTCAGGGGGTAGTGCAGAGGGGTACTGGTGAGTATGGAGGGGTCAGGGAGGTAGTGCAGAGAGATAGTGGTGAGTATGGAGGGGTCAGAGAGATAGTGTAGAGAGGTACTGGTGAGTATGGAGTGGTCAGGGAGTAATGTAGAGGTAGTGGTGAATATGGAGGGGTAAGGGAGTAGTGTAGAGAGGTAGTGGTGAGTATGGAGGGGTCAGAGAGGTAGTATAGAGAGGTTGTGGTGAGTATGGAGGGGTCAGGGAGGTAGTGCAGAGAGATAGTGGTGAGTATGGAGAGGCGAGGGACGTAGTGAAGAGAGGTAGTGGTGAGTATGGAGGGGTCAGGGAGGTAGTGCCGAGAGGTAGTGGTGAGTATGGAGAGTTCAGGGACGTAGTACAGAGAGGTAGTGTTGAGTATGGAGGGGTCAGGGAGGTAGTGCAGATAGGTAGTGGTGAGTATGGAGGGGTCAGGGAGGTAGTGCAGATAGGTAGTGGTGAGTATGGGGAGGTCAGGGAGGTAGTGCAGAGAGGTAGTGGTGAGTATGGAGGGGTCAGGGGGTAGTACAGATTGTTAGTGGTGAATATGGAGGGGTCAGGGGGTAGTGCAGAGGGGTAGTGGTGAGTATGGAGGGGTTAGGGAGGTAGTGCAGAGAGGTAGTGGTGAGTATGGAGCGGTCAGGGGGTAGTGCAGAGAGGTAGTGGTGAGTATGGAGGGGTCAGGGAGGTAGTACAGATAGGCAGTGTTGAGTATGGAGGGGTCAGGGAGGTAGTGCAGATATAAAGTTGTGAGTATGGAGGGGTCAGGAGGTAGTGCAGATAGGTAGTGGTGAGTATGGAGGGGTCAGGGAGGTAGTGCAGATAGGTAGTGGTGAGTATGGAGGAGTCAGGGAAGGAGTACAGTGAGGTAGTGGTGAGTAAAGAGGGCTCGGGAGGTAGTGCAGATAGGTAGTGGTGAGTATGGAGGGGTCAGGGAGGTAGTACAGATAGGTAGTGGTGAGTAAGGAGGGGTCAGGGAGGTAGTTCAGATAGTTAGTGGTGAGTATAGAGGTGTCAGGGCGGTAGTACAGATAGGCAGTTTAGAGTATGGAGGGGTCAGGGAGGTAGTGCAGATATAAAGTGGTGAGTATGGAGGGGTCTGGAGGTAGTGCAGATAGGTAGTGGTGAGTATGGAGGGGTCAGGGAGGTAGTGCAGATAGGTAGTGGTGAGTATGGAGGAGTCAGGGAAGGAGTACAGTGAGGTAGTGGTGAGTAAAGAGGGCTCGGGAGGTAGTGCAGATAGGTAGTGTTGAGTATGGAGGAGTCAGTGAGGTAGTGCAGATAGGTAGTGGTGAGTATGGGGAGTCAGGGAGGTAGTGCAGATAGGTAGAGGTGAGTATGGAGGGGTCACGGAGGTAGTGCAGAAAGGTAGAGGTGAGTATGAAGGGGTCAGGGAGTAGTGCAGATAGTTAGTGGTGAGTATGGAGGGGTCAGGGAGGTAGTGCAGATAGGTAGTGGAGAGTATGGAGGGGTCATGGAGGGAGTGCAGATAGGTAGAGGTGAGTATGGAGGGGTCAGGGAGGTAGTGCAGATGGGTAGTGGTGAGTATGGAGGGGTCCGGGAGGTACTACAGATAGGTAGTGGTGAGTATGGAGGGGTAAGGGAGGTAGTGCAGAGAGGTACTGCTGAGTATGGAGGGGTCAGGGGGTAGTGCAGAGAGGTAGTGGTGAGTATGGAAGGGTCATGGGGTAGTGTTGAGAGGTAGTGGTGAGTATAGAGGGGTCAGGGGGTAGTGCAGATAGGTAGTAGTGAGTGTGGAGGGGTCAGGGAGGTAGTGCAGATAGGTAGTGGTAAGTATGGAGGGGTCAGGGTGGTAGTGCAGAGAGGTAGTGGTGAGTATGGAGGGGTCAGGGAGGTAGTGCAGAGAGGTAGTGGTGAGTATGGAGGGGTCAGGGGGTAGTACAGATTGTTAGTGGTGAATATGGAGGGGTCAGGGGGTAGTGCAGAGGGGTAGTGGTGAGTATGGAGGGGTTAGGGAGGTAGTGCAGAGAGGTAGTGGTGAGTTTGGAGCGGTCAGGGGGTAGTGCAGAGAGGTAGTGGTGAGTATGGAGGGGTCAGGGAGGTATTGCAGATAGGTAGTGGTGAGTATAGAGGAGTCAGGGAGGTAGTGCAGATAGGTAGTGGTGAGTATGTAGGGGTCCGAGAGGTAGTCCAGAGAGGTAGTGGTGAGTATGGAGGGGTTAGGGAGGTAGTGCAGTTAGGTAGTGGTGAGTATGGAGGGGTTAGGGAGGTAGTGCAGAGAGGTAGTGGTGAGTATGGAGAGGTCAGGGAGGTAGTGTAGATAGGTAGTGGTGAGTATGGAGAGGTCTGGGAGGTAGTACAGATAGGTAGTGGTGAGTATGGAGGGGTCAGGGAGGTAGTACAGATAGGTAGTGGTGATTATGGAGGGGTCAGAGGGTAGTACAGATATTTAGTGGTGAGTATGGAGGTGTCAGGGAGGTAGTACAGATAGGCAGTGGTGAGTATGGAGGAGTCAGGGAGGGAGTGCAGTGAGGTAGTTGTGAGTAAAGAGGGGTCAGGGAGGTAGTGCAGATTATTAGTGGTGAGTATGGAGGGGTCAGGGAGGTAGTGCAGAGAGGTAGTGGTGAGTATGGAGGGGTCAGGGAGGTAGTGCAGATGGGTAGTGGAGAGTATGGAGGGGTCCGGGAGGTAGTGCAGATAGGTAGTGGTGAGTATGGAGGGGTCAGGGAGGTAGTGCAGAGAGGTACTGGTGAGTATGGAGGCATCAGGTGGTAGTGTAGAGAGTTAGTGGTGAGTATGGAGGGGTCAGGGGGTAGTGCAGATAGGTAGTATTGAGTGTGTAGGGGTCAGGGAGGTAGTGCAGATAGGTAGTGGTAAGTATGGAGGGGTCAGGGTGGTAGTACAGAGAGGTAGTGGTGAGTTTGGAGGGGACAGGGAGATAGTGCAGAGAGGTAGTGGTGAGTATGGAGGGGTCAGGGGGGTAGTACAGATTGGTAGTGGAGAGTATGAAGGGGTCAGGGGGTAGTGCAGAGGGGTACTGGTGAGTATGGAGGGGTCAGGGAGGTAGTGCAGAGAGATAGTGGTGAGTATGGAGGGGTCAGAGAGATAGTGTAGAGAGGTACTGGTGAGTATGGAGTGGTCAGGGAGTAATGTAGAGGTAGTGGTGAATATGGAGGGGTAAGGGAGTAGTGTAGAGAGGTAGTGGTGAGTATGGAGGGGTCAGAGAGGTAGTATAGAGAGGTTGTGGTGAGTATGGAGGGGTCAGGGAGGTAGTGCAGAGAGATAGTGGTGAGTATGGAGAGGCGAGGGACGTAGTGAAGAGAGGTAGTGGTGAGTATGGAGGGGTCAGGGAGGTAGTGCCGAGAGGTAGTGGTGAGTATGGAGAGTTCAGGGACGTAGTACAGAGAGGTAGTGTTGAGTATGGAGGGGTCAGGGAGGTAGTGCAGATAGGTAGTGGTGAGTATGGAGGGGTCAGGGAGGTAGTGCAGATAGGTAGTGGTGAGTATGGGGAGGTCAGGGAGGTAGTGCAGAGAGGTAGTGGTGAGTATGGAGGGGTCAGGGGGTAGTACAGATTGTTAGTGGTGAATATGGAGGGGTCAGGGGGTAGTGCAGAGGGGTAGTGGTGAGTATGGAGGGGTTAGGGAGGTAGTGCAGAGAGGTAGTGGTGAGTATGGAGCGGTCAGGGGGTAGTGCAGAGAGGTAGTGGTGAGTATGGAGGGGTCAGGGAGGTAGTACAGATAGGCAGTGTTGAGTATGGAGGGGTCAGGGAGGTAGTGCAGATATAAAGTTGTGAGTATGGAGGGGTCTGGAGGTAGTGCAGATAGGTAGTGGTGAGTATGGAGGGGTCAGGGAGGTAGTGCAGATAGGTAGTGGTGAGTATGGAGGAGTCAGGGAAGGAGTACAGTGAGGTAGTGGTGAGTAAAGAGGGCTCGGGAGGTAGTGCAGATAGGTAGTGTTGAGTATGGAGGAGTCAGTGAGGTAGTGCAGATAGGTAGTGGTGAGTATGGGGAGTCAGGGAGGTAGTGCAGATAGGTAGAGGTGAGTATGGAGGGGTCACGGAGGTAGTGCAGAAAGGTAGAGGTGAGTATGAAGGGGTCAGGGAGTAGTGCAGATAGTTAGTGGTGAGTATGGAGGGGTCAGGGAGGTAGTGCAGATAGGTAGTGGAGAGTATGGAGGGGTCATGGAGGGAGTGCAGATAGGTAGAGGTGAGTATGGAGGGGTCAGGGAGGTAGTGCAGATGGGTAGTGGTGAGTATGGAGGGGTCCGGGAGGTACTACAGATAGGTAGTGGTGAGTATGGAGGGGTAAGGGAGGTAGTGCAGAGAGGTACTGCTGAGTATGGAGGGGTCAGGGGGTAGTGCAGAGAGGTAGTGGTGAGTATGGAAGGGTCATGGGGTAGTGTTGAGAGGTAGTGGTGAGTATAGAGGGGTCAGGGGGTAGTGCAGATAGGTAGTAGTGAGTGTGGAGGGGTCAGGGAGGTAGTGCAGATAGGTAGTGGTAAGTATGGAGGGGTCAGGGTGGTAGTGCAGAGAGGTAGTGGTGAGTATGGAGGGGTCAGGGAGGTAGTGCAGAGAGGTAGTGGTGAGTATGGAGGGGTCAGGGGGTAGTACAGATTGTTAGTGGTGAATATGGAGGGGTCAGGGGGTAGTGCAGAGGGGTAGTGGTGAGTATGGAGGGGTTAGGGAGGTAGTGCAGAGAGGTAGTGGTGAGTTTGGAGCGGTCAGGGGGTAGTGCAGAGAGGTAGTGGTGAGTATGGAGGGGTCAGGGAGGTATTGCAGATAGGTAGTGGTGAGTATAGAGGAGTCAGGGAGGTAGTGCAGATAGGTAGTGGTGAGTATGTAGGGGTCCGAGAGGTAGTCCAGAGAGGTAGTGGTGAGTATGGAGGGGTTAGGGAGGTAGTGCAGTTAGGTAGTGGTGAGTATGGAGGGGTTAGGGAGGTAGTGCAGAGAGGTAGTGGTGAGTATGGAGAGGTCAGGGAGGTAGTGTAGATAGGTAGTGGTGAGTATGGAGAGGTCTGGGAGGTAGTACAGATAGGTAGTGGTGAGTATGGAGGGGTCAGGGAGGTAGTACAGATAGGTAGTGGTGATTATGGAGGGGTCAGAGGGTAGTACAGATATTTAGTGGTGAGTATGGAGGTGTCAGGGAGGTAGTACAGATAGGCAGTGGTGAGTATGGAGGAGTCAGGGAGGGAGTGCAGTGAGGTAGTTGTGAGTAAAGAGGGGTCAGGGAGGTAGTGCAGATTATTAGTGGTGAGTATGGAGGGGTCAGGGAGGTAGTGCAGAGAGGTAGTGGTGAGTATGGAGGGGTCAGGGAGGTAGTGCAGATGGGTAGTGGAGAGTATGGAGGGGTCCGGGAGGTAGTGCAGATAGGTAGTGGTGAGTATGGAGGGGTCAGGGAGGTAGTGCAGAGAGGTACTGGTGAGTATGGAGGCATCAGGTGGTAGTGTAGAGAGTTAGTGGTGAGTATGGAGGGGTCAGGGGGTAGTGCAGATAGGTAGTATTGAGTGTGTAGGGGTCAGGGAGGTAGTGCAGATAGGTAGTGGTAAGTATGGAGGGGTCAGGGTGGTAGTACAGAGAGGTAGTGGTGAGTTTGGAGGGGACAGGGAGATAGTGCAGAGAGGTAGTGGTGAGTATGGAGGGGTCAGGGGGGTAGTACAGATTGGTAGTGGAGAGTATGAAGGGGTCAGGGGGTAGTGCAGAGGGGTACTGGTGAGTATGGAGGGGTCAGGGAGGTAGTGCAGAGAGATAGTGGTGAGTATGGAGGGGTCAGAGAGATAGTGTAGAGAGGTACTGGTGAGTATGGAGTGGTCAGGGAGTAATGTAGAGGTAGTGGTGAATATGGAGGGGTAAGGGAGTAGTGTAGAGAGGTAGTGGTGAGTATGGAGGGGTCAGAGAGGTAGTATAGAGAGGTTGTGGTGAGTATGGAGGGGTCAGGGAGGTAGTGCAGAGAGATAGTGGTGAGTATGGAGAGGCGAGGGACGTAGTGAAGAGAGGTAGTGGTGAGTATGGAGGGGTCAGGGAGGTAGTGCCGAGAGGTAGTGGTGAGTATGGAGAGTTCAGGGACGTAGTACAGAGAGGTAGTGTTGAGTATGGAGGGGTCAGGGAGGTAGTGCAGATAGGTAGTGGTGAGTATGGAGGGGTCAGGGAGGTAGTGCAGATAGGTAGTGGTGAGTATGGGGAGGTCAGGGAGGTAGTGCAGAGAGGTAGTGGTGAGTATGGAGGGGTCAGGGGGTAGTACAGATTGTTAGTGGTGAATATGGAGGGGTCAGGGGGTAGTGCAGAGGGGTAGTGGTGAGTATGGAGGGGTTAGGGAGGTAGTGCAGAGAGGTAGTGGTGAGTATGGAGCGGTCAGGGGGTAGTGCAGAGAGGTAGTGGTGAGTATGGAGGGGTCAGGGAGGTAGTACAGATAGGCAGTGTTGAGTATGGAGGGGTCAGGGAGGTAGTGCAGATATAAAGTTGTGAGTATGGAGGGGTCAGGAGGTAGTGCAGATAGGTAGTGGTGAGTATGGAGGGGTCAGGGAGGTAGTGCAGATAGGTAGTGGTGAGTATGGAGGAGTCAGGGAAGGAGTACAGTGAGGTAGTGGTGAGTAAAGAGGGCTCGGGAGGTAGTGCAGATAGGTAGTGGTGAGTATGGAGGGGTCAGGGAGGTAGTACAGATAGGTAGTGGTGAGTAAGGAGGGGTCAGGGAGGTAGTTCAGATAGTTAGTGGTGAGTATAGAGGTGTCAGGGCGGTAGTACAGATAGGCAGTTTAGAGTATGGAGGGGTCAGGGAGGTAGTGCAGATATAAAGTGGTGAGTATGGAGGGGTCTGGAGGTAGTGCAGATAGGTAGTGGTGAGTATGGAGGGGTCAGGGAGGTAGTGCAGATAGGTAGTGGTGAGTATGGAGGAGTCAGGGAAGGAGTACAGTGAGGTAGTGGTGAGTAAAGAGGGCTCGGGAGGTAGTGCAGATAGGTAGTGTTGAGTATGGAGGAGTCAGTGAGGTAGTGCAGATAGGTAGTGGTGAGTATGGGGAGTCAGGGAGGTAGTGCAGATAGGTAGAGGTGAGTATGGAGGGGTCACGGAGGTAGTGCAGAAAGGTAGAGGTGAGTATGAAGGGGTCAGGGAGTAGTGCAGATAGTTAGTGGTGAGTATGGAGGGGTCAGGGAGGTAGTGCAGATAGGTAGTGGAGAGTATGGAGGGGTCATGGAGGGAGTGCAGATAGGTAGAGGTGAGTATGGAGGGGTCAGGGAGGTAGTGCAGATGGGTAGTGGTGAGTATGGAGGGGTCCGGGAGGTACTACAGATAGGTAGTGGTGAGTATGGAGGGGTAAGGGAGGTAGTGCAGAGAGGTACTGCTGAGTATGGAGGGGTCAGGGGGTAGTGCAGAGAGGTAGTGGTGAGTATGGAAGGGTCATGGGGTAGTGTTGAGAGGTAGTGGTGAGTATAGAGGGGTCAGGGGGTAGTGCAGATAGGTAGTAGTGAGTGTGGAGGGGTCAGGGAGGTAGTGCAGATAGGTAGTGGTAAGTATGGAGGGGTCAGGGTGGTAGTGCAGAGAGGTAGTGGTGAGTATGGAGGGGTCAGGGAGGTAGTGCAGAGAGGTAGTGGTGAGTATGGAGGGGTCAGGGGGTAGTACAGATTGTTAGTGGTGAATATGGAGGGGTCAGGGGGTAGTGCAGAGGGGTAGTGGTGAGTATGGAGGGGTTAGGGAGGTAGTGCAGAGAGGTAGTGGTGAGTTTGGAGGGGTCAGGTGGTAGTGTAGAGAGTTAGTGGTGAGTATGGAGGGGTCAGGGGGTAGTGCAGACAGGTAGTAGTGAGTGTGTAGGGGTCAGGGAGGTAGTGCAGATAGGTAGTGGTAAGTATGGAGGGGTCAGGGTGGTAGTACAGAGAGGTAGTGGTGAGTTTGGAGGGGACAGGGAGATAGTGCAGAGAGGTAGTGGTGAGTATGGAGGGGTCAGGGGGGTAGTACAGATTGGTAGTGGAGAGTATGAAGGGGTCAGGGGGTAGTGCAGAGGGGTACTGGTGAGTATGGAGGGGTCAGGGAGGTAGTGCAGAGAGATAGTGGTGAGTATGGAGGGGTCAGAGAGATAGTGTAGAGAGGTACTGGTGAGTATGGAGTGGTCAGGGAGTAATGTAGAGGTAGTGGTGAATATGGAGGGGTAAGGGAGTAGTGTAGAGAGGTAGTGGTGAGTATGGAGGGGTCAGAGAGGTAGTATAGAGAGGTTGTGGTGAGTATGGAGGGGTCAGGGAGGGAGTGCAGTGAGGTAATTGTGAGTAAAGAGGGGTCAGGGAGGTAGTGCAGATAATTAGTGGTTTGTATGGAGGGGTCAGGGAGGTAGTGCAGAGAGGTAGTGGTGAGTATGGAGGGGTCAGGGAGGTAGTGCAGATGGGTAGTGGTGAGTATGGAGGGGTCCGGGAGGTAGTACAGATAGGTAGTGGTGAGTATGGAGGGGTCAGGGGGTAGTGCAGAGAGGTACTGGTGAGTATGGAGGCATCAGGGGGTAGTGTAGAGAGTTAGTGGTGAGTATGGAGGGGTCAGGGGATAGTGCAGATAGGTAGTAGTGAGTGTGTAGGGGTCAGGGAGATAGTGCAGATAGGTAGTGGTAAGTATGGAGGGGTCAGGGTGGTAGTACAGAGAGGTAGTGGTGAGTTTGGTGGGGTCTGGGAGATAGTGCAGAGAGGTAGTGGTGAGTATGGAGGGGTCAGGGGGGTAGTACAGATTGGTAGTGGTGAGTATGGAGGGGTCAGGGGGTAGTGCAGAGTGGTACTGGTGAGTATGGAGGGGTCAGGGAGGTAGTGCATAGAGATAGTGGTGAGTATGGAGGGGTCAGAGAGATAGTGTAGAGAGGTATTGGTGAGTATGGAGTGGTCAGGGAGTAATGTAGAGGTAGTGGTGAATATGGAGGGGTAAGGGAGTAGTGTAGAGAGGTAGTGGTGAGTATGGAGGGGTCAGAGAGGTAGTATAGAGAGGTTGTGGTGAGTTTGGAGGGGTCAGGGAGGTAGTGCAGAGAGATAGTGGTGAGTATGGAGAGGCCAGGGACGTAGTGCAGAGAGGTAGTGGTGAGTATGTAGGGGTCAGGGAGGTAGTGCCGAGAGGTAGTGGTGAGTATGGAGAGGTCAGGGACGTAGTACAGAGAGGTAGTGGTGAGTATGGAGGGGTCAGGGAGGTAGTGCAGATAGGTAGTGGTGAGTATGGAGGGGTCAGGGAGGTAGTGCAGAGAGGTAGTGGTGAGTATGGGGAGGTCAGGGAGGTAGTGCAGAGAGGTAGTTGTGAGTATGGAGGGGTCAGGGATGTAGTGCAGAGAGGTAGTGGTGAGTATGGAGGGGTCAGAGTGGTAGTGCATAGAGGTAGTGGTGAGTATGGAGGGGTCAGAAGGTAGTACAGATAGGTGAGTAAGGGGGGGTCAGGGAGGTAGTGCAGTTAGGTAGTGGTGAGTATGGAGAGATCTGGGAGGTAGTGCAGATAGGTAGTGGTGAGTATGGAGGGGTCAGGGAGGTAGTGCAGAGAGCTATTGGTGAGTATGGAGAGGCTGGGAGGTAGTGCAGAGAGGTAGTGGTAAGTATGGAGGGGTCAGGGAGGTAGTGCAGAGAGGTAGTGTTTGGTAAGGAGTGGTCAGAAGGTAGTGCAGATAGTTAGTGGTGTGCCACCCAGTAACCCTTTCAATACTGATTAGCTGTGGGTAAATGAGACAACTACACATGTACTAACCATATGCCACACTGTAGTGGCACCCATATTATGCCACAGTTTAGTACCCCACATTATACCGCACTGTAATGCTCCTCCACATTATATCACGCTGTACTGCCCACACATTATGTCACCCTGTAGTGGCCTCTAACATTATACCACACTGTAGTGCCCAACACATTATGTCACACTGTAGTGCATCCACATTATAACAGACTGTAGTGCCCAACACATTATGTCACACTGTAGTGCCCGACACATTACACTGTAGTGCATCCACATTATACCACACTGTAGTGCCTGACATATTATACCACACTGTAGTGCCCGACATATTATATCACACTGTAGTGCATACACATTATACCACACTATAATGCCCGACACATTATACCACACTGTAGTGCCCGACACATTATGTCACACTGTAGTGCCCAAAAATTATACCACTCTGTAGTGGCCCCCACATTATACCACACTGTAGTGCCCGATACATTATACTACACTGTAGTGCATCCTCATCATACCACACTGTAGTACCCCCCACATTATGTCACACTGTAGTTCCCACACACTATGCCACACTGTAGTGCCCACACATTATGTCACACTGTAGTCCCCACACACTATGCCACACTGTAGTCCCCACACACTATGCCACACTGTAGTGCCCACACATTATACCATTATAGTGCCCACACATTATGCCATACTGTAGTACCCACACATTATACCATTGTAGTGCCCACAGAGTATGCCACCTGTAGTGCCCAAACATTATACCATACTGTAGTTTCCACAGATTATGCCACTTGTAGTGTCCACACATATACCATACTGTAGTTTCCACAGAATATGCCACTTGTAGTGTCAACACATTATAGCACTCTGTAGTATCCACACATTATGCCAACTGTAGTGCCCACACATTATGACACCTGTAGTGCTCACACATTATGCCACTTGTAGTGTCCACACATTATACCACACTGTTCCAGTGTCTGCTCCTGTTTCCACCCCGGGTCCACAACAAACACAGATCCTAACAGCCACACAGTAATGCCCCTTATACACATTATGCCACACAGTAATGCCCTTTACAAATGATGTCACACAATAATGCCCTTTACAAGTGATGCCACACAGTAATGCCCTCTACAAAATTTGTAGTTCAAATTATGCCACCCAGTATTAATGCCCCTTACACATTATGCCACATAGTAATACCCCTTATAACATTATGCCCACAATAACCCCCTTGCAGCCTCTTAATCCCCCCCTTTACAACCACTCCATCAGCCTCAGTCCCACAGAGATGACATGATGACAGGAGACTCTCATCTCTATGTGTACTTGGTGAGTAGCCCCTGCCTAGCAGGCATCCATGGATGGAGAAACAGCAGCACCGCTCTACCATCATTTCAAATCTGGCGCGGTCTGTGAGCCAATTAGGAGCCACCACTGTGGAGGCACCTTTTTGGCTGCTGTCTACGAGCTCCAATTGGCTTGTGGACAGCGCCAGATTCGAAATTACAGTGACTCGGTGCCTCTGTCTCTTCAAGTCTCCATCCATGGATGTTTGCTGGCCCGGCACCAGATTTTCCGGTGGGCGGCAGGTGGCTCAGTGCTTGAAGTGCCGGTATACCATACAGTTGTATACTGGCATACTTCGAGCACTGGTCTAAACATCAGTACTTTTACATACAGTAGACCAACATAGGATACCCTGATTTATAAATAATCAAATTGAAATCAAACAAAATCGAGCTCAAAATCAAACACCACATCCCCACAAGTGTGTCTCTGTTCCATTGTCTACCATCCCCCACCAGCACTCTCTTGTTCGACAGTCCCCCATCCCTCACCAGTGCAAATCTGTTCCCCAATCTCCCTTCCCCCACCAGTGTGCTCTTGTTCCCTAGTCTCTCTATCTCCCACTAGAGTGCTTGTGTTGCCGTCTCTCACCCAGTGCACCAGAAAAGGAGCACTCAAAAGGGGCATGCCCTTAAGATGCACCCCTTTTTCATCAGTGTAGTGTACTACACCATAGTACCCCTTATACACATTATGCCACACAATATTAGTGCCCCTTATAACACATTATGCCACACAGTAATGCCCCTTATACAAATTATTCCACACACAGTAATGCCCCTTATACACATTATGCCACACACAGTAATGCCCCTTATACAAATTATACTGCAAAATAGTATTGCCCCTAATAAAATGCACCTTATAGCACATTATGCTACATAGTAATGCCTTTATGCATAATGCCACAAACACAGTAATGCCCATCACACTATTATGGCACACACAGTAATGGCCCTCTCACCATTATGGCACACATAGTAATGGCCCTCACTCCATTATGGCACACACAGTAATACTCATCACACCATTATGGCACACACAGTAATGGCCCTCACACCATTAAGGCACACAAAGTAATGCACATCACAACATTATGGCACACACAGTAATAGCCCACACACCATTATGGCACACACAGTAATGGCCCTCATCCCATTATGGCCCTCCACCCTTCTGTCTCTCACTTTATCTTTCTCCTACCACAGCAGCCCAGGTGTGGATTTTAAGTTGCACACAACTGCCCTGCTGCAGCAGTCACCCGCAGCCCTTCCTTGAGAGAGACACAGCACCCGTTGGCATCATTCTAATGTGGCACCAATCGTGAGCCAATTGGAGCCAGGACTGTGGGTGGCTGGCTGTAGGTGCGGGTGTGCAGCTTCGAATCCACACCTGCTTCCACCCTAATCGCCAGAGGCAGTTATCCCCCTAGACACCCCATAATTATGGTCCTGCATACAGTAATGTCTCTTAAACACATTATGCCACACAGTAATGCCCATTACAAATGATGTCACACAATAATGTCCTCTACAAAATTTGTAGTACAAATTATGCCACCCTAAATAAATGCCCCTTACTCATTATGCCCCACAGTAAAAGCCCCAGTGCAGCCTCTTACCTCCCCCTTCACAACCATCCCTCCAGCAGCCTCAGTCTCACAGAGATGACCTAATGAGAGGAGACTCTCATCTCCATGTATACTTGCCAGCTGGCCCCTGCCCAGATCTTCCAGATCTTCAAGCACAAAATAAAACACAATTTCCTGACAAGTGTATCTCTGATCCGCTGTCTCCCATCCCCCACTAGTGTACTCCTGTTCCCCTATCTCTCATCCCCCACCAGTGTGCTCCTGTTCCCGTCTCCCATCCCCCACCAGTGTGCTCCTGTTCCCCTATCTCTCATCCCCCACCAGTGTGCTCCTGTTCCCGTCTCCCATCCCCCACCAGTGCTCTCCCATTCCCCTATCTCCCATCCCCCACCAGTGTACTCCTGTTCCCTATCTCCCATACCCCACCAGTGCGCTCCTGTTCCCCTATCTCCCATCCCCCACCAGTGCGCTCCTGTTCCCCTATCTCCCATCCCCACCAGTGTGCTCCTGTTCCCCTATCCCTTCCCCCACCAGTGCGCTCCTGTTCCCCTATCTCCCATCCCCCACCAGTGCGCTCCTGTTCCCCTATCTCCCATCTCCAACCAGTGTGCTCCTGTTCCCCTATCTCCCATCCCCACCAGTGTGCTCCTGTTCCCCTATCCCTTCCCCCACCAGTGCGCTCCTGTTCCCCTATCTCCCATCCCCCACCAGTGCGCTCCTGTTCCCCTATCTCCCATCTCCAACCAGTGTGCTCCTGTTCCCCTATCTCCCATCCCCCACCAGTGTGCTCTTGTTCCCCTATCTCCCATCCCCCACCAGTGTGCTCCTGTTCCCCTATCTCCCATCCCCCACCAGCGTGCTCCTGTTCCCCTATCCCTTCCCCCACCAATGTGCTCCTGTTCCCCTATCTCCCATCTCCTACCAGTGTGCTCCTGTTCCCCTATCTCCCATCTCCAACCAGTGTGCTCCTGTTCCCCTATCTCCCATCCCCACCAGTGTGCTCCTGTTCCCCTATCCCTTCCCCCACCAGTGCGCTCCTGTTCCCCTATCTCCCATCCCCCACCAGTGTGCTCCTGTTCCCCTATCTCCCATCCCCCACCAGCGTGCTCCTGTTCCCCTATCCCTTCCCCCACCAATGTGCTCCTGTTCCCCTATCTCCCATCTCCAACCAGTGTGCTCCTGTTCCCCTATCTCCCATTTCCCACCAGTGCGCTCCTGTTCCCCTATCTCCCATCCACCACCAGTGTGCTCCTGTTCTCCCATCCCCCACCAGTGTGCTCCTGTTCCCCTGTCTCCCATCTCCCACCAGTGTGCTCTTGTTCCCCTATCTCCCATCCCCCACCAGTGTGCTCCTGTTCCCCTATCTCCCATCCCCCACCAGTGCACTCCTGTTCCCCTATCTCCCATCCCCCACCAGTGCTCTCCCGTTCCCCTATCTCCCATCCCCCACCAGTGTACTCCTGTTCCCCTATCTCTCATCCCCCACCAGTGTGCTCCTGTTCCCCTATCTTCCATCCCCCACCAGTGTACTCCTGTTCCCCTATCTCTCATCCCCCACCAGTGTACTCCTGTTCCCATCTCCCATCCCCCACCAGTGTGCTCCTGTTCCCCTATCTCCCATCTCCCAACAGTGTGCTCCTGTTCCCCTATCTCCCATCCCCCACCAGCGCGCTCCTGTTCCCCTATCCCTTCCCCCACCAATGTGCTCCTGTTCCCCTATCTCCCATCTCCAACCAGTGTGCTCCTGTTCCCCTATCTCCCATCTCCAACCAGTGTGCTCCTTGTCCCCTATCTCCCATCCCCCACCAGTGTGCTCCTGTTCCCCTATCTCCCATCTCCCAACAGTGTGCTCCTGTTCCCCTATCTCCCATCCCCCACCAGCGTGCTCCTGTTCCCCTATCCCTTCCCCCACCAATGTGCTCCTGTTCCCCTATCTCCCATCTCCAACCAGTGTGCTCCTGTTCCCCTATCTCCCATCCCCCACCAGTGTGCTCCTGTTCCCCTATCTCCCATCTCCCAACAGTGTGCTCCTGTTCCCCTATCTCCCATCCCCCACCAGCGCGCTCCTGTTCCCCTGTCTCCCATCTCCCACCAGTGTGCTCCTGTTCCCCTATCTCCCATCCTCCACCAGTGCACTCCTGTTCCCCTGTCTCCCATCTCCCTCCAGTGTGCTCCTGTTCTTCTATCTCCCATCCTCCACCAGTGTGCTTCTGTTCCCCTATCTCCCATCCCCCACCAACGCGCTCCTGTTCCCCTATCTCCCATCCCCCACCAGCACGCTACTGTTCCCCTATCTACCATTCCTGACAAGCGCGCTTCTGTTCCCCTTTCTCCCATCTCCCACCAGCGCGCTCCTGTTCCCCTATCTACCATCTCCCACCAGTGCGCTTCTTTTCCCCTATCTCCCATCTCCCACCAGCGCGCTCCTTTTCCCCTATCTACCATCTCCCACCAGTGCGCTCCTATTCCTCTATCTCCCATCCCCCACCAGTGCGCTCCTGTTCCCTATCTCCCATCCACCACCAGTGCTCCTGTTCCCCTATCTCCCATCCCCCACCAGTGCACTCCTGTTCCCCTATCTCCCATCCCCCACCAGTGCGCTCCTGTTCCCCTATCTCCCATCCCCCACCAGTGCGCTCCTGTTCCCCTGTCTCGAGCGAGGATATTATTTTATTACTCAAGTAAAGGTTTGTTACGTTGGTTCTCAGTGGTGGCTATGACGAGCTGGTGGCTCTATGTACTGTGCAGTATGTGCTGTGTACGGTTTAATAAAGGAAGTGTATCTGCTGTTATGAAGGAACGACCTTGGCGCCCTTCAGTACTTTACTGTAAATTATGAGTCCCTGTCACTCATGTTGCCCCTGACATCCGCGTGTCTGAGGCATCTTAAATGTCACCGATATCCCAGATCCTCCTGTTTTTAATTAAAATGATTAATGGTTCCCAGCTCCTTCCCATATCCTTAATGACAATTTCCTCGGCCGTATTTCTGCGCTCTCCGGTGATAAGGATTGTCATGACCTTGTTACATACACTGTAATGTACTTGATGTCTTCGCTCAGTTACATAAACTGTGACCGAATAACCTTCTGCTGTAACTAAAGGGCCCATATATCAGCCATCTCATAAGCACATTCACAGATTATGAAGTTTTTCCCCCTGATATACAGATTCCCCAATCCACCGATCTGCGCCCATACATTACATTACAGATATATTTTAGTGATTCGCATATTATTTTTAGCAAATCAAGTCTCCATCATTTTACTAGTAAGTGTCAGCAAATCGGCTGTCATCTCCACAGGCAATACACTAACTATAATCCCAATTGTTCACTGAAATTCGACATGTTGGACAAGCTGATTTAGCGATTCGGCAAACGTGAACTACATACATTGCCAATCTTTTAGGAAAATCATCTAAAATATGGCCAGATTGCCCCAATCAATCACAGATGTATGTGGGCCTTAATACTTGTGGTTCAGATTTAATAGAAAGAAACTATGTGAAATAAATGCCCATTACCCATCTGGAAGTAGAACTACAGGCATCCACACCTGGTGCCACCACGGTGTGGGAGATAATTCAAATAGAAAAGTTGAATAGAAAAAAGTTGTTTGGAAGCAGATTGGACTATGGGTGGGCGATTGGACCCCTGTGGTTACCATTATTGGGAAGAGTTACAGCTGTCAGAAAGTTACTGTACTAATGACGTTTGTGGCAACATTTTCTTGCAGTGACCAACAGCTCACTATGGGGACACTATGGGGACACTATGGGGACAGAATTTGGCTGACACATCTCAGGAACCAAACAGTTTGTACTGTCTCCAACAACCGGTTTTTCAACTGTACCCACAATATACCTCGATAACCAAACTAAATCTAATTACATCGTAAAGTGCCGCTGATCTGGGCATCCAAACCACAAACAAAATGCTCAATATACCATATGGGCATGTCATCAAAAGTTCCTGGAGGAAGTCATTAAAATAAAAACATTAACGAATATATAATTAGAGGAACAAATCTATGCATCTATGCTAACAGAATAGATATTTTCCCTAACTTTTCACCAGGTCAGGAGCTGCGAGATAAATGTAGCAGTGAGACCTATGGAGAATTATACCCCTATTACACCAGAGCTAATTACAGGGTTATTACAGGGTTAACCTGGGCAGCTCCTTGGTATAAAAGGGGTGAGGGTTGGATCGCCGGGTCGAGTGACCTGGTAATCCAACCCAGGTAAATAGCAGGGTTTAACATGGGAGTAACCTGTGAAACCCTGCTGTGTGTACGGCGCACTCCGGGTCTTGATGACCTGCAGTGCGCCGCAAGCCGGCCGATTGGTCCGGCTTCAGTGGCGCTTGGAGTTGACGTCTTCTCCAAGCGTCCACTTTCATGCCGGAAAAGCCGGGTCTATGCAGACCCGACTGCAGTGTGAGGGACGCCGTCTCGGGAATATCCCGAGTCAGCGCAGGCTAAATTCCGGGTCTGATACGGATAGGAACCCTGTTCCAACTTCGGGTCAGACCGGGAATGTTGGTGGAAAAAGGGTATTAATGTAGTTTAACTTGTGTGTTAATTGAATTCAGGGGCATCTTAAGAGAGGAGGGGGCCCATGTGCATTTCCCGTGCGGGCCCCCTCCTCTCCCCAGTGGCCGGTAGCCGACTGACGTGGCTGGCCAGCCACCGGAGACTAGAGTGTGCCCGGAATCTACTGCTCATGTGCAGAACGCCGGAAAAATGGCCACGGCAGCCATTTTCTGGTGTTCTGGGCAGCGCTGACACCCAATGCAGGACCACGGACAGGTAAGTTTAAACTAATATGGGTGCAGGGTGTGCGGTACGGGGCCCCCCTGTATCCTGGGGCCCATATGCCAAGCACACACTGCACCCATTATAGATACACCACTGATTGAATTGCGAAAAACAAGCTCCTAATCTACAGTATTAGCATTGGCAAATGCTTTAGTTGCTCTGGCCTACAGCCTTACCCGCCAGCTCTGCATCCTTTGTACAACTACAAGCACAGCTGTATTCATGGGACAGGTATAAAGGGGGTGCTGTATTCATGGGACAGGTATAAAGGGGGTGCTGTATTCATGGGACAGGTATAAAGGGGGTGCTGTATTCATGGGACAGGTATAAAGGGGGTGCTGTATTCATGGGACAGGTATAAAGGGGGTGCTGTATTCATGGGACAGGTATAAAGGGGGTGCTGTATTCATGGGACAGGTATAAAGGGGGTGCTGTATTCATGGGACAGGTATAAAGGGGGTGCTGTATTCATGGGACAGGTATAAAGGGGTGCTGTACTCATGGGACAGGTACAAAGGGTGCTGTATTCATGGGACAGGTATAAAGGGGGTGCTGTATTCATGGGCCAGGTATAAAGGGTGCTGTATTCATGGGACAGGTATAAAGGGGGTGCTGTATTCATGGGCCAGGTATAAAGGGGGTGCTGTATTCATGGGACAGGTATAAAGGGTGCTGTATTCATGGGACAGGTATAAAGGGGGTGCTGTATTCATGGGACAGGTATAAAGGGGGTGCTGTATTCATGGGACAGGTATAAAGGGGGTGCTGTATTCATGGGACAGGTATAAAGGGGGTGCTGTATTCATGGGACAGGTATAAAGGGGGTGCTGTATTCATGGGACAGGTATAAAGGGGGTGCTGTATTCATGGGACAGGTATAAAGGGGGTGCTGTATTCATGGGACAGGTATAAAGGGGGTGCTGTATTCATGGGACAGGTATAAAGGGGGTGCTGTATTCATGGGACAGGTATAAAGGGGTGCTGTACTCATGGGACAGGTACAAAGGGTGCTGTATTCATGGGACAGGTATAAAGGGGGTGCTTTATTCATGGGCCAGGTATAAAGGGTGCTGTATTCATGGGACAGGTATAAAGGGGGTGCTGTATTCATGGGCCAGGTATAAAGGGGGTGCTGTATTCATGGGACAGGTATAAAGGGTGCTGTATTCATGGGACAGGTATAAAGGGGGTGCTGTATTCATGGGACAGGTATAAAGGGGGTGCTGTATTCATGGGACAGGTATAAAGGGGGTGCTGTATTCATGGGACAGGTATAAAGGGGGTGCTGTATTCATGGGACAGGTATAAAGGGGGTGCTGTATTCATGGGACAGGTATAAAGGGGTGCTGTATTCATGGGACAGGTATAAAGGGGTGCTGTACTCATGGGACAGGTACAAAGGGGTGCTGTATTCATGGGACAGGTATAAAGGGTGCTGTATTCATGGGACAGGTATAAAGGGGTGCTGTATTCATGGGACAGGTATAAAGGGGTGCTGTATTCATGGGACAGGTATAAAGGGGGTGCTGTATTCATGGGACAGGTATAAAGGGTGCTGTATTCATGGGACAGGTATAAAGGGGGTGCTGTATTCATGGGACAGGTATAAAGGGGGTGCTGTATTCATGGGACAGGTATAAAGGGGGTGCTGTATTCATGGGACAGGTATAAAGGGGGTGCTGTATTCATGGGACAGGTATAAAGGGGGTGCTGTATTCATGGGACAGGTATAAAGGGGTGCTGTATTCATGGGACAGGTATAAAGGGGTGCTGTACTCATGGGACAGGTACAAAGGGGTGCTGTATTCATGGGCCAGGTATAAAGGGTGCTGTATTCACGGGATAGGTATAAAGGGGTGCTGTATTCATGGGACAGGTATAAAGGGGTGCTGTATTCATGGGACAGGTATAAAGGGGGTGCTGTATTCATGGGACAGGTATAAAGGGTGCTGTATTCATGGGACAGGTATAAAGGGGGTGCTGTATTCATGGGACAGGTATAAAGGGGGTGCTGTATTCATGGGACAGGTATAAAGGGGGTGCTGTATTCATGGGACAGGTATAAAGGGTACTGTATTCATGAGACAGGTATAAAGGGTACTGTATTCATGGGCCAGGTATAAAGGGTGCTGTATTCATGGGAAAGGTATAAAGGGTACTGTATTCATGGGACAGGTATAAAGGGGGTGCTGTATTCATGGGACAGGTATAATGGGGTGCTGTATTCATGGGAAAAGTATAAAGGGTACTGTATTCATGAGACAGGTATAAAGGGGGTGCTGAATTCATGGGACAGGTATAAAGTGGGTGCTGTATTCATGAGACAGATATAAAGGGGTGCTGTATTCATGGGACAGGTATAAAGGGGGTGCTGTATTCATGGGACAGGTATAATGGGGTGCTGTATTCATGGGAAAAGTATAAAGGGTACTGTATTCATGAGACAGGTATAAAGGGGGTGCTGAATTCATGGGACAGGTATAAAGTGGGTGCTGTATTCATGAGACAGATATAAAGGGGGTGCTGTATTCATGGGACAGGTATAAAGGGGGTGCTGTATTCATGGGACAGGTATAAAGGGGGTGCTGTATTCATGGGACAGGTATAAAGGGGGTGCTGTATTCATGGGACAGGTATAAAGGGGTGCTGTATTCATGGGACAGGTATAAAGGGGGTGCTGTATTCATGGGACAGGTATAAAGGGGGTGCTGTATTCATGGGACAGGTATAAAGGGGGTGCTGTATTCATGGGACAGGTATAAAGGGGGTGCTGTATTCATGGGACAGGTATAAAGGGGGTGCTGTATTCATGGGACAGGTATAAAGGGGGTGCTGTATTCATGGGACAGGTATAAAGGGGGTGCTGTATTCATGGGACAGGTATAAAGGGGTGCTGTACTCATGGGACAGGTACAAAGGGTGCTGTATTCATGGGACAGGTATAAAGGGGGTGCTGTATTCATGGGCCAGGTATAAAGGGTGCTGTATTCATGGGACAGGTATAAAGGGGGTGCTGTATTCATGGGCCAGGTATAAAGGGGGTGCTGTATTCATGGGACAGGTATAAAGGGTGCTGTATTCATGGGACAGGTATAAAGGGGGTGCTGTATTCATGGGACAGGTATAAAGGGGGTGCTGTATTCATGGGACAGGTATAAAGGGGGTGCTGTATTCATGGGACAGGTATAAAGGGGGTACTGTATTCATGGGACAGGTATAAAGGGGGTGCTGTATTCATGGGACAGGTATAAAGGGGGTGCTGTATTCATGGGACAGGTATAAAGGGGTGCTGTATTCATGGGACAGGTATAAAGGGGTGCTGTACTCATGGGACAGGTACAAAGGGGTGCTGTATTCATGGGCCAGGTATAAAGGGTGCTGTATTCATGGGACAGGTATAAAGGGGTGCTGTATTCATGGGACAGGTATAAAGGGGTGCTGTATTCATGGGACAGGTATAAAGGGTGCTGTATTCATGGGACAGGTATAAAGGGGGTGCTGTATTCATGGGACAGGTATAAAGGGGGTGCTGTATTCATGGGACAGGTATAAAGGGGGTGCTGTATTCATGGGACAGGTATAAAGGGGGTGCTGTATTCATGGGACAGGTATAAAGGGGGTGCTGTATTCATGGGACAGGTATAAAGGGGTGCTGTATTCATGGGACAGGTATAAAGGGGTGCTGTACTCATGGGACAGGTACAAAGGGGTGCTGTATTCATGGGCCAGGTATAAAGGGTGCTGTATTCATGGGACAGGTATAAAGGGGTGCTGTATTCATGGGACAGGTATAAAGGGGTGCTGTATTCATGGGACAGGTATAAAGGGGGTGCTGTATTCATGGGACAGGTATAAAGGGTGCTGTATTCATGGGACAGGTATAAAGGGGGTGCTGTATTCATGGGACAGGTATAAAGGGATTGCTGTATTCATGGGACAGGTATAAAGGGGGTGCTGTATTCATGGGACAGGTATAAAGGGTACTGTATTCATGAGACAGGTATAAAGGGTACTGTATTCATGGGCCAGGTATAAAGGGTGCTGTATTCATGGGAAAGGTATAAAGGGTACTGTATTCATGGGACAGGTATAAAGGGGGTGCTGTATTCATGGGACAGGTATAATGGGGTGCTGTATTCATGGGAAAAGTATAAAGGGTACTGTATTCATGAGACAGGTATAAAGGGGGTGCTGAATTCATGGGACAGGTATAAAGTGGGTGCTGTATTCATGAGACAGATATAAAGGGGTGCTGTATTCATGGGACAGGTATAAAGGGGGTGCTGTATTCATGGGACAGGTATAATGGGGTGCTGTATTTATGGGAAAAGTATAAAGGGTACTGTATTCATGAGACAGGTATAAAGGGGGTGCTGAATTCATGGGACAGGTATAAAGTGGGTGCTGTATTCATGAGACAGATATAAAGGGGGTGCTGTATTCATGGGACAGGTATAAAGGGGGTGCTGTATTCATGGGACAGGTATAAAGGGGGTGCTGTATTCATGGGACAGGTATAAAGGGGGTGCTGTATTCATGGGACAGGTATAAAGGGGTGCTGTATTCATGGGACAGGTATAAAGGGGGTGCTGTATTCATGGGACAGGTATAAAGGGGGTGCTGTATTCATGGGACAGGTATAAAGGGGGTGCTGTATTCATGGGACAGGTATAAAGGGGGTGCTGTATTCATGGGACAGGTATAAAGGGGTGCTGTATTCATGGGACAGGTATAAAGGGGTGCTGTACTCATGGGACAGGTACAAAGGGTGCTGTATTCATGGGACAGGTATAAAGGGGGTGCTGTATTCATGGGCCAGGTATAAAGGGTGCTGTATTCATGGGACAGGTATAAAGGGGGTGCTGTATTCATGGGCCAGGTATAAAGGGGGTGCTGTATTCATGGGACAGGTATAAAGGGTGCTGTATTCATGGGACAGGTATAAAGGGGGTGCTGTATTCATGGGACAGGTATAAAGGGGGTGCTGTATTCATGGGACAGGTATAAAGGGGGTGCTGTATTCATGGGACAGGTATAAAGGGGGTGCTGTATTCATGGGACAGGTATAAAGGGGGTGCTGTATTCATGGGACAGGTATAAAGGGGTGCTGTATTCATGGGACAGGTACAAAGGGGTGCTGTACTCATGGGACAGGTACAAAGGGGTGCTGTATTCATGGGCCAGGTATAAAGGGTGCTGTATTCATGGGACAGGTATAAAGGGGTGCTGTATTCATGGGACAGGTATAAAGGGGTGCTGTATTCATGGGACAGGTATAAAGGGGGTGCTGTATTCATGGGACAGGTATAAAGGGTGCTGTATTCATGGGACAGGTATAAAGGGGGTGCTGTATTCATGGGACAGGTATAAAGGGGGTGCTGTATTCATGGGACAGGTATAAAGGGGGTGCTGTATTCATGGGACTGGTATAAAGGGGGTGCTGTATTCATGGGACAGGTATAAAGGGGGTGCTGTATTCATGGGACAGGTATAAAGGGGTGCTGTATTCATGGGACAGGTATAAAGGGGTGCTGTACTCATGGGACAGGTACAAAGGGGTGCTGTATTCATGGGCCAGGTATAAAGGGTGCTGTATTCATGGGACAGGTATAAAGGGGTGCTGTATTCATGGGACAGGTATAAAGGGGTGCTGTATTCATGGGACAGGTATAAAGGGGGTGCTGTATTCATGGGACAGGTATAAAGGGTGCTGTATTCATGGGACAGGTATAAAGGGGGTGCTGTATTCATGGGACAGGTATAAAGGGGGTGCTGTATTCATGGGACAGGTATAAAGGGGGTGCTGTATTCATGGGACAGGTATAAAGGGTACTGTATTCATGAGACAGGTATAAAGGGTACTGTATTCATGGGCCAGGTATAAAGGGTGCTGTATTCATGGGAAAGGTATAAAGGGTACTGTATTCATGGGACAGGTATAAAGGGGGTGCTGTATTCATGGGACAGGTATAATGGGGTGCTGTATTCATGGGAAAAGTATAAAGGGTACTGTATTCATGAGACAGATATAAAGGGGGTGCTGAATTCATGGGACAGGTATAAAGTGGGTGCTGTATTCATGAGACAGATATAAAGGGGTGCTGTATTCATGGGACAGGTATAAAGGGGGTGCTGTATTCATGGGACAGGTATAATGGGGTGCTGTATTCATGGGAAAAGTATAAAGGGTACTGTATTCATGAGACAGGTATAAAGTGGGTGCTGTATTCATGAGAAAGATATAAAGGGGGTGCTGTATTCATGGGACAGGTATAAAGGGGGTGCTGTATTCATGGGACAGGTATAAAGGGGGTGCTGTATTCATGGGACAGGTATAAAGGGGGTGCTGTATTCATGGGACAGGTATAAAGGGGTGCTGTATTCATGGGACAGGTATAAAGGGTGCTGTATTCATGAGACAGGTATAAAGGGTACTGTATTCATGGACCAGGCATAAAGGGTGCTGTATTCATGGGACAGGTATAAAGGGTACTGTATTCATGGGACAGGTATAAAGGGGGTGCTGTATTCACGGGACAGGTATAATGGGGTGCTGTATTCATGGGAAAAGTATAAAGGGTACTGTATTCATGAGACAGGTATAAAGGGGTGCTGTATTCATGGGCAAGGTATAAAGGGTGCTGTATTCATGGGACAGGTATAAAGGGTACTGTATTCATGGGACAGATATAAAGGGGGTGCTGTATTCATGGGACAGGTATAAAGGGGTGCTGTATTCATGGGACAAGTATAAAGGGGTGCTGTATTCATGGGACAGGTATAAAGGGGTGCTGTATTCATGGGCCAGGTATAAAGGGGTGCTGTATTCATGGGACAGGTATAAAGGGGTGCTGTACTCATGGGACAGGTACAAAGGGGTGCTGTATTCATGGGACAGGTATAAAGGGGGTGCTGTATTCATGGGACAGGTATAAAGGGGGTGCTGTATTCATGGGACAGGTATAAAGGGGGTGCTGTATTCATGGGACAGGTATAAAGGGGTGCTGTATTCATGGGACAGGTATAAAGGGGTGCTGTACTCATGGGACAGGTACAAAGGGGTGCTGTATTCATGGGCCAGGTATAAAGGGTGCTGTATTCATGGGACAGGTATAAAGGGGTGCTGTATTCATGGGACAGGTATAAAGGGGTGCTGTATTCATGGGACAGGTATAAAGGGGGTGCTGTATTCATGGGACAGGTATAAAGGGTGCTGTATTCATGGGACAGGTATAAAGGGGGTGCTGTATTCATGGGACAGGTATAAAGGGGGTGCTGTATTCATGGGACAGGTATAAAGGGTGTGCTGTATTCATGGGACAGGTATAAAGGGTACTGTATTCATGAGACAGGTATAAAGGGTACTGTATTCATGGGCCAGGTATAAAGGGTGCTGTATTCATGGGAAAGGTATAAAGGGTACTGTATTCATGGGACAGGTATAAAGGGGGTGCTGTATTCATGGGACAGGTATAATGGGGTGCTGTATTCATGGGAAAAGTATAAAGGGTACTGTATTCATGAGACAGGTATAAAGGGGGTGCTGAATTCATGGGACAGGTATAAAGTGGGTGCTGTATTCATGAGACAGATATAAAGGGGTGCTGTATTCATGGGACAGGTATAAAGGGGGTGCTGTATTCATGGGACAGGTATAATGGGGTGCTGTATTCATGGGAAAAGTATAAAGGGTACTGTATTCATGAGACAGGTATAAAGGGGGTGCTGAATTCATGGGACAGGTATAAAGTGGGTGCTGTATTCATGAGACAGATATAAAGGGGGTGCTGTATTCATGGGACAGGTATAAAGGGGGTGCTGTATTTATGGGACAGGTATAAAGGGGGTGCTGTATTCATGGGACAGGTATAAAGGGGGTGCTGTATTCATGGGACAGGTATAAAGGGGTGCTGTATTCATGGGACAGGTATAAAGGGTGCTGTATTCATGAGACAGGTATAAAGGGTACTGTATTCATGGACCAGGCATAAAGGGTGCTGTATTCATGGGACAGGTATAAAGGGTACTGTATTCATGGGACAGGTATAAAGGGGGTGCTGTATTCATGGGACAGGTATAAAGGGGTGCTGTATTCATGGGACAGGTATAAAGGGTGCTGTATTCATGGGACAGGTATAAAGGGGGTGCTGTATTCATGGGACAGATATAAAGGGGGTGCTGTATTCATGGGACAGGTATAAAGGGGTGCTGTATTCATGGGACAAGTATAAAGGGGTGCTGTATTCATGGGACAGGTATAAAGGGTACTGTATTCATGAGACAGGTATAAAGGGTACTGTATTCATGGGCCAGGTATAAAGGGTGCTGTATTCATGGGAAAGGTATAAAGGGTACTGTATTCATGGGACAGGTATAAAGGGGGTGCTGTATTCATGGGACAGGTATAATGGGGTGCTGTATTCATGGGAAAAGTATAAAGGGTACTGTATTCATGAGACAGGTATAAAGGGGGTGCTGAATTCATGGGACAGGTATAAAGTGGGTGCTGTATTCATGAGACAGATATAAAGGGGTGCTGTATTCATGGGACAGGTATAAAGGGGGTGCTGTATTCATGGGACAGGTATAATGGGGTGCTGTATTCATGGGAAAAGTATAAAGGGTACTGTATTCATGAGACAGGTATAAAGGGGGTGCTGAATTCATGGGACAGGTATAAAGTGGGTGCTGTATTCATGAGACAGATATAAAGGGGGTGCTGTATTCATGGGACAGGTATAAAGGGGGTGCTGTATTCATGGGACAGGTATAAAGGGGGTGCTGTATTCATGGGACAGGTATAAAGGGGGTGCTGTATTCATGGGACAGGTATAAAGGGGTGCTGTATTCATGGGACAGGTATAAAGGGGGTGCTGTATTCATGGGACAGGTATAAAGGGGGTGCTGTATTCATGGGACAGGTATAAAGGGGGTGCTGTATTCATGGGACAGGTATAAAGGGGGTGCTGTATTCATGGGACAGGTATAAAGGGGGTGCTGTATTCATGGGACAGGTATAAAGGGGGTGCTGTATTCATGGGACAGGTATAAAGGGGGTGCTGTATTCATGGGACAGGTATAAAGGGGTGCTGTACTCATGGGACAGGTACAAAGGGTGCTGTATTCATGGGACAGGTATAAAGGGGGTGCTGTATTCATGGGCCAGGTATAAAGGGTGCTGTATTCATGGGACAGGTATAAAGGGGGTGCTGTATTCATGGGCCAGGTATAAAGGGGGTGCTGTATTCATGGGACAGGTATAAAGGGTGCTGTATTCATGGGACAGGTATAAAGGGGGTGCTGTATTCATGGGACAGGTATAAAGGGGGTGCTGTATTCATGGGACAGGTATAAAGGGGGTGCTGTATTCATGGGACAGGTATAAAGGGGGTACTGTATTCATGGGACAGGTATAAAGGGGGTGCTGTATTCATGGGACAGGTATAAAGGGGGTGCTGTATTCATGGGACAGGTATAAAGGGGTGCTGTATTCATGGGACAGGTATAAAGGGGTGCTGTACTCATGGGACAGGTACAAAGGGTTGCTGTATTCATGGGCCAGGTATAAAGGGTGCTGTATTCATGGGACAGGTATAAAGGGGTGCTGTATTCATGGGACAGGTATAAAGGGGTGCTGTATTCATGGGACAGGTATAAAGGGGGTGCTGTATTCATGGGACAGGTATAAAGGGTGCTGTATTCATGGGACAGGTATAAAGGGGGTGCTGTATTCATGGGACAGGTATAAAGGGGGTGCTGTATTCATGGGACAGGTATAAAGGGGGTGCTGTATTCATGGGACAGGTATAAAGGGGGTGCTGTATTCATGGGACAGGTATAAAGGGGGTGCTGTATTCATGGGACAGGTATAAAGGGGTGCTGTATTCATGGGACAGGTATAAAGGGGTGCTGTACTCATGGGACAGGTACAAAGGGGTGCTGTATTCATGGGCCAGGTATAAAGGGTGCTGTATTCATGGGACAGGTATAAAGGGGTGCTGTATTCATGGGACAGGTATAAAGGGGTGCTGTATTCATGGGACAGGTATAAAGGGGGTGCTGTATTCATGGGACAGGTATAAAGGGTGCTGTATTCATGGGACAGGTATAAAGGGGGTGCTGTATTCATGGGACAGGTATAAAGGGATTGCTGTATTCATGGGACAGGTATAAAGGGGGTGCTGTATTCATGGGACAGGTATAAAGGGTACTGTATTCATGAGACAGGTATAAAGGGTACTGTATTCATGGGCCAGGTATAAAGGGTGCTGTATTCATGGGAAAGGTATAAAGGGTACTGTATTCATGGGACAGGTATAAAGGGGGTGCTGTATTCATGGGACAGGTATAATGGGGTGCTGTATTCATGGGAAAAGTATAAAGGGTACTGTATTCATGAGACAGGTATAAAGGGGGTGCTGAATTCATGGGACAGGTATAAAGTGGGTGCTGTATTCATGAGACAGATATAAAGGGGTGCTGTATTCATGGGACAGGTATAAAGGGGGTGCTGTATTCATGGGACGGGTATAATGGGGTGCTGTATTCATGGGAAAAGTATAAAGGGTACTGTATTCATGAGACAGGTATAAAGGGGGTGCTGAATTCATGGGACAGGTATAAAGTGGGTGCTGTATTCATGAGACAGATATAAAGGGGGTGCTGTATTCATGGGACAGGTATAAAGGGGGTGCTGTATTCATGGGACAGGTATAAAGGGGTGCTGTATTCATGGGACAGGTATAAAGGGGTGCTGTACTCATGGGACAGGTACAAAGGGTGCTGTATTCATGGGACAGGTATAAAGGGGGTGCTGTATTCATGGGACAGGTATAAAGGGGGTGCTGTATTCATGGGACAGGTATAAAGGGGTGCTGTATTCATGGGACAGGTATAAAGGGGGTGCTGTATTCATGGGACAGGTATAAAGGGGGTGCTGTATTCATGGGACAGGTATAAAGGGGGTGCTGTATTCATGGGACAGGTATAAAGGGGGTGCTGTATTCATGGGACAGGTATAAAGGGGGTGCTGTATTCATGGGACAGGTATAAAGGGGGTGCTGTATTCATGGGACAGGTATAAAGGGGGTGCTGTATTCATGGGACAGGTATAAAGGGGTGCTGTACTCATGGGACAGGTACAAAGGGTGCTGTATTCATGGGACAGGTATAAAGGGGGTGCTGTATTCATGGGCCAGGTATAAAGGGTGCTGTATTCATGGGACAGGTATAAAGGGGGTGCTGTATTCATGGGCCAGGTATAAAGGGGGTGCTGTATTCATGGGACAGGTATAAAGGGTGCTGTATTCATGGGACAGGTATAAAGGGGGTGCTGTATTCATGGGACAGGTATAAAGGGGGTGCTGTATTCATGGGACAGGTATAAAGGGGGTGCTGTATTCATGGGACAGGTATAAAGGGGGTACTGTATTCATGGGACAGGTATAAAGGGGGTGCTGTATTCATGGGACAGGTATAAAGGGGGTGCTGTATTCATGGGACAGGTATAAAGGGGTGCTGTATTCATGGGACAGGTATAAAGGGGTGCTGTACTCATGGGACAGGTACAAAGGGGTGCTGTATTCATGGGCCAGGTATAAAGGGTGCTGTATTCATGGGACAGGTATAAAGGGGTGCTGTATTCATGGGACAGGTATAAAGGGGTGCTGTATTCATGGGACAGGTATAAAGGGGGTGCTGTATTCATGGGACAGGTATAAAGGGTGCTGTATTCATGGGACAGGTATAAAGGGGGTGCTGTATTCATGGGACAGGTATAAAGGGGGTGCTGTATTCATGGGACAGGTATAAAGGGGGTGCTGTATTCATGGGACAGGTATAAAGGGGGTGCTGTATTCATGGGACAGGTATAAAGGGGTGCTGTATTCATGGGACAGGTATAAAGGGGTGCTGTACTCATGGGACAGGTACAAAGGGGTGCTGTATTCATGGGCCAGGTATAAAGGGTGCTGTATTCATGGGACAGGTATAAAGGGGTGCTGTATTCATGGGACAGGTATAAAGGGGTGCTGTATTCATGGGACAGGTATAAAGGGGGTGCTGTATTCATGGGACAGGTATAAAGGGTGCTGTATTCATGGGACAGGTATAAAGGGGGTGCTGTATTCATGGGACAGGTATAAAGGGATTGCTGTATTCATGGGACAGGTATAAAGGGGGTGCTGTATTCATGGGACAGGTATAAAGGGTACTGTATTCATGAGACAGGTATAAAGGGTACTGTATTCATGGGCCAGGTATAAAGGGTGCTGTATTCATGGGAAAGGTATAAAGGGTACTGTATTCATGGGACAGGTATAAAGGGGGTGCTGTATTCATGGGACAGGTATAATGGGGTGCTGTATTCATGGGAAAAGTATAAAGGGTACTGTATTCATGAGACAGGTATAAAGGGGGTGCTGAATTCATGGGACAGGTATAAAGTGGGTGCTGTATTCATGAGACAGATATAAAGGGGTGCTGTATTCATGGGACAGGTATAAAGGGGGTGCTGTATTCATGGGACAGGTATAATGGGGTGCTGTATTCATGGGAAAAGTATAAAGGGTACTGTATTCATGAGACAGGTATAAAGGGGGTGCTGAATTCATGGGACAGGTATAAAGTGGGTGCTGTATTCATGAGACAGATATAAAGGGGGTGCTGTATTCATGGGACAGGTATAAAGGGGGTGCTGTATTCATGGGACAGGTATAAAGGGGGTGCTGTATTCATGGGACAGGTATAAAGGGGGTGCTGTATTCATGGGACAGGTATAAAGGGGTGCTGTATTCATGGGACAGGTATAAAGGGGGTGCTGTATTCATGGGACAGGTATAAAGGGGGTGCTGTATTCATGGGACAGGTATAAAGGGGGTGCTGTATTCATGGGACAGGTATAAAGGGGGTGCTGTATTCATGGGACAGGTATAAAGGGGTGCTGTATTCATGGGACAGGTATAAAGGGGTGCTGTACTCATGGGACAGGTACAAAGGGTGCTGTATTCATGGGACAGGTATAAAGGGGGTGCTGTATTCATGGGCCAGGTATAAAGGGTGCTGTATTCATGGGACAGGTATAAAGGGGGTGCTGTATTCATGGGCCAGGTATAAAGGGGGTGCTGTATTCATGGGACAGGTATAAAGGGTGCTGTATTCATGGGACAGGTATAAAGGGGGTGCTGTATTCATGGGACAGGTATAAACGGGGTGCTGTATTCATGGGACAGGTATAAAGGGGGTGCTGTATTCATGGGACAGGTATAAAGGGGGTGCTGTATTCATGGGACAGGTATAAAGGGGGTGCTGTATTCATGGGACAGGTATAAAGGGGTGCTGTATTCATGGGACAGGTACAAAGGGGTGCTGTACTCATGGGACAGGTACAAAGGGGTGCTGTATTCATGGGCCAGGTATAAAGGGTGCTGTATTCATGGGACAGGTATAAAGGGGTGCTGTATTCATGGGACAGGTATAAAGGGGTGCTGTATTCATGGGACAGGTATAAAGGGGGTGCTGTATTCATGAGACAGGTATAAAGGGTGCTGTATTCATGGGACAGGTATAAAGGGGGTGCTGTATTCATGGGACAGGTATAAAGGGGGTGCTGTATTCATGGGACAGGTATAAAGGGGGTGCTGTATTCATGGGACAGGTATAAAGGGGGTGCTGTATTCATGGGACAGGTATAAAGGGGGTGCTGTATTCATGGGACAGGTATAAAGGGGTGCTGTATTCATGGGACAGGTATAAAGGGGTGCTGTACTCATGGGACAGGTACAAAGGGGTGCTGTATTCATGGGCCAGGTAAAAAGGGTGCTGTATTCATGGGACAGGTATAAAGGGGTGCTGTATTCATGGGACAGGTATAAAGGGGTGCTGTATTCATGGGACAGGTATAAAGGGGGTGCTGTATTCATGGGACAGGTATAAAGGGTGCTGTATTCATGGGACAGGTATAAAGGGGGTGCTGTATTCATGGGACAGGTATAAAGGGGGTGCTGTATTCATGGGACAGGTATAAAGGGGGTGCTGTATTCATGGGACAGGTATAAAGGGTACTGTATTCATGAGACAGGTATAAAGGGTACTGTATTCATGGGCCAGGTATAAAGGGTGCTGTATTCATGGGAAAGGTATAAAGGGTACTGTATTCATGGGACAGGTATAAAGGGGGTGCTGTATTCATGGGACAGGTATAATGGGGTGCTGTATTCATGGGAAAAGTATAAAGGGTACTGTATTCATGAGACAGATATAAAGGGGGTGCTGAATTCATGGGACAGGTATAAAGTGGGTGCTGTATTCATGAGACAGATATAAAGGGGTGCTGTATTCATGGGACAGGTATAAAGGGGGTGCTGTATTCATGGGACAGGTATAATGGGGTGCTGTATTCATGGGAAAAGTATAAAGGGTACTGTATTCATGAGACAGGTATAAAGGGGGTGCTGAATTCATGGGACAGGTATAAAGTGGGTGCTGTATTCATGAGAAAGATATAAAGGGGGTGCTGTATTCATGGGACAGGTATAAAGGGGGTGCTGTATTCATGGGACAGGTATAAAGGGGGTGCTGTATTCATGGGACAGGTATAAAGGGGGTGCTGTATTCATGGGACAGGTATAAAGGGGTGCTGTATTCATGGGACAGGTATAAAGGGTGCTGTATTCATGAGACAGGTATAAAGGGTACTGTATTCATGGACCAGGCATAAAGGGTGCTGTATTCATGGGACAGGTATAAAGGGTACTGTATTCATGGGACAGGTATAAAGGGGGTGCTGTATTCACGGGACAGGTATAATGGGGTGCTGTATTCATGGGAAAAGTATAAAGGGTACTGTATTCATGAGACAGGTATAAAGGGGGTGCTGTATTCATGGGCAAGGTATAAAGGGTGCTGTATTCATGGGACAGGTATAAAGGGTACTGTATTCATGGGACAGATATAAAGGGGGTGCTGTATTCATGGGACAGGTATAAAGGGGTGCTGTATTCATGGGACAAGTATAAAGGGGTGCTGTATTCATGGGACAGGTATAAAGGGGTGCTGTATTCATGGGCCAGGTATAAAGGGGTGCTGTATTCATGGGACAGGTATAAAGGGGTGCTGTACTCATGGGACAGGTACAAAGGGGTGCTGTATTCATGGGACAGGTATAAAGGGGGTGCTGTATTCATGGGACAGGTATAAAGGGGGTGCTGTATTCATGGGACAGGTATAAAGGGGGTGCTGTATTCATGGGACAGGTATAAAGGGGTGCTGTATTCATGGGACAGGTATAAAGGGGTGCTGTACTCATGGGACAGGTACAAAGGGGTGCTGTATTCATGGGCCAGGTATAAAGGGTGCTGTATTCATGGGACAGGTATAAAAGGGTGCTGTATTCATGGGACAGGTATAAAGGGGTGCTGTATTCATGGGACAGGTATAAAGGGGGTGCTGTATTCATGGGACAGGTATAAAGGGTGCTGTATTCATGGGACAGGTATAAAGGGGGTGCTGTATTCATGGGACAGGTATAAAGGGGGTGCTGTATTCATGGGACAGGTATAAAGGGGGTGCTGTATTCATGGGACAGGTATAAAGGGTACTGTATTCATGAGACAGGTATAAAGGGTACTGTATTCATGGGCCAGGTATAAAGGGTGCTGTATTCATGGGAAAGGTATAAAGGGTACTGTATTCATGGGACAGGTATAAAGGGGGTGCTGTATTCATGGGACAGGTATAATGGGGTGCTGTATTCATGGGAAAAGTATAAAGGGTACTGTATTCATGAGACAGGTATAAAGGGGGTGCTGAATTCATGGGACAGGTATAAAGTGGGTGCTGTATTCATGAGACAGATATAAAGGGGTGCTGTATTCATGGGACAGGTATAAAGGGGGTGCTGTATTCATGGGACAGGTATAATGGGGTGCTGTATTCATGGGAAAAGTATAAAGGGTACTGTATTCATGAGACAGGTATAAAGGGGGTGCTGAATTCATGGGACAGGTATAAAGTGGGTGCTGTATTCATGAGACAGATATAAAGGGGGTGCTGTATTCATGGGACAGGTATAAAGGGGGTGCTGTATTCATGGGACAGGTATAAAGGGGGTGCTGTATTCATGGGACAGGTATAAAGGGGGTGCTGTATTCATGGGACAGGTATAAAGGGGTGCTGTATTCATGGGACAGGTATAAAGGGTGCTGTATTCATGAGACAGGTATAAAGGGTACTGTATTCATGGACCAGGCATAAAGGGTGCTGTATTCATGGGACAGGTATAAAGGGTACTGTATTCATGGGACAGGTATAAAGGGGGTGCTGTATTCATGGGACAGGTATAAAGGGGTGCTGTATTCATGGGACAGGTATAAAGGGTGCTGTATTCATGGGACAGGTATAAAGGGGGTGCTGTATTCATGGGACAGATATAAAGGGGGTGCTGTATTCATGGGACAGGTATAAAGGGGTGCTGTATTCATGGGACAAGTATAAAGGGGTGCTGTATTCATGGGACAGGTATAAAGGGGTGCTGTATTCATGGGCCAGGTATAAAGGGGTGCTGTATTCATGGGACAGGTATAAAGGGGTGCTGTACTCATGGGACAGGTACAAAGGGGTGCTGTATTCATGGGCCAGGTATAAAGGGTGCTGTATTCATGGGACAGGTATAAAGGGGTGCTGTATTCATGGGACAGGTATAAAGGGGTGCTGTATTCATGGGACAGGTATAAAGGGTGCTGTATTCATGGGACAGGTATAAAGGGGGTGCTGTATTCATGGGACAGGTATAAAGGGGGTGCTGTATTCATGGGACAGGTATAAAGGGGGTGCTGTATTCATGGGACAGGTATAAAGGGGTGCTGTATTAATGGGACAGGTATAAAGGGGTGCTGTACTCATGGGACAGGTACAAAGGGGTGCTGTATTCATGGGCCAGGTATAAAGGGTGCTGTATTCATGGGACAGGTATAAAGGGGTGCTGTATTCATGGGACAGGTATAAAGGGGTGCTGTATTCATGGGACAGGTATAAAGGGTGCTGTATTCATGGGACAGGTATAAAGGGGGTGCTGTATTCATGGGACAGGTATAAAGGGGGTGCTGTATTCATGGGACAGGTATAAAGGGGGTGCTGTATTCATGGGACAGGTATAAAGGGTACTGTATTCATGAGACAGGTATAAAGGGTACTGTATTCATGGGCCAGGTATAAAGGGTGCTGTATTCATGGGAAAGGTATAAAGGGTACTGTATTCATGGGACAGGTATAAAGGGGGTGCTGTATTCATGGGACAGGTATAATGGGGTGCTGTATTCATGGGAAAAGTATAAAGGGTACTGTATTCATGAGACAGGTATAAAGGGGGTGCTGAATTCATGGGACAGGTATAAAGTGGGTGCTGTATTCATGAGACAGATATAAAGGGGGTGCTGTATTCATGGGACAGGTATAAAGGGGGTGCTGTATTCATGGGACAGGTATAAAGGGGGTGCTGTATTCATGGGACAGGTATAAAGGGGGTGCTGTATTCATGGGACAGGTATAAAGGGGTGCTGTATTCATAGGTCAGGTATAAAGGGTGCTGTATTCATGAGACAGGTATAAAGGGTACTGTATTCATGGACCAGGCATAAAGGGTGCTGTATTCATGGGACAGGTATAAAGGGTACTGTATTCATGGGACAGGTATAAAGGGGGTGCTGTATTCACGGGACAGGTATAATGGGGTGCTGTATTCATGGGAAAAGTATAAAGGGTACTGTATTCATGAGACAGGTATAAAGGGGTGCTGTATTCATGGGCCAGGTATAAAGGGTGCTGTATTCATGGGACAGGTATAAAGGGTACTGTATTCATGGGACAGGTATAAAGGGGGTGCTGTATTCATGGGACAGGTATAAAGGGGTGCTGTATTCATGGGACAGGTATAAAGGGTGCTGTATTCATGGGACAGGTATAAAGGGGGTGCTGTATTCATGGGACAGATATAAAGGGGGTGCTGTATTCATGGGACAGGTATAAAGGGGTGCTGTATTCATGGGACAAGTATAAAGGGGTGCTGTATTCATGGGACAGGTATAAAGGGGTGCTGTATTCATGGGCCAGGTATAAAGGGGTGCTGTATTCATGGGACAGGTATAAAAGGGGTGCTGTATTCATGGGACAGGTATAGAGGGGTGCTGTATTCATGGGACAGGTATAAAGTAGGGGTGTGCACCGGCCACTTTTCGTGTTTTGTGATTTGGATTTGCATCTTTCTTCGTGTTTTGGATCTGGATTGGTTTTGCCAAAACCACCCTTCTGTGTTTTGGGTTCTGGGTTTTGTGTTTTGGATCTGTATTTTTTTTTTTTAAAAAAGCATAAAAACAGCTAAAATCACAGAATGTGTGGGTTTTTATGCTCCTATGCTATTATTAACCTCAATAACCTTAATTTCCACTCATTTCCAGTCTATTCTGAACACCTCACACCTCACAATAATGTTTTTATGTCCAAAAGGCTATGCTAAGCGCAGGGCCGGATTAAGGGAGGGGCGACAGGGGTGGTCGTCCCTGGGCCCCCACACCCGGAGGGGCCCCCACTAGCAGCGGTACGCTGTCTGCACCCACCGCTAGTGACCCCTCCGCTAGTGTAGTGTAGACCGCGCAGTGAGCGCAGTTTACACTACACAGTGACATACACACAGCCGCCGGCGGCAGCTGTGTGTATGTTACAGCAGCCGATGAGAGTCAGAATCTCATTGGCTGCTGCACAACGGAGGGAGCCAGCCGGAGCTTACTCATGAGCTCTAACTTCCGGCTCCCCCCGCATCTGCTGATAATGGGATAGACGGCATGACGCTGACGTCTCTCCCATAGTGCAGTGGAAGAGCCGGGACTCGGAGCGGGCAGCGCCGACTGCGTCAGGAGCGGGAACTCGGGTAAGTGGTGATTTTTTGTTGTTGTTTGTGTGTGCATAGGGGAGGGGGCAGCTACAGGGGACACTGCATAGGGGAGGGGGCCGCTAAAGAGGTCCCTGCATAGGGGAGGGGGCCGCTACAGCGGTCACTGCATGGGGGGCAGCTACAGGGGACACTGCATAGGGGAGGGTGCCGCTACAGCGGTCACTGCATGGGGGGATAGCTACAGGGGACACTGCATAGGGGAGGGGCCGCTACAGAGGTCACTTCATGGGGGGGGAGCTACAGGGGACTGCATAGGGGAGGAGGCCACTACAGAGGGCACTGCATAGGGGGGCCGCTATAGGAGGCACTGTATAGGGGGCCGCTTCATGGGGGCACTGGGGGGCATTTTCTAGGGTCAATGCATAGTGGGGACAACTACTGGCCCCGCTGTATAGGGGGGGCTACTACTGGGGGCAATATGGGGGGACCACTACTGTGTCTGGGGGCACTTTATAAGGGGCACTGTATAGGGGGACCACTACTGGGGGAACTGCATAAGGGCATTACTACAGTGGGCACTGCATATGGGGGACCATTACTTGGGGCACTGCATAGGGGGGGACCACTACTGGGTCTGGGGGCACTACTGGGGGCATTACTACAGTGTGCACTGTATAGGGGGGACCATTACTGGGGGCACTGCATAAGGGGCACTGCTACTGGGGACATTGCATAAGGGGCCCCCACAAGTTTGTTGCCCAGGGGCACCCACAGACCTTAATCCGGCCCTGGCTAAGCGACACGAGTGGGCGGCACAAACACGGGGCCCATCTAGGAGTGGCACTGCAGTGGCAGACAGGATGGCAGTTTGAAAAACTAGGCCCCAAACAGTACATAATGCAAAGAAAAAAAAGAGGTGCAAGATGGAATTGTCCTTGGGTCCTCCCACCCACCGTTATGTTGTATAAACAGGACATGCACACTTTAACAAACCAATCATTTCAGCGCCAGGGTCTGCCACATGACTGTGGCTGAAATGATTGGTTTGTTTGGGCCCCCCACAAAACAAGCTGGCAATTAATCTGTCCCTGCACAAACTGGCTCTACGGAGGCAAGATGTCGTCTTCATCCTCCTCATCCACCGATTCCTCACCCTCTTCAGTGTTGTGTACATCCTCATCCTCACAGACTATTAACTTGTCCCCACTGGAATCCACCACCACAGGTCCCTCTGTACGTTCTGGAGGCTGGTCTCCCTGGAAGAGTTGATAATTCATTTTTATGAACATCATCTTCTCCACATTTTCTGGAAGCAACCTCCTACGCCTTTCGCTGACAAGGTTCCCGGCTGCACTAAACACTCTTTCGGAGTACACACTGGAGGGGGGGCAACTCGGGAAAAATAGAGCCAGTTTGTACAGGGGCCTCCAAATTGCCTCTTTTTCCTGCCAGTACATGTACGGACTGTCTGACATGCCTACTTGGATACTGTCACCGATGTAATCCTTTAACAGACAGACACACGCTTGTCGCTGCTGCTTTGAGGATACAGGTGCGGCTACAGCCCACACAATTTACAAAGACAGAAAAAAAAGAATTTTTTATTTTTTGTGGAGCGCACTTTGAGGGTTACACCACCCTTTAACAGACAGACGCACGCTTGTCGCTGCTGCTTTGAGGATGCAGGTGCGGCTACAGCCCACACATTTCACAAAGACAGAAAAAAAGAAGAATTTTTTATTTTTTGTGGAGCGCACTTTGTGGGTTACACCACCCTTTAACAGACAGATGCACGCTTGTTGCTGCTGCTTTGAGGATGCAGGTGCGGCTACTGCGCATACATTTCACACACAAACACAGAAAAAGATTATTTTATTTTGGTTGGAGCGCAGTTTGGGGGTTACACAACCCTTTATCAGACAGACGCACGCTTGTCGCTGCAGCTTTGAGGATGCAGGTGCGGCTACAGCCCACACATTTCACAATGACAGAAAAAAAGGAAGAATTTTTTATTTTTTGTGGAGCGCACTTTGTGGGTTACACCACCCTTAGACAGACGCACGCTTGTTGCTGCTGCTTTGAGGATGCAGGTGCGGCTACAGCCCACACAATTCACAAAGACAGAAAAAAAAAGAAGAATTTTTTTATTGTTTGTGGAGCGCACTTTGAGGGTTACACCACCATTTAACAGACAGATGCACGCTTGTCGCTGCTGCTTTGAGGATGCAAGTGCGGCTACAGCCCACACAATTCACAAAGACAGAAAAAAAAAGAATTTTTTTATTGTTTGTGGAGCGCACTTTGAGGGTTACACCACCCTTTAACAGACAGACGCACGCTTGTCGCTGCTGCTTTGAGGATGCAGGTACGGCTACAGTGCATACATGGCCTGATTCAGAGCCGGACGCTCTGACCAGAGCACTCGCTCTGAATCAGGGCCCTCCTCCCTAAAAATGGAGCGGTGACCACCCACAGGTATAGCGGGTGGCCATGATGATGGTCACGATGGTCTTTGACCATCGCGACTATCGGGCTTGCGACTAGACCTTGCGGTAGGGTCTCGCTGCCGCAAGCACAGTAGTGATTTTGGCTCTATCAGAGCCAAAATCACTCCCACTGACATCATTACTGATGTTAGTGGGACCGGACTCAGACAGTAGGCGTTCCCATGGGAACGCCTCCGTCTGGCAGCCACGCCCCCGGCACGCCCTCCAAAGGGGGCGTGCTGTCACTGACCATCGACAGCAAGCCCCCTTTGGTGCGAGACCCCAAGTGATGTATTCCTCGTCGCTCGCCGGGTCTCGCGCATGCGCACGACGGAGCTCCCTCCGCATTCGCCCAACATCGACCCGCTTGTGAGCATCCTTCGCTCGCGAGCGGGTCTGAATGACCCCCACAATTCAAAGACAGAAAAAAAAATATTTTTTATTTTATGTGGTGCGCACTTTGGGGGTTACACCACCCTTTGAAAGACGCACGCTTGTCGCTGCTGCTTTGAGGATGCGGGTGCGGCTACAGCCCACACAATTCACAAAGACAGAAAAAAAAGAATTTTTTTATTGTTTGAGGAGCACACTTTGAGGGTTACTCCACCCTTTAACAGACAGACGCACGCTTGTCGCTGCTGCTTTGAGGATGCAGGTGGAATCTAGATGGGATTTGGAACCGGGGACACACTACCTCCATCAATTGTCTAAATCCCACTGCACTAATGGCAGATACGGGACTCACGTCTAACACCAACATAGCAGTCAAGGCCTCAGTTATACGTTTTGCTTCAGGATGACTGCTGTCGTACTTCATCCTCATCGCTAGGGACTGTTGGAAGGTCAATTGTTTAGTAAAAGTAGTGGTGTTCCTACTTCCTCTCTGGGATGATGAACAACTCCCAGCAGCAGCAAAAGCACTAGGAGGAAGTGGTTCTTGATCTGTCCCTATTTTATTTTTATCGGAGAAAGTTTGGTCCTCCATTTATGTTATATTGATATATACGTGCGGCTAAAGCGCACACAAACACAGAAAATATTTTTTTATTTTTGTTTGACACTAGTGCACTTTTTAGGTTACACCACCCTGTAAGAAATGAGCCAGCCGGCCCTTTGCATATGGGACACATGCGCACGCTTGGCGCTGCTCCTTTGTTGATTCACGTGCAGCCACAGTGCACAAAATTCACAAACACAGAAAATATTTTTTTATTTTGTTTGGAGTGCCCTTTGGGGGTTACAGCACCCTTTAATGGCCAAGCCAGCTGGCCCTTTACTTATGACACAGGCGAACACTTGGCACTACTTTGTTGATACACATGCTGCTACTGCGCACACAATTCACAAACACAAAAAAATATATTTTTTTATTTGGTTTGGAGTGCCCTTTGGGGGTTACAGCACCCTTTAATGGACAAGCCAGCCGGCCCTTTACTTATGGGACACAGGCGCACGCTTGGTGCTGCTCCTTTGCTGATGCACGTGCAGCCACAGTGCACACAATTCACAAACACAGAAAATATGTTTTTATTTTGTTTGGAGTGTACTGTGGGGGTTACAGCACCCTTTAACGGACAAGCCATCCGGCCCATTACTAATGGGACACAAGCGCATGCTTGGCGCTGCTCCTTTGTTGATGCACGTGCAGCCACAGTGCACACAATTCACAAACACAGAAAATATTTTTTATTTTGTTTGGAGTGCACTTTGCTGGTTACAGCACCCTTTAACGGTCAAGCCAGCCGGCCCTTTACTTATGACACAGGCGCACGCTTGGCACTACTTTGTTGATGCACGTGCTGCTACTGCGCAAACAATTCACAAACACAGAAAAAATATTTATTTTTTTGCACTTGGGGGGAGCACCCCTGATGGACAGAGCACCCCCTTGACAACACTACAGCATCCCTTTAGGACTGGGACACTGCACAGTACTTTGGAGTGGACACAGCCCCTATGGACAACTGACTGCACAACACAGTCCAGCCAGCCCCTATGGACTTTGAAGGAGTGGACACAGCCCCTATGGACAACAGAAGCACAGCACAACATAGCCAGCCCCTATGGACTTTGGAGGAGAGGACACAGCCCCTATGGACAACAGCAGCACAGCACAACACAACCAGCCCCTATGTACTTTGGAGGAGTGGACACAGGGCCTGATTCAGAGCTGGATGCTATTTGCGTTCACTCGTTCAGAAAAAGGGGCAGGCTATTTAAATTGAGCGCTCGCTCTTTGCGGTCTGTTGACGCCATACTTGCCAACTCTCCCTCATTGTCAGGGAGACTCCCTGAAATAGCAGCAATCTCCCTGTCTCCCTGAAGAGTCTCCCAATCTCCCTCATTTCATCCTTACCCCCATTATGAAGCTTTTATATAAAAGAAAAAACAGCGATATATACATTCAAATGGGATCATTAGTATAATTTCCCTGCATTGGTTATAAGGCACAATGATACCTATGGTTACATGTATTTTCTGAGAAGTATCAGTGTATTTTCATCAACAAGTAGATCTTACTAACTGCTTTGGGGCTCATTTACATTTGGATGTAAATCAATTTTAAGACACGCTTCTCTCAGATGTAGCAGTGCACGCCTAGCACATGTATGACGCCTCTCAGATGTAGCAGTACACGTCCACTTTACCGCTGCGCTCATAGGTGCTGCTTTCACAATCTCCCTGAAATTCTTTTTCAAAAGTAGGCAAGTATGGTTGACGCCTCTATGTCTGAGCGAGCGAACGAAACATGCGCTCGTTATTTTGTATAGACGCCCCCTGGCCGCTCGCATCCTACATCATCTCCGCTATTTATTAGATTAATCGAGTACATCGAAAGGCGTCTGAACTGCTCGCAGTGCTTGTGGTTGGATTTTCCTACCGCAATCATGCAAACTGTTCAGGCTAAGAAACAACCAAGTGACGTGGTCGATGACACTGCTTTGTTAATTATGCACACCCTTAAAACGCCCGTTTTGACCGTTTGGCACGCCTGCGTTCAGATCTCCACTCCCCGTTTTCAAGCACCTTCCCCTGTTACCACCCACATACGCCTCATCCTGTCACTCAAATTAGCAGGCACTCGCTATTTTGCTAGTACTTGATTTCTGAACGCACTGACTGGTTGGCGCATACGCATTACGACCCATATGCATGCGCAGTTGTGCGAACATCGCTCAGAGCGAATGAGCAGCCGCTTACGAGCAGCTCTGAATCAGGCCCACAGCCCCTCTGGACAACAGCAGCACAGCGCAACACAGCACGACACTACACTACACAGCCCAGCCAGCCCTAACTCCCACCCTCCGTCTTCACTGTCCACAGCCGAGTGAGAAAATGGCGCCAACGCGGGTACCTTATATAGAATCCAAAACCCGCGAGACCCGGAAGGCGGGATGATGATGTTTTGCCTCGATTTCAGATCCGTGAGGTGGGAAAAGTCGAGCCTATCTCGGATCGGCCTTGGATCGGGGGGGCTCGGGGGGGTTTGGATTTCAGAAATCCGAACCCGCTCATCCCTAGTATAAAGGGTGCTGTATTCATGGGACAGGTATAAAGGGGTGCTATATTCAAGGAACAGGTATAAAGGGGGTGCTGTATTCAAGGAACAGGTATAGAGGGGGTGCTGTATTCATGGGACTGGTATAAAGGGGTTCTGTATTCATGGGACTGGTATAAAGGGGGTTTTGCATTCATGGGACTGGTATAAAGGGGTGCTGTAATCATGGTACAGGTATAAAGGAGTGCTGTATTCATGGGACAGGTATAAAGGGGTTCTGTATTCATGGGACTGGTATAAAGAGGGTGCTGTATTCATGGGACAGGTATAAAGGGGGTTTTGTATTCATGGGACTGGTATAAAGGGGGTGCTGTATTCATGGGACAGGTATAAAGGGGGAGCTGCATTCATGGGACAGGTATAAAGTAGGGGTGAGCGGGTTCGGATTTCTGAAATCCGAACCCCCCCGAGCCCCCCCGATCCGAGTCCGATCCGAGTCAGGCTCGACTTTTCCCGCCTGACTCGGATCTGAAATCGAGGCAAAACGTCATCATCCCGCCTTCCGAGTCTCGCGGGTTTTGGATCCTATATAAGGTACCCACGTCGGCGCCATTTTCTCACTCGGCTGTGGACAGTGAAGAGGGAGGGTGGGAGTTAGGGCTGTGTAGTGTAGTGTAGTGTAGTGCTGCTGTTGTCCACTACTTCAAAGTCCATAGGGGCTGGCTGTGTTGTGCTGTGCTGCTGTTGTTAATAGGGGCTGTGTCCACTACTTCAAAGTAGGGGTGAGCGGGTTCGGATTTATGAAATCCGAACCCCCCCGAGCCCCCCCGATCCGAGTCCGATCCGAGTCAGGCTCGACTTTTCCCGCCTGACTCGGATCTGAAATCGAGGCAAAACGTCATCATCCCGCCTTCCGAGTCTCGCGGGTTTTGGATCCTATATAAGGTACCCGCGTCGGCGCCATTTTCTCACTCGGCTGTGGACAGTGAAGAGGGAGGGTGGGAGTTAGGGCTGTGTAGTGTAGTGTAGTGTAGTGTAGTGTAGTGTAGTGCTGCTGTTGTCCACTACTTCAAAGTCCATAGGGGCTGGCTGTGTTGTGCTGTGCTGCTGTTGTTAATAGGGGCTGTGTCCACTACTTCAAAGTCCATAGGGGCTGGCTGGACTGTGTTGTGCAGTCAGTTCTCCATAGGGGCTGTGTCCACTCCAAAGTCCTGTGCAGTGTCCCAGACCTAAAGGGGTGCTGTAGTGTTGTCCAGGGGGTGCTCTGTCCATCAGGGGTGCTCCCCCCAAGTGCTAAAAAAATAATATATTTTCTGTGTTTGAGAATTGTGTGCGCAGTAGCCGCACGTGCATCAACAAAGTAGTGCCAAGCGTGCGCCTGTGTCATAAGTAAAGGGCCGGCTGGCTTGACCGTTAAAGGGTGCTGTAACCCCCGAAAGTACACTCCAGTCCAAACCAAAAAAAAATTATTTTCTGTGTTTGTGAATTGTGTGCGCAGTAGCCGCACGTGCATCAACAAAGTAGTGCCAAGCGTGCGCCTGTGTCATAAGTAAAGGGCCGGCTGGCTTGACCGTTAAGGGTGCTGTAACCCCCGAAAGTACACTCCAGTCCAAACCAAAAAAAAAATTATTTTCTGTGTTTGTGAATTGTGTGCGCAGTAGCCGCACGTGCATCAACAAAGTAGTGCCAAGCGTGCGCCTGTGTCATAAGTAAAGGGCCGGCTGGCTTGACCGTTAAGGGTGCTGTAACCCCCGAAAGTACACTCCAGTCCAAACCAAAAAAAAAATATTTTCTGTGTTTGTGAATTGTGTGCGCAGTAGCCGCACGTGCATCAACAAAGTAGTGCCAAGCGTGCGCCTGTGTCATAAGTAAAGGGCCGGCTGGCTTGACCGTTAAGGGTGCTGTAACCCCCGAAAGTACACTCCAGTCCAAACCAAAAAAAAAATTATTTTCTGTGTTTGTGAATTGTGTGCGCAGTAGCCGCACGTGCATCAACAAAGTAGTGCCAAGCGTGCGCCTGTGTCATAAGTAAAGGGCCGGCTGGCTTGACCGTTAAAGGGTGCTGTAACCCCCGAAAGTACACTCCAGTCCAAACCAAAAAAAAAATATTTTCTGTGTTTGTGAATTGTGTGCGCAGTAGCCGCACGTGCATCAACAAAGTAGTGCCAAGCGTGCGCCTGTGTCATAAGTAAAGGGCCGGCTGGCTTGACCGTTAAAGGGTGCTGTAACCCCCAAAGTACACTCCAGTCCAAACCAAAAAAAAAATTATTTTCTGTGTTTGTGAATTGTGTGCGCAGTAGCCGCACGTGCATCAACAAAGTAGTGCCAAGCGTGCGCCTGTGTCATAAGTAAAGGGCCGGCTGGCTTGAACGTTAAAGGGTGCTGTAACCCCCGAAAGTACACTCCAGTCCAAACCAAAAAAAAATTATTTTCTGTGTTTGTGAATTGTGTGCGCAGTAGCCGCACGTGCATCAACAAAGTAGTGCCAAGCGTGCGCCTGTGTCATAAGTAAAGGGCCGGCTGGCTTGACCGTTAAGGGTGCTGTAACCCCCGAAAGTACACTCCAGTCCAAACCAAAAAAAAAATTATTTTCTGTGTTTGTGAATTGTGTGCGCAGTAGCCGCACGTGCATCAACAAAGTAGTGCCAAGTGTGCGCCTGTGTCATAAGTAAAGGGCCGGCTGGCTTGACCGTTAAAGGGTGCTGTAACCCCCAAAGTACACTCCAGTCCAAACCAAAAAAAAAATTATTTTCTGTGTTTGTGAATTGTGTGCGCAGTAGCCGCACGTGCATCAACAAAGTAGTGCCAAGCGTGCGCCTGTGTCATAAGTAAAGGGCCGGCTGGCTTGACCGTTAAAGGGTGCTGTAACCCCCGAAAGTACACTCCAGTCCAAACCAAAAAAAAATTATTTTCTGTGTTTGTGAATTGTGTGCGCAGTAGCCGCACGTGCATCAACAAAGTAGTGCCAAGCGTGCGCCTGTGTCATAAGTAAAGGGCCGGCTGGCTTGACCGTTAAAGGGTGCTGTAACCCCCAAAGTACACTCCAGTCCAAACCAAAAAAAAAATTATTTTCTGTGTTTAGCCGCACGTATATATCAAATCGATATAACATAAATGGAGGACCAAACTTTCTCCGATAAAAATAAAATAGAGAAAGATCAAGAACCACTTCCTCCTAGTGCTGAAGCTGCTGCCACTAGTCATGACATAGACGATAACATGCCATCAACGTCGTCTGCCAAGGCCGATGCCCAATGTCATAGTAGAGGGCACATACAATCCCAAATGGCAAAGTTCAGGAAAATGACCTTGAAAAAGACATTTAAATCAGCTGAAGAGAAACGTAAACTTGCCAATATGCCATTTACGACACGGAGTGGCAAGGAACGGCTAAGGTCGATCCCTAGTATGTTCATGACTAGTGGTTCAGCTTCACATGACAATGGAAGCCCTCCTCCCACTAAAAAAATCAAAAGAGTTAAGCTGGCAAAAGCACAGCGAAGAACTGTGCTTTCTAAGAAGATATCACAAATCCCCAAGGAGAGTCCAAGTGTGGTGGTGGTTGCGATGCCTGACCTTCCCAGCACTGGACGGGAAGAGGTGGCTCTTTCCACCATTTGCACGCGCCCTGCAAGTGCTGAAAGGAGCACCCACAGTCCACTTGCTGATATGCAAATTGAAGATGTCACTGTTGAAGTACAACAGGATGAGGATACTGGTGTAGCTGGCGCTGAGGAGGAAGTTGGCGAGGAGGATTCTGATGGTGATGTGGTTTGTTTAAATCAGGCTCCGGGGGAGACAGTTGTTGTCCGTGGGATGAAAAAGCCCATCACGGTCATGCCTGGGCAGAAGACCAAACATTCCACCTCTTTGGTCTGGCAATATTTCTATCCAAATCCGGACAACAACTGTCTTGCCATATGTACCATATGTAAAGGTGAAATAAGTAGGGGTAGGGACGTCAACCACCTAGGAACATCCTCCCTTATACGGCACCTGCAGCGCGTTCATAAAAAGTTACTGTCAAGTTCAGAAACTTTGGCTAAGACCGTAAGCAGTCCAGGGACACCTAAATCCCGTTGTCCTGTTGTATCCAAGCGCCTGCAAACCACACCGTCAACTCCCTCCTCGTCAATTTCCTACTTAGTCAGGATCGGAAGTAGTCCTGCAGGCCATGTCACTGGCATGACTGACTCTCCTATCCGGGATTCCTCTGGAGGATCCTGCATTGCTACGCCTACTGCTGCCGCTGCTGCTGTTGCTGCTGCTGGGAGTCGTTCATCATCCCAGAGAGGAAGTAGGAACACCACTACTTTTACTAAACAATTGACCCTCCAACAGTCCTTAGCGAGGAGGATGAAGTACGACAGCAGTCATCCTGAAGCAAAACGTATAACTGAGGCCTTGACTGCTATGTTGGTGTTAGACGTGCGTCCGGTATCCGCCATTAGTGCAGTGGGATTTAGACAATTGATGGAGGTAGTGTGTCCCCGGTTCCAAATCCCGTCTAGATTCCACTTCACTAGGCAGGCGATACCGAGACTGTACAGAAACGTCAGAAAAAGTGTCCTCAGTGTCCTGAAAAATGCCGTTGTACACAATGTCCACTTAACCACGTGGACAAGTGGAACAGGGCAGACTAAGGACTATATGACTGTGACAGCCCACTGGGTAGATGTATCACCTTACGCAGCAACAGCAGCAGCGTCACCAGTAGCAGCATCTCAGAAATGCCAGCTCGTTACAAGGCAGGCTACGCTGTGTATCACCGGTTTCAGTAAGAGGCACACCGCCGACAACCTCTTAGAGAATCTGAGGGAAATCATCGCCCAGTGGCTTACCCCACTTAGACTCTCCTGGGGATTTGTGATATCTGACAACGCCACCAATATTGTGCGGGCATTACATCTGGGCAAATTCCAGCACGTCCCATGTTTTGCTCACACAATAAACTTGGTGGTGCAGAATTTTCTGAAAAGCGACAGGGGCGTGCAGGAGACGCTTTGGGTGGCCCGAAAAATTTCTGGCCACTTTCGCCATTCAGCGACTGCGTGCCGAAGACTGGAGCGCCAGCAAACACTCTTGAACCTGCCCCGCCATCACCTGAAGCAAGAGGTTGTGACGCGGTGGAACTCAACCCTCTATATGCTTCAGAGGATGGAGGAGCAGCAAAAGGCCATACAAGCCTATACATCCACCTATGACATAGGCAAAGGAGGGGGTATGCACCTGACTCAAGCGCAGTGGAGAATGATTTCCGTGTTGTGCAAGGTTCTCCAGCCCTTCGAACTTGCCACACGTGAAGTCAGTTCAGACACTGCCAGCTTGAGTCAGGTCATTCCCCTCATCAGGCTTTTGCAGAAGCAGCTGGAGAAAGTGAAGGAGGAGCTAAGACGGAGCGATTCCGCTCGGCATGTGGGACTTGTGGATGAAGCCCTTCATTCGCTTTGCCAGGATTCCAGGGTGGTCAATCTGTTGAAATCAGACCACTACGTTTTGGCCACCGTGCTCGATCCTAGGTTTAAAGGCTATGTGGTGTCTCTCTTTCCGGCCGACACAAGCCTGCAGAGGTGCAAAGACCTGCTGGTGAACACACTGTCAGCTGAAGCGGAACGTGACACGTCAACGGCTCCTTCTTCATTTTCTCCTGCAACTGGGGCTGCCAGGAAAAAACTTAGGTATCCTAAGCAACCCGCTGGCGGTGATGCAGGGCAGGCAGGACCAAGTTTGGACATCTGGTCCGGACTGAAGGACCTGGCAACAATTTCTGACATGTCTACTGTCACTGCATATGATACTGTCACCATTGACAGAATGGTGGAGGATTACATCGGTGACAGCATCCAAGTAGGCATGGCAGACAGTCCATACCTGTACTGGCAGGAAAAAGAGGCAATTTGGAGGCCCCTGTACAAACTGGCTCTATTTTACCTGAGTTGCCCCCCCTCCAGTGTGTACTCCGAAAGAGTGTTTAGTGCAGCCGGGAACCTTGTCAGCGAAAGGCGTAGGAGGTTGCTTCCACAGAATGTGGAGAAGATGATGTTCATCAAAATGAATTATCAGCTCTTCCAGGGAGACCAGCCTCCAGAAGGTACAGAGGGACCTGTGGTGGTGGTGGATTCAAGTGGGGACGAGTTAATACTTTGTGAGGATGAGGATGTACACACTGAAGAGGGTGAGGAATCGGTGGATGAGGAGGATGAGGATGACATCTTGCCTCCATAGAGCCAGTTTGTGCAGGGACACATTAATTGCCAGCTTGTTTTGTGGGGGCCCAAACGAACCAATCATTTCAGCCACAGTTGTGTGGCAGACCCTGGCGCTGAAATGATTGGTTTGTTAAAGTGTGCATGTCCTGTTTATACAACATAAGGGTGGGTGGGAGGGCCCAAGGACAATTCCATCTTGCACCTCTTTTTTATCTTTGCATTATGTACAGTTTGGGGCCTAGTTTTTCAAACTGCCATCCTGTCTGCCACTGCAGTTTCACGCCTAGATGGGTCACGTGTTTGTGCCGCCCACTCGTGTCGCTTAGCATAGTCATCCAGCTACCTCGGTGCAACGTTTTGGACATAAAAACACTATTGTGAGGTGTGAGGTGTTCAGAATAGACTGGAAATGAGTGGAAATTAAGGTTATTGAGGTTAATAATAGCATAGGAGCAGAAAAACCTACAAATTCTGTGATTTTAGCTGTTTTTATGCTTTTTTAAAAAAAAATACAGATCCAAAACACAAAACCCAGAACCCAAAACACGGAAGGGTGGTTTTGGCAAAACCAATCCAGATCCAAAACACGAAGAAAGATCCAGATCCAAAACCAAAACACAAAACACGAAAAGTGGCCGGTGCACACCCCTACTTCAAAGTCCATAGGGGCTGGCTGGACTGTGTTGTGCAGTCAGTTCTCCATAGGGGCTGTGTCCACTCCAAAGTCCTGTGCAGTGTCCCAGTCCTAAAGAGGTGCTGTAGTGTTGTCCAGGGGGTGCTCTGTCCATCAGGGGTGCTCCCCCCAAGTGCTAAAAAAATAATATATTTTCTGTGTTTGTGAATTGTGTGCGCAGTAGCCGCACGTGCATCAACAAAGTAGTGCCAAGCGTGCGCCTGTTTCATAAGTAAAGGGCCGGCTGGCTTGACCGTTAAGGGTGCTGTAACCCCCGAAAGTACACTCCAGTCCAAACCAAAAAAAAAATTATTTTCTGTGTTTGTGAATTGTGTGCGCAGTAGCCGCACGTGCATCAACAAAGTAGTGCCAAGCGTGCGCCTGTGTCATAAGTAAAGGGCCGGCTGGCTTGACCGTTAAGGGTGCTGTAACCCCCGAAAGTAAACTCCAGTCCAAACCAAAAAAAAAATTATTTTCTGTGTTTGTGAATTGTGTGCGCAGTAGCCGCACGTGCATCAACAAAGTAGTGCCAAGCGTGCGCCTGTGTCATAAGTAAAGGGCTGGCTGGCTTGACCGTTAAGGGTGCTGTAACCCCCGAAAGTACACTCCAGTCCAAACCAAAAAAAAAATTATTTTCTGTGTTTGTGAATTGTGTGCGCAGTAGCCGCACGTGCATCAACAAAGTAGTGCCAAGCGTGCGCCTGTGTCATAAGTAAAGGGCCGGCTGGCTTGACCGTTAAAGGGTGCTGTAACCCCCAAAGTACACTCCAGTCCAAACCAAAAAAAAAATTATTTTCTGTGTTTGTGAATTGTGTGCGCAGTAGCCGCATGTGCATCAACAAAGTAGTGCCAAGCGTGCGCCTGTGTCATAAGTAAAGGGCCAGCTGGCTTGACCGTTAAAGGGTGCTGTAACCCCCAAAGTACACTCAAGTCCAAACCAAAAAAAAATTTATTTTCTGTGTTTATGAATTGTGTGCGCAGTAGCCGCACGTGCATCAACAAAGTAGTGCCAAGCGTGCGCCTGTGTCATAAGTAAAGGGCCGGCTGGCTTGACCGTTAAAGGGTGCTGTAACCCCCGAAAGTACACTCCAGTCCAAACCAAAAAAAAAATTATTTTCTGTGTTTGTGAATTGTGTGCGCAGTAGCCGCACGTGCATCAACAAAGTAGTGCCAAGTGTGCGCCTGTGTCATAAGTAAAGGGCCGGCTGGCTTGACCGTTAAAGGGTGCTGTAACCCCCGAAAGTACACTCCAGTCCAAACCAAAAAAAAAATTATTTTCTGTGTTTGTGAATTGTGTGCGCAGTAGCCGCACGTGCATCAACAAAGTAGTGCCAAGCGTGCGCCTGTGTCATAAGTAAAGGGCCGGCTGGCTTGACCGTTAAAGGGTTCTGTAACCCCCAAAGTACACTCCAAACCAAAAAAATATATATTTTCTGTGTTTGTGACTTGTGTGCACTGTGGCTGCACGTGCATCAACAAAGGAGCAGCGCCAAGCGTGCGCCTGTGTCCCATAAGTAAAGAGTCGGCTGGCTCATTTCTTAAAGGGTGGTGTAACCCACAAAGTGCACTACTCTCCAGCAAAAATAAAAAAATATTTTCTGTGTTTGTGTGCGCTTTAGCCGCACGTATATATATCAATATAACATAAATAGAGGACCAAACTTTCTCTGATAAAAATAAAATAGGGAAAGATCAAGAACCACTTCCTACTAGTGCTGTTGCTGCTGCTGGGAGTTGTTCATCATCCCAGAGAGGAAGTAGGAACATCACTACTTTTACTAAACAATTGACCCTCCAACAGTCCCTAGCGATGAGGATGAAGTACGACAGCAGTCATCCTGAAGCAAAACGTATAACTGAGGCCTTGACTGCTATGTTGGTGTTAGACGTGCGTCCGGTATCCGACATTAGTGCAGTGGGATTTAGACAATTGATGGAGGTAGTGTGTCCTCGGTTCCAAATCCCGTCTAGATTCCACCTGCATCCTCAAAGCAGCAGCGACAAGTGTGCGTCTGTCTGTTAAAGGGTGGTGACACCCTCAAAGTGTGCTACACAAACAATTAAAATATTGTTCTTTTTTTTTCTGTCTTTGTGAAATGTGTGGGCTGTAGCCGCACCTGCATCCTTAAAGCAGCAGCGACAAGCGTGCGTCTGTCTGTTAAAGGGTGGTGACACCCTCAAAGTATGCTACACAAACAATTAAAATATTGTTCTTTTTTTTTCTGCCTTTGTGAATTGTGTGGGCTGTAGCCGCACTTGCATCCTCAAAGCAGCAGCGACAAGCGTGCGTCTGTCTGTTAAAGGGTGTTGTAACTCTCAAAGTGCTCCAAAAAATCAAAAAAATTTTTTTAATGTGTTTGTGACTTGTGTGCGATGTAGCCACACTTGCATCCTCAAAGCAGCAGCGACAAGCGTGCGTCTGTCTGTTAAAGGGTGGTGACACCCTCAAAGTGTGCTACACAAACAATAAAAATATACTTCTTCTTTTTTCTGTCTTTGTGAATTGTGTGGGCTGTAGCCGCACCTGCATCCTTAAAGCAGCAGCGACAAGCGTGCGTCTGTCTGTTAAAGGGTGGTGTAACTCACGAAGTGCTCCAAAAAATAAAAAACTATTTTTTTAATGTGTTTGTGACTTGTGTGCGATGTAGCCGCACTTGCATCCTCAAAGCAGCAGCGACAAGCGTGCGTCTGTCTGTTAAAGGGTGGTGACACCCTCAAAGTGTGCTACACAAACAATAAAAATATTCTTCTTTTTTCTGTCTTTGTGAATTGTGTGGGCTGTAGCCGCACCTGCATCCTTAAAGCAGCAGCGACAAGCGTGCGTCTGTCTGTTAAAGGGTGGTGACACCCTCAAAGTGTGCTACACAAACAATAAAAATATTCTTCTTCTTTTATCTGTCTATGTGAATTGTGTGGGCTGTAGCCGCACCTGCATCCTTAAAGCAGCAGCGACAAGCGTGCGTCTGTCTGTTAAAGGGTGGTGACACCCTCAAAGTGTTCTACACAAACAATTAAAAATATTGTTCTTTTTTTTCGGTCTTTGTGAAATGTGTGGGCTGTAGCCGCACCTGCATCCTTAAAGCAGCAGCGACAAGCGTGCATCTGTCTGTTAAAGGGTGGTGTAACTCTCAAAGTGCTCCAAAAAATAAAAAACTATTTTTTTTATGTGTTTGTGACTTGTGTGCGATGTAGCCGCACTTGCATCCTCAAAGCAGCAGCGACAAGCGTGCGTCTGTCTGTTAAAGGGTGGTGACACCCTCAAAGTGTGCTACACAAACAATAAAAATATTCTTCTTTTTTCTGTCTTTGTGAATTGTGTGGGCTGTAGCCGCACCTGCATCCTTAAAGCAGCAGCGACAAGCGTGTGTCTGTCTGTTAAAGGGTGGTGACACCCTCAAAGTGTGCTACACAAACAATTAAAATATTGTTCTTTTTTTTTCGGTCTTTGTGAAATGTGTGGGCTGTAGCCGCACCTGCATCCTTAAAGCAGCAGCGACAAGCGTGCGTCTGTCTGTTAAAGGGTGGTGACACCCTCAAAGTGTGCTACACAAAGAATAAAAATATTCTTCTTCTTTTTTCTGTCTTTGTGAATTGTGTGGGCTGTAGCCGCACTTGAATCCTCAAAGCAGCAGCGACAAGCGTGCGTCTGTCTGTTAAAGGATTACATCTGTGACAGCATCCAAGTAGGCATGTCAGACAGTCCGTACCTGTACTGGCAGGAAAAAGAAGCAATTTGGAGGTCCCTGTACAAACTGGCTCTATTTTACCTGAGTTGCCCCCCCTCCAGTGTGTACTCCGAAAGAGTGTTTAGTGCAGCCGGGAACCTTGTTAGCGAAAGGCGTAGGAGGTTGCTTCCACAAAATGTGGAGAAGATGATGTTCATAAAATGAATGATCAACTCTTCCAGGGAGACCAGCCTCCAGAACGTACAGAGGGACCTGTGGTTCCAGCAGGGACAAATTAATACTCTGTGAGGATGAGGATGTACATAACACTGAAGAGGGTGAGGAATCTGTGGATGAGGAGGATGAGGACGACTTCTTGCCTCCGTAGAGCCAGTTTGTGCAGGGACAGATTAATTGCCAGCTTGTTTTGTGGGGGCCCAAACGAACCAATCATTTCAGCCACAGTTGTGTGGCAGACCCTGGCGCTGAAATGATTGGTTTGTTAAAGTGTGCATGTCCTGTTTATACAACATAAGGGTGGGTGGGAGGGCCCAAGGACAATTCCATCTTGCACCTCTTTTTTTTCTTTGCATTATGTACAGTTTGGGGCCTAGTTTTTCAATGCCATCCTGTCTGCCACTGCAGTTTCACGCCTAGATGGGTCACGTGTTTGTGCCGCCCACTCGTGTCGCTTAGCATAGTCATCCAGCTACCTCGGTGCAACCTTTTGGACATAAAAACACTATTGTGAGGTGTGAGGTATTCAGAATAGACTGGAAATGAGTGGAAATTAAGGTTATTGAGGTTAATAATAGCATAGGAGCAGAAAAACCTACAAATTCTGTGATTTTAGCTGTTTTTATGCTTTTTTTCAAAAAAATACAGATCCAAAACACAAAACCCAGAACCCAAAACACGGAAGGGTGGTTTTGGCAAAACCAATCCAGATCCAAAACACGAAGAAAGATCCAGATCCAAAACCAAAACACAAAACACGAAAAGTGGCCGGTGCACACCCCTAGTATAAAGGGGGTGCTGTATTCATGGGACAGGTATAGGGGGTGCTGTATTCAAGGAACAGGTATTAAAGGGTGCTGTATTCATGGGACAGGTATAAAGGGGGTGCTGTATTCATGGGAATGGTATAAAGGGGGTGCTGTATTCAAGGAACAGGTATCAAAGGGTGCTGTATTCAAGGGACAGGTATAAAGGGGGTGCTGTATTCATGGGACAGGTATAAAGAGGGTGCTGTATTCATGGGACAGGTATAGGGGGTGCTGTATTCATGGGACAGGTATAAATGGTGCTGTATTCATGGGACAGGTATAAAGGGGGTGCTGTATTCATGAAACAGGTATAAAGGGTGCTGTATTCATGGGATAGGTATAATGGGGTGCTATATTCATGGAACAGGTATAAAGGGAGTGCTGTATTCATGGGACAGGTATAATGGGGGTTCTATATTCATGGGACAGGTATAATGGGGTGCTGTATTCATGGAACAGGTATAAAGGGGGTGCTGTATTCATGGGACAGGTATAAAGGGGGTTTGTTATTCATGGAACAGGTATAATGGGGTGCTGTATTCATGGAACAGGTATAAAGGAGGTGCTGTATTCAGGGGATAGGTATAAAGAGGATGCTGTATTCATGGGATTTGTATAAAGGGGTGCTGTATTCATGGAACAGGTATAAAGGGGTGCTGTGTTCATGGGACAGGTATAAAGGGGGTGCTGTATTCATGGTTCAGGTATAAAGTAGGGGTGTGCACCGGCCACTTTTCCTGTTTTGTGTTTTGGATTCGGATCTGGATCTTTCTTCGTGTTTTGGATCTGGATTGGTTTTGCCAAAACCACCCTTCCGTGTTTTGGGTTCTGGGTTTTGTGTTTTGGATATGTATTTTTTTTAAAAAAGCATAAAAACAGCTAAAATCACAGAATGTGTGGGTTTTTCTGCTCCTATGCTATTATTAACCTCAATAACCTTAATTTCCACTCATTTCCAGTCTATTCTGAACACCTCACACCTCACAATAGTGTTTTTATGTCCAAAAGGTTGCACCAAGGTAGCTGGATGACTATGCTAAGCGACACGAGTGGGCGGCACAAACACGAGGCCCATCTAGGAGTGGCACTGCAGTGGCAGACAGGATGGCAGTTTGAAAAACTAGGCCCCAAACAGTACATAATGCAAAGAAAAAAAGAGGTGCAAGATGGAATTGTCCTTGGGCCCTCCCACCCACCCTTATGTTGTATAAACAGGACATGCACACTTTAACAAACCAATCATTTCAGCGCCAGGGTCTGATTGGTTCATTTGGGCCCCCACAAAACAAGCTGGCAATTAATCTGTCCCTGCACAAACTGGCTCTACGGAGGCAAGATGTCGTCCTCATCCTCCTCATCCACCGAATCCTCACCCTCTTCAGTGTTGTGTACATCCTCATCCTCACTGAGTATTAACTCGTCCCCGCTGGAATCCACCACCACAGGTCCCTCTATACGTTCTGGAGGCTGGTCTCCCTGGAAGAGTTGATAATTCATTTTTATGAACATCACCTTCTCCACATTTTCTGGAAGCAACCTCCTACGCCTTTCGCTGACAAGGTTCCCGGCTGTACTAAACACTCATTCGGAGTACACACTGGAAGGGGGGCAACTTAGGTAAAATAGAGCCAGTTTGTACAGGGGCCTCCAAATTGCCTCTTTTTCCTGCCAGTACATGTATGGACTGTCTGACATGCCTACTTGGATGCTGTTACCGATGTAATCCTTTAACAGACAGACACACGCTTGTCGCAGCTGCTTTGAGGATGCAGGTGCGGCTACAGCCCACACAATTCACAAAGACAGAAAAAAAAGAAGAATTTTTTTATTGTTTGTGGTGCGCACTTTGAGGGTTACACCACCCTTTAACAGACAGACGCACGCTTGTCGCTGCTGCTTAGAGGATGCAGGTGCGGCTACAACCCACACATTTGACAAAGACAGGAAAAAAAAGAAGAATTTTTTATTTTGTTTGGAGTGCACTTTGGGGGTTACAGCACCCTTTAACGGACAAGCCAGCCGGCCCTTTACTTTTGACACAGGCGCACGCAGTCGCTGAATGGCAAAAGTGGCCAGAAATTTTTCGGGCCACCCAAAGCATCTTCTGCACACCCCTGTCACTTTTCAGAAAATTCTGCACCACCAAGTTTATTGTGTGAGCAAAACTTGGGACATGCTGGAATTTGCCCAGATGTAATGCCCGCACAATATTGGTGGTGTTGTCAGATATCTCAAATCCCCAGGAGAGTCTAAGTGAGGTAAGCCACTGGGCGATGAGTTCCCTCAGTTTCTCTAAGAGGTTGTCGGCGGTGTGCCTCTTACTGAAACTGGTGATACACAGCGTAGCCTGCTTTGGAACGAGCTGGCGTTTCTGAGATGCTGCTACTGGTGATGCTGATGTTGTTGCTGCGTAAGGTGATACATTTATCCAGTTGGCTGTCACAGTCATATAGTCCTTAGTCTGCCCTATTCCACTTGTCCACATGTCCGTGGTTAAGTGGACATTGGGTACATCCGCATTTTTCAGGACACTGAGGACACTTTTTGTGGCGTTTCTGTACAGTCTCGGTATCGCCAGTGGCGGAAATCCCGGAGACAATGGAGTCATTTGCCGCCGGTCATCAGCCCTGAAGGGGGCACCTGGCTCCATTGTCCCCGGGAGCTGCATGGAGAAGGAGCGCTGCTGATCGGCGCTCCACCTCCATTGGCGTAACTACGGAGGGTGCAAGGGGTGCGGTCGCACCCCCTGCACCCTCCATTTGCTGGGCGCCCGCTGAGTGTGTTACCAGCAGGTGCCCAGCTCCTATTCAAATCCCCGGCAGCAGCCAGAGGACGGAGCTCCCTCCGTCTTCCGGGTCCCGCATTGCACTATGGGAGTGACGTCATAACGTCACTCCCATGGTGCCAAGGAGCGGACGCCGGGGACGGAGCTCAGGAGTGAGCTCCGTCTTCCGGGTCCCGCAGTGCACTATGGGAGTGACGTAATGACGTCACTCCCATAGTGCCGAGGAGCGGACGCCGGGGATGGACGGCAGCAGCACTGGAGCGGGGATAAAGGTATGTGTTTGTTTTTTGTTTTTTTTGTGTGTGCGTGCGATCACTACTGGGGGCAACTACACGGTGCTCACTACTGGGGGCAACTCCAGGGTGCTCACTACTGGGGGCAACTACAGGGGCCTCACTACTGGGGGTAACTACAGGGGCCTCACTACTAGGGGCACCTACAGGGTGCTCACTACTGGGGCAACTACAAGGGCCTCACTACTGGGGGTAACTACAGTGGCCTCACTACTGGGGGCAACTACAGGTGCTCACTACTGGGGCAACTACAGGGGCCTCACTACTGGGGGTAACTACAGGGGCCTTACTACTGGGGGCAACTACAGGGGCTCACTACTGGGGGCAACTACAGGGTGCTCACTACTGGGGCAACTACAGGGGGCTCACTACTGGGGCAACTACAGGGGCCTCACTACTGGGGGCAACTACAGGGGGCTCACTACAGAGGGCAACTACTGGGGGCAACTGCAGGGGTCTCACTACTGGGGTCTCACTACTGTTGGCAACTACAGGGGGCTCACTACTGGGGGCAACTACAAGGGGCTCACTACTGGGGGCAACTACAGGGGTCTCACTACTGGGGGCAACTACAGGGGGCTCACTACTGGGGGCAACTACTGGGGCTCACTACTGGGGGCAACTACAGGGGCCTCACTACTGGGGGCAACTACAGGGGGCTCACTACTGGGGGCAACTACAGGGGGCTCACTACTGGGGGCAACTACCGGGGGCTCACTACTGGAGGTACTGCATAGGGGGACCATTACTGCGGAGCACTACATAGGCGGGCACTGCATAGGGGGACCACTACTGGGGGCATTATATAAAAGGAACTGCATAAGGGGGGCGGCGACTACCGACTTTTCATCCAATTTGGCCGATTTCGACGAATTGTGATGACAGATCATGTAAAAAATGGCCAAATCGTGAGTTTCTACACTTGATCACAATGCCGATGCGCGTCCCCGCTCGTCGTACATCGCATCTTCAGATCTGCCATGCTGTAGGGCAGATTAGCCAATCTGGGATACAAAGCATTGGCTGCATAACACCAACATAGCAGTCAAGGCCTCAGTTATACGTTTTGCTTCAGGATGACTGCTGTCGTACTTCACCCTCCTCGCTAAGGACTGTTGGAGGGTCAATTATTTAGTAAAAGTAGTGGTGTTCCTACTTCCTCTCTGGGATGATGAACAACTCCCAGCAGCAGCTTCAGCACTAGGAGGAAGTGGTTCTTGATCTTTCCCTATTTTATTTTCATCGGAGAAAGTTTGGTCCTCCATTTATGTTATATTGATATATACGTGCGGCTAAGGCGCACACAAACACAGAAAATATTTTTTTATTTTTGTTGGAGACTAGTGCACTTTGTGGGTTACACCACCCTTTAAGAAATGAGCCAGCCGGCCCTTTACATATGGGACACATGCGCTTGCTTGGCGCTGCTCCTTTGTTGATGCACGTGCAGCCACAGTGCACACAATTCACAAACACAGAAAATACATTTTTATTTGGTTTGGAGTGCACTTTGGGGGTTACAGCACCCTTTAATGGACAAGCCAGCCGGCCCTTTACTTATGACACAGGCGCACGCTTGGCGCTACTTTGATGATGCACGTGCGGCTACTGCGCACACAATTCACAAACACAAAAATATATATTTTTTTATTTTTTTGGGAGTGCAATTTGGGGGTTACAGCACCCTTTAATGGACAAGCCAGCCGGCCCTTTACTTATGGGACACAGGCGCATGCTTTGCGCTGCTCCTTTGTTGATGCACGTGCGGCTACTGCGCACACAATTCACAAACACAGAAAATATTTTTTTATTTGGTTTGGAGTGCACTTTGGGGGTTACTGCACCCTTTAATGGTCAAGCCAGCTGACCCTTTACTTATGGCACATGCGCACACTTGGCGCTACTTTGTTGATGCACGTGCGGCTACTGCGCACACAATTCTCAAACACAAAAATATTTATTTTTTTTTTTTTTTGGAGTGCAATTTGGGGATTACAGCAACCTTTAATGGACAAGCCAGCCGGCCCTTTACTTATTGGACACAGGCACACACTTGCCGCTGCTCCTTTGTTAATGCACGTGCAGCCACAGTGCACACAATTCACAAACACAGAAAATATTTTTTTATTTTGTTTGGAGTGCACTTTGTGGTTACAGCACCCTTTAACGGTCAAGCCAGCCGGCCCTTTACTTATGACACAGGCGCACGCTTGGCGCTACTTTGTTGATGCACGTGCGGCTACCTGTCACACAATTCACAATTTGCACTTGGGGGGAGCACCCCTGATGGACAGAGCACCCCCTGGACAACACTACAGCACCCCTTTAGGACTGGGACACTGCACAGGACTTTGGAGTGGACACAGCCCCTGTGCACAACTGACTGCACAACACAGTCCAGCCAGCCCCTATGGACTTTGGAGGAGTGGACCAGTGGCGTAACTACTGCCCCCACAGCCCCTGCGGTGGCTTGGAGGTGCTGGGTAACTTGGGGGTGACGGGGGCAGTAGTAGTAACTACGGAGAGTGCAGGGGGTGCACCCTCCATCTGCCGGGCACCCGGCTCCTATTCAAACCGCCGGCTGCAGCCGGAGGACAGAGCTCCCTCCGTCTTCCGGGTCCCGCAGGACACTATTGGAGTGACGTAATGACGTCACTCCCATAGTGCCGAGGAGCGGACGCCGGGGATGGAGCTCAGGAGTGAGCTCCGTCTTCCGGGCCCCGCAGAGCACTATGGGAGTGACGTAATGACGTCACTCCCATACTGCCGAGGAGCGGACGCCGGGGTATGGACGGCAGCAGCACTGGAGCGGGGATAAAGGTAAGTGTTTGTGTTTTTTTCTTTTGTGTGTGTGTGTATGTTTGTGTGCGCGCGGAGGGGCGGAGCAACTACAGGGGGCTAACTACAGGTGGCTAACTACAGGCGGCTAACTACAGGGGGCTAACTACAGGTGGCTAACTACTAGAAGGGGCACTACAGGAGGCTAACTACAGGAGGCTAACTACAGGAGGCTAACTACAGGCGGCTAACTACAAGGGGCTAACTACAGGGGGCTAACTACAGGGGGCTAACTACAGGAGGCTAACTACAGGTGGCTAACTACAGGGGGCTAACTACAGGGGGCTAACTACAAGGGGCTAACTACAGGGTGCTAACTACAGGGTGCTAACTACAGGGGGCTAACTACAGGCGGCTAACTACTAGAAGGGGCACTACAGGGGGCCCTGCATAATGGGCACTACTACAGGGGGCCCTGCATAATGGGCACTACTACAGGGGGCATTGCATAAGGGGCACTACTACAGGGGGCATTGCATAAGGGGCACTGCTACAGGGGGCATTGCATAATGGGCACTACTACAGGGGACATTGCATAATGGGCACTACTACAGGGGACATTGCATAAGGGGCACTACTGCAGGGGGCATTGCATAATCGGCACAACTACAGGGGACATTGCATAATGGGCACAACTACAGGGGACATTGCAAAAGGGGCACTACTACAGGGGGCATTGCATAAGGGGCACAACTACAGGGGACATTGCAAAAGGGGCACTACTACAGGGGGCATTGCATAATGGGCACAACTACAGGGGACATTGCAAAAGGGGCACTACTACAGGGGGCATTGCATAAGGGGCACTAGTATAGGGGGCATTGCATTTTGGGGCACAACTACAGGGGGCACTGTATAAGGGGCACTAATTTGATACACAGTTTACAGGTTATAAACTGTGTTCCCAATAATCTGGTTCTACACGGACATAAAAACTGTGCAACCTGTCTTGAGCTGAGGTGACGGACTGGCAGGAGCAGAAAGGAGGGTTGGTGAAGTAGATCTGTCAGGGTGGGATGTAATGGGCATTACTGTTTGGCATAATGTGTATTTGGCATTACTGTGTGCACAATGTGCTATTAGGGGCATTACTGTGTGGCATAATGTGTTGTATGCGGCATTACAGTGTGGCATAATGTGAAATAGGGGCATTACAGCATGGCATAAATTTGTTATAAGCGCTTTACTGTATGTCATTATATGTTATATGTGGCATTATTGTGTGGGATGTGTAAGGGGCATTGCTGTGTGGCATAATGTGTTGTAAGGGGCACTCCGGTGTGGCATAATGTGTTGTAAGGGGCATTCCGGTGTGGCACACTGTGTTATAAGTGGCATTACTTAGTGTGTCATAATGTGTAAGGCACGTTGCTGTATCATGTAACCACACACCTTAAACGTAGTCTTTGGGTGTGTTTGATCTTTGGGTGGGGGGGGTGCCTTAAACTTTTTTGGCATGGGGGAGCAAAATTTATAGTTACGCCACTGGAGTGGACACAGCCCCTATGGACAACAGCAGCACAGCGCAGCACAACACTACACAGCACTACACTACACTACACTACACTACAGAGCGCAGCCAGCCCTAACTCCCACCCTCCCTCTTCACTGTCCACAGCCGAATGAGAAAATGGCGCCAACGCGGGTACCTTATATAGAATCCAAAACCCGTGAGACCCGGAAGGCGGGAAATTACGTTTTGCCTCGATTTCAGATCCGAGTCAGGCGGGAAAAGTCGAGCCTGACTCGGATTGGCCTCGGATCGGAGGGGCTCGGGGGGGTTCGGATTTCAGAAATCCGAACCCGCTCACCCTTAGTAAATATACCCCTGCATGAAGCAGTCACTGTTTCCAGGAATTGTGCGCTCGTAGTACACAGACTGGACGCTAATTTGAGTGACAGACAGCGCTGTTTGTGCGTGGTAACAGAGGAAGGTGCTTGTGAACGGGGGAGAAATGTGCGGACGCAGGCGTGTCTGGGCATCTAAACGGCATTTTAGGGGTGTGCATAATTAGCAAAGAAGCGTAATTGTGCATGTCGCTTGGTTGTTTATTAGCCAGCACTGATCGCAGTACTTGCGGTGGGGTAGGGGCTACCTCAAGCGCTGCGTGCTGCTCCGATGGGTATTTATGTCACCGATTAATCACACGCTTCCTGGAGATGACGTGTGCTAAGAGAGAAAGTTGGGCGTCTTTATACTGGCGTGCGTTCGCTCTGCCATCACTCTCTAAGGCATAGAGGCCATCCTTCCACGAGACAGTGCGATCGCGGCATTTGCTTACCAGGCCCCTTTTGGCTGCATTCGTTCGTGGCTTAGTGTCTGGGTCTGAATCAGGCCCAGAGTGAATAGGAGCCTGGAGTACAGCAATGTGGGGTCAGTGAAGTTGGTTGTACAGTATATAGAGACACTGAACTGCTCAGATATGTAGGCAGCCATACACGGATGGAGAAACTGCCCCTGTCATAGGCCTGGTGCAAGATTCAATGGGGCGATGGATCGTGGTGTCTAAATATATGTCAATCGGTATATCAGCGGCTATGGATGCTGACAGCAGACGTCTCAGTACTTGCACATTCAGATGCACAAATGTACACCAGGGAAGGGCATTAGCATAGAGTCGCAGACGGAGAACCGCCAATAGATGCAGTCGCGTCTCCGTACACCTATGAATGAGCCCCTGCATCTCACGTATCACTCTATGGTCACTGTCACTCGAGAAGTGAGATCAGTTATAGCTGGCCTCCTGTGTGAGCCTCATCAGACACAGAGGCCTATGTGTAGCCATCATCATATCTGGCCTCCTGTGTGAGCCTCATCAAACACAAAGGCCTATGTGTAGCCATCATCATATCTGGCCTCCTGTGCAAGCCTCATCAAACACAAAGGCCTAAGTGTAGCCATCATCATATCTGGCCTCCTGTGCGAGCCTCATCAAACACAAAGGCCTAAGTGTAGCCATCATCATATCGGGCCTCCTGTGTGAGCCACATCAGACACAAAGGCCTATGTGTAGCCATCATCATATCTGGCCTCCTGTGTGAGCCTCATCAGACACAAAGGCCTATGTGTAGCCATCATCATATCTGGCCTCCTGTGTGAGCCTCATCAGACACAAAGGCCTATGTGTAGTTATCATCATATCTGGCCTCCTGTGCGAGCCTCTTCAGACACAAAGGCCTATGTGTAGCCATCATCATATCTGGCCTCCTGTGCGAGCCTCTTCAGACACAAAGGCCTATGTGTAGCCATCATCATATCTGGCCTCCTGTGCGAGCCTCATCAGACACAAAGTCCTATGTGTAGCCATCATCATATCTGGCCTCCTGTGCGAGCCTCTTCAGACACAAAGGCCTATGTGTAGCCATCATCATATCTGGCCTCCTGTGCGAGCCTCATCAGACACAAAGGTCTATGTGTAGCCATCATCATATCTGGCCTCCTGTACGAGCCTCATCAGACACAAAGGCCTATCTGTAGCCATCATCATATCTGGCCTCCTGTGTGAGCCTCATCAGCCACAAAGGCCTATGTGTAGCCATCATCATATCTGGCCTCCTGTGCGAGCCTCATCAGCCACAAAGGCCTATGTGTAGCCATCATCATATCTGGCCTCCTGTGCGAGCCTCATCAGCCACAAAGGCCTGTGTGTAGCCATCATCATATCAGGCCTCCTGTGCGAGCCTCATCAGACACAAAGGCCTATGTGTAGCCATCATCATATCTGGCCTCCTGAACAAGCCTCATCAGACACAAAGGCCTATGTGTAGCCATCATGATATCTGGAATACGATGATACATTGCCTCAGGGAGGGATATTTCAAGTACAATAGAAACCCAGATATTTGTATAACCCTGAGGCGCTCCTCGTAGCAGAATTGGAAGTGGTTCAGCTTTCTTCCTTTTCCATTACATCTTGTCTAATGAAAGATAAAATCCCCCTCCTGATAATTACTTTGTAGCAGTTCCCTAATACTATGCTGCTAATGTAGCCGAGCGCCTGATCACATTATTTCCTGACGGCTGAAACTCGTCCTTGTTAAATTTAGTGTTTTCGGGCGTCCGGCGGTTCCTATCTCTTTAGCATTTTAATTAAATGAGTGAGGAGCAGCAGTGTTTGGTGCGAGCACAATAAAAGAAGGTGCTGACACTGTAATCGAACTTTAAATGTAGTCTACAATGAATTTAACTCTCTTTTATGGGGCAGAGGCTTCTCTTCTGGCAATAGAAGGGCTAAAAAGTATATAAATTGTTGCTTTGCCTGGGCAGTAATTAAAATGTGGTGTAAAAGACAACATAGCATTGTATAAATAAACATAATGATGGAACAAAGTGAAGCAACGAGAGATGGAGAATAATAACTGTAGCTGATTCCTAAACATGTCCATGTGCAGAGCTGCAGCGTGTGACACATATCCGTGTCCATGTGCAGAGCTGCAGCGTGTGACATATATCGGTGTCCATGTGCAGAGCTGCAGCGTATGACACATATCCGTGTCCATGTGCAGAGCTGCAGCGTGTGACATATATTCATGTCCATCTGCAGAGCTGCAGCGTATCACATATATCGGTGTCCATGTGCAGAGCTGCAGCGTGTGACACATATCCGTGTCCATGTGCAGAGCTGCAGCGTATGACATATATTCATGTCCATGTGCAGAGCTGCAGCGTATGATATATATCCGTGTCCATGTGCAGAGCTGCAGCGTAACACATATATCGGTGTCCATGTGCAGAGCTGCAGCGTGTGACACATATCCGTGTCCATGTGCAGAGCTGCAGCGTATGACATATATTCATGTCCATGTGCAGAGCTGCAGCGTATGATATATATCCGTGTCCATGTGCAGAGCTGCAGCGTGTGACATATATCCGTGTCCATGTGCAGAGCTGCAGCGTATGACATATATTCATGTCCATGTGCAGAGCTGCAGCGTATGATATATATCCGTGTCCATGTGCAGAGCTGCAGCGTGTGACATATATCCGTGTCCATGTGCAGAGCTGCAGCGTGTGACATATATCCGTGTCCATGTGCAGAGCTGCAGCGTGTGGCATATATCCGTGTCCATGTGCAGAGCTGCAGCGTGTGACATATATCCGTGACCATGTGCAGAGCTGCAGCGTGTGACATATATCCGTGTCCATGTGCAGAGCTGCCGCTATAAGAGTTGCAGAGACTCAGACACACAATTACTTGGGAACTGATATTATTCCACTTGGGGAAGGAACTGAGAACCTGATTCAGAGCCGGACGCTCTGACAGAGCGCTCGTTCCGAATCAGGGCCGTCCTTCCTGATTTTTAGAGCGGCCTCCTGGCCGCTCGTATAGCTGTGGGCGAGCGGCCAGGAAGATGGTCGCGATGGTCAAGACCCTAACCCTCCCACCTATGCCTAACCTTAACCTCCCCTCTAGTGCCTAACCCTAACCTCCCCCCTTGTGCCTAACCCTAACCTCCCCTCTAGTGCTTAACCCTAACCCTCCCCCTAGTGCCAAACCATAACCTCCCCCCTAGTGCCTAACCCTTACCTCCCCCCTAGTGCCTAACCCTAACCCTCCCCCTAGTGCCTAACCCTAACCCTCCCCCTAGTGCCTAACCATAACCTCCCCCCTAGTGCCTAACCCTTACCTCCCCCCTAGTGCCTAACCCTAACCCTCCCCCTAGTGCCTAACCCTAACCCTCCCCCTAGTGCCTAACCTCCCCTCTAATGCCTAACCCTAACCTCCTCCTAGTGCCTAACCCTAACCCTCCCCCCTATGCCTAACTCTAAAATCCCCTCTAGTGCCTAACCCTAACCTCCCCCCTTGTGCCTAACCCTAACCTCCCCTCTAGTGTTTAACCCTAACCCTCCCCCTAGTGCCTAACCATAACCTCCCCCCTAGTGCCTAACCCTTACCTCCCCCCTAGTGCCTAACCCTAACCCTCCCCCTAGTGCCTAACCCTAACCCTCCCCCTAGTGCCTAACCTCCCCTCTAATGCCTAACCCTAACCTCCTCATAGTGCCTAACCCTAACCCTCCCCCCTATGCCTAACTCTAACCTCCCCTCTAGTGCCTAACCCTAACCTCCCCCCTTGTGCCTAACCCTAACCTCCCCTCTAGTGCCTAACCCTAACCTTCCCCCTAGTGCCTAACCCTAACCTCCCCACTAGTGCCTAACCCTAACCTTCCCCCTAGTGCCTAAGCCTAACCTCCCCTCTAGTGCCTAACTCTAACCTCCCCTCTAGTGCCTAACCCTAACCTTCCCCTAGTGCCTAACACTAACATCTCCCTAGTGCCTAACCCTAACCTTCCCCCTAGTGCCTATCCCAACCTCTCCCCCTAGTGCCTAACCCTAACCTCCCCCCTAGTGCCTAACCCTAACCTTCCCCTAGTGCCTAACCCTAACATCTCCCTAGTGCCTAACCCTAACCTTCCCCCTAGTGCCTATCCCTAACCTCTCCCCCTAGTGCCTAACCCTAACCTCCCCCCTAGTGCCTAACCCTAACCTTCCCCCTAGTGCCTAAGCTTAACCTCCCCCCTAGTGCCTAACCCTAACCTTCCCCCTAGTGCCTAAGCCTAACCTCCCCTCTAGTGCCTAACCCTAACCTCCCCTCTAGTGCCTAACCGTAACCTTCCCCTAGTGCCTAACCCTAACCTCCCCTCTAGTGCCTAACCCTAACCTCCCCTCTAGTGCCTAACCCTAACCTCCCCTCTAGTGCCTAACCCTAACCTTCCCCTAGTGCCTAACCCTAGCATCTCCCTAGTGCCTAACCCTAACATCTCCCTAGTGCCTAACCCTAACCCTCCCCTCTAGTGCCTAACCCCCCCTTACCCTACCCTAACCCTCCCGTTGATGCCTAACCCTAAGTCCCTCCGGGGGTTCCTAAGACACCCTGTTTTCCTTCGTTTGGTATGCCGGGTGTCGGGATTTGACGTATATCATTAGTCCCAAGTCGGGCTTGCAGTGTCGCCCGCCAGTATCCAGACTGCATCCCCTTTGTACATATGGGGTATGCGGTAAAACCAACGAAAACAGCGTTTGCCGGGTTTTACTGCATTTACCTCTTTTGTACATCCCGCCCCAAGCATCAGCATGTTTTTACTCCACCCTCCATCCTAGCCTGGCCATACTGCTCTTTACACTAAGTACACTACAGTATATAGAATAACCCACAGACGTCCCAATACAAGTTAAACTAAATGGGCCTGATTCTGAGTTGGGAGTAAAACAATAAAGGAAGTAACTTTGCATTTAGAACAAACCTTGCTGCAATGCAAGCAGTGCATATACACTTATTGCTTCTGCATGAAGTCCACAAATACTGGGCAGCTTTATTCTTACACTGCACTTTACATCTGAGGGCCTAATTCAGCTTGGATTGCAGTTGCTAATACGAATGCAATCGGCCGATTGTTGCATACTGCGCATTCATCGCAGTGTGTGAACCGGCCAGTGCGATCGGTGCAGTGACTACGCAGACCCATCGCAGAGTGATTGACAGGAAGTGCCGGGATTCAGGTAAATGTTTTTTTTTATTATTTATTACGTGTGTGTGTACTGTGGGAGGGGGGGGGACACTACTGGGGGCACTACAAGGGGGGGCACCACTACCGGGGACACTACAAGGGGGGGAACACTACTGGGGACACTACAAGGGGGATTACTACTGGGGGCAAACAAGGGGGGGCTACTACTGGGTGCATTACAAGGGAGGATTACTACTGGGGGCATTACAAGGGGGAGAGCACTACTGGGGGCACTACGAGGGGGAAAGCACTACTGGGGGCACTACAAGGGGAGGCTACTACTGGGGGCACTACGAGGGGGAGAGCACTACTGGGGGCACTACAAGTGGGATGGGCTGCTACTGGGGAAACTACAAAGGGGGAGACTACTACTGGGGGCACTACAAGGGGGAGAGCACTACTGGGGGTACTACAAAGGGGAGAGCATTACTGGGGCATTACAAAGGGGGGACTACTACTGGGGCATTACAAAGGGGGGACTACTACTGAGGGCATTACAAAGGGGGGACTACTACTGGGGGCACTACAAGGGCGGGACTACTACTGGGGGCACTACAAGGGGGGGACTACTACTGGGGGCACTACAAGGGGGGGACTACTACTGGGGGCACTACAAGGGGGGGACTACTACTGGGGGCACTACAAGGGGGGGACTACTACTGGGGGCACTACAAGGGGGGGACTACTACTGGGGGCACTGCATAGGGGGTACCACTACTGGGGGAACTTAATAAGGGGCTTACTACTGGGGGCACAAGGGGCACTGCACAGGGGGGACCACTACTGGGGGCACTGTATAAGGGGCACTGCATAGGAGGATCAATACTGGTGGCCTGTATAAGGGGGTCCTCTCCTGGGGCACAAGGGGTACTGCATATGGGCACCACTACAGGGGGCTGCCCCATATCGTTATTTTTACTTTACATTAATCCCATATGGACCCGCCTCCTCCCTGGAACACTTGAGGGGGGCCCTAAGCACGCACATGCTCCGGGCACCCTGGCTACTCGCTACTCCTCTGCCAGGGCCACCTGCATGCATTTGCCCCCCAGGCTAACAGTTGCCAACCAGCCCCTGCCTCCCATATATAACCCCTCTGCACCAGGGGAGGGAATAGTGAGTGAAAACAATCCTTGGACCCCCATCCCTCCAATGCAAAGATTATCTACACATGTATATTAATAGAAAGATACAGAGACATATAGACATCACATATATGAACATACAAACAGGGCACATACCGGTGTACACCTACATGTGAGATTGCCCAGCTTATACTGTAACTGTATTGCACAGACTTTCTCCTGCTAGGCCTGTTCTTTGTTAGGCTAGTAGTGTAGTGTAGGTGGAAAGAAACCAGTGGGCAATTGCCCCGAGAAGTGTTTTGTGTAGACTGACTCACACAATTACTCACAACAGTATGGAGCAGCTCCTGCTCCTCTTCTTCAGGCTCAGAGTCATCATGGTCATCATCCAGTTCTCAGGGGATGGGGCGTATGATGTACGTCTCATCCCCCAGCGTCTCTAGCGCTGGGGCTGACATAAGTGGAGGAGGGGAGCCAGCAGGTAGGGGGCAGGGTACCACTGAGGACAGACGTTCGAACCGCTCATCTATGCATTACAGGGACTGTCTTTGTGGCAGTGCCCAGCAATTCTTTTAAATAAGACAGTGGCTGGCTGAGCATTGTGGGCTGGGGTGGGTGCACTGCCCTGGCTTTGGACCCTCTTCATGACTACAGGCCCCAGTGCTATGCACCAGCTGCACCACCGGTAGTTCTGCCCCTGCTCAGCACATACCCCCCCCTGCAGTGCCCTTGGTTTTGCCAATGTACAATGTTACTGTCTGTAGCTTTTTTTTTGCTCCAAATTCAGAATCGGCCCCAATGTGTGATAAATACTGAGTTTTGTGACAAAGCCCAATTTGCACTTATCAGTAAATCACATCTTGTCTTCAGCACTTTCCTACTTTCACATATTCAGACTCATTTACAAGAAATACTGTGACATAATGGCATAGGGATAATTGTCCTTCTCCGGTCAGTGTTTTAGGGATAATAATCTGATGATGGACTAATGGTAACAGGCCGGGTTGTATTATGCTATTTGTACCGCTAATGGCTCAGTAATAGGCGCGACATTTGTGTCGTTACACTATGTATAACGCACCCAGATAATTGTATTGTAGTCACAGCTCAGCTAATAGCACCCAGGCACCTGCTCAGGGAGGTGGGAAATTTGGGGAGAGGACACATTCAGAGTCCGATTTCCATCATCTCAATGAGTCTTAATAAGGTCATTACATGAAATATAGTAGCTGGAGGAGGATTAATGCAGAGAGAAGGCTTTCTGTACTGGAGGACTCCACCCTTTAACTCCACACACACCGGAGCTGGATGTTTGGCCACCTGGGGGTAAAGTTACTAAAGTTTGATTAGAGATTCATTTTTATGAATCTCTGAAATCTCTGAGATCGAATTGAACTTGAACAGCAAAATCCCTTAGCAAATCTCTAATTTACTAAGAATGTTTTGCTTTCCATTTTCAACTCGAATTTCAGTTTAAGAAGGGATTTGCTGTTCGATTTTGCATGTTCATGTCCAAATCGAACAGCAAATCCCACTCCAAAATGAACTTCAAAGCCCCAAATGAATAGAACTGCTTCATGCTTTCGTGAGCAGTTTGTTTTGACAAAGATACATGCATACATCAGTGAGATGCATGCATGTATCTTACTGTAAAAAGCTTGTAAAGGGTTAATGTTTAACAAAAAAATTACGTGGGGTCCCCCCCTAAATACACAACCAGCCCCAGACTTTTCATAGCCAGTCTTGGTTGTGTAAGTACAGGGAAAAAATTGCGTAAGGTTCCCCTGTACTTAGCACAACCAGCACCAGGCTCAGATCCGGACCTGGTTCTGGAATTTCAGGGGAAAAAATGCGTAGGGTTCCCCTGTAATTTCTACAACCAGCCAGGGAAACCCTATCACCGGGTTCCCCAGCTGAAACATTACTCCTGACCCCCAACAAAGGGCTCCCCCTCTCCAGGGCACCCTAGGCCTAGGCTGATGTGAGTGAGTGGTGAGTGACAGGTTGATAGTGTAAAAATAGAATAGTAAACATTGTCTTTACGAGCAGAACAGCAGGTTCCAGCAAGCCTCCTCCGCATGCTGGTACTTGGAGAACCACAAGTACCAGCATGCGGAGCATTAAGGGCCCACTGGTACCTGTAATTCACCTGTAAAAAAATGTTTAAATAAACACAATACACACACACCGTGACAGTATAGTTTTAGTACATACAGACATACACACACACATACTCACCTACATTTCCTGGACTGGTCCTCTTCTCCTTGTAGGTATCCTAGGTCTTCATAAAATAAAAAAATGAGAAAACCCGACCCATGCAACAGGTAATCATGATGGTTGTTACCTCCCAAATGAAGAGCTCAGACACGGCTTTTCCTTTTGTAGGGCTGTGTCTGAGCAATCATTGGCTGAGAGAGGTAAGCACCCACCTCTCTCAGCCAATGAGAGGCTCCCACCATTGTAATCAATGGTGGGAGCTGCAGAATCACCTCTAGTAACCCTGCGGCTCTCAACATTGACTTGGCCCTTAATGCCCCACATGCTGGTACTTGTGGTTCTCCAAGTGCTAGAATGTGGGGGAGGCTTGCTGGGACCTGCAGTTCTACTTGTAAAGACAATGGCCCTCATTCAGAGCCGTACGCTCTGAATGAGGGCCGGGCTCCATTTTCATGGAGCGTCCTCCTGGACGCTCGTATAGCTGTGGGTCACCACCCACAGGCTATACGAGCGTGCATTGTGATGGTCGCAATGGTCGAGACCATCGCGACCATCGAATTTGCGAGCCGGAGCCTGCGGTTGAGGTTTTCAACCGCAAGCTCCGGAGTGATTTTGGCTCTATCAGAGCCAAAATCACTCCCACTGACATCACTAGTGATGTCAGTGGGCCGGCTTCTGACGGGAGGCGTACCCGTGGGAACGCCCCCGGCACGCCCACCAAAGGGGGCGTGCTGTCAATCAACATTGACAGCACGCCCCCTTTGATCGGACACAACGAGCGAAGGACTTTCCTTCGCTCGTCGCGTCTGGCGCATGCGCACGACGGAGTTCCCTCCGTCGTGCGCATGCTCAGTCCATAACATCGACCCACTTGCGAGCGGACAGCCGCTCGCGAGTGGGTCTGAATCAGGCCCAATGTTTACTATTCTTTTTTCACACTACACTTACACTATCAATCTGCACACCCACCACACATGGGTGGCGGGGATAGCCCCGGGCTATCAGCCTAGGCCTGGGGTGCCCTGGAGAGGGGGACCCCTTTATTGGGGGGTCCCCAACTCCCCAAAGATCCCCGGCCTGGGCTGACTAATGGTCAGGAGTAATGTTTCGGCTGGGGATTCTGGTGATAGGGTTTCCCTGGCTGTGACATTACCCCACCCCGCTAGACAGGGACCGGTGCTGGTTGTGGAAATTAAAGGGGAACCCTACACATTTTTTCCCCTGTAATTCCAGAACCAGGACTGGATCAGAGCTCTTATTGAAAAGAGCTGTCCTTTGCTAAAATCATCATGCATATTGGCGTTACTAAACGGCGGTATGTATGCGATGATTGGCAGAATGCATTGCTTCCAAAATGCAATGCTTGGTGCATCCCACCCTGTTTCTTATATATTATAGTTTGATTTTCCATGCTTCCATTGTGGGAGCGGATAGTTCCATGTGTAAAGGTGCCCACACACACACCGATGTCCTCACGATACGATTTTATGGCCAATTTCCTCATGAACTTTCATGGGAGCTCCCTTGCCGTCGTGATCACGATTTTGGAAAAAGACACCCAATCTGTGTTACGATCTCACGATCTATCGGATCGTACGTATTGCGAGATTGGCCATAACAAATCGTGAGTAAAAAAAAAAAAAAAAAACAGGCTCTTGACTATTGGTGGGAAATTTAAATAGCCATAACAATGGGAGGGGCTATCTTGGGAGTATAAAGAGCAGGCACCCTTTAAAATCTGTGTACATTCTGCTCTGCTACTAGATGAGGCTAGGTGTATTCCTGCTGAATACACACATTGCACAAGTATACATTGTGGCCCCGGCTTCCAGTAATGTGTACTTGTGCCATGTGTGTAGTGACCTTGTCCAAATGGCGTCATCACCACCCTATCCCATGCAGCAAGCACCTATTAGAATTCATAAAATTTGGTGACATTAAAAGCAAGAAAAAATTTACATCTCTGTATATTGGGGCGACTCATCTGCTGCATCCAGCAGTGCATTATACAAGGTGGTGCTGGTGCTTGGGGTGCTTGGTGGGGGAGTAATATCTAATTGGGCAGGGGGGGGCCGACATACCTATTTGGGGCAGGGGAAAATAGCATTGGATCTGGAATGTATGTAGAATTTGAGATATTTTTGCTCATACAGCGACTCAACAGGTTTAACCTTAAAAAATGTCTTTGGATATCTGTATCCAGATTTCTCAATGTGCTGTTCACATGAGCTGTGAAATCATCTATTGCATCTGGGGGTTTCTGCAGCAGCCGTTCTGCGTTTTGTAAAAATTTGTCCTCACGTTCAGTAAGATTCTCCTTTCTCCCTTGTTTTTTTTCTTTTTTTGGGGTTGTTGAGAAGATGAGGGTCCAGGTGGAAGTTGAGTTTCCACTTGTGTGCTATTCTCTGGATCACTGTCACCACCGAGCAGACTGAGGTCCGGTGTGGATGCTAAATCAGGGTCTTGGGTGGGAGTCTATATAGGGAAAAAAGATATAAAAAATATTATAGTCATGTTTTAACCCCTTTTTTACTATTTTTACAGTTTCCTAACACTGTGGAGGAGTGGACCAGCATCGCGGAAGATTTTGAACAACGTTGGAATTTCCCTAACTGCAGAGGAGCCATCGAAGGGAAACACATCCGCATCAACCCACCTGCCAACACCGGATCATATTACTACAACTACAAAGGATTCTTCAGCATCGTTCTCATGGCAGTGGTGAATGCCAACTACGAATTTCTGTTTGTGAATGTCGGCAAGAATGGGCGTGCTTCGGATGGTGGGTACTTCAAAAAGACGGCTTTCTACCAGAGAATCGCCAACAAAACCCTCAAACCCTCAACCTGCCCTCACTGGACCAGACAAAGCACGTCCTAAATTATGTTTTCGTTGCAGAGGAGGCTTTTGCATTACATGAACATGTGATGAAGCCATTTGCACACAGGGGCCTGACCAGAGAGAAAAGGATATACAACTACCGTCTATCCCGGGCACGGCGCATTGTGGAAAATGCGTTTGGAATAATGAGCAACCGCTTCCGCATTTTCCACACCACCATCAATCTACATGTGGAGAAGATAGACTGGGTCGTGATGGCGTGCTGTGTGCTGCACAACTTTCTGCGAAGAAAATCTACTCAACGAGGACCAGTCCCAGCTAGACCAGAAGATGTAGGACTCCTGGAGGACATTGAACATTTGATATCTGTGTCTGCACCACCAACTACAACAACATCCGCCGCACGTGCCAAAGAAGTGAGGGAGGAGTACATGACCTATTTCAATGGACCAGGTGCTGTACCATGGCAGGAGGACTGTCTGTGAACTACTGACTAAATTGGACATTTGGGGTTTAACAACAAAAACATTAAGGATTTTGGTTTAAACTGTGTCACTACTTACCAAGACTTCTGCAACCTCCTCATCTCCCTCACGCTTAGACATCAAGATGATTGATTCCCTTTGAGGCTCTTGTTCACTGATGAATGACATCATTTGGTAGTACCACAGTGCAGGAGTATATATTTCATCTGTGGCCGCTCCTGATTTTTTGGAGTCATCCACCTTCTTTTTTTCTTTGATGTACACTGTCCTGAGATTTTGAATCTTTTGCCGAACAGTTTTCAGGTCTACATCAGATATGTATTGTTTCGTATACACCAAAAGTTCCTCTAGTGCGGCCAACTTGTGCGATTAATTGTGGTACTTCCGAGAACTGATCTTCTACAGACACTCTTTTGAGTGCAGGATTTCAATGAATCCTGTAATGAATTCACGTTCTGAATCCATGGACATTATCTATGAATAAGAAAAAAAAGGACATTTAAATATTTGTGTATATAGTTTTGTTAAATGTAATGTTGTTATAGTTCACATTTTTAATGTTTTAATATTTTTTTTTTTACAGGTTTTTAAAGGTTTGTTATGGTATTCTAATCGTGTTTTCTTTTACAGGAATGTTATGTGTTTATTGCTTGGTAATACAATGTTTTTCTTTGTTTGACAGTATGGGTTTTCCACCTTTGGGCCTGTCATTGTGGTAGAACTACAGATCCCAGGATGCCCTAAAAACAGTTTCAAAGGTGGGTGGCAGGTCATCCTGGGATCTGTAGCTCCACAACAGCTGGAGACCGAAAGGTAGAAGACCCCCAGCTTTAAATAATGTGTGTTTTTAAATGTAATGTATGGTGATTTTTTTGTAAAATACGTGTTTATTTATTTATTTTTTTGATGTATTACATTGGTGGGCAGTGGGGGAGCTTAATGCATAGCCCAGCCACTGCCCACCTCAATATGGCGGGTGGTGGCTGGGTCATGCATTTATTACCTGGGGGCACACATTGGTGGGCATTGGGGGAGCTTAATGCATGACCCAGCCACCGCCTGCCTCAATACGGCTGGCGGTGGCTGGGTCATGCATTTATTACCTGGGGGCACACATTGGTGGGCAGTGTGGTTGCATTTAAACTATACAAATACTCACCAAATATCCAACAAAACAACACTTCAGTGTGCAGGCTCCCAAAGTGCGACTGTCTTGCTCCATACACGATGCTGCACAAGATGGCGATGGGGCATGTCCAGGCTTCTGTCAGTCAAATTCCGCATTGTGTGATGAATCGTATGATTCATCGAGAGGGAAAAAACCCTCACGATCTGCTTCCATCGTGTTCATAGTTGGCTAATCTGCCCTACAGCATGGCAGATCAGAAGATGCGATATACGACGAGCGGGGACGCGCATCGGCATCGTGCTCGTGAGTATAAACTCACGATTTGTACTTTTTTTTACCCGATTTGTCGTCACAATTCGTCGAAATCGGCCAAACGTGTAAAATGTCGCTATATGTGTGGGCACCTTAAGGTGTCTGACTGTCAAGTCAGAGGTGATGGGTTTGAGTCCCAGGTATGACACCGTATTGAAATGCGGGCGGTCATAATGATCTGTGTAGAGCTTCTTTATAGATGGGTTTGCCCTCATGTTTAAACTTCTATTTGCTGTCGATTTTGAAGTGCAAAATCTGACTGACATCTGTGTGAGGTTTCAATTGAAGTTGACACCCGACCACTGATAAATATGCAGATTTTGCGGTCGAAAATCCTGTCCATGTCAGTCAGTTTTAATTTGTTTTAAAATCTATATAAAACTGACCTTTAGTAAATGTACCCCGAAATTTACAGATGGGCGTGGCTTGGCCCCAGAAATAACTACAATTATTAACATTGAGGGGCTGTGTCTGAGCCGGAATCAGCCACGTCTGCCTGCATCTTTTCTCGCTGTAGTGTCTGTGACTTTACGGTAATGCTGCAACAAAGCCCACCCCTGGCGCACAGCCGTGTGTCCGAATGCGTGAGGACTGAGACGCCACTGCTAGGTGCAGATACTCCGTCTGAGTGCGGCCTCCTATGTGAGCGATGACGCATTTATGTACGCAACCGCTTACAGTGACACTCCCATAAATGGCCGTAAGGCGCACCATCTCCATGTGTCTGATTAGTCAGCCCCCTGTCACCATCCAATATATGTCAGAAACATTCTAGATACTATGCATCAGTACTGCGACTCCATGCGCTAACAATCAGGACGCCTGCGCAGTGACGTAAACGTATGCGCAGTATCAAAACATTGCTCTGCTGCGTCCGACATCGGCAGCGCGAGAGACTCAGAATCAGGCCCTTTGTTAAGGGCAAGCTTTGCGGATCGGCCACGTAATCTTCACTGTGCGCTAAAGCAGGGCAGAATACAGAAGAAAAGTCATTTACAATGGTTCCCTTCTGCAGACGCGGCCGGCAGAGAACGCCCTGCACAATACAGACACTTCAGAATCATTTGTCTTTCTTGTAAATCTTTCCCTGGGACACGATTACTAATGTCTGGTAAGTTCGGTCCTTTCACTAGACAGCAGGAGATTTATGGCATTATGGAAAGTAAAAGTGAGTACGATGAGAGCCATCCGCAGCGGCTGAATCTTGTTGTTATAAATCGCTGCTGGAACACCGCATTCCCCACCGACTCGTTCAGAAAATGTGAGTAAATGCCGTGCTCTCCAGTCCCCCCAGGTCCAACACTTTATGTGAAGCTAAACTTACTTTTAACTGGGACTGAGCTCCAGGGACTAATCCAGATGATTAAAGCAGCTGGTTTAGGACTTTGATATTCAGGTATTTGTGCTCCTCATTTAGGAGAGTGTTTCTGACAGCGCAGATTACGTATCGGGATGTGCAGAGTTATTCTCTATAGTTATTTATCTCACTAGTGACTGTAAGGCTAGGATAGATAAGCACAGGCTGCAGCCAGTTATACTGTATGTACATTATTGCCCTCATTGCAGCCACAGCACCTGTATGTTGTCTAGAGGTGCGCAGTTCAGTTCTTAGGGTTCCAAATCAAATTGAGTCCCAGTTCAGAATCACTTTGGGGTTCCGAGTCAAACCGAATCCTGGTTCGGTTCTGTAGTCAGTTCGGAACTCGGATTTAAAAACAGAACATGGGTTTTGGACTTCATGTAAACAGGCCCAAATGACATGATTTTATCTGTTTATTGATTTTAAGGAACCCAAATCCGAAACAAAACCGAAACAGAAACAAAACACTTGGATGGTTTTGCCAAAACCAGAACACAATGACGAATTAGAACCAACACAAAGGGTCCACACACATCTCTAATATTGTCCCGGCGCAGCTGTAATGCTAACTACTGACACCTGCAGGTCATCAAGTAGAACTAGGACAGTTGTGGTCATTAGCGCCTCCCTGTGTTCACTGGTGCCACGTTGCTCCCAGGTCTTGAACTTGCAGCTACAGTATAGGGACACAGGGGGTCATTCAGACCCGGTCGCAAGCATTGATAGCTCGCAACCAGGTCGATGTTCCCCCACTGGGCATGCGCACGTCGGAGCAGGCTCCGACGTGCGCATGCGCAAGATCCGGCTAGCGACGGGTGCTCGGTCGATAGGGATCTCGCTCCAAAGGGGGCGAGCTGTCGATGGTGAGTGACAGCTTGCCCCGTTTGGGAGGTGGGCAGGGGGCGTGGCCGGCCAAATGGAGGCATTCCCGAAGGAACGCCTGCCATTTGGGGGCGGCCCCACTGACATCAGCAGTGATATCAGTGGGGAGCTTCCTGCTCGGTCAGACCTGGAAGCTCCCTGGGGCTTGCGAGTGCCGAGACCCAACCTTAGAGTCTCATCGCAAGCCCCGATGGTCGCGATGGTCTTGACCATTGCGACCATCACCCTGGGTGGTAACCCACAGCTTAGCGATCAACCAAGAGGTGGCACTACAAGATGCAAGCGGCCGCCCTCATTCAGAGCGACCGATTGCATCTAACGACCACCTCTGAATGAGGTCCAGAGTCCCAAGTGACTGTAGCTGCCATCAGCTGCGGAATCTTGATTTACTACCCTATGCTAATACAAGTTTCGGTTCAACCAACAGGGGAATTGTGTATGTGCGAGTGGAACCTGTGCCGCCCATTGAATTTATGCCGGCTGCCGCATTAGTATTGACACTTGCACTAGCCCTATGCAAGGTGCTAGAGAGCCACCAAAAACAGACTTCCACTCCCCATGTGCATAACTCAGAATCACACAGAACTTTACATAATTCCCATGGCACTACCACAAGTCAGGGTGGATTAATGCAATCGCATTGCTACTGCCCAGTGTCCACCCCAAAATGCCCTATTCCACAAAAAGACTGATTTGGCCAAGTTCCTACAAACTCGGAAAAAAAAAAACATATGGAAAGATGCGTAAATCTGTATCTGCGCATGTGCTGTGTGCAAAAACATTATGCCACTTGTGTCCATTAATAGAGATGAGTGTGACTCAGATTCATCCACATAGCTGCTGAGTGATGTGGCTTTAGCATGTGCACAGCACAAGGGGAACGGAGGTCCAAGAAGCAGGGCAAATTCACTGAGACCAGTAACTGACGCACCTTATATCAGCCTCTCACAGGTGCATTTATTGTCACTCACAATCAATGTTGCCAATTAGCTTCTGTCCACCAGACAAAAGCCAGGAACCTAGGGCACACATAGGACCTCATTCAGAGCCGCTCACAAAAAGCAAGCGCTTGCTCTGAATGAGGGCGGACGCTTTTTTTTTTTAGCCGTCCTCCTGGCCGCTCGCTAAGCTGTGGGTGACCACCCACAGCTTTTGCGAGCGGCCAGGTGATGGTCACAATGGTCGCGACCATCAGGCTTGTGACGAGACTCTTGTGGTAGAGCCTCATCTGACGCAAGCCCCAGTGAGCTTCCTGATCTAATAGAGCAGGAAGCTCACTACTGACATCATGAGTGATGTCAGTAGGGCCGCCCACAAATGGAAGGCTTTCCTTCAGGAATGCCTCCATTTGTCCAGCCACCCCCCCTCCCCGCCTACAAAATGGGGCGAGCTGTTGATCAACATCAACAGCTGCCCCGTTTGTAGCGAGCCCCGGAGCGAGTGAATTTCTCACTCGCTCCGGGGCTTGCGCACGTGTGCAGCATGCATGGCGCGTGCGCAGTGCCCCACCATCGACCTGCTTGCGAGTGCATATCGCTTGCGAACAGGTCTGAATGATATCTCCCATTTACAACTTTTGCTGTGCTCTTAGCCCATAGCCCCTCTCTTGTTTAGCACATAGCCCCTCTCTTGTTTAGCCCATAGCCCCTCTCTTGTTTAGCACATAGCCCCTCTCTTGTTTTCACCTGCAGGAAAGTTAAAGCCCACTTAATTGCCAATGCTTCTTTTTTCAATAGTGGAATAGTTTATCTCATGAATATTTAATTTTCTACTTAAATAAGTAAGAGAATGCTCTTCAACTTCTTTTTTCTAAGACAGAAACGCACCTAGTCTTACATCCGATGCACCTGTTTGCACCGCAAACTCATGTTTCAAGTTAGGAGGCATCAAGTCTGGTTGGGCAGACAGTGCTACTTTCAATGCCTGAAAAGCCTTTTCTGTCTCAGGATTCCATATAACCCCAACTGACTGTTTGCCCTTGGTAAGGTCTGTCAAAGGACAACAATGGTAGTAAAATTGGTTATATGTCTTCTATAATACCATGTGATACCTAAGAAAGCTATCACCTGCTTTTTATTCATGGCTCATGGCCAGTTTTGCATTGCCTCCATTTTATAAAGTTGGGGCTTTAGCAAGCCTCTACCTATTATGTATCCAAGATCCTTCACTTCTTCCATTCCTACTGTAAGCAACACTTTTTTGGGGGGTTGGCTGCCAATCCTGAATCATGTATGGAGTCCAACACTGCTTGCACCCAGGGCAAGTGAGACTGCCAATCAGGGATATAAATGACTACAGCTTTGAGATAAGCAGCATCATACTATCTATGGGGCCTTAGAAATGTATTCATCATACTCTGAAAGGAGTTGGGTGCCCCATGTAACCCAAAAGGCAACATCTTGTATTTTAATAGCCCCTTCTGTAAAGTAAAAGCTGTCTTTTCTTTTGCAATGTCTGTCAACGGCACTTGTCACTACCATTTGGTTAAGTTTAGAGTGGTTAGGTTTTGTGCTGTTCCCAGCCTCCCAATAAGTTCACCCACAAAGCATTGGGTAGGCATCAAATTTAGGCTCATTATTCAATTTATGTAAATCATTGCAGAAGTGTAAGGTCCCATTAGTTTTCAGTATGAGTACAATGGGACTTGAATACTCACGGTGACTCTTCCATTATGTCTAATTCCAACAATTATTTAATTTCTTTAAACACCGATTCCAGTTGGGCTTCTGGTATCCTCTAGGGCTTTAGGTTAACCTTAACTCCAGGTTCAGTGATTCTATAATGTGTAATGACTGTTGTTTTACCAGGTATGTCAGAAAGCAAATCTCTAATTCATACAAGAAATGATTTAACCTCATGATGTTAAATAGTGAAGCGGGTTTTAGCTATTGTTACTATGGGAGCCAAAGGTACTGCAGTTACCAAAGGGACCAGGATGGCTGACAGAGCTACTCTGTCCTTCCAAGATTTTATAAGATATATGTGGTAGATCTGTTTTTGCTTTCTTTTCCCAGGCTGGTACACTATAATTAACATCACCCACTTTTTCTAGGATTTCAAAGGGTCCTTGCCACTTGGCCAAAAAATTACTTTCTACCATGGGAACCAATATAATTACTCTGTCCCAAGGAAAAGGTGCATAATTGGGTAATATGATTGTACAACCTCTGTTGTGCCTGTTCCAAGTGCTCTATCACTATCAGCACCACTGGAGCTATTCTGTCCTGCACCTGAGAAACATACTCAATAACCATCTTACAAGGATTGGAATGCCCCTCCAATGTCTCTTTTGCAATATCCAGCAATCCTCCTGGGCATCCCCAATAGAGCAAATCAATATGCGAGAACCCCGTGGAAGATTGTGGAACCTCTCTTATGGCCAGCAATAAATAGGGTAACAAGGTAACAAATAATCCCTAAACTTAGTGACAGAGCAGCATCACAAACACACGGCAGTTTAACAGAATATAGCACACCTATGAAACATTGCGGCACAGCACTGGCAGATAGGATGGCAGTTTAGTAAACTATATGACCCCATAGAAATAATGTTTTTATTAATGAAGAACTAGATCAGAGAACCGAGGGCAGTATAGGGAAATGGAGGTGGAGTATGTAGTGAAAGGCAGGTAAAGGATTGATTGATTTTAAATAAAATTAATAAAATTTAACATGTGGAGCAAATTATTAAACCAAAACCAACCAAATGTGAGTTTTCATTCTGCAATTGCAAACTGATCCATACAGAAAATCAGAGGCTTCAGAAGTAATTCAAATGATCTTGCACCAGGCAGAAGACCATCAATAACGTATTTAAAAAAATACATCCCATTATGAAAAGAAATCGGTGCACAATGGAATAGTCCTTGGTGGGTCCCTCCCACCCACCCTTATGTTATTTTGAACACAATACACAACACAGTGCCACACAGCGCTCCTAGTAAATGGCACCATCATGATGTTATTTTTAATACAGTGCCTAAACAAACATCAATTTTATTTTAATATTTTTAACAGAGTGCCTGAACACACTACACAGTACCTCACGGTGCTGCTAGTAATGGCACCCTAATGACATTATTTCTTAACACAGTGCCTGATCACACAACACAGTGCCTCACAGTGCTCCTAGTAATAGCACCCTAATTATATTTTTAATACAGTTCCTGAACACAGGACAGCTTTATTTAATATTTTTTTACACAGTGCCTGAACACACAACACAGTGCCTCACTGCACTACTAGTATCGGCACTCTAATGACTTTATTTTTTAACAGAGTGCCTGAACACACAACACAGTGTCTTACAGCGCTTCTATTAATGGCACCCAGATACATTATTTTATAACACATTGCCTGAACACAAAATGCATTGCCTCACAGCGCTCCTAGTAATGGCAACCTAAGGATGTTATTTTTTAGAACAGTGCCTGAACACCACAGTTTTACTTTAATATTTTTTAATACAAGTGCCTAAACACACAACACAGTGCATCATAGCACTCCTAGTAATGGCACCCTAATGGCTTTTTTTAAAAACAGTGTACACAACTGTTTTATTTGAAAATATCTTAACACAGTGCCTGAAGAACACACAGTGTGGTCCTAATGGCTTGTTCTTTTTAACACAGTGCCTCACAGTGCTGCTACAGTATGGTGTTTTTTTCTTTTTTATAACACAGCACCCCTTTAACACAGTACTCCTAATGGCATTTTTTTTTTTAATAACACAGTGCCCCTTTAACACAGTGCTCCTAATGGTAGTTTTTAGTGAACACTGCCTGGCCCTGAACACACAACACAGTGCCTCATAGTGCTGCAGCCCACAGTCCACACACTTCCCCTCCAACCTCCTGTGCAAAATGGCGCCTTATCACAAGGGAGGAACATTTCTATGTAAAAATGTAGGATGAGGCACAGTGGGAAGTGTATTACAAATGCCAGACAAATGTTGTGGCGCCATCTTGGACACATGTAAAATTGCTGAAAGCTGCTACAGCACTCAGGACAAGCACAGTGCATTTTAACCTAAAAGGTGTCACAAAGAACATATTTTACAGCATCACAACTGTGATATAATGGCTGTAAAAAGCACAAGTATAGGAACAAGAACTATAATGGGTTTCACCAAACTTAAAGGTGCACAAAACTACACAACATGGAAACATGGTATGGAAATGCAACTTTGGCGGGAGAGACTATGGAAAGTGACAGAAGATCCTGGTGACAGTTCAAGCCCAGATAAGGAAGAGAGAGCCATGGGTATCATAGACTTAAGTGTGGAGCAATATGTGTACTCCATAATACATGAAAAAGTGTCATTTAGAGACACGTGGACTGCATTGCAATAGGCATATCAGGATGGAGGTCTCATGAGGAGAATAAACTTAAGCCGTATATTATATAAGACAAAGTAACATGAATGTAGAGGCATGATTGACTATATAGTCAATATAGATAGAATGATGTCTGTATCTCAGCAGATAGCATCTGTTGAGAAAATTGCAACTGCCATGCTTCAGAATCTAACACCAGAGATTGACTTCTTAGTCATAGCATTGGAAACAAATAGTGCAAAGTTTACAACAGACACAGTGAGAACAAAGCTATTGCAGTTCCAGGAATGTGTACCCTGTGAACCTAGTGCTGAGACAACTGCATTACAAGCAAAGACTGAATATTTTAGAAAAATTAAATTCAAGTTTAAGTGTTAGAATTGTCACAAGATAGGTCACAAGACAATTAACTGGAAACAAAGGTGGATCCAGTGCAGAGCCAGAAATGTGATGAGAAAGATCAGTCAGTCTTGAGTGTAACAGATGACCACAGAAAAGATTCATGGTGTATTGATTCAGGTGCAACAAGGCATTTGAGCTGCAATAAGAAGTGGTTAATTAAGACAAGTGAGTGTGATTCTATCACAATCAAAGGAATCTGCAATCAATTGCAGACAACCACTGAAGAAGGGACAATTCAAGCTTGATTGATGATTGGTTGAAGAACTAAAGTCACAGAAATCTGAAAAATATTCTATGTACCAGAATTAGAAACAAATCTTATTGTAATCAGTATCCTAGAGAAGAGAGACCACAGAGTTCAGTTCGCAAGAGATAAGTGCAGTGTGAGAAATAGAAGTGGGACAATCATCGTTACAGGCACAAGACACCAGCAATTGTATGTCCTTGATTACACAGCACTACTATACAATAATGAGTCACAGACATTAGAACTCTGGCATAGAAGATTTGGTCACTTCACATATGACAGTGTTCAGAAGCTTCAAAATGGGATGGTCACAGGAATGTCAGTGTATAGCACAGAGAAACACGTGTGTAAAAGCTGCAAATTTGGAAAACACAGTCACCAAAGTCAACCGGGCTAGGACACCACTTGAGATAGCACATTCAGTTGGTGTGTAGAACAATGGATGCAATGTCTGTTAGTGGATACAGATACTTTGTGACATTTATGGATGACTTCACAAGAATGACACACATTTACTTCATAAAGGAGAAATCTGACATACAAAGAAAATTGCAGAATACAAGAGACTCTTAGAGAACCAAACACGTTGCAGACTCAATGTCCTGAGAGCTGATAATGGAGTAAAATATCTCAACAAAGAAGTGAAGATATTCTTGGCAAGATATGGAATAGAGCATCATTTGGCCATTGCTTGTAGTCCAGAGAAAAATGGAGCTAGTAAATGAGCAAACTGTATACTAGCAGAGAAATCAAGGTGTAAGCTAAAGGACGTTAACTTACAGAAACAGTTTTGGGTGGAAGCCGGGTCCACAGTAGTCTACTTGGAGAACAATTCCCCAACAGTTGTCCTGAAGGACATAACATAAATTGAGGCCAGGTCAAAAGGGAAGCCAAGTGTAAAGCATCTGAGAACATTTGGAAGCACTGCTTAAGTCCATATACCAAAGGAAAGAAGACGCAAGCTACACTCAAAGTCATTAACTTGCATAATGTTTGGATATTGTTATGAGAGTAAAGGCTACAGATTGTGGAATCTAACTACAAGAAATCTTATCGAATCAGGGACGTTATATTTAAAGAACAATAATGTACAAGATGCATCATTGGACATACCAGCAGTATAGACAGTTCTAAACCAGAAACTACCAACGTAGGAGTTCAACTGCAACAAATGTCATACACTAGATCAAACATCGGTGAAGCCACTCAAAAGGCATGATAAAAACTTTGCAGGTATTGCATTTTGAGGTGCTAAAAGTAAAGACTGACTGGTGTGAATGGAAGTCTACTATAGGAAAATAAAATTTTATAAGAAACAGGAGTCAAGAGACAGTTGCTGAGGCCTATACTACCAAGAAAAATGACTTTGTTGAAGTTCTCAAATGGAAGGCCCAACCCAATCTGTTTGATTTCATGATGTTCTTTTGTGTGACTATCCCCACTTTTTAACAGATTGTTACAAAGAAGCTTCAATTAAAGATTTGTGTAATATAGAGAAGAGTGTAGCGAGGGGGGCTGTAAGTATAGGAGTGTGTTACTGCGCAGTCTCCAACAAAATGGCACCTCCAGGAAAGTTTCATTCCCTAATCAAGATGGTCACCAGTAGTGTATGTGCTCATGCACGGTACCATCTTGCCACTGTGACTGAGTGACATAGTGGAGGATTGACATCCTCATCTTAGCTCCAGAGACCTGTGACATTACCCCGCTACATCCATAATTCCAGACCCTGCACCGTTACCCTCAGAGAGGAGACTCACTGGCTGGTGACCTCTCTGCACACCTGCTCTGCTACTGGCTCCGCTCCATTGATCAATATATACAACAGTGAGGGAGGGATGTACTAAAGGGGTAAATGCGGTAAAACCCCATAAAATTTAGTTTTCGGGGGTTTTACCTAGGGATGTGCGCCGGACCATTTTTGCCGGATTTGGATTTGGTTCTAATTCATCGTCTGGCTTTGGATTTGGATTTGCCAAACTGCGGTGACTGGCTTTGGATTTGGATTTTTTTACAAAATTTGACAAAAAAAGCTAAAATCACATAAATTGGTCTGTTTTTTCTTCCTAGAGTATTATTAACCTCAATAACATTAATTTCCAGTCAATTTAGACCATATCACAGCTTATAATATTGTTTTCAACATTATTGGCCAAAGGTTGCAGTGAGCTGACTGGTTACTAAGCGACAAAGCAGCGGCACAACGACACAGACACCACAGTATAAAGCACATCTATGACACATTGCCACACAGCAGTGGCAGAAATGAAAAGTAGTGCACCCACCCAGTGGGGTACGGCCAGCAGAGTCACAGTATTTGTTTACATATTGGGCTACGGCCCAAGGAGTCACATTGCACAATCTTATTCACATTACACCGCACATAGGGCCTGATTCACATTACACCATAAAGTAGTGTCTCTTATTTATGTTACAACACACAGTAGTGCCCCTTTTACACAATGCCCACAGTAGTGACCCTTTTACACAATGCCCACAGTAGTGCCCCTTTTACACAATGCCCACAGTAGTGGTGTCCCTTACACAATGCCCCCAGCAGTGGTGCCCCCTATGCAGTCCCCTTAGTAGTAGGGTCCCCTATGCAGTGCCCCCAGTAGAATGCCCCCCAGTAGTATGCCCCCCATTAGCAGCCCCGCCAGTAGTATGCCCCCCATTAGCATGCCCCCCAGTAGTATGCCCCCCCAGTAGTATTGCCCCGCCAGTAGTATGGCCCCCCCAGTAGTAGGCTGCCCCAGTAGCAGGCCCCCCCAGTAGTAGGCTGCCCCAGTAGTAGCCCCCCCCTGTAGTATGGCCCCCCAGTAGCATGCCCCCCCCTGTAGTATGGCCCCCCCAGTAGTAGCCCCCCCAGTAGTAGGCCCCCAGTAGTAGGCTGCCCCAGTAGCAGGCCCCCCCCAGTAGTAGCCCCCCCCAGTAGCAGGCCCCCCCTGTAGTATGCCCCCCAGTAGTATGGCCCCCCCAGTAGCAGGCCCCTCAGTAGTATGGCCCCCCAGTAGCAGACCCCCCCAGTAGCAGACCCCCCCAGTAGTATAGCCCCCCAGTAGCAGCCCCCCCAGTAGTATGGCCCCCCCTGTAGTATGGCCCCCCAGTAGCAGGCCCCTCAGTAGTATGGCCCCCCAGTAGCAGACCCCCCCCAGTAGCAGACCACCCCAGTAGTATAGCCCCCCCAGTAGCAGGCCCCCCCAGTAGTATGGCCCCCCGCACCCCCAGTAGCAGACCCCCCTTACACAAGTAAAAAAAAAAAAAACTTACCTGTATCCCCGCTCCCGCGCTGTCCGCTCTGCTGTCACACGCTGAGGAGGGAGCCAGAAGATGGAGCTCATGTGTGAGCTCCAGCCGGCTCCCTCCGTGCAGCAGCCAATGAGAGTCTGTGTGACTCTCATTGGCTGCTATTACAAACACACAGCTGCCACTGGCGGCTGTGTGTCTGTGTAGGGCAGACCGCTATCACAGCGCTCTGCCCTACACAATAGGAGACCTGATGTCGGATTCTCTAGTGAGAATCCGACATCAGGCGGCCGCCGTTCGGCCCCGAACGGGGATCCGAGTCAGGCGGTGAACACCCGAACAGGGTTCGGGTGGACTCGGATCCCCAATGTTTGGAGCGGTTAGGATTCCACAGAATCCGAACCGCTCATCTCTAGTTTTACCACATCTTCAGGTGGCATTACCCAATAGAAGCTTATTGGCTTCTCTTTGGGATGCCTCCTCCAAGGGATCCAAATGGATCCACCCATCTCCCCCCGCGGCCCGCGAGCCTTCTGCACATGCGCAGAGGCACTTCTGGGTGTTATATCTGTAGGTCTCTTTGTCCAGTGACAGCTGTCCTTTGCGATATTCTAGGTACCCGATGACAGGTGGGATGTACTGCACAGTGGATGCAAGGCTTAGTACATCCCACCCTGAGTACGGCTGTACGTTCACTTTCTACCAATAGACCACATAGCCTGGTAAAGTTATCTGACTGGTCATTGCGAACACAATTAACTACTGGTGTGTACAGTATTCTGCTTATCATTAAGGCTGCACACAGATTCCCAACAATTGGAACTGCAAAACCGACATGTCCCCAACCTGTTAGCCAACCCCCCCCCCCAATTACCACCCAGAATGACCATTAAATGCCATGGCACTCCCTGCAATATCGATTTTGCCATAGCAGTAACCATCAGGACACATGCGCAGAGGGAAAGCTTCAGATACAGAATCACCCCCTGAGTGACCTCACCTGCTGGACTATTACAGACAGCTGCAGGAGACCAGCTTCCAGACCAGTGAGTGCCTCCTCGAGCCAGCCTTGTACCCCATTGTACTGTGCTGAAACCCACTTGGTACAGGCGGTTTGCCAGAATTAGGGTTCTTCTCCCTAAGATAAATAAACCCTTAATGGAGGAAACCACTGAATTGATCAGAATCTTCCCTAACATGTAGCTTGTTCTCTTCCCAGGCTCAGTTCAAGACGCAGAAGACGCTGACACCTCAGTGTAATGCATCAGGGCCGTAACCAGAGTAGTGCGGCAGGTGCCGTGGCACAGGGCACCGCAGGGCAGGGGGCGCTGTTTGTGCCTGTCAATTTTCCTGTTTATTATCATTCTCACTTGTAGCTTCCTCTTCTTTCATCCCCAGCATCTCCTGGCCTCCCCTATCTCTTCCCTGGCCCTTCCCCATGAGGCCATGGCCCTCTCTCAGGTGCACTATATTATGTCCCTATTTATCCCAAGCATCTCCTGGCCTCCCCTATCTCTTCCCTGGCCCTTCCCCATGAGGCCATGGCCCTCTCTCAGGTGCACTATATTATGTCCCTATTTATCCCCAGCATCTCCTGGCCTCTCCCATCTCTTCCCTGGCCCTTCCCCATGAGGCCATGGCCCTCTCTCAGGTGCACTATCTTATGTCCCTATTTATCCCAAGCATCTCCTGGCCTTCCCTATCTCTTCCCTGGCCCTTCCCCATGAGGCCATGGCCCTCTCTCAGGTGCACTATATTATGTCCCTATTTATCCCCAGCATCTCCTGGCCTCCCCTATCTCTTCCCTGGCCCTTCCCCATGAGGCCATGGCCCTCTCTCAGGTGCACTATATTATGCCCCTATTTATCCCCAGCATCTCCTGGCCTCCCCTATCTCTTCCCTGGCCCTTCCCCATGAGGCCATGGCCCTCTCTCAGGTGCACTATATTATGCCCCTATTTATCCCCAGCATCTCCTGGCCTCCCCTATCTCTTCCCTGGCCCTTCCCCATGAGGCCATGGCCCTCTCTCAGGTGCACTATATTATGTCCCTATTTATCCCCAGCATCTCCTGGCCTCCCCTATCTCTTCCCTGACCCTTCCCCATGAGGCCATGGCCCTCTCTCAGGTGCTCTATATTATGTTCCTATTTATCCCCAGCATCTCCTGGCCTCCCCTATCTCTTCCCTGGCCCTTCCCCATGGGGCCATGGCCCTCTCTCAGGTGCACTATATTATGTCCCTATTTATCCCCAGCATCTCCTGGCCTCCCCTATCTCTTCCCTGGCCCTTCCCCATGAGTCCATGGTCCTGGTTACTTATTTAAAAAATGGGGGGGGGCGTCAATGCTCTCTCTGGCACAGAGCACCAAAACGTCTAGTTACGGCTCTGCCGACAATTCATTATAGATGTAAATTAGCAATTCACAAATTCTGTTGAATAACTACAGTAAATCATAATGAATAGCGAAGCCTTTGTATAAGTGTAACACATGGCGACACTTCTTGTACATCCACATTTGTCTATTTCACACGTCTACACTTACAATGGGATTTTATGAATATTATTTTTTCTGTCTGTGTCTCATGAAAGGAAATATTTAGGTTAAAGGCTCTGGGGTCTTTTTTATTTATTGGTATTATAGAAAGAATGAGGCCATGTTGGATATTTCAGGAATGTATGTAGAGGTGAAATGTTTTCATAAATATATATAATAATGGTTGTATATTTATACTGAACATTACAGCCCATGCCAATGCAATTATACTGTCCAGTGATTCTTTTCCCACACTCTGCTGCTGCTACGAGGCAGGTTGGGGTCTGGTTTGGACGCCAGTTGGTGGTAAATTGGTTCTTATTGCAGAGATATCCCCTCAGTCTCATAAAGCGACTGCTGTGGCGGAGGGCAGAGGCGCCAGACACCGCCCAATTGTCTCCGGCCTGGAGAAGGTAATCTGAACTGACTCTAAGGAAACATTTATACACCAGAAAAAAATACACAAAATTCTGTTGAAAATGTAAATATTTCTGCATTCTCCTTCTGATCACCCCCATGGCGGCCGTGTTTTCAGCGCAGGTTCCTGTCCTGTACAATAACTCTGGGTTATAGCTCCTCATAGAATCCTGTTTTATGTGTGTTGTGTCCCAGCGTTACCGCGCCTCAAAGCTAGGACGGGGCTGTATGGTTCTTATTCTGAGTGATTTCAATTCAAATGCAAAAAAAGAAATAAGTAACATAACTGCAGGATCTTATTAAAACCAGGTGTCATTGCTTGGCCTCAGAAGAACATCACGTAGCCCCATGTACAGAGGGAGAATTTATGTTACACAACCTCAGGAGAGCATGGGGTTCATTAAAGTGCTGCTATCTTAAGCCCTAAGTGAAGTGTCTGAGTTTGATGGAGGAGAAACATATGCGCCCAGCGGATTCTGTCACAAACAAACAGCAGCGGTTCTGCAACTTGTAGACTTGTTTGTGAAAGTGTGAATGTGCCTGATGTGGCCCTCGTGTGATGCCACGCTGGTACTGCTGCATGATGCTATATAGCAGGGATGGGGAACCTCCTGTCCAGGGACCGTAGAAGGCCCTCGGTATCATTTGGTCTGGCCCTCAGAGCTTTTTTCTGCTACCCTCATCTGGATAGCAGGGCGCCGCAGCCAGAATCTATGCAGCAGTGCTACCTGGAGCATACATGCCTACTCTCCCGGGAATCGCGGGAGGCTCCCGATTTTTCGGGTAACCCCCCGCGATCCCGGAAGAGTAGGCATATCTCCCGCATCTCACCCACTTCCTAGTGAAGTGGGTAGGATGGGGAGATTTTACCTGAAATTATCGGGTCCGTTGGGAAGGGGTGGGGCTAAATTAGGCAAATCTGTAAAGGGGGTGGGGCCTAATGCAGTCTATCGTCGGGCCCCGCCCCCCGAAGAGGAGAGCAGCAGGTCCCCTCCTGCTGCTCCCGGAAAGCTGCCCAGCAATGTAGGTAAGTATGACCTGGAGCATCCTTAGGATACTTCAGACGGTCACACCGCTGCCCTTACAGCTCCCCGGAGCATCCTCAGGATGCTACAGGCATTGCTGTAATCACTGGCAATTGTGGCCCGGCCCCCATGTGACATCACGTGAAGGGGGAATGGCCTAGGCCAGGCCCGCAAATAATGTTATATATATCAAAATGGCCCTCGGCAGAAAAAAGCTTCCCCACCCCTGCTATATGGGGAAACGCAGGGACTCGTCATTCAGGATCAAGATGACTGTGGGGAGAGAGGGAGGGAAAAGTCTCACCATCCAATGGGAGCAGGTGAGATCAGGGACAGTCCTAGCTGAGTGCTGAGAAGGTCATGAGTGCGGCTACTTCCCACCAACATGCAGAAATGGGATTTGGTTTTATGTTATCAAATTAATTTAATGAGGAATAGGTGTGAAAAGTATCATTTTATAAGGCCATTACCCGCTTTGTGTCACTTTGGGTTCCTTTGCTTACTGTTAGTAGCACGCATCTCTCTGTGACTTCTACCAATGTAATATAAATCTTCAATCACAATAGCCCTGGTCCAGAGCTGCAGGCAGGGTCAGCCGCATCACGTGCTCTGGAAACACATATCACCCCCCCCCCCCCAGTATCCAGTGTCGGTCCCATTTATGCCTCTGCACCTCCCCCATCTATACACTGTGCGTGAACAAGAATAAGTGTACGGTAGCTACAGTAAGTGCTAAGGGTAGTAGGAGCCTGAAACACTATGAACAAAAGAAGAAATAAAGGCACTTACAGTGCAGAACATGGAATACAAGGTTTATAATTATATAACCATTGCTGCATCAGCAGTCATAATGCACAAATATGCAGCGCAGATTGAACCCAAAGGTTTGGTGCCGTTGTTGGCAGTGAGGAGATGATAATATAAGTGAGGGAAGGAAAAGCACATGAGGGAAGAGGGCCCTGCTCGTGATAGCTTACATTCTAATTAGGGATGTGCGCCGGACCATTTTTGCTGGATTTGGATTTGGTTCTAATTCATCGTCCGGCTTTGGATTTGGATTTGGATTTGCCAAACTGCGGTGACTGGCTTTGGATTTGGATTTGGATTTTTTTACAAAAATTTACAAAAAAGCTAATATCACATAAATTGGTCTTTTTTTTCTTCCTAGAGTATTATTAACCTCAATAACAATAATTTCCAGTCAATTTAGACCACTGACTACTGGCTCCGCTCCATTGATCAATATATACAACAGTGAGGGAGGGATGTACTAAAGGGATAAATGCGGTAAAACCCCATAAAATTTAGTTTTCGGGGGTTTTACCTAGGGATGTGCGCCGGACCATTTTTGCCGGATTTGGATTTGGTTCTAATTCGTCGTCCGGCTTTGGATTTGGATTTTTTTACAAAATTTGACAAAAAAAGCTAAAATCACATAAATTGGTCTGTTTTTTCTTCCTAGAGTATTATTAACCTCAATAACATTAATTTCCAGTCAATTTAGACCATATCACAGCTTATAATATTGTTTTCAACATTATTGGCCAAAGGTTGCAGTGAGCTGACTGGTTACTAAGCGACAAAGCAGCGGCACAACGACACAGACACCACAGTATAAAGCACATCTATGACACATTGCCACACAGCAGTGGCAGAAATTAAAAGTAGTGCACCCACTCAGTGGGGTACGGTCAGCAGAATCACAGGACTTGTTACACAGTGGGCTACGGCCCAAGGAGTCACAGTGCACAATCTTATTCACATTACACCGCACATAGGGCCTGATTCACATTACACCATAAAGTAGTGTCTCTTATTTATGTTACGACACACAGTAGTGACCCTTTTACACAATGCCCACAGAGGTGCCCCTTTTACACAATGCCCACAGTAGCGGTACCCTTACACAATGCCCCCAGCAGTGGTGCCCCCTATGCAGTCCCCTTAGTAGTAGGATCCCCTATGCAGTGCCCCCAGTAGAATGCCCCCCAGTAGTATGCCCCCCATTAGCATGCCACCCAGTAGTATGCCCCCCATTAGCAGGCCTCCCCCAGCAGTATGCCCCCCATTAGCAGCCCCCCCAGTAGTATGGCCCCCCCAGTAGTATGGCCCCCCCAGTAGTATGCCCCTCCAGTAGTAGGCTGCCCCTGAAGTATGGCCCCCCCTGTAGTATGGCCCCCCAGTAGTAGTAAGCCCCCCCCAGTAGTATGCCCCCCCAGTAGTAGTAAGCCCCCCCAGTAGTATGCCCCCCCAGTTGTATGGCCCCCCCAGTAGCAGGCCCCTCAGTAGTATGGCCCTCCAGTAGCAGACCCCCCCCAGTAGCAGACCCCCCCCAGTAGTATAGCCCCCCCCAGTAACAGGCCCCTCAGTAGTATGGACCCCCAGTAGCAGACCCCTCCCTGTAGTATAGCCCCCCCAGTAGCAGACCCCCCCAGTAGTATAGCCCCCCCAGTAGCAGGCCCCCCCAGTAGTATGGCCCCCCCGCACCCCCAGTAGCAGACCCCCCCCAGTAGCGCTCCCGGCCCTTGCACAAGTAAAAAAAAAAAAACTTACCTGTAGCCCCACTCCCGCGCCGTCTGCTCTGCTGTCACACGCTGAGGAGGGAGCCGGAAGACGGAGCTCATGTGTGAGCTCCAGCCGGCTCCCTCCGTACAGCAGCCAATGAGAGTCTGTGTGACTCTCATTGGCTGCTGTAACAAACACACAGCTGCAGCTGGCGGCTGTGTGTTTGTGTCTGTGTAGGGCAGAGTGCTATCACAGCGCTCTGCCCTACACAATAGGAGCCCTGATGTCGGATTCTCTAGTGAGAATCCGACATCAGGCGGCCGCCGTTCGGCCCCGAACGGGGTTCCGAGTCAGGCGGTGAACACCCGAACAGGGTTCGGGTGGACTCGGATCCCCAATGTTCGGAGCGGTTCGGATTCCACAGAATCCGAACCGCTCATCTCTAATTCTAATGGGGAGGGGCAAACAGACAGGAGTGACACAGGGGGGAGAGACAGTGAGTAAGGTGCATGGGGCAGTGAGTTAGGATGAGAGCTGGAAGGATTTGATGATGAAGTGGGTCTTTATAAACCATTTGAAGCTTTGTAGAGAGGTGAATGACCCAGGAGTGTCCCTGCTGCATCTTACATAAGAGATTGTGGGAATTGTGTGGTAAATATAATAAAGTGCGTAATGATGCTGCAAAGTCTATTACTAGGTATTACCTGTGGGTATATTTGGGGCAGGTGCCCTTGCTTCCCTATCTTGTAAATATGTCTTTAAAAAGGTTCCCTCAGCCAGCTATATCCCTCCTAACCCCCACCTTTATGACAAGCCACGGCCACATTAAACCTACGGGGGCCCTGGGGCACTTAATACAAGGAAGCTTTCTCCCTCTTGCCAGCACCGCCCCCTTGGCAGTGCCCACTGTGTGTGTGCCTCCTCCTGCTATCTGCACTCCTTCTGCTCCAGAGCCTCCTTTTGTGCAGTGAGGATCCTCTGAAGAAATTGATCCACCCTGAGTCAGATGATAAATTCAGTTGGTATTCACTATTGATGGTCCAGAAGATGACTGTTTATGTAGGAATATTACCAATGTCATCATCATACAACAGGGGTAACGGGCCAAATGTAATAGGGTGAGAGTTTAAAAAATGTGAGAGTTTAGCAGTAACCTCTCATGTTGGTTGAGTTTTATCTTCAAAATGTAAAAATTTAGATGAGAGTTTAAACCGTGAGAGTTTTTTGAGTCTAAAAACAGGCAAGTTTGCAAATTCTCAGACTCTATTAGATTGGGCGAGTTTAAAAAGTGTGAGAGGTTACTGCAAACCGGTCACATTTCTAAACTCTCACCCTATTACATTTGACCCATTATTATGTTTATTTTTAGAACTGGTGTCTTAATGAAGATTATTGTGCCCTAGTCTTTTCCATTCTAATCTTGAAAGCTGTGAAAAATCTTCCCCACTCTCTCCAACAGTCTCAACCCACCGCATATGTCCATAGCCTCAGTTTCCCTGTGTATCTCCAGCAACCTCAGCTTCCCCCGGTACCTGTATCTCTCCATAGCCGCCCTCAGCCTCCCATGTCTCTCCAACAGCCTCAGCTCACCCTCCCTTCCTGTGTCTCCCCACAGCCTCAGTCTCCCATGTCTCTCCAGCAGCCTCAGCTCACCTTCTCTTTGTCTCCATAGCATCAGCTCAACTTCCACAGTCTCTTCAGCAGCCTCAGCTTTCCCCAGTGTCTCTCCTTTATAGCCTCAGTTCCCCCCGTGTCTCTGCAGCAGCAGCTCTTCTCCCTGTGTCTCTCCATAGCACCCCCATGTCTCTGCAGTAGCTTCACTTACCTGGATCTTTTCCTTGATCCTCCTTATGACAGCAGTGACTGTCTGCTCTGCAGCGCATAAGTGTCATGGCGTCACGTGTGTAGCGCAGATAGAATAAACCTTTATTGTGCCGGGTGATCCCAGACCTCCATGCCTGCACCCTGCTGATTACCCCAACAGAGCAGGCACGGGGCCTGGTCACAATCACCGGACTGGCCTGGGTCACGGAAGTGGGGGAAGCAACAGCCACAGCTGGGTCGGAGGCTAAGAGCAGCTCTGGATGAGGGCCCTCTGAGAGCGAATGGCCAGGGGGTACTGGCCTCCTGTTCCTCCCTCCCTTAATCTGGCTCTGGGACAATTCAAGCAACACACTATTGCCTTCAGGAAGTCCCAGGTAGACTTGGCGGCACCATCTCAGAGAGGTGTCCTGGGTCCCTTTGCCTACTGCCATGACAAATTTACATCCTTGGATTCAAATTCCACCCAATCTCTGCACTGGACTGAGGGTTATAAAGAAGCAGCACAAGAGGCTCTGAGTTCTTTGTTCTGGTCGGAGCTGGCCGGGGACTCTGCGGATCCTGTCAGACGTGTACAGTAGGCAGCGCTACCTTCCAGCCTGCCAGCAGCGGACTTCACACAGAGACGAATGGTCCAATAAAAGACACTCAGCCTAACAGTATGCTCATGCCACCCAACATTGGCATTTGTGTGCGCGCTGAAGGCTCGTGCTGGAAGATGGGCATGTCCAGTACAATCATTTTATAGCCCAGTACTATAAATCTTACTAAGACCAAGATCTCTGGTTATTTTCAAATGTGGGACTGAGAATACAGCTAATACTATTGATACCAGGTTGTATAGGCACCGGAACATAGGGAGCAAGGGGACGGCTCGCACCCCCCAATCAACATTTGAGAGTGGTTGCATTGCTGTGCAAATAAGACACAGGTGAAGGGAAAAAGCCACATGAAAAGATGCTTGGTGCTACGGATCACACGGAGCATGACTCCTAGCGAACGGAGGATAGATGTATGTGGACACATCTGTACCTACAGAGTATTTGCAGTGGTGTGTATATGTGTATAGTACAGGGAATAGCAGGGTGCGTACACTGGGCTCCATCCTATTACGTGCGAGTAGGGTCCTGCGAGCCATTCAATGGTCTCTTTATCTCTAAACCAAGCAGTGGCAAATGCAGGATTTTGAAAGTGGGGTTTCCAAATCCTTGGTTACCAAACCAATGAAAAGACATCTAGCCACTTAAAAATAGACAGATAGACAGACAGATAGATAGATAGATAGATAGATAGATAGATATGAGATAGATAGATAGATAGATAGATAGATAGGAGATAGATAGATGGATACATAGATAGATAGATAGATAGATAGATAGATAGATATGAGATAGGTAGATATAAGATAGATATGAGATAGATAGATAGATAGATAGATAGATAGATAGATAGATAGATAGATAGATAGATAGATATGAGATAGATAGATAGATAGATAGATAGATAGATAGATAGGAGATAGATAGATGGATACATAGATAGATAGATAGATATGAGATAGGTAGATATAAGATAGATATGATATAGATAGATAGATAGATAGATAGATAGATAGATAGATAGATAGATAGATAGATAGATAAAACAGTTTACACAGGATTTAGGACCACTACAATAAAATCTATCACTCAGCCTATGACGGGGTACACACACACTGACTGACACACACCTCTATCACTAAAAAACATGAATGCAGCAAGCACATAAATACAGCCAGCATGATATATTAAAGACCCCCTTCCTCCAGTAGTGGTCCCCCCTTTGCAGTGCCCCCCAGTAGTAGTCCCCCATTTGCAGTGCCCCCAGTATTGCCCCTTATATAGTGCCACCTGTAGTAGTCCCCCTATGCAGTGCCCCTTATATAGTGCCCCCAGTAGTAGTCCCCCTATGCAGTGCCCCCAGTAGTAGCTCCCCCAGTACTGCCCCTTATATAGTGCCCCCAGTAGTAGTCCCCCCAATAGTGCCCCTTATATAGTGCCCCCAGTAGTAGTCCCCCCAATAGTGCCCCTTATATAGTGCTCCCAGTAGTAGTCCCCCCAATAGTGCCCCTTATATAGTGCTCCCAGTAGTAGTCCCCCCAATAGTGCCCCTTATATAGTGCCCCCAGTAGTAGCCCCCCCAGTAGTGCCCCTTATATAGTGCCCCCAGTAGTAGTCCCCCCAATAGTGCCCCTTATATAGTGCTCCCAGTAGTAGTACCCCCAGTAGTGCCCCTTATATAGTGTCTCAAGTAGTAGCCCCCCTATTCAGCGCCCCCAGAATGGGCCACCCCCTATTCAGTGCACCTAGTAGTGACCCCCTATATAGTGCACCCAGTAGCGGCCACCCCTCTATACAGTGCCCTCAGTAGCAGTCCCCCTATTCAGTGCCCCCAGTAGCAGGCCCCCCTGTACAGTGCCCCTAGTAGCAACCACCCCCCTATACAGTGCCCCCAGTAGCGCCACTCCCCTATGCAGCGCCAGTGTCAGTGCTCGTGCCCCTTACACATACACAAAAAAAAGAAAACACAACTTACCTGAATCCCCGCTCCTCCCGGCCTGCTCTGCACCATCGGAGAGATGGCATGACGTCTTTCCCATCACCCGCTGCGTTGGGAGCCGGAAGGCAGAGCTCATGAGTGAGCTCCAGCCGGCTCCCTCCGTGGACGCAGCAACCAATGAGAATCTGTCTGACTCTCATTGGCTGCTAAACTAAACACACCACTGCTGGGTAGTACGAGCGTACTACCCGGTGCCGGCGGTGGTGTGTTTGCTAGTGTGTAGTGCGGACTGCACTCACTGCGGTCTGCACAACACTTAGTGTTCGGCAGGCAGAGGGGGTTTCTGGGTACTCAGAAACCCCCCCTCCGTGTGCGCCTGGCGAGATTCAGTACTCTGCAGCGACAAGCCTACACCAAACTGCAACTCCCAGCAGCATGCCGGTAACCGTCCTCCTCCTCCTCTCCCAGTGCTGGTTGGATAGATTGCCGGTACAGGGACGCTGTTTTGGCTGCAACTGTTCCCGGAGTAGCGCGGTAGCACTGTGTTAGTGTTGTGTCTGTGAGTGAAGAGACTGGAAGAGAGCAGCTATGTCCACATACAGAGGCCAAATCAGTAACAGCAAACACCCCTTAGGCTACTGATCTCTGTCATCTGGTGTGGCAGGTTACTCCACTTGCCCCTGCGGGGGTGTCAATCAGCGATTTATGGGTGCCAAAATGAAATTATATCTTGCCCCTCCACCCTAAAAAGGTTGTGGCACCCCTGCCAGGTTGCATACTTTATATCTTTGTGATCATTCTTATTATTGGTTCTGTGTTTTTATTACATGAGTTGTGTGATACTATGGTTTTTTTTACATTCCCTGTGTGATATTATTATTTATATATGATATGACATATTACATTTACTATTTCTCTACTATCAAGCCGCAACATATATTTTTAACATACAGCGCTGTCTTCGATGCCTCCAGCATGCCAGCGCTATGTCTGTAACAAAGATATTACCACAATAAATAACATCACTAAACTAATTGTAACCTTATTGGGCTGAGTAAGAACGTATCATTCCGTCACCACATGGACGTCTGGGAAATTCCACAGAAAGGAGCTGATTTCATCCTCTGTGACAGCGCTGGATCCGTGCTCCGGGCGAGGCGCCATTCTCATGTTATTTGTGGTTTTCACTTCAACCTGGAAACAATAACTTGCACAAACTTCCCTAATCCCTTAATTCCTCTCACAACAATTGCCAAAATCTGTTCTCTCCCACAGCGGAGACGGCCAGGAGTTCTATTCACGTGGACCCTGCTCCATGGAGTTATTTAGTAGTAGGATATACTGTATGTCTGTGCGACACTCACGTCCCCTATATGACATCATTTACTATATTGTGTTTACAAAGCATTTCAGAAAGGACTTATTTATGCTCAGAGTAATTCCATAAGGGCTGATTCCCACGGACGCATAACCCACATCTAAGCTGGGATCCGCCGTGACGCAGGCAGTTGGTGTAACATGGGCTATATTTAGATGGGCGTTGTAAGATATCAGGGAATAATATTATTAGAGAATACAGATGTGTGGTTTGGTTCCCAGAGAACGGCCAAGAACCGAATTTAGGGGCTCAGAGTCGAACAGAGGGCCTGATTGAGACCCGCTCGTGAGCGCACAGCGCCGCAAGTGGGTTGATTTTCCCCCACTGCGCATGCACCGCCTCCAGCGTGCGCATGCGCGAGCCCCAGCGAGCGATGGTAGCTCCGTCATTCCGGGGCTCACTACAAGACGGCCGCAGGGTCTCAATGCCAGCCCGATGGTCGTGATAATCGCTACCATCGCCAGACCACTCGCACTAGCTGTGGGTGGTCACCCACAGTTTTGCGAGCAGCCTGGAGGCCGAAACAAACAAAAAAAACGCCCTGATTCAGAGCGAGAGTCGGTCTCTGGATCAGGCCCTATTTGCGTTTTCTTTATCCTTGGTCAGTCCATGGGACCCTTTGAAAATCTTGCTATGGGGCCTACTAGTCCCTGTCTTTATATGTTAGATAATTGAAACCGATGAAGGACTGTTTCACACGTCATAAAGTCCGCTGTGAATTTGGTTCACTAACCATAGGGCCTGATTGTGCGCAGTGTACGCAATTGCAACTATGTACCCAGATCGCTGCAATCGCCGCACTGCAATTATGCACGCACATAGGAATCCTTCCCAGGCTATGAGTGTATGATGGTGGTGACCAGGGCTGCCATTAGGGGGGGGCTGCTGGGCTCGTAGTCCCGGGCCCGGAGAGAGAGGGGTCCGGATGTTAGCAGTGTGGATTAATCATTATACCGGCAGCCAGGGAGAAGACTCGGCGCAGGCAGCATTCCAAATAAGTGGCCAGCTGTGAGCCAATTAGAGCTCGCGGATTGACAGACAATCAGGAGCAGCAGCTCCTAATTGGCTGTCGGTCCGCGAGCAGCCAATCAGCAGTGGCCGCTCCTGATTGGCTGTCGGTCTGCTAGCTGTGATTGGCTCGCGGCTGAACCATATTAAAAATGCCGCCAGCACTGTTTCTTTTCCCTGGTGCCGGTGCAGGACACACTACTGACATCCTTGCCCAGTTTTCTCCATGCTTGACTGGCTGCCAGTGACAGGTAAGTACACTGACCCTTCCCTGCACCCCCCTTCTAGTCCAGCCAGCCTTTTCTGTGCTTCTCCCCCTAGCACAGCTATCCTTCCCAGCCGTGTGCCCCCCATAGTCAGCCTTCCCAGCCCAGTGCGACACATAGTCAGCCTTCCCAGCCCTGTGCCCCCCATAGCCTTCCCAGCCCTGTGCCCCCTATAGTCAGCCTTCCCAGCCCTGTGCGACACATAGTCAGCCTTCCCAGCCCTGTGAGCCCCTAGTTCAGCTAGTTTTCCCAGCCCTGTGCCCCCCTTAGAACAGCCAGCCTTGCCAGCCCTGTGTCCCCCAAGTCCATTTTTCCCAGTATGGTGCCCCTGATGTCCAGCCTTCCCTGCCCGGTTTTACCCCTCCTCTACCATTTTAGGTCAACCTCTCCCAATTGATGCCCCACCCCCGATGTAGCTCCACCCATATTATTTACAGCTCTGCCTACCTATGTCCCATCCCCCTACAAGGTGGACCATGCCTATTTTGTCAGTAGCTGGCCCCACAATTTCTGATGGCAGCCTTGGTGGTGACAGGGGAGGGGCTGGAGAAACGGAGACGTGTCTGTCCAACTGAACGCCGTTGCATTGGCTTGCTTAAATTAGCCACTGCGATTGCATACGTAGCCTGAATACTTACTGCGAGACTTTCAATTTCTGCGACATTTCAGGCCAGCTGTAATTATGCGTGACAGGCCGATGTGTTTCGATTTTACAGATGTATAAACAGGACTGTAAGGTATTACAGATATGAGATAGCAGTAGTGGGCGTCTCTATGCTGGCTGAGCTGTGGCTGATGTTACAGATGTATACACAGGACTGTGAGGTATTACAGATGTGAGATAGCAGTAGTGGGTGTCTCTATGCTGGCTGAGCTGTGGCTGATGTTACAGATGTATACACAGGACTGTGAGGTATTACAGATGTGAGATAGCAGTAGTGGGCGTCTCTATGCTGGCTGAGCTGTGGCTGATGTTACCGATGTATACACAGGACTGTGAGATATTACAGATGTGAGATAGCAGTAGTGGGTGTCTATGCTGGCTAAGCTGTGGCTGATGTTACAGATGTATACACAGGACTGTGAGGTATTACAGATGTGTGATAGCAGTAGTGGGCATCTCGATGCTGGCTGAGCTGTGGCTGATGTTACAGATGTATACACAGGACTGTGAGGTATTACAGATGTGAGATAGCAGTAGTGGGTGTCTCTATGCTGGCTGTGCTGTGGCTGATGTTACAGATGTATACGCAGGACTGTGAGGTATTACAGATGTGAGATAGCAGTAGTGGGTGTCTCTATGCTGGCTGAGCTGTGACTGATGTTACTGATGTATACACAGGACTGTGAGGTATTACAGATGTGAGATAGCAGTAGTGGGTGTCTCTATGCTGGCTGAGCTGTGGCTGATGTTACAGATGTATACACAGGACTGAGGTGTTACAGATGTGAGATAGCAGTAGTGGGTGTCTCTATGCTGGCTGAGCTGTGGCTGATGTTACAGATGTATACACAGGACTGTGAGGTATTACAGATGTGAGTAAGCAGTAGTGGGCGTCTCTATGCTGGCTGTGCTGTGGCTGATGTTACTGATGTATACACAGGACTGTGAGGTATTACAGATGTGAGATAGCAGTAGTGGGTGTCTATGCTGGCTGAGCTGTGGCTGATGTTACTGATGTATACACAGGACTGAGGTATTACAGATGTGAGATAGCAGTAGTGGGTGTCTCTATGCTGGCTGTGCTGTGGCTTATGTTACAGATGTATACGCATGACTGTGAGGTATTACAGATGTGAGAAAGCAGTAGTGGATGTCTCTATGCTGGCTGAGCTGTGGCTGATGTTACAGATGTATATAGAGGACTGTGAGGTATTACAGATGTGAGATAGCAGTAGTGGGTGTCTCTATGCTGGCTGAGCTGTGGCTGATGTTACAGATGTATATAGAGGACTGTGAGGTATTACAGATGTGAGATAGCAGTAGTGGGTGTCTCTATGCTGGCTGTGCTGTGGCTTATGTTACAGATGTATACGCATGACTGTGAGGTATTACAGATGTGAGAAAGCAGTAGTGGATGTCTCTATGCTGGCTGAGCTGTGCTGATGGTACAGATGTATACAGAGGACTGTAAGGTATTACAGATGTGAGAAGGCAGTAGTGGGAGTCTCTATGCTGGCTGAGCAGTGGCTGATGTTACAGATGTATACGCAGGACTGTGAGGTATTACAGATGTGAGAAAGCAGTAGTGGGTGTCTCTGCTGGCTGAGCTGTGGCTGATGTTACAGATGTATACACAGGACTGTGAGGTATTACAGATGTGAGATAGCAGTAGTGGGTGTCTCTATGCTGGCTGAGCTATGGCTAATGTTACAGATGTATACACAGGAATGTGAGGTATTCCAGATATGAGATAGCACTAGTGGGCATCTCTATGCTGGCTGAGCTGTGGCTGATGTTACAGATGTATACACAGGACTGAGGTGTTACAGATATGAGATAGCAGTAGTGGGTGTCTCTATGCTGGCTGAGCTGTGGCTGATGTTACAGATGTATACACAGGACTGTGAGGTATTACGGATGTGAGAACGGAGTAGTGGGTGTCTCTATGCTGGCTGAGCTGTGGCTGATGTTACAGATGTATACACAGGACTGTGAGGTATTACAGATGTGAGATAGCAGTAGTGGGTGTCTCTATGCTTGCTGAGCTGTGGCTGATGTTACAGATGTATACACAGGACTGTGAGGTATTACCGATGTGAGATAGCAGTAGTGGGTGTTTCTATGCTGGCTGTGCTGTGGCTGATGTTACCGATGTATACACAGGACTGTGAGGTATTACAGATGTGAGATAGCAGTAGTGGGTGTCTCTATGCTGGCTGAGCTGTGGCTGATGTTACAGATGTATACACAGGACTGTGACTTATTACAGATTTGAGATAGCAGTAGTGGGCGTCTCTATGCTGGCTGAGCTGTGGCTGATGTTACAGATGTATACACAGGACTGTGAGGTATTATAGATGTGAGATAGCAGTAGTGGGTGTCTCTATGCTGGCTGAGCTGTGGCTGATGTTACAGATATATACACAGAACTGTGAGGTATTACAGATTTGAGATAGCAGTAGTGGGCGTCTCTATGCTGGCTGAGCTGTGGCTGATGTTACTGATGTATACACAGGACTGTGAGGTATTACAGATGTGAGATAGCAGTAGTGGGTGTCTCTATGCTGGCTGAGCTGTGGCTGATGTTACAGATGTATACACAGGACTGAGGTGTTACATATATGAGATAGCAGTAGTGGGTGTCTCTATGCTGGCTGAGCTGTGGCTGATGTTACAGATGTATACACAGGACTGTGAGGTATTACAGATATGAGATAGTAGTAGTGGGTGTCTCTATGCTGGCTGAGCTGTGGCTGATGTTTCAGATGTATACACAGGACTGTGAGGTATTACAGATGTGAGAAAGCAGTAGTGGGTGTTTCTATGCTGGCTGTGCTGTGGCTGATGTTACAGATGTATACACAGGACTGTGAGGTATTACAGATGTTAGATAGCAGTATTGGGTGTCTATATGCTGGCTGTGCTGTGGCTGATGTTACAGATGTATACACAGGACTGTGAGGTATTACAGATGTGAGATAGCAGTAGTGGGTGTCTCTATGCTGGCTGAGCTGTGGCTGATGTTACAGGTGTATACACAGAACTGTGAGGTATTACAGATGTGAGATAGTAGTAGTGGGTGTCTATGCTGGCTGAGCTGTGGCTGATGTTACAGATGTATACACAGGACTGTGAGGTATTACAGATGTGTGATAGCAGTAGTGGGCGTCTCTATGCTGGCTGAGCTGTGGCTGATGTTACAGATGTATACACAGGACTGTGAGGTATTACAGATGTGAGATAGCAGTAGTGGTGTCTCTATGCTGGCTGTGCTGTGGCTGATGTTACAGATGTATAAACAGGACTGTGAGGTATTACAGATGTGAGATAGCAGCAGTGGGCGTCTCTATGCTGGCTGAGCTGTGGCTGATGTTACAGATGTATACACAGGACTGTGAGGTATTACAGATGTGAGATAGCAGTAGTGGGTGTCTATGCTGGCTGAGCTGTGGCTGATGTTACAGATGTATACACAGGACCGTGAGGTATTACAGATGTGAGTAAGCAGTAGTGGGCGTCTCTATGCTGGCTGTGCTGTGGCTGATGTTACTGATGTATAGACAGGACTGTGAGGTATTACAGATGTGAGATAGCAGTAGTGGGTGTCTATGCTGGCTGAGCTGTGGCTGATGTTACTGATGTATACACAGGACTGAGGTATTACAGATGTGAGATAGCAGTAGAGGGTGTCTATGCTGGCTGAGCTGTGACTGATGTTACAGATGTATACACAGGACTGTGAGGTATTACAGATGTGAGAAAGCAGTAGTGGGTGTGTCTATGCTGGCTGAGCTGTGCTGATGGTACAGATGTATACAGAGGACTGTGAGGTATTACAGATGTGAGAAAGCTGTAGTGGGTGTCTCTATGCTGGCTGAGCTGTGGCTGATGTTATAGATGTATACACAGGACCGTGAGGTATTACAGATGTGAGTAAGCAGTAGTGGGCGTCTCTATGCTGGCTGTGCTGTGGCTGATGTTACTGATGTATAGACAGGACTGTGAGGTATTACAGATGTGAGATAGCAGTAGTGGGTGTCTATGCTGGCTGAGCTGTGGCTGATGTTACTGATGTATACACAGGACTGAGGTATTACAGATGTGAGATAGCAGTAGAGGGTGTCTATGCTGGCTGAGCTGTGACTGATGTTACAGATGTATACACAGGACTGTGAGGTATTACAGATGTGAGAAAGCAGTAGTGGGTGTGTCTATGCTGGCTGAGCTGTGCTGATGGTACAGATGTATACAGAGGACTGTGAGGTATTACAGATGTGAGAAAGCTGTAGTGGGTGTCTCTATGCTGGCTGAGCTGTGGCTGATGTTATAGATGTATACACAGGACTGTGAGGTATTACAGATGTGAGATAGCAGTAGTGGGCGTCTCTATGCTGGCTGAGCTGTGGCTGATGTTACAGATGTATACACAGGACTGTGAGGTATTACAGATGTGAGATTGCAGTATTGGGTGTCTCTATGCTGGCTGAGCTGTGGCTAATGTTACAGATGTATACACAGGACTGTGAGGTATTACTGATGTGAGATAGCAGTAGTGGGCGTCTATGCTGGCTGAGCTATGGCTAATGTTACAGATGTATACACAGGACTGTGAGGTATTACAGATGTGAGATAGCAGTAGTGGATGTCTAAGCTGGCTGAGCTGTGACTGATGTTACAGATGTATACACAGGACTGTGAGGTATTACAGATGTGAGATAGCAGTAGTGGGTGTCTCTATGCTGGCTGAGCTGTGGCTGATGTTACAGATGTATACACAGGACTGTGAGGTATTACAGATGTGAGATAGCAGTAGTGGGTGTCTCTATGCTGGCTGAGCTGTGGCTGATGTTACAGATGTATACACAGGACTGTGAGGTATTACAGATGTGAGATAGCAGTAGTGGGTGTCTCTATGCTGGCTGTGCTGTGGCTGATGTTACAGATGTATACACAGGACTGTGAGGTATTATAGATGTGAGATAGCAGTAGTGGGTGTCTCTATGCTGGCTGAGCTGTGGCTGATGTTACTGATGTATGATGCACCAAGTGGAACACATCAGCTAACATAGTTATTGTCAATGCTCTCTCCAGGGCTGCAGAGACTTCAGTTGGGCCTGGATGGGGTACAGCTATGCCCCTTCATTGTATACATTACTGTGGGCCTTCATTGTAGCATTGCAGTGAGTTGTGGTTACACCATCCTTGTAATCCTGAGCCCCTACAGAGACCTGGGTAAGCTGTACCCACTACTCACTCCTCTCAACTCCCTGGATCTCTCTTCTGCATTATAAATCCCCATTCTGTGTAGACAGAATGAATCATGGTGGACGAGGGAGGGGGCCTGGTTCATCACAAATCGCAACTTCAACAGCGTACGCAGATCGGTCGATGGTATGTACAGCACATGGAAATAGACAAAATCTCAGGTGCACAACGCCAAATCATCAATAATATATATAAATGCAATAAAATTTTGCAATCAATAGAGGTTTTTGGCATAATCATGGCCAAGCTTATGGGCCTACCCACCATATCCAGGTAACCTCTTTCGGGTAGGTCCCTAACATACTAAGGTTCAAATCCAGAGCGCAGGACCCCCCAAAACTGGCCAGGCTAAGCCGTCCCAGGACACCACCATAGTACAGCACATGGTCTGCGATCACTCATGCAGAAAGAAAGCAATCGCAGAGTGAGTGACAGGAGGTCAGCATTTGGGGGTGGTGATGGGGGAGTGGTCAGAGAAATGCAGGCGTGCCTGTCTTTTTGATTGCGGTTGCATTGGCATTCATAAATTAGCCACTGCGACGGTTTATGCAGCTAGAGTACTCACTGCATGCTACGAGGTCAGCAATTTCTGAGTAAGGTCAGACCTGCTGTAATTCTGCGTGAGAGGCCGATGTTACTCGATGTTCCCGAAGTATACGCAGGACTGCAGGGTATTACGGATGTGAGATAGCGGCAGTGGGCCTCTCTATGCTGGCTGTGCGACGACTTTGTGATTGCGTTCATTATAATTTTTTCGCAGCAGACCTCCGTGCGTAATCGCAGTTGTTTTTGCTATTGCGATCGGTTGTGAATCAGGCCCAGTATATGCAGACTCACACGCTCCAACCAATCACACCCACCTGAGGTCAGACTGGATAAATACAGAATTCTTCCTTAAAATAGGGAGAAAAAAAAATCCACCTAATTCCTGATAGACCTCACCTCGTTTTAGGACTGGAAAGCTGGATAGCTGCAGTAATACTCGATGTACCTGCAGAACCCCAAAACAGAGGGCAGCCTGGACAGGACATTGTAAGAGCGCTTTAGTGATGAAGGGGTTAATAATGAAGACTGCAGCACGGAGATGTATAGGAGGCGGGTGGGATTTTAATGCTTCTATATATGTCCGGGTTCAGTGGGAGGTACTCAGATGTCTGCATTATACATTCCTATCCATCTGCAAGCCATGGAGCCTCCTCTCCTGGGGCCGTGCTCATCCTCCCATCACACACCTGTTGTGTTTAGGTTTTCATACAAAGATATTTATCCGTGTGACGAATCCCGCTGAGCGCCAGATGGAGGATATATAGAATTAGGGCCGGAATATCAGAGAATCCGGGAACCGCGTGTGGTTAGTAATGAGCCAGGGCCAGCTCTGTAACAGAGAAGTGATCTGTACTGTACATCTGTTAGCACATTATGTTATCAGGTAATTATTTGGCACCAGAGACTAAGTATCAGATGGCGCTGCTGCTGCGTCTGTGCGAATAAGTCTTCATATCAGGCGAGGAGGCTTCCAGTATCATCTCCATATGTGAGAGCTCCACTCTCCTGACTTAGGAGAATCTCCTACATCTATAAACCCTGAAATTAAAATGATCAAATGTGAAATCAAATACGTCATTCAGCGTTACCCTGACACTCATAATGACATAATGACAGGTGATTTGTGCCCTGGTGACCTTATTCGGACAAATCAAATCACCTGTCATTCTCACTCTGGACAGCAGTGCAGCCCGATCGTTACCATGATATCCCCTAACAGCCCAGAGACGTATTACAGACTTCCCGCCCACAGGACTCTATATACCGTATATACTCGAGTATAAGCCGAGTTTTTCAGCACATTTTTTGTGCTGAAAAAGTACCCCCTCGGCTTATACTCGAGTCAAGTGTAGCGCTGACCGGACGGAGTTCGGTCAGCGCTACACATTGCCAAACACACAGCCGCCGGAGCCGGCAGCTGCGTGTTTGGTGTAATCAGCAGCCGCTGAGAGTCTGTCAGACTCTCAGCGGCTGCTGCTGCTCCCACTGCGGGAGCCATCTTCCGGCTCCCGCAGTGGGTAATGGGAGAGACGTCGTCTTGACGACGTCTCTCCCATGCAAAGCGGCCGGAGGAGCGGACAGCGGCGGGACCAGGAGCGGGAGTTTCAGGTAAGTGATTTTTTTTTTTTAAATTCTTACTACTTTTCTCTCTACTGGGGGGGTGATTACTACAGGGGGCAATTACTACAGGGGGAACTACAAGGGGGGGATTACTACAGGGGGCACTACCAGGGGGGGATTACTACAGGGGGAACTACAAGGGGGGGATTACTACAGGGGGCACTACCAGGGGGAGATTACTACAGGGGGCAATTACTACAGGGGGAACTACAAGGGGGGGATTACTACAGGGGGCACTACAAGGGGGGGATTACTACAGGGGGCAATTACTACAGGGGGAACTACAAGGGGGTGATTACTACAGGGGGCACTACAAGGGGGGGATTACTACAGGGGACACTGAAAGGGGGGATTACCACTGGGAGCACTACCAGGAGGGATTACTACTGGGGGCACAACCAGGGGGAATTACTACTGGGGGCACTACCAGCTGCTGCCATTTCCCACACTAGGCTTATACTCGAGTCAATAAATTTTCCCAGTTTTTTGGGGTAAAAGTAGGTACCTCGGCTTATATTCGGGTCGACTTATACTCGAGTATATACGGTATTCCCATCTCTAAAATGGTGCTATTCACAACTCCCTGAGGAAGGCTAGGGGTTAGCCGACACGCGTAGGAGCTTCTCATCACACACATCTATCACACGTCCCTCCGCTTGCCCAAGTCTCCTCCCAGCAGAGTTGAGCGCACAGTAGTCTGGAGCCTGCTCTTCCCCTCCAGCCCGCGAGATCTCGCGGGATCGCGGGTCCGGACGGGATTCAGCACCTGACATACTGTGGAGACCAAACCAGCAGCCGCACTGAAGGCGCACGCTGGAACACGGTATGACCAACGGCTATAGCAGGAGTGGATGAAGACTGCCAAAAGAAGATACCAGGACCCGGACCAAGAAAGAAGATAAGGTGAGGCCCCACCAAGACTGTCATCTAGACTTGTTATACTTCAACCCTGACTTTGTGATACTAACAGCTCATAACTGCTATCAGCTGCTCAGTGCGGGACGCCCTCCCCCTGCACACTTAGTCACGTCACTGGACTGTCCCCTGCACGATCCACCTGTCCAGTGCCTGTCCATTCCCCCTCCATCTCTCCCCACCACCTGCACATGTTCACCTGCATAAACCGCGCAGATTATTAGCTGCCACATACATGTATTTTAAACAGTTAGTCCTCACTATACTGCGAGTGACATCAATAAATTACTTTGTACATCCCCTTTGGTATATATCCAGTCTGCATTATTTCACTCACAGTGTTTCTGCAAGTGGGGTCCAATCTACAACATCTACAACATTCACTAAAGAGAGCGCGATCCCTACTATAACATAAATTGTGTTTACATTTATGTTCAATTGGTCATTTATCACACTAGTTTAGATCTAAACATAGGGATCTGCAGCACTCACATCAATTGCTTCTAGCACCTACAGTGAGCGCCGAGAAACGGATCTACGTGATCTCCGAGACAAAGGAGATACCTGCTGCGATCCCTCCATTCCCGCTAGCAGCCGCACCCCCCCTAGGTTTCTATGGGAGGTGCAATGCTGCCAAATTTACCAATATATCCGGATTGCGATGCATTCCCAATATTGGCCCCCACCGCAATGCCATCTGAGCCCGTGTCCCTGCCTGTTCCCGAAGGATACATCCGGCCGTTATGATTGCATTTTGCAATGCGATCATGGGCGGTACTGACATGCCCTCATCACATTGTAAAACGGGGGCCAATGTGTTATACATTATATTCTGAATACGTAGAAAGAGACAGAAACGTTTTCATTTCAAAGTTTGTGTATCTGATATTTTCCACCAAATTGATCATAAAATAAATGGAGAATCTAGAAGTGGAAATAAAAAGTGCATTATGTGAAATTCATTGTACAGAAAACCTCATTACCCTTCTGCCTAATTTACTGTTATTCTCACAGTTTATCCTATCTGCAGAGTAATGGAATCAGCAGCAGTGAAACCTCAGACACGCTCCCTCTCTCTGTACAGTATCTCAGCAAATGGCAGATTCCTCATTTTCTATTCACGTTTATGTCGCTGTAAAATCTTCTTCTCCTCTGTTTGTCACTTTTTATGGTTTATTATGTCACTGAAATCTCTAAACTTTTGAGAAAATAAAATAGAAATGTCTTCATTCTCATGACAGCCACATAAGAAACATGTTCATACATCCGGCTCTTCGCAGAGGAGTGACTGGTGGAATATTCGCCTCACCCGAGGCCACGGATTTGTGTGCGTTTCTTTGGCAGGATATTATTTCCACTGTATTTTGTTCAAACCCTATCACAGGAGTCTTTCCCAGAGTTTTCTATGCGATGGCTACTTACCAAGGTCCGCAGATGGCAGCCCGCTGTTCCCCATGGGGGAAGCCGGGCAGGAGCGTGATCTTGCGATTCCTCCCCTGTGGGCTGTAGCGACCGCAATGATCATCGCAGGTCTTACGCACAGCACACACGTGGCCGGGTCTGAACCCCGGAATTAGTGATAGCGTAAGCTATCATTTTAGTTCTTACTGATGGCTGGGACAGGCTCTTATCACCTGTATGTGATCACTGATATATGGGTACCATAGGTACATATTTATTAATTACCTGCCTGGCATGGTCGCATTTTTCTGATCACCCCAGGCTGTGCGTTATCACAGTCAGACGAACAGTGTGGGCGGCTGCAGGAAGAGAATCTTCCCATAGCTGAAGTCTCAGAGGGACCTTCCTTACCTGCACCCTCCTCCAGTGCCCAGTGTGCTGATCTGTCAGCACAGCAGGACCCCCACCCAGCGGCTGTAGAGATTGGCAGCCGCTGGGAAAAGTTAAATTAACCCCCCTCCTCACCCCCCAAAGTGTACCTGGTGCCTGAAGCCGCTGTTAAAAGGGAAGTCGTGATGGCCGTGATGTTGCCGATGTTCCGATGGTGGTAATCTGATTTTTCAAAAAAATTATTTTTTAACACTTTTTTTTTTTTAATGAAACAATAATGGAAAAACTGAAATACTGTACATATTCTTCTACTAATTCACTCATAAAAATAACCCGACAGTTTCTGAGCAGTTTTTTTGGAAAAAAATGTGTCAGTTTAGTGGTTAAAGAGTATTTGCGGAATACCTGCGAATAGTAACAATCCCCAGGATTTAATATGGAAAGACGGCTGCAGATATCAAGCTCGTCACCTGATTAACACATGGGGGCTGCTGGGGTGACAGATTCTCCAAGCTCCAGAATGCAATGACGTTAGTCTATAGGCAACCAATCATGATCTATATCCCTCCCCAGCACTCCACGCTCGCACATGTGTGGTCAGATCACCGCGCTGCCGGGAAGTAATCACTTTACTTTTACACATCGCAGGGATAGGCTCCTATATATGTGTATTTTGGTGCATCCCGGCTATCAATAGTTTCTTATTGCCGCAATAAGTGGCAATAAGATATTATAATTACCGGCTGTAAAACCCTATAATCGATTAATATGACCCAAAGTCATATGTACCCAGAGATTCCGCATCCCCATCTGACCTGATTAATGCTGGAGTCTTTATTGTCCAATAAACAATTAGCAGCCTCCTGCAGAGCATCTCATCCGGAAGTAATAAGACAGAATGACGCCAGTCTCATCGGAACGGGTGATTTGAATATTTCACCAGACCCTTAATTTCCAGCAAATGTTATCAGTCAGAGGAGCGGGGAAACATTTGTAATTTTTATCACCTGTCGTTCTGAATCCTCTCAATTACCCGGAATAATGAGGGCGCTTGTGTTGTACCGTCATGTTTTCCTTTTCATTATGCAGAGGGAATAAAATTATACATTCATGAAAGTGGGATAATTCTCTTTCTGTAACTCTCTCTGAGGCGGATACGGTACAATACTTCCCAGGTTTAACCGTTACATGTTTCTATAATATTCTGAGCGGAACTATTATTATCGTTCCGATGGCTGTTTGTTTCTCTACAATATAAAACTAATGTAGGGAAAGTGAATCCCTCTATGAAACAGTAACTTCACTTTGGGCTGTATCATAGCTCCCATCATGCGGTATGGAGCAGTCTACGCATTGCATATGCGCAGTAACGGGGCCTAGCCGCACATGACAGGTATAAGCAAAGCTTCCGATGCCCTGGACTGCCCTCCACCCTGTTGTGTTCTCTCTCAATGCCTAGCACATACATTAAGTAATATTTATTAAATATCGGGTCCTAGACCTGATAGATATAATATGTCATAGCCGCTATTCACGGCAATAATAAATTAATTATTGCCAGATGTGATAAAAAACAACCGCAGGGACAGGGACTAATCACTGATGCAATCATTTCACTTCTCCTTCAGTGCTACTGCGCATTTGTGTGGTTTGCTGATCACACAAGTGTGAGTGGAGAGTAATGGGGAGGGTAACTCTTGCGTTATGTAACCCATAGACTACAGCAGCTAACACCAACTGGAGATGGCAGGTGTTTTCGGGGGATATACCAAAAATGTACTTTTGTAAATAGGCCCTTTAGGGAGAGCAGCGGAGAATGGGACTTACCTCCTCAACTAACCTGTTGATCGGGACAATGGGGAAATATCATGCAATGCGTTCCAGGTGACAGTGGGAAAATACCATGCAATGCGTTCCGGGTGACAGTGGGAAAATAATACCATGCACTGCATTTTGGATGACAGTGGGATGACGCTCCCTTTGGTGCGAGACCCATAACGATGGCTTGGCCGTCGTTATTCGGGTCTCGCGCATGCGAATGATGGAGCCACCTGTGTCGTGCGCATGTGCACTTGGGCACCATCGACCCGCTTGCGAGCGCTCAGCGCTTGCGAGCGGGTCTGAATTAGGCCCTGTGGGGAAAATACCACGCACTGCATTCCGGGTGACAGTGGGAAATTACCATGCTCTGCATTCTGGATGACAGTGGGAAAATACCATGCACTGCTTTCCGAGTGAGAATGGGAAAATACCATGCACTGCGCTCTGGGTGACAGTGGGAAAATACCATGCACTGCGCTCTGGGTGACAGTGGGAAAATACCATGCACTGTGCTCTGGGTGACAGTGGGAAAATACCATGCACTGTTTTCCGAGTGAGAATGGGAAAATACCATGCACTGCGTTCTGGGTGACAGTGGGAAAATACCACGCACTGCGTTCTGGGTGACCGTGGGAAAATGCCACGCACTGCGTTCTGGGTGACAGTGGGAAAATACCATGCACTGCGTTCCGGGTGATGGTGGGAAAATACCACGCTCTGCATTCCGGGTGACAGTGGGAAAATACCACACACTGCGTTCCGGGTGACGGTGGGAAAATACCACACCCTGCGTTCCGGGTGACGGTGGGAAAATACCACACACTGCGTTCCGGGTGATGGTGGTAAAATACCATGCACTGTGTTCTGGGTGACGGTGGGAATATGGGCATAATTACCATAGGTGCAAGGGTTGCAGCTGCTATATAACCCAGAGATGAGGGGGGCATCTCGCTTGCCAAAGTTACATGTGTTTTATATATATATATATATATATAATTATATATATATATATATATATATATATATATATATATATATATTAGGGGTGTGCACCGGCCACTTTTCGTTTTTCGTGTTTTGGTTTTGGATCTGGATCTTTCTTCGTGTTTTGGATCTGGATTGGTTTTGCCAAAACCACCCTTCCGTGTTTTGGGTTCTGTGTTTTGGATCTGTATTTTTTTGAAAAAATCATAAAAACAGCTAAAATCACAGAATTTGTAGGTTTTTCTGCTCCTATGCTATTATTAACCTCAATAACCTTAATTTCCACTCATTTCCAGTCTATTCTGAACACCTCACACCTCACAATAGTGTTTTTATGTCCAAAAGGTTGCACCGAGGTAGCTGGATGACTATGCTAAGCGACACGAGTGGGCGGCACAAACACGTGACCCATCTAGGAGTGACACTGCAGTGGCAGACAGGATGGCAGTTAGAAAAACTAGGCCCCAAACTGTACATAATGCAAAGAAAAAAAAGAGGTGCAAGATGGAATTGTCCTTGGGCCCTCCCACCCACCCTTATGTTGTATAAACAGGACATGCACACTTTAACAAATCAATCATTTCAGCGCCAAGGTCTGCCACACAACTGTGGCTGAAATGATTGGTTCGTTTGGGCCCCCACAAAACAAGCTGGCAATTAATGTGTCCCTGCACAAACTGGCTCTACGGAGGCAAGATGTCATCCTCATCCTCCTCATCCACCGATTCCTCACCCTCTTCAGTGTGTACATCCTCTTCCTCACAAAGTATTAACTCGTCCCCACTTGAATCCACCACCACCACAGGTCCCTCTGTACCTTCTGGAGGCTGGTCTCCCTGGAAGAGCTGATAATTCATTTTGATGAACATCATCTTCTCCACATTCTGTGGAAGCAACCTCCTACGCCTTTCGCTGACAAGGTTCCCGGCTGCACTAAACACTCTTTCGGAGTACACACTGGAGGGGGGGCAACTCAGGTAAAATAGAGCCAGTTTGTACAGGGGCCTCCAAATTGCCTCTTTTTCCTGCCAGTACAGGTATGGACTGTCTGACATGCCTACTTGGATGCTGTCACCGATGTAATCCTCCACCATTCTGTCAATGGTGACAGTATCATATGCAGTGACAGTAGACATGTCAGAAATTGTTGCCAGGTCCTTCAGTCCGGACCAGATGTCCAAACTTGGTCCTGCCTGCCCTGCATCACCGCCAGCGGGTTGCTTAGGATACCTAAGTTTTTTCCTGGCAGCCCCAGTTGCGGGAGAAAATGAAGAAGGAGCCGTTGACGTGTCACGTTCCGCTTCAGCTGCCAGTGTGTTCACCAGCAGGTCTTTGCACCTCTGCAGGCTTGTGTCAGCCAGAAAGAGAGACACCACATAGGCTTTAAACCTAGGATCGAGCACGGTGGCCAAAATGTAGTGGTCTGATTTCAACAGATTGACCACCCTGGAATCCTGGCAAAGCGAATGAAGGGCTTCATCCACAAGTCCCACATGCCGAGCGGAATCGCTCCGTCTTAGCTCCTCCTTCACTTTCTCCAGCTGCTTCAGCAAAAGCCTGATGAGGGGAATGACCTGACTCAAGCTGGCAGTGTCTGAACTGACTTCACGTGTGGCAAGTTCGAAGGGCTGGAGAACCTTGCACAACACGGAAATCATTCTCCACTGCGCTTGAGTCAGGTGCATACCCCCTCCTTTGCCTATGTCATAGGTGGATGTATAGGCTTGTATGGCCTTTTGCTGCTCCTCCATCCTCTGAAGCATATAGAGGGTTGAGTTCCACCGCGTCACAACCTCTTGCTTCAGGTGATGGCGGGGCAGGTTCAAGAGTGTTTGCTGGTGCTCCAGTCTTCGGCACGCAGTCACTGAATGGCGAAAGTGGCCAGAAATTTTTCGGGCCACCCAAAGCGTCTCCTGCACGCCCCTGTCGCTTTTCAGAGAATTCTGCACCACCAAGTTTATTGTGTGAGCAAAACATGGGACGTGCTGGAATTTGCCCAGATGTAATGCCCGCACAATATTGGTGGCATTGTCAGATATCACAAATCCCCAGGAGAGTCTAAGTGGGGTAAGCCACTGGGCGATGATTTCCTTCAGTTTCTCTAAGAGGTTGTCGGCGGTGTGCCTCTTACTGAAACCGGTGATACACAGCGTAGCCTGCCTTGTAACGAGCTGGCGTTTCTGAGATGCTGCTACTGGTGATGCTGCTGCAGTTGCTGCGTAAGGTGATACATCTACCCAGTGGGCTGTCACAGTCATATAGTCCTTAGTCTGCCCTGTTCCACTTGTCCACATGTCCGTGGTTAAGTGGACATTGTGTACAACGGCATTTTTCAGGACACTGAGGACACTTTTTCTGACGTTTCTGTACAGTCTCGGTATCGCCTGCATAGTGAAGTGGAATCTAGACGGGATTTGGAACCGGGGACACACTACCTCCATCAATTGTCTAAATCCCACCGCACTAATGGCGGATACCGGACGCACGTCTAACACCAACATAGCAGTCAAGGCCTCAGTTATACGTTTTGCTTCAGGATGACTGCTGTCGTACTTCATCCTCCTCGCTAAGGACTGTTGGAGGGTCAATTGTTTAGTAAAAGTAGTGGTGTTCCTACTTCCTCTCTGGGATGATGAACGACTCCCAGCAGCAGCAACAGCAGCAGCGGCAGCAGTAGGCGTAGCAATGCAGGATCCTCCGGAGGAATCCCGGATAGGAGAGTCAGTCATGCCAGTGACATGGCCTGCAGGACTACTTCCGATCCTGACTAAGGAGGAAATTGATGAGGAGGGAGTTGACGGTGTGGTTTGCAGGCGCTTGGATACAACAGGACAACGGGATTTAGGTGTCCCTGGACTGCTTACGGTCTTAGCCAAAGTTTCTGAACTTGACAGTAACTTTTTATGAACGCGCTGCAGGTGCAATATAAGGGAGGATGTTCCTAGGTGGTTGACGTCCCTACCCCTACTTATTTCACCTTTACATATGGTACATATGGCAAGACAGTTGTTGTCCGGATTTGGATAGAAATATTGCCAGACCAAAGAGGTGGAATGTTTGGTCTTCTGCCCAGGCATGACCGTGATGGGCTTTTTCATCCCACGGACAACAACTGTCTCCCCTGGAGCCTGATTTAAACAAACCACATCACCATCAGAATCCTCCTCGCCAACTTCCTCCTCAGCGCCAGCTACACCAGTATCCTCATCCTGTTGTACTTCAACAGTGACATCTTCAATTTGCATATCAGCAAGTGGACTGTGGGTGCTCCTTTCAGCACTTGCAGGGGGCGTGCAAATGGTGGAAAGAGCCACCTCTTCCCGTCCAGTGCTGGGAAGGTCAGGCATCGCAACCACCACCACACTTGGACTCTCCTTGGGGATTTGTGATATCTTCTTAGAAAGCACAGTTCTTCGCTGTGCTTTTGCCAGCTTAACTCTTTTGATTTTTTTAGTGGGAGGAGGGCTTCCATCGTCATGTGAAGCTGAACCACTAGTCATGAACATACTAGGGATCGACCTTAGCCGTTCCTTGCCACTCCGTGTCGTAAATGGCATATTGGCAAGTTTACGTTTCTCTTCAGCTGATTTAAATGTCTTTTTCAAGGTCATTTTCCTGAACTTTGCCATTTGGGATTGTATGTGCCCTCTACTATGACATGGGGCATCGGCCTTGGCAGATGACGTTGATGGCATGTTATCGTCTATGTCATGACTAGTGGCAGCAGCTTCAGCACTAGGAGGAAGTGGTTCTTGATCTTTCTCTATTTTATTTTTATCGGAGAAAGTTTGGTCCTCCATTTATGTTATATCGATTTGATATATATGTGCGGCTAAACACAGAAAATAATTTTTTTTTTGGTTTGGACTGGAGTGTACTTTCGGGGGTTACAGCACCCTTAACGGTCAAGCCAGCCGGCCCTTTACTTATGACACAGGCGCACGCTTGGCACTACTTTGTTGATGCACGAGCGGCTACTGCGCACACAATTCACAAACACAGAAAATATATAATTTTTTTTTTGGTTTGGACTGGAGTGTACTTTCGGGGGTTACAGCACCCTTTAATGGTCAAGCCTGCCGGCCCTTTACTTATGACACAGGTGCACGCTTGGCACTACTTTGTTGATGCACGTGCGGCTACTGCGCACACAATTCACAAACACAGAAAATAATTTTTTTTTTGGTTTGGACTGGAGTGTACTTTCGGGGGTTACAGCACCCTTAACAGTCAAGCCAGCCGGCCCTTTACTTATGACACAGGCGCACGCTTGGCACTACTTTGTTGATGCACGTGCGGCTACTGCGCACACAATTCACAAACACAGAAAATAATTTTTTTTTTGGTTTGGACTGGAGTGTACTTTCGGGGGTTACAGCACCCTTAACGGTCAAGCCAGCCGGCCCTTTACTTATGACACAGGCGCACGCTTGGCACTACTTTGTTGATGCACGAGCGGCTACTGCGCACACAATTCACAAACACAGAAAATATATAATTTTTTTTTTGGTTTGGACTGGAGTGTACTTTCGGGGGTTACAGCACCCTTTAATGGTCAAGCCTGCCGGCCCTTTACTTATGACACAGGTGCACGCTTGGCACTACTTTGTTGATGCACGTGCGGCTACTGCGCACACAATTCACAAACACAGAAAATAATTTTTTTTTTGGTTTGGACTGGAGTGTACTTTCGGGGGTTACAGCACCCTTAACAGTCAAGCCAGCCGGCCCTTTACTTATGACACAGGCGCACGCTTGGCACTACTTTGTTGATGCACGTGCGGCTACTGCGCACACAATTCACAAACACAGAAAATAATTTTTTTTTTGGTTTGGACTGGAGTGTACTTTCGGGGGTTACAGCACCCTTAACAGTCAAGCCAGCCGGCCCTTTACTTATGACACAGGCGCACGCTTGGCACTACTTTGTTGATGCACGTGCGGCTACTGCGCACACAATTCACAAACACAGAAAATATATAATTTTTTTAGCACTTGGGGGGAGCACCCCTGATGGACAGAGCACCCCCTGGACAACACTACAGCACCCCTTTAGGACTGGGACACTGCACAGGACTTTGGAGTGGACACAGCCCCTATGGAGAACTGACTGCACAACACAGTCCAGCCAGCCCCTATGGACTTTGAAGTAGTGGACACAGCCCCTATTAACAACAGCAGCACAGCACAACACAGCCAGCCCCTATGGACTTTGTAGTGGACAACAGCAGCACTACACTACACTACACTACACAGCCCAGCCAGCCCTAACTCCCACCCTCCCTCTTCACTGTCCACAGCCGAGTGAGAAAATGGCGCCGACGCGGGTACCTTATATAGGATCCAAAACCCGCGAGACTCGGAAGGCGGGATGATGACGTTTTGCCTCGATTTCAGATCCGAGTCAGGCGGGAAAAGTCGAGCCTGACTCGGATCGGACTCGGATCGGGGGGGCTCGGGGGGGTTCGGATTTCAGAAATCCGAACCCGCTCAACCCTAATATATACTGTGTATGTTTCACCATTGTGTGGTACTTAGGGGCCCTTACAAATTTTTGCTATGAGGCCTTCAACTACCTAGTTACGCCCTTGAGTGGGAATGAGGCCATATTATGTTATAAACTGCTATATTGCAGCTCTTCAGGGTAAATTAGATTTTGTACCTATTATCGTGTCAATCTGGTTATATTCCATGCACTGTATGGATTTGTAGATAGAAAGGAGGCATTTGCGCAGGTGACAAATTGCGCAGCATCCTGTAGGAGTAGCCGTGTGATGGTGGGAGCTCCTCACTGAATGCCGGATGGTGTAATTAGTCCTCCGGGTATTGCACCCACAAGTAAAAATGAGATTTAAGTGGCACATCCAGAAAATGGAATGTGGGTGTGTATCTAGGTATACAAGGGGCAGATGGGGAAGTCTATTTGCTAAATGGCGGCACATTAATCCAGCGGTGCGAGACGCTGAACATTCTGGGAGCTTACTGTGTGTCACTGCGCTGTGCGGTGAGAAAATGAAAAATATCCTTTAGACGTGACACATTTGGGACAGATAAAGACTGTTTTCCAGATTAATTCACACTTCCGAAGAGAGAACTGAAATCAGAGACGGGCGCTGCGACATTTTATATTCGCTTATTTGCATATCAGCCTCACCAGCTTCATTACACGATCATCACCTGCCGCGGTCGGACACCTGAACCTCCGTCTCCCTCTCTGTGCTGCACCATAATTACACAACTCACTACAGCAAAGGCTGAGAAAATATATAACTTGTCTTAAATGAGAGTCTATCTCCCGCTGTGAAATGAATATAGAACGTGGAGAACAGGTGAAGCGTCAGAGGGAAGAAAATTAACAATAACTGCGCCGGATTAATAAGAAGGGTGAAAGCGATGGCAATAGGGCAGGCTCATGGGTAATACAGGCTTATACAGTATACAAGTTCGGGACTGCCATGAGCTCTCCGATGCTCCTTATCGTCCCCAATCTGTGCGCAAATTCTGTGCAAATAAGAGAATTTCACTTTATTTGGGCTCCCAAGAAATGAAAGATCAGAGATTTTAGATGTAACCCTCCCTTAGACTAAGGGGCCTATTCATCATCACTTAATTTTTACGGCGTGGGGTGCGGGCAGGTTTTTGAGAGGCACCATTGGGTCAGGGTTGACTACCTTTAACATTCTCTTCCCGGGAGAAGCCCGTGTAAGAGATGCAGCAGGGTGGCGATGGGGGCGGGGCTTGACGATTCACGTAATTAAGCCCCGCCCCCTCGCGGTAAAATTGCCGCGATTGGGCACAATTTACATAGGGGGCGGGGCCAACTGCTGTGATTCATGCAGAATCACAGCTTAAGCCCCGCCCCCTTCACGGAGACCCGCGATTGCCGCGGGTATTCTCCTAATTCTGCCCACTTCACTAGGAAGTGGGCAGAATGCGGGAGAAATGCCTACCCTTCCGGGGGTGCGGGGGGTTACCCAAAAAATCGGGAGCCTCCCGCGAAAACCGGGAGGGTAGGCATGTATGCATTGGGTCTCTGGCACCTTGGAGCTGCTGTGGCTGGGAGTCTGCACAAACATTGCTGAGTGCTGGGCGTCGTCATCTTGGATCTGATCACATGTCAGTAAAGAGCCAATCCAGTCCGCATGTGTCACAAGGGGCTCTGACAGCCAATCCTGCACAAGCCTCAGGTACTTAAGTGCTTCCTCTGAGTCCTTAGGTTGCCAGTGCAACGTCTTACGCAGCTAGTCTGTGTGCTAGTTCTCTGTCCTCCCTTATCTCATCTGTATCCAGTGTGCAATATACAGTTGCAGAAATCATTGTTACCTGCTCCGATTCATTGTGCCTCCGCCAGCTGGTCTGCCATCTCACTTCCGGTATCCTAACCACTACTGCGCTACGTTATAGAGTCTCCCCTCACCAGCGACCTTAGTCAGCACCGATACTTGGTTCCTGTACTCCAGCGTCTCCAGGAGTCGTGCTCAGAATACCCGACGGGGGTCTGGTTTCACCCTTTACCTGGATCTCCGCCTTCCGCATCATCCTGCGATTGCTGAAACATTCATGAACAAATACCCCTTGCGTCCAGCTTCATTCCAATATCAGGAAACTGCTCGCAAGGACTTCCCTGCACCCAGTCCGGGCCCAATTCCCATTCTGGACGAGACAGGAAGTATCTGAACCAGCACTATAATAAGCCGGCAGTGATATATATATATGTTATATTTAATAACAGCACATGGAAAATGGCGAAATATATAAAGATGCTCCAACTTGGTTTTATATCAGACCAAAATATATTTTTGTTATCCAAATATGATAATCAGTGTTGGAGAAATCAGGTACTAATAATTATATATCAGGCAGTACATAAGCTGTCTGATATTTTATCCTGGCAAAATAGCCACAAATGGAGACAGGCAATCCGTACGAGAAGATAACCCTATGCATGGGAATGTCCCTATCTCAAGTGAAATATATGCACATGGTAATAATCTTCATATTTACATATTAAACCCTAACAGGCAGCATTTATCAAAAACAGAGAACGTGCTGCTACTACATTGCCTGTGTGTGTCCTGTCTCCCCGGTCAGTGCCAGCAGGTTCTCTCCATGGATGGATTTTGGGGGGCCGGCCATGGGTCCCTTGGGACCCGCCGGGCCCTAGGCAGCCACCTAGGTTGCCTAGCGGTAAATCTGGCCCTGGTGCAGGGTGGTATAATGGGGCAATAGACACCTCACGGTATATTAGTAATTGTCAATGGTTTGAAATTAACTTGGAGGAGAGTTCACCTGTAGTCAGAGGCGTATTCCCCGTCCTCCTCCTCTCTCCCCGACGGCCGGCTGCGTCACTGCAGCAGTATACTCTGGGCACTGATCTATGCCCAGAGTATACTGCGCATGCGCAGGTCATCGGGAAAATGGAGCAGTCGCCATTTTCCCGGCAATTTCCTTACTGCGCACGTGCAAACCGCAGCAGTGGCCATTTTCAAGGTGCTTTGTTCATCGCTACAACCGACGTGGGGCTTGGGAGGGGTAAGAATTAACAAATGTAGGTGCAGGGTGTGCGGTGTGGACCCAGGGGCCCGTGTGCACCGCTCAGGGGCGCTGAGAGGGGGGTGGAGCGGGTACTAATTACCCAGGCCTGGACTTGCTGGAGGGCGCCACCCCCCTCTCACTCTTACATCAAAGCAGTCTAGCACAGCAGTCTCCTATGCCTGTGGGGAAAGCGATTCCACTGGCTATGCGCCGGGCTAAGGGGCTCACAGCGCCCCCTCCCCAGCACCGCAGCACTTCAAAATGCCCCCCTGAAGGGGGTGTGGCCACGACTCATGGGATTAGGCCATGCCCCCTACTTCCCCCTGGCCTGGCACAGCTGTTGGCTCCCCTGGCACCACACACCCTGCACCCATTATAAATACACCCCTGACTTTAGTCTTTTAAGTCATTTTATTCTTGTGCGTTAGGTTTGGGCCTGCAGTGCTCCTATACTGCTATATGACTGTAGCTATCTCAGGCCCTGGTGCTGCTGCTGTTGGAGGGTCATCCCATGGGCTGTGCCTGAGGGGTGTAACCACATGGTCCAATAGGAATCTATTGCTCCACACTCCACCACATGGGTCCCCGCCATAACATTTGTACCATCCTCCGCCTCTAATACTCCTGTGTGTAGAGCACATGCTTGTGTGCCAGGTACATGTATGTGTGTGTAGAGCACCTGCTTGTGTGCCAGGTACATGTATGTGTGTGTAGAGCACCTGCTTGTGTGCCAGGTACATGTATGTGTGTGTAGAGCACCTGCTTGTGTGCCAGGTACATGTATGTGTGTAGAGCACCTGCTTGTGTGCCAGGTACATGTATGTGTGTGTAGAGCACCTGCTTGTGTGCCAGGTACATGTATGTGTGTGTAGAGCACCTGCTTGTGTGCCAGGTACATGTATGTGTGTAGAGCACCTGCTTGTGTGCCAGGTACATGTATGTGTGTGTAGAGCACCTGCTTGTGTGCCAGGTACATGTATGTGTTTGTGTAGAGCACCTGCTTGTGTGCCAGGTACATGTATGTGTGTGTAGAGCACCTGCTTGTGTGCCAGGTACATGTATGTGTGTGTAGAGCACCTGCTTGTGTGCCAGGTACATGTATGTGTGTGTAGAGCACCTGCTTGTGTGCCAGGTACACGTATGTGTGTGTAGAGCACCTGCTTGTGTGCCAGGTACATGTTTGTGTTTGTGTAGAGCACCTGCTTGTGTGCCAGGTACATGTATGTGTGTGTAGAGCACCTGCTTGTGTGCCAGGTACATGTATGTGTGTGTAGAGCACCTGCTTGTGTGCCAGGTACATGTATGTTTGTGTAGAGCATCTGCTTGTGTGCCAGGTACATGTATGTTTGTGTAGAGCATCTGCTTGTGTGCCAGGTACATGTATGTGTGTGTAGAGAATCTGCTTGTGTGCCAGGTACATGTATGTGTGTGTAGAGCACCTGCTTGTGTGCCAGGTACATGTATGTCTGTGTGTAGCGCACCTGCATGTGTGCCAGGTACATGTATGTGTGTGTAGCGCACCTGCTTGTGTGCCAGGTACATGTATGTGTGTGTAGAGCACCTGCTTGTGTGCCAGGTACATGTATGTGTGTGTAAACCACCTGCTTGTGTGCCAGGTACATGTATGTGTGTGTAGAGCACCTGCTTGTGTGCCAGGTACATGTATGTGTGTGTAGAGCACCTGCTTGTGTGCCAGGTACATGTATGTGTGTGTAGAGCACCTGCTTGTGTGCCAGGTACATGTATGTGTGTGTAGAGCACCTGCTTGTGTGCCAGGTACATGTATGTGTGTGTAGAGCACCTGCTTGTGTGCCCGGTACATGTATGTGTGTGTAGAGCACCTGCTTGTGTGCCAGGTACATGTATGTGTGTGTAGATAATCTGCTTGTGTGCCAGGTACATGTATGTGTGTAGAGCACCTGCTTGTGTGCCAGGTACATGTATGTGTGTGTAGAGCACCTGCTTGTGTGCCAGGTACATGTATGTGTGTGTAGAGCACCTGCTTGTGTGCCAGGTACATGTATGTGTGTGTAGAGAATCTGCTTGTGAGCCAGGTACATGTATGTGTGTGTAGAGAACCTGCTTGTGTGCCAGGTACATGTATGTGTGTGTAGAGAACCTGCTTGTGTGCCAGGTACATGTATGTGTGTGTAGAGAACCTGCTTGTGTGCCAGGTACATGTATGTGTGTGTAGAGCACCTGCTTGTGTGCCAGGTACATGTATGTGTTTGTGTAGAGAACCTGCTTGTGTGCCAGGTACATGTATGTGTGTGTAGAGCACCTGCTTGTGTGCCAGGTACATGTATGTGTGTGTAGAGAATCTGCTTGTGTGCCAGGTACATGTATGTGTGTGTAGAGCACCTGCTTGTGTGCCAGGTACATGTATGTGTGTAGAGCACCTGCTTGTGTGCCAGGTACATGTATGTGTGTGTAGAGAATCTGCTTGTGTGCCAGGTACATGTATGTGTGTGTAGAGCACCTGCTTGTGTGCCAGGTACATGTATGTGTGTGTGTAGCGCACCTGCTTGTGTGCCAGGTACATGTATGTGTGTGTAGAGCACCTGCTTGTGTGCCAGGTACATGTATGTGTGTGTAGAGCACCTGCTTGTGTGCCAGGTACATGTATGTGTGTGTAGAGCACCTGCTTGTGTGCCAGGTACATGTATGTGTGTGTAGAGCACCTGCTTGTGTGCCAGGTACATGTATGTGTGTGTAGAGCACCTGCTTGTGTGCCAGGTACATGTATGTGTGTGTAGAGCACCTGCTTGTGTGCCAGGTACATGTATGTGTGTGTAGAGCACCTGTTTGTGTGCCAGGTACATGTATGTGTGTGTAGAGCACCTGCTTGTGTGCCAGGTACATGTATGTGTGTAGAGCACCTGCTTGTGTGCCAGGTACATGTATGTGTGTGTAGAGCACCTGCTTGTGTGCCAGGTACATGTATGTGTGTAGAGCACCTGCTTGTGTGCCAGGTACATGTATGTGTGTGTAGAGCACCTGCTTGTGTGCCAGGTACATGTATGTGTGTGTAGAGCACCTGCTTGTGTGCCAGGTACATGTATGTGTGTGTAGAGCACCTGCTTGTGTGCCAGGTACATGTATGTGTGTGTAGCGCACCTGCTTGTGTGCCAGGTACATGTATGTGTGTGTAGAGCACCTGCTTGTGTGCCAGGTACATGTATGTGTGTGTAGAGCACCTGCTTGTGTGCCAGGTACATGTATGTGTGTGTAGAGCACCTGCTTGTGTGCCAGGTACATGTATGTGTGTGTAGAGCACCTGCTTGTGTGCCAGGTACATGTATGTGTGTGTAGAGCACCTGCTTGTGTGCCAGGTACATGTATGTGTTTGTGTAGAGCACCTGCTTGTGTGCCAGGTACATGTATGTGTGTGTAGAGAATCTGCTTGTGTGCCAGGTACATGTATGTGTGTGTAGAGAACCTGCTTGTGTGCCAGGTACATGTATGTGTGTGTAGAGAACCTGCTTGTGTGCCAGGTACATGTATGTGTGTGTAGAGAACCTGCTTGTGTGCCAGGTACATGTATGTGTGTGTAGAGCACCTGCTTGTGTGCCAGGTACATGTATGTGTTTGTGTAGAGAACCTGCTTGTGTGCCAGGTACATGTATGTGTGTGTAGAGCACCTGCTTGTGTGCCAGGTACATGTATGTGTGTGTAGAGAATCTGCTTGTGTGCCAGGTACATGTATGTGTGTGTAGAGCACCTGCTTGTGTGCCAGGTACATGTATGTGTGTAGAGCACCTGCTTGTGTGCCAGGTACATGTATGTGTGTGTAGAGAATCTGCTTGTGTGCCAGGTACATGTATGTGTGTGTAGAGCACCTGCTTGTGTGCCAGGTACATGTATGTGTGTGTGTAGAGCACCTGCTTGTGTGCCAGGTACATGTATGTGTGTAGCGCACCTGCTTGTGTGCCAGGTACATGTATGTGTGTGTAGAGCACCTGCTTGTGTGCCAGGTACATGTATGTGTGTGTAGAGCACCTGCTTGTGTGCCAGGTACATGTATGTGTGTGTAGAGCACCTGCTTGTGTGCCAGGTACATGTATGTGTGTGTAGAGCACCTGCTTGTGTGCCAGGTACATGTATGTGTGTGTAGAGCACCTGCTTGTGTGCCAGGTACATGTATGTGTGTGTAGAGCACCTGCTTGTGTGCCAGGTACATGTATGTGTGTGTAGAGCACCTGCTTGTGTGCCAGGTACATGTATGTGTGTGTAGAGCACCTGCTTGTGTGCCAGGTACATGTATGTGTGTGTAGCGCACCTGCTTGTGTGCCAGGTACATGTATGTGTGTGTAGAGCACCTGCTTGTGTGCCAGGTACATGTATGTGTGTGTAGAGCACCTGCTTGTGTGCCAGGTACATGTATGTGTGTGTAGAGCACCTGCTTGTGTGCCAGGTACATGTATGTGTGTGTAGAGCACCTGCTTGTGTGCCAGGTACATGTATGTGTGTGTAGAGCACCTGCTTGTGTGCCAGGTACATGTATGTGTGTGTAGAGCACCTGCTTGTGTGCCAGGTACATGTATGTGTGTGTAGCGCACCTGCTTGTGTGCCAGGTACATGTATGTGTGTGTAGAGCACCTGCTTGTGTGCCAGGTACATGTATGTGTGTGTAGAGCACCTGCTTGTGTGCCAGGTACATGTATGTGTGTGTAGAGCACCTGCTTGTGTGCCAGGTACATGTATGTGTGTGTAGAGCACCTGCTTGTGTGCCAGGTACATGTATGTGTGTGTAGAGCACCTGCTTGTGTGCCAGTTACATGTATGTGTTTGTGTAGAGCACCTGCTTGTGTGCCAGGTACATGTATGTGTGTGTTTGTACTTGTGGTAGGGATTATCGGGCCTAATTCACAGCTGTTTGTAAACTTGATGGATCACGTAGGTCTCCGCTGGTTGGTTGGATATCTGAGCGAGCGCAGGATCTGTACTGAGCATGTGAAGGGCTCTTTATGTGACTAGGACATACTTGCCTACATTGTAGTACTCTTTTGCGGGAGACTTGGAGAGAGGAGAAAGATCGGGTCGTGATGGGGGCGGGGCCTGACATCTTGCATCATTAGGCCCCGCCCCCTTCGCAGCAAATTGCCGCGATTGGCGTAGATTTGCATAAGGGGCGGGGCTAAATGACGTGATTCCCGCAGAATCGCGTCATTAAGCCCCGCCCCCTACACAGAGACTCACGAGTGCTGCGGAAGTTCTCCGCATTCTGCCCACTTCACTAGGAAGTGGGCAGAAAGCGGGAGAAATGCCTACCCTTCCGGGGGTGCGGGGGGTTACCTGAAAAATCGGGAGCCTCCCGCGAAAACCGTGAGGGTAGGCATGTATGGACTAGGATCGAGTGCCCCATAGCTGTTTTGGGTTGGGGACGGGGCGTCACTGGGCTGCGTTCTCCATAACGTGCATGTCGCCCCTGCTTTCTGGGAGTGCCGAGGCCAGGGGTATGTGTCTTCCAACTCATATTTACTGCCCCCCGTGCGCGTGAACTGCCAGAGTATACTGCATAACCTAAGGGTCACCCAGATGGGCAATGTTCACGTAATCCCAAGCTGCGTCTTTGGATGCAGCATCGGATCACCGAAGCCGCCAGTAGGCATTTATTGACACAAGATACCTCCTGCAGCAATACCATATTTTAGCTACTGTGCTACTGTGCCCATCTCTGAATCAGGCTCTTAGACTGTGAGGTCCACAGGGGCAAGGACTGGTGATGTAAATGGGCAAATAATCTCTGTACAGCGCTGCGTAATATGTGCCCGCTATGTAAATAACTAATAATAATACATTTCAATGTATTCATACACATCCAGGTCTTTGTAAAGTCTCCTGTAATATTAAAATGTGCCCCAGCAAACGCCATGTCAGTGTACTGTAATTCCCCAGGTTGCGTAGGCCTCTTACTGACATTCCCTATGTACAGCACATTGACCTGTTTCCGCATAACCAATACTACTGTGTTATCATGTTTGTGCCATGGAGTTCTGCGCAGAGATGCCGACATTCTGGCTGTCCCTTCTGGGAGGGGGCAGACATATCGGCAAAATCGGGGGCGTGGCCGTCTGTTGTGGGTGGAGTGGGGGCATGGCCACGTGCTCGCATCATTTTGGCCCCGCTCCCACTTCAGAAATCCTGGCACCCGACATTGTGAAGCAGGGGCGGTGCCAAAATGACGCGATTAGTCCTGAAGTGCGTCACAGCCCCCCCCCTCTACCGGGGATTCTCATTTAATCACGCGAGGGGGGGGCGGCAGGAGGGGTCAGCAGCTTGCGAGAGAATTGCCTGTCTTCCAGGGAGGCAGGGAGCGTCACCTGAATTTTGGGAGGCTCCTGACCAAATTGGGAAGGTAGGCAAGTATGGTTCTGTGTGTCCAGCCTATACACGGCAGATGTGTCTGGCGCACAGTACGGGGAACATTGTCTCTGAGATTACAAATGGTGCAGCTTGTTCATCCCGGTGTCTCCTGACACAAGCGCGCTGCCCATTGTGGGGAGATAAAGTGACTTCCTATTACTGAGTGATGATACCGGCTCCTTTTCTGGCTGAGATCTGGGATATTGGGAGCATCTGTCCGGCCGCCCATCATTTCCATGTCTGCAGGTGAGATCCCTCCTCACTGTCTCATCTCTGCGACCTCCAGTGATTGCTCTGACTGAGCTCATGAAAGGCCTCTAAGAATGAATATTGTATTAACCTGGAGGCCCTGAACTTTCTCTGGACGTCAGAGATAATGATCCTATCACTTCCTAATGAATGTATTTAATTGCTGAGACATTTACACCTCGCTCCTCTCTGAACTTTAGTTACAGGGGAATATGAGCAATTTCTCTTCTCCGAGAGCCCAGATCCAGGGTCTGCTGACAGATCTGGTTGTAGCTGCTGAAATCAGACTCATCCAGAGCTCCAGACTATTATCCTTCTGACATGTAGAGCTCTGCGAGTAGGACACTAATTGCATTAAAATGTCTTCTCTATTCCTACACAGAGCTGATTGTGTTACAGCAGCTTAGTAAGAAGCACAGAATCATTAAACGTCAGCGTCTGCCCTCAGTGACCCTCGGGTTTGGCACTTCTCTTCCTCTGGAGCTCATTTTTACAGAGGCTAATATAGTTTATGGTCTGGGCGCCTTTATACATACAGTATATAGATAAACTAGGGGCCCACCAGGCTTCGCACTGGAGCAATTTTGAATGTACAGCGATTGTCTTTTTAAACTGAGGTCTTATAAGATCGCCTTGTAGTTGTTTTTCCTCCTGACATCAACACAAAAAGATTTTCTTTTGATGTTATAAACAAACGGGCCACGTTGTCCATGAGAAAAACAGTCTCCACTTACTGTAGGTCACCTCCAGCCACGTTACGTGTCTGCCCCTGCGGTTTATTTATCGCCATGCCAATGCCGACTCTTACCGGGAATTGGACTCGTTTTAAACAGTAATAAAAGGAAAAAACTGAATTTTTGTATAAGTAAAGAGGGCTTACATCAATTGGAGAAACCACATAATAAGTATCAATCTCTGCATGGTATAAAATAAAGTCCATCGTGATGGTTTAGGCAGCGTAAGCCAAAAAAGCGCTTAGACGTCCTTTATCTCATTGATTTGCTTCACTAACATCGTCACTGCTCGGCTCCCTTCTGTCAGACATTAATGTGTCATACACCTAAATCTTCCCCCACACATAAGTATAAGAGTATGTGGGGAGCTAATCAAGTAAAAGGTGTATTTTAATAAAGCAACACATAATAGTAACACATGTAATATACAAAAAATACAATAACATGTATAGAAAATAACAAAGACATATAAAAATGTAAATAAAAATAAAACAGAAATAAAAACATAAATCAGCATGAAAAAATAAATAAAATCAGCCTGTACCACAACAGTAATATGATGCTACATGTAAATAATAGCTCAACTCCTAAATACTGTAGCACCAATCAATTCTGCTCAGCAAAACAACATAAAAAATGGAATCTGGTTTAAGATGTTTGTAGCATTAAGGTATCAGATTGTAACTTCATTTGAGAGGGATAGTTTGTATACTTTTTAAAGAGAAATATTATTGACAAAGGTTCTCAAACAAAGGCCCTCATTCAGAGCGTACGCTCTGAGCAGAGCGCACGCTCTGAATGAGGGCCGTCCTCCATAATTATGGAGCGTCCTCCTGGACACTCGTATAGCTGTGGGTCACCACCCACAGCCTATACGAGCGTGCAGGTTGATGGCCGCGATGGTCTTGACCATCGCGACCATCGCCACTGCGAGCCGGAGCCTGCGGTTGAGTTACTCAACCGCAAGGCCCGGAGTGATTTTGGCTCTATCAGAGCCAAAATCACTCCCACTGGCATCACTACTGATGTCAGTGGGCCGGATTCTGACGGTAGGCGTTCCCTTGGGAACGCCCCCGTCAGGGAGGCACGCCCACCAAAGGGGGCGTGCTGTCAATCAACATCGACAGCACGCCCCCTTTGATCAGACACAACGAGCGAAGGAAAGTCCTTCGCTCGTCGCGTCTGGCGCATGCGCACGACGGAGCTCCCGCCGTCGTGCGCATGCGCAGTGCACACCATCGACCCACTTGCGAGCGGACAGCCGCTTGCGAGTGGGTCTGAATCAGGCCCAAAGTTCCAAAGAGAAATCGGTATGTTCAGTAAATCATTTTTTGCTATATGTAGCAGTCCCAATCGAGGGTATAATCTATAATAAATCCAGGTGGAAAACTTATAATAGTGAGGCTGTGGAGTTTTTTTCCAGGCGTGGGTTGCCGATGGAGTTTAAACAACATGCATGTGTAGTGAATTATCGTCTCACTCGAGAATTAGATCCCAATGGTATCCCTTGTATCAATCACTGTACTGAATGATAGATATAACAGAACCAGCAGTAATAATTTCTTCTAGAAGGAGCAGGGAACCACATTCAGAGGGAACCGTAGCCCATATAACCTTTAGCAATTCCACAGGTGGGCAGTCTTGTTACGCGTTTCTCCGCCTTAAGCCTGTCGGCGGTTTCCTCCTGTACACCTTTTAATTGATTAGTTATATTTTGTTTATCTTCCTGTTTTGGGGAACATCCAGTTTTCCCATACTGTGGAGGGCTAGCTATCAATTAGGTGGGGCCCATTGGGTCTTTTGGAGAGACGGACCACTGATATTATTTAGGTATTAGCGCTTGGGTTTTTTTTATACTGTTATTCCCCCACACATGCCCTAGAGAATAGTGACACCTGCATCACAATCCATCCAGTGGTTCTAGAGATTATACCAAACACACAGACAGATGCTTACCCGTTACATTATTTATTAAACTATGTACAGATAGAAGATAGATAGAACATACTGATAGTTAATGCTGCATAATCTGTATAATAATAAAGCACATGATGGTGACCCTGTCTATATTTATCACATTAATTCAGTGTACATATGACAGCAGAACTCCATACTCACCAGTTAGTGCCTAAATCTCAATGAGAACCGGATCTTTCTTGATCCAGAGAAAACAATAACGTCAGTTATCCAATGATAAAGCACAGTAAATACACTTCAACTTTAGCAGCATAATTATCTCATTCCCAAGTGTACTTTTAGTAAAGGGGTCTCAAAGGGGTCTGTTCATCATCCCTTAATTTCTACAAAAGTAGTTGAAAATTTTAATTTTCACCTATTTTTGTAGAAATGAAGGATCGCCCATTTATTACAAAGGTAACACAGGTGATATCATGGCTGTCGCCCGCTTATCTTTCACTCTCGATCTGTCCCTATACAGTATAGTAGGCTAATATCATGGGGACAAAATCCATCAAGCTCCAAAAATACTAAATTTCACATCTTGACAGCGGGAATCTTCCTCATCTTAAGATGCTGTTGATTCCTGCTGCGGCTGTTAGGCCATTTAGGCTGTTAGGGTGTTTAGTATCTGAAGTGTTTAGTTCAGAAAGTGTACTGAGCATTTAAAATCAATATTAGCGTTATACCAGCGTTCGTGTTAGCTGTGAAGTGACACTGCCTTCTAATCATCCCACAGGCAAAATCATCACTGACTACTGCAACCAGATGCAACTGATCTATGTTTTTGTAGCATAGCAGCATTTACATTGCAGAGATAAATTGATAATACTAGCTGCTGTAAGTTATTTTAAACTTGTACTATGTTTTATAAATGAAAGGGAATTAGAGTGGTATACTGACCTATGCACAGATTTGAATAGCACCTTCTGCTGTGGGTGAGGGGCTATTTGTTGGGGAGTGGGGGTAAATCAGGATTCACACATGTTTGTAGTCTTATATATTCAGTGCAGAGTAGGCTGCTAGGCCGTTTAGACTGTTAGAGTGTTTAGTATCTGAAGTGTATTGAGCATTTAGAATCAAAATTAGCATTATACCAGCGTTAAACCAAAGAAAAACAGATGGAAAACATGCTGCAAGCCAGCACTAACACAGATGGACTACACTCAAGCTACACAGTGAGTCAACAAAATCATCCAAACTAATTCCTGCTGTCTGCATAACCTGCACACTCTACACTGATCTCCCTGGTTTGGACACTGGATAACCTAAACATTCTACACTGATCTCCCTGGTTTGGACACTGCATAACCTGCACACTCTACATTGATCTCCCTGGTTTGGACACTGCATAACCTGCACACTCTACACTTATCTCCCTGGTTTGGACACTGCATAACCTGCACACTCTACACTGATTTCCCTGGTTTGGACACTACATAACCTGCACACTCTACACTTATCTCCCTGGTTTGGACACTGCATAACCTGCACACTCTACACTGATCTCCCTGGTTTGGACACTGCATAACCTGCACACTCTACATTGATCTCCCTGGTTTGGACACTGCATAACCTGCACACTCTACACTTATCTCCCTGGTTTGGACACTGCATAACCTGCACACTCTACACTGATCTCCCTGGTTTGAACACTGGATAACCTGCACACTCTACACTGATCTCCCTGGTTTGGACACTGCATAACCAGCACACTCTACACTGATCTCCCTGGTTTGGACACTGCATAACCTGCACACTCTACACTGATCTCCCTGGTTTGAACACTGGATAACCTGCACACTCTACACTGATCTCTCTGGTTTGGACACTGGATAACCTGCACACTCTACACTAGGGGTGAGCGGGTTCGGATTTCTGAAATACGAACCCCCCCGAGCCCCCCCGATCCGAGGCCGATCCGAGTCAGGCTCAACTTTTCCTGCCTGACTCGGATCTGAAATCGAGGCAAAACGTCATCATCCCGCCTTCCGGGTCCCGTGGGTTTTGGATTCTATATAAGGTACCCGCGTTGGCGCCATTTTCTTACTCGGCTGTGGACAGTGAAGAGGGAGGGTGGGAGTTAGGTGTACTATGTTTTATAAATGAAAGGGAATTAGAGTGGTATACTGACCTATGCACAGATTTGAATAGCACCTTCTGCTGTGGGTGAGGGGCTATTTGTTGGGGAGTGGGGGTAAATCAGGATTCACACATGTTTGTAGTCTTATATATTCAGTGCAGAGTAGGCTGCTAGGCCATTTAGACTGTTAGAGTGTTTAGTATCTGAAGTGTATTGAGCATTTAGAATCAAAATTAGCATTATACCAGCGTTAAACCAAAGAAAAACAGATGGAAAACATGCTGCAAGCCAGCACTAACACAGATGGACTACACTCAAGCTACACAGTGAGTCAACAAAATCATCCAAACTAATTCCTGCTGTCTGCATAACCTGCACACTCTACACTGATCTCCCTGGTTTGGACACTGGATAACCTAAACATTCTACACTGATCTCCCTGGTTTGGACACTGCATAACCTGCACACTCTACATTGATCTCCCTGGTTTGGACACTGCATAACCTGCACACTCTACACTTATCTCCCTGGTTTGGACACTGCATAACCTGCACACTCTACACTGATTTCCCTGGTTTGGACACTACATAACCTGCACACTCTACACTTATCTCCCTGGTTTGGACACTGCATAACCTGCACACTCTACACTGATCTCCCTGGTTTGGACACTGCATAACCTGCACACTCTACATTGATCTCCCTGGTTTGGACACTGCATAACCTGCACACTCTACACTTATCTCCCTGGTTTGGACACTGCATAACCTGCACACTCTACACTGATCTCCCTGGTTTGAACACTGGATAACCTGCACACTCTACACTGATCTCCCTGGTTTGGACACTGCATAACCTGCACACTCTACATTGATCTCCCTGGTTTGGACACTGCATAACCTGCACACTCTACACTTATCTCCCTGGTTTGGACACTGCATAACCTGCACACTCTACACTGATCTCCCTGGTTTGAACACTGGATAACCTGCACACTCTACACTGATCTCCCTGGTTTGGACACTGCATAACCAGCACACTCTACACTGATCTCCCTGGTTTGGACACTGCATAACCTGCACACTCTACACTGATCTCCCTGGTTTGAACACTGGATAACCTGCACACTCTACACTGATCTCTCTGGTTTGGACACTGGATAACCTGCACACTCTACACTAGGGGTGAGCGGGTTCGGATTTCTGAAATACGAACCCCCCCGAGCCCCCCCGATCCGAGGCCGATCCGAGTCAGGCTCAACTTTTCCTGCCTGACTCGGATCTGAAATCGAGGCAAAACGTCATCATCCCGCCTTCCGGGTCCCGTGGGTTTTGGATTCTATATAAGGTACCCGCGTTGGCGCCATTTTCTTACTCGGCTGTGGACAGTGAAGAGGGAGGGTGGGAGTTAGGTGTACTATGTTTTATAAATGAAAGGGAATTAGAGTGGTATACTGACCTATGCACAGATTTGAATAGCACCTTCTGCTGTGGGTGAGGGGCTATTTGTTGGGGAGTGGGGGTAAATCAGGATTCACACATGTTTGTAGTCTTATATATTCAGTGCAGAGTAGGCTGCTAGGCCATTTAGACTGTTAGAGTGTTTAGTATCTGAAGTGTATTGAGCATTTAGAATCAAAATTAGCATTATACCAGCGTTAAACCAAAGAAAAACAGATGGAAAACATGCTGCAAGCCAGCACTAACACAGATGGACTACACTCAAGCTACACAGTGAGTCAACAAAATCATCCAAACTAATTCCTGCTGTCTGCATAACCTGCACACTCTACACTGATCTCCCTGGTTTGGACACTGGATAACCTAAACATTCTACACTGATCTCCCTGGTTTGGACACTGCATAACCTGCACACTCTACATTGATCTCCCTGGTTTGGACACTGCATAACCTGCACACTCTACACTTATCTCCCTGGTTTGGACACTGCATAACCTGCACACTCTACACTGATTTCCCTGGTTTGGACACTACATAACCTGCACACTCTACACTTATCTCCCTGGTTTGGACACTGCATAACCTGCACACTCTACACTGATCTCCCTGGTTTGGACACTGCATAACCTGCACACTCTACATTGATCTCCCTGGTTTGGACACTGCATAACCTGCACACTCTACACTTATCTCCCTGGTTTGGACACTGCATAACCTGCACACTCTACACTGATCTCCCTGGTTTGAACACTGGATAACCTGCACACTCTACACTGATCTCCCTGGTTTGGACACTGCATAACCAGCACACTCTACACTGATCTCCCTGGTTTGGACACTGCATAACCTGCACACTCTACACTGATCTCCCTGGTTTGAACACTGGATAACCTGCACACTCTACACTGATCTCTCTGGTTTGGACACTGGATAACCTGCACACTCTACACTAGGGGTGAGCGGGTTCGGATTTCTGAAATACGAACCCCCCCGAGCCCCCCCGATCCGAGGCCGATCCGAGTCAGGCTCAACTTTTCCTGCCTGACTCGGATCTGAAATCGAGGCAAAACGTCATCATCCCGCCTTCCGGGTCCCGTGGGTTTTGGATTCTATATAAGGTACCCGCGTTGGCGCCATTTTCTTACTCGGCTGTGGACAGTGAAGAGGGAGGGTGGGAGTTAGGTGTACTATGTTTTATAAATGAAAGGGAATTAGAGTGGTATACTGACCTATGCACAGATTTGAATAGCACCTTCTGCTGTGGGTGAGGGGCTATTTGTTGGGGAGTGGGGGTAAATCAGGATTCACACATGTTTGTAGTCTTATATATTCAGTGCAGAGTAGGCTGCTAGGCCATTTAGACTGTTAGAGTGTTTAGTATCTGAAGTGTATTGAGCATTTAGAATCAAAATTAGCATTATACCAGCGTTAAACCAAAGAAAAACAGATGGAAAACATGCTGCAAGCCAGCACTAACACAGATGGACTACACTCAAGCTACACAGTGAGTCAACAAAATAATCCAAACTAATTCCTGCTGTCTGCATAACCTGCACACTCTACACTGATCTCCCTGGTTTGGACACTGGATAACCTAAACATTCTACACTGATCTCCCTGGTTTGGACACTGCATAACCTGCACACTCTACATTGATCTCCCTGGTTTGGACACTGCATAACCTGCACACTCTACACTTATCTCCCTGGTTTGGACACTGCATAACCTGCACACTCTACACTGATTTCCCTGGTTTGGACACTACATAACCTGCACACTCTACACTTATCTCCCTGGTTTGGACACTGCATAACCTGCACACTCTACACTGATCTCCCTGGTTTGGACACTGCATAACCTGCACACTCTACATTGATCTCCCTGGTTTGGACACTGCATAACCTGCACACTCTACACTTATCTCCCTGGTTTGGACACTGCATAACCTGCACACTCTACACTGATCTCCCTGGTTTGAACACTGGATAACCTGCACACTCTACACTGATCTCCCTGGTTTGGACACTGCATAACCAGCACACTCTACACTGATCTCCCTGGTTTGGACACTGCATAACCTGCACACTCTACACTGATCTCCCTGGTTTGAACACTGGATAACCTGCACACTCTACACTGATCTCCCTGGTTTGGACACTGGATAACCTGCACACTCTACACTAGGGGTGAGCGGGTTCGGATTTCTGAAATACGAACCCCCCCGAGCACCCCCGATCCGAGGCCGATCCGAGTCAGGCTCAACTTTTCCTGCCTGACTCGGATCTGAAATCGAGGCAAAACGTCATCATCCCGCCTTCCGGGTCCCGTGGGTTTTGGATTCTATATAAGGTACCCGCGTTGGCGCCATTTTCTTACTCGGCTGTGGACAGTGAAGAGGGAGGGTGGGAGTTAGGTGTACTATGTTTTATAAATGAAAGGGAATTAGAGTGGTATACTGACCTATGCACAGATTTGAATAGCACCTTCTGCTGTGGGTGAGGGGCTATTTGTTGGGGAGTGGGGGTAAATCAGGATTCACACATGTTTGTAGTCTTATATATTCAGTGCAGAGTAGGCTGCTAGGCCATTTAGACTGTTAGAGTGTTTAGTATCTGAAGTGTATTGAGCATTTAGAATCAAAATTAGCATTATACCAGCGTTAAACCAAAGAAAAACAGATGGAAAACATGCTGCAAGCCAGCACTAACACAGATGGACTACACTCAAGCTACACAGTGAGTCAACAAAATCATCCAAACTAATTCCTGCTGTCTGCATAACCTGCACACTCTACACTGATCTCCCTGGTTTGGACACTGGATAACCTAAACATTCTACACTGATCTCCCTGGTTTGGACACTGCATAACCTGCACACTCTACATTGATCTCCCTGGTTTGGACACTGCATAACCTGCACACTCTACACTTATCTCCCTGGTTTGGACACTGCATAACCTGCACACTCTACACTGATTTCCCTGGTTTGGACACTACATAACCTGCACACTCTACACTTATCTCCCTGGTTTGGACACTGCATAACCTGCACACTCTACACTGATCTCCCTGGTTTGGACACTGCATAACCTGCACACTCTACATTGATCTCCCTGGTTTGGACACTGCATAACCTGCACACTCTACACTTATCTCCCTGGTTTGGACACTGCATAACCTGCACACTCTACACTGATCTCCCTGGTTTGAACACTGGATAACCTGCACACTCTACACTGATCTCCCTGGTTTGGACACTGCATAACCAGCACACTCTACACTGATCTCCCTGGTTTGGACACTGCATAACCTGCACACTCTACACTGATCTCCCTGGTTTGGACACTGGATAACCTGCACACTCTACACTGATCTCCCTGGTTTGGACACTGCATAACTTGTACACTCTACATTGATCTCCCTGGTTTGGACACTGCATAACCTGCTCACTCTACACTAGGGGTGAGCGGGTTCGGATTTCTGAAATACGAACCCCCCCGAGCCCCCCCGATCCGAGGCCGATCCGAGTCAGGCTCAACTTTTCCCGCCTGACTCGGATCTGAAATCGAGGCAAAACGTCATCATCCCGCCTTCCGGGTCCCGTGGGTTTTGCATTCTATATAAGGTACCCGCGTTGGCGCCATTTTCTTACTCGGCTGTGGACAGTGAAGAGGGGGGGTGGGAGTTATGGCTGGCTGGGTTGTGTAGTGTAGTGTAGTGCAGTGTAGTGTTGTGCTGTGCTGTGCTGTGCTGCGCTGCTGTTGTCCATAGGGACTGTGTCCACTCCTCCAAAGTCCATAGGGGCTGGCTGTGTTGTGCTGTGCTGCTGTTGTCCATAGGGGTTGGCTGGACTGTGTTGTCCAGTCAGTTGTCCATAGGGGCTGTGTCCACTCCAAAGTCCTGTGCAGTGTCCCAGTCCTAAAGGGGTGCTGTAGTGTTGTCCAAGGGGTGCTCTGTCCATCAGGGGTGCTCCCCCCAAGTGCAAAAAAATATATGTTTTCTGTGTTTGTGAATTGTGTGCGCAGTAGCCGCACGTGCATCAACAAAGTAGCGCCAAGCGTGCGGCTGTGTCATAAGTAAAGGGCCGGCTGGCTTGACCGTTAAAAGGTGCTGTAACCCCCAAAGTTCACTCCAAACAAAATAAAAAAATATTTTCTGTGATTGTGAATTGTGTGCACTGTGGCCGCACGGTTATCAACAAAGTAGCGCCAAGCGTTCGGCTGTGTCATAGGTAAAGGGCCGGCTGGCTTGACCATTAAAGGGTGCTGTAACCCCCAAAGTGCACTCCAAACAAAATAAAAAATTATTTTCCGTGTTTGTGAATTGTGTGCACTGTGGCCGCACGTGCATCAACAAAGTAGCGCCAAGCGTGCGCCTGTGTCATAAGTAAAGGGCCGGCTGTCTTGACCGTTAAAGGGTGCTGTAACCCCCAAAGTGCACTCCAAACAAAATAAAAAAATATTTTCTGTGTTTGTGAATTGTGTGCACTGTACGTGCATCCTCAAAGCAGCAGCGCCAAGCGTGCGTCTGTCTGTTAAAGGGTGGTGTAACCCTCAAAGTGCGCTCCACAAAAAATAAAAAAATTCTTTTTTTTTCTGTCTTTGTGAATTGTGTGGGCTGTAGCCGCACCTGCATCCTCAAAGCAGCAGCGACAAGCGTGCATCTGTCTGTTAAAGGATTACATCGGTGACAGCATCCAAGTATGCATGTCAGACAGTCCGTACCTGTACTGGCAGGAAAAAGAGGCAATTTGGAGTCCCCTGTACAAACTGGCTCTATTTTACCTGAGTTGCCCCCCCTCCAGTGTGTACTCCGAAAGAGTGTTTAGTGTCAGCTGGGAACCTTGTCAGTGAAAGGCGTAGGAGGTTGCTTCCACAAAATGTGGAGAAGATGATGTTCATAAAAATGAATTATCAACTCTTCCAAGGAGACCAGCCTCCAGAACGTACAGAAGGACCAGTGGTGGTGGATTCCAGCGGGGACAAATTAATACTCTGTGAGGATGAGGATGTACACAACACTGAAGAGGGCGAGGAATCGGAGGATGAGGACGACATCTTGCCTCCGTAGAGCCAGTTTGTGCAGGGACAGATTAATTGCCAGCTTGTTTTGTGGGGGCCCAAATGAACCAATCATTTCAGCCACAGTCGTGTGGCAGACCCTGGCGCTGAAATGATTGGTTTGTTAAAGTGTGCATGTCCTGTTTATACAACATAAGGGTGGGTGGGAGGGCCCAAGGACAATTCCATCTTGCACCTCTTCTTTTTTCTTTGCATTATGTACTGTTTGGGGTCTAGTTTTTCAAACTGCCATCCTGTCTGCCACTGCAGTGTCACTCCTAGATGGGTCACGTGTTTGTGCTGCCCACTCGTGTCGCTTAGCATAGTCATCCAGCTACCTCGGTGCAACCTTTTGGACATAAAAACACTATTGTGAGGTGTGAGGTGTTCAGAATAGACTGGAAATGAGTGGAAATTAAGGTTATTGAGGTTAATAATAGCATAGGAGCAGAAAAAAACACAAATTATGTGATTTTAGCTGTTTTTATGCTTTTTTAAAAAAAAATACAGATCCAAAACACAAAACCCAGAACCCAAAACACGGAGGGGTGGTTTTGGCAAAACCAATCTAGATCCAAAACACGAAGAAAGATCCAGATCCAAAACCAAAAACAAAACACGAAAAGTGGCCGGTGCACACCCCTACTCTACACTGATCTCCCTGGTTTGGACACTGCAAAACTTTTCTCCTCAGCTGCAGCTTCTTGCATCGAAATTTCAGTTTCTGAGAACATCTGATTGCACATCCCAAACAATGTCATTTTGCTTTACATACATGATTAACCTGTCTAAATTTACTTCTTCCCAGTGTATTATTTACTAATCTTCATTTAACTTTTATTCCTCCTACGCTATTTACCTACTCTCTTCCACTACCTCACCGCCGTATTACACTGCCTAATTGTCTGCCTCCCCTCTAATACCTGCATCCTCTGCTGTGCTTTCCTCCCCACCTCCTATTTGCTCACTTGTCATCCTTTGCTCACCCTCCACCCTGAGTCAGCCACCATGTCTCCTCACCCCTGCCCCATACCAGCCATCTCCACCGGCTTACACTTTCCCCTTAGATCTAGCCCACACCCCCTCACACACAACCCAGACATTTTCTTCCACATATCCCCTGTCCCCTCCCTCCCATTTTCCTGTGCCCTCTGGAATACCAGATCCATCTGCAATAATATCCGCTATCCATGACCTCTTTATTTCCCACTCTTTAAATCTTCTCGCCATCACTGAAACCTGTCTCTCCTCCTCTGACACTGCCTCCCCTGCTGCGCTCTCCTATGGGGGCCTCTCCTTCACCCACTCTGTCAGACCTGACAACCACCAAGGCAGCGGAGTGGGCATCCTTTTATCCCCCAACTGCACCTTTCACATTATCCCATCTGAGCCCTTCCTTTCTTTCTCTACCTTTGAGGTCCACTCTGTCCATCTCTTCTACCCCATTCATCTCTGTGTTGCAGTCATCTACTGTCCCCCTGGCTCCCCCACCCAATTCCTTGTCAACTTTGCTGCCTGGCTTCCCCACTTCCTCTCTGCTGACCTCCCCTCTGTAATCCTCGTTGACTTTAAAATCCCTATTGACATCACTAATCCTGCATCCACCAATCTTCTTGTCCTCTCCTCCTCCTTTGGACTTTGTCAATGGACCTCTGCTGCTACCCACTGTCTCGACCACTCCCTTGACCTCATCTTCACCCATCTATGTGCTCTCTCTGACTTCACCAACTCTCCCTTCCCCCTCTCTGACCACCATCTGCTTTCCTTCACTCTCTCAACTCCTCCACTCCTCCCCTCACCCAAAGCCACTATCACCAGACACAGTCTTGAGACTCTCGACCCTGCTGTCCTGTCTTCCTCACTTGATACTCTCCTCTCTTATCTATCAACCATGGTAGCCTCCTTCTACAACATCACCCTCACTTCTGCACTTGACTTCATTGCCACCACCTCCTCTGAGCTTCTGCGCAGTCGATGCAGATATATCTGTCAGGTGTATACCCACATTAAGATTGGTGGTGGGATTATCTGCTAGGATACATCAGCCAAAATTTTGCCTAGGGCACCAAATTGGCTAGGGCTGGCTCTGTTGTTTATTTGTCTTTCTTTATTATCTAATCATTGTCTGTCTTGGGCACTAATTGTATGTTCATGGTGACATGTGTGACCCCCTGCACTTGCTGCTGTGTGATGCACTAGACTTTTCCACAACTACAGTGTGTTATGATTATTCTTTGCCTATTGTATGTGTAATGGTTGTCTTTCAATAAATGATGTTGCAAACAAAAAAAATTAAAGGCAAATCACATTGTCGGCATTATTATTAGTAGATCATGCAGAAGGTGCTTCTGAATTCTCTCTCCCCTTCGGCACATCCGCGCCCCCTCTGCCACTAATGGTGTCACTCTGATTTATACGCCACAGTGGGGCATTATAGTACTGTACTGTACTAAGCCTTATGCTGAGTACATCACTATGAGCAGCATTTCTCCAAATTTTTTGATGAGTTTATTAGAAACCCCCAATAATAGAAATCACTAATCCTTCACTGTAACCATCATTTTCCTCTTCCTTTGTCCATATTAAGAAAAAAAATGTTTTACTCCCATTGGAGGACAATTATAATATAACAATTTATCCACTACCCCAGGTATGAACCATATTTATTAGCTAGCTACATGTAAGACACATGTGTCTGCTTTTGGGACCTTCCCTCCAGCAGATCCTAGAGGGAAGGTACACGAGGCAAGTGTAGAGAGCGAGGCGATGAGATCCACCTCGTCCTGGGATCACGCTCCTGCTGCGCAATGTCATGTTTCATGGGTCCATGCGGGGTGGCATGGGGCTAATATCATGTGACCAGGGCCAGATTAACAATGGGGTGGATGGAGCTACAGCTCCAGGCCTCCACATAAAAATAGGCCCATTGTCATGACAACATGATGTTGACTGGCCATCTCCTCTCCACACGCGCAGCCATAAATCATAAGTAGTAAAATTGTATTTCTATTTACCTGACAAAATTAAGCATTTTTTTTCTTTTACATATTTATGGAGACATTGGGTCTGAGAGTATAGCGGTGTACACACCCACATGGCACTGGCCACACCCACACAGCACTGGTCACACCTCCTCTCATAATAGGCCCTTGGTCATTTTCAGCTCCAGGCCCATGTGGCCCTCAATCCGGCCCTGCATGTGACTTACAGCTGCGAATTACATCTTCATACTCTCCCCCCTGGGAGTCTGGGAGAAGGACCTGAATCCAGGAGCATTGGCAAGTATGCTCTAAGGTTCTTTTATTTATACTGCTATTAATTGCAGACTTCTGGAAAATGGCGACTTGAGGCATGTATTGTGCTTTCCTAAGAATGGTGCCTGATGAGTGTGTAGCTTTATCCTGGCACATACAGTATGAAAGCAGTGCTTAGAACAGGGGTGGGGAACCTTTTTTCTGCCGAGGGCCATTTTGATATATATAACGTTATTTGCGGGCCTGGTGCAGGCCACGCCCCCTCCGTGTGATGTCACACAAGGGTGGGGCCACAATCGCCAGTGATTACAGCAATGCCCATAGCATCCTGAGCATGCTCCGGGGAGCTGTAAGGGCAGCGGTGTGACCGTCTGAAGCTTCCTAAGGACACTCCACATGGCTCTGCTGCATATATTCTGGCTGCAGGATGTCATTCTAGGCACCCTCCTAGCCAGATGAGGCTAGCAGAAAACAGCTCTGAGGGCCAGACCAAATGATTCCCCGGGCCTGAGGTTCCCCATCCCTGGCTTAGACATTGGGGCTCAGGTAGAGATGGAAGCAATTTATAACAAAAATGTGGAAATTAACTGCGCTCACACAAAAGAAGCATTTGGCATAATACGTAGCCTGCAGCTCTGTATATTACATAAAATGCGCCTTTCTCATAATTACTGGAATTTGCAAAAGTTACATAAATAGCATAAGATACACAATTAGCACACTAGTGGCACATCACTTCAGTATATTACAGTTTATTATTATTAGCATTCATCTATAAGGCGCTACAAATTTCTCAGCGCCACATGGAGCAGTGGGCCTGATTCAGAGCCGCTCGTAAGCACATCTGCGCATGCGTATGGGTCGTAATGCGCATGCGCCAACCAGTCATTGCGGTCGGAAATCGTGTGCTCGCAAAATAGCGAATGCCTGCTAATTTGAGGGACAGGATGAGGCGTATGTGGGTGGTAACAGGGGAAGGTGCTTGAAAACGGGGAGTGGATATCCGAACGCAGGCGTGCCAAACGGGTAAAACGGGCGTTTAATGGGTGTGCATAATTAACAAAGCAGCATCATCGACCACGTCACTTGGTTGTCTTTTAGCCTGAACTGCTCGCATGATTGCGGTAGGAAAATCCTACCACAAGCACTGCGAGCAGTTCAGATGCCTTTCAATGTACTCGATTAATCCAATATATAGCGGAGATGACGTATGACGCGAGCGGCCAAGGAGCGTCTTTACAAAATAGCAAGTGCATGTTTCGTTCGCTCGCTCAGACATAGAAGCGTCAACAGACCGCAAAGAGCAAGCGCTCTATTTAAATATCCGGCCTCTTTTTCTGAACGAGCGAGTGCAAATAGCATCCGGCTCTGAATCAGGCCCAGTGATGCAAAACGGGCTGAGAACGTGGGTAAAACACAATGTATAAATACAAGTGTTCTGTTCACCGTCAAATCCGCCCGTGCTCCAAGAGGAACAAATTGTTATTATTAAGGGATTTATATTTTGCCGCGCAGTGGATGCCTACAGGGACTGAAGTGTATTCCAGGGACCCCTGAACTTAGGTGAGCAATAAATTGGATAATTTAAATGAGGTGTCTGGGGTCTGTTTGTTTTTCATTTCTCCTTGGCACATTGCAGATCCTGGCGTGCCATAGGTGTCAGGGCATGCTTGCAGATGTGATTCCTCATTCTGTGCCGGAAGACTGGGTATGCTGTAACCTGTAGTATTTTAAAAATATACTTTTACCTATTTTTTTTTTAACAATAATTACACCCACCACCCCAGGGTGTGGGAATAGACCCAGCTTTGGTTTGTCTGGAGATAGGGGCTTTTGTTTTAACACCTAGGGAATACAAGTCCAGGCTCACCAGCCTAGATCTGGTTGTTACTATGGCAGCAGAACCCCACACTGCCCGTTTCTCTGTTATAGTGCCACCAGCCCAGGCTGTCTTTATCATCAGCACAGATCTTGTACCAGGGGAGAGACAACTGCTATAGATACACCTCCTAAGAGGAATTTACTAGGGCTGCTTCACCACTACATAAGACTTATACTAATATCTGGGCTTTACCAGGCCTTCCCTTCCCCGTTCTGCCTCTCTAAGCATCAGAAAAAGACTGGAGCTAAAATTCAGCTAATGGCAATCTTCCCACATGCACACCGTAGGTGCTCTCCTGCATTGGAAAAGGGGCATGGCCAGGCATCATGGGGTGCGCAATAAGACACGGGTGCATTGCCTCACGGCACATCTCATCTAAGCATGCCGGCTGAGCAGAGCACTGGGAGACAGAGCTGCTTGGCCAGGCCTTCAGACGGCGGGACCGGCCCATCAAGCCAACAGCCTTTCTGGCATTTTTCAGAATTGCCAGATGGTCAGTCTGGTATTGCTAAGCATAGATCGATGTAATGGGGAATTAGAGCATAGGAATCTTAGGACTAGGGTAATGTATAGTCTAGAATGTAGAAACCACGGACATCCCACAGCAGAATATAGGTGAGGCCAGTCAAGGAGGATACTGGTAATATGCTGTAATTTGTATACTATCCGAGCCTTTGTAGTGAGGGCTGGGAGAGCAGGCGGATCAGGATTCTTCCGGTGGGATCCATCCAGCACCTCAAGGCTGAGAGACTATTGTTGATGAGCTTCCAAGTTCATTTAGGAATATTGGAAATTGGATTCCGGGAGAAGATACATGTAGAGTTTAGTTCTGCAGCTCGACAAGAGTGGAGGAGGAGACCCTTAGTGAGAGAGTATGAAATAAATAGGGTAGGTGAGGAAATAGGCTCCATTCCATTGCCACCATTTTTCTCAACCTGGTAGTATAGTAACTATTAACCCAGGTTCATAGAGAGTCACTTAATGGGCTATCAATGGTTTTACCTTGAAGGATGGAGTTAGAGAGGTTATAGCTATAGCTATTAGGTTGCAGAGTTGTTTTGAGGGGTTTGAAAGTTAGATGATGTTCCTTGGTGCAATTCTCCATGTAGGAATGGTTTTGGGCTGTAAAAATAGGAGGGAGATAACAGTCAGCAGGGTAATGCTTGATTCTATGTTCAAGGCCTCTAGGGTGGGGGTCTGATGGGCACAGGGTATTCTTCCCAGGATAGGGCTGCAATTTTTGGGGGATCATAGATTAGGCAATTAGAATTCAATGGAGATTATTCTGTTAGGAGATGGGCTGGAATGTAATCCGCCTCGTCATCTCTCTCATACAGGGGCCCATTTATCAAAGTGTATTTGAGGTAAAATCCCCAAAAACACCTGTTTTCGGTTTTTACCTCAAATACTAAGTATACCCCGGATGTATTAAGGAGGGACGTATCTCCGATACCTGCTGTGATCCCTCCATTGCTGCAGACAGCCGCCGCCCCTGTAGGTTTCTATGGGGGATACGATGCTGCCAAATTTACCAATATCAGGAATGCGAAGCATCCAGGCTCTCTCCGCACTGTATTCTTTATGTTATTATGTAATCTGAGCACTGCAATGATGTCATTATGTATTTATGTATATGTATGTTTCTGTCTGTAGTACCATTGTACTACTGCTATCTACCTATCATTCTAACTCCCCGGTACATACACCTTCCTCCCCATCTGTGTCACCCCTGTTTGTCTTCCCCTCCCCTTTTAGAATGTAAGCTCTTATAAGCAGGACCCTCTACCCTCTTGTACTTCTCCCTACTTTAGTTTCATCTACTTCTTACTCACCACTAGGGCACCTAACACTTGGGTGTTTATGCTCTGTTGCTTATCTGGGTGTTATGGTCACTAATGTATCAATGTATATTATCCATGTCCTTGTCCTGTATTGTATTGTTCTGTAAATCACTTGTCTACAACTTGTTTATGTGCTTTGTAAGGTGCTGCAGAACATTTGTGGCGCTATATAAATAAATTATAATAATAATACTGCACAGGTCTATGGGGGTGATTCAGCCTCAGACAGAGATGCTATAACATTTTAGAAGCTGCAAAAGCATTATTATAGTAATGCAGCATTACTCATGCGAACTGCGTCCATCGACGCAGCATTAGATCATCTGCGGGATCCTCAGTCGGTTGAGTGATCATGGGGTCACTCAAGCTGACCAACGCAGATGCACAAAAGAGGCCAGGAAATCTCCGTCAACCTAGGGAGATCCTGGCCTCTTCCCTCCCCCCAATGGCGGCGACACGCTTCCGTTTGGGGAAATGGAGTCCATTGCCGCCCCCTCCCCATCCAGAAACAGCAGCAGACTGTCAATCACTGACAGTTTGTTGCTGGATTGCAGAGCCGTACTGCACATGATCAGCGTCTGCACAGAAGAGGCACAATCAGAGATGTGCGCTAACCATCGGGTTTGCGCACATCTCTGAATCAGCCCCAATGTACGGTGTTGTTAAACCTTTGTAGTGCCAGATAAATCAAAGATAATAATAATAACAATAAAAATAATAATTATAATTTGCTTACTGAGTTTTTGTCATAGTCATATTCACTAAACCTCTGGTAGCAATAATACAGAAATGTATCTTTTCTCTGTGTGTCTAGTACCCAGCATTCTGGTGAACTTCGCCCCCTTCTTGTTACTTTTGCAGTAAATCCAGTAATCCTTTTAAAACATTTGTGCAGAATATGAAATATGTTAAATCTGAGTCTTGATCCCGAGGTACCGGTAACATCTTTTCCCACTTTGCAAATGTTTCCTCCATCGTTTAATGTTGATCAAAGTGACACACATCAGGGTTACTCACCTTCGCAGATCAAACAGAGCGTTATCGTCTCCCATCTTCTCCCGGCTGCCTTGTTGCAGGGTGACACGTGCAGCTTTCTGTCTCAGATCTGGGTGGAATATCTCAGTGTGTTTGTATGGACTCAGCATTGCTCATTACAGGCTGAGTGCTTGTACTAACACCCAGATTGTGCAACCATAAACCTTCCAGACACCAGAGCGGGGATGTATTTCATTTGCAGTGTGCACCTGCCCCTCAGGAACAGGCTACATGACAGATCAAGGAAACCGCCGGCATTCCAGGTTCATTTCTACCACATGGCAGAGACCGGTGAACACTTCCCAAACACCACAACATGCTCTTAAAGGAAACCACACACAACATATATTGGGGCAGATGTATGAAGCTTTGGAAAGTGATAAAGTGGAGAGTGACAAATGACCAACCAATCAGCTCCTAACTGTCATGTTACAGGCTGTGTTTGAAAAATGACAGCTAGGAGCTGATTGGTTGGTTGTTTATCACTCTCCACTTTATCACTTCCCAGAGCTTCATACATCTTCCCCTGTATGCATTTATACAAGTGAAATTTTCTGAGAGGCAGACAGGACTATTGCTAAGTTGGTAGCACACAGGCTGCTCGTGACCCCCAGCGTGACCACGTGGAAAAGGGATAAATGTCCAATTTCACCACACACACAGCTCTCACTGTCCCAACTTTTGTGCGTCAGTCGGGTTTGCGGCCATAGAAAGGGGCAGAGCGTACATGGAAGTGGGCGGAGTTTCACTCTGAAGTGGGTATTTGGGTGCGCTGGGGGTGGGGCTTATTGTTTCCCAATTGAGTAATGTATAAATGTTGGTAGATCTGGTCCTAGGTGGTCAAATTAATTCAAATCCATCATCCAGGCCTGCACTACTTTCTCACTCAGGTGTAACAATGTTGCAGCTCTCTGCTGTTAATCCCCTGTACATTTAATAATACTTATTTTCAACCTTTAAGGAGCAGAGAAAAAAAGGAAACAAATTAACTATTTTATTGATTGTAGGATCAGATGTAATCAAAACCATTTTTGTGGATATCGCCACTAATGTATAACTGTCACTTATAGCATTTGTACCCCTTACATTCACCAGAGACCAGTGACATCACTGAGGTTATAGGGTCTATTTACTAAGCTGTGTGTAGGAGATAAAGTGAATGGATTTTTCAAACACAGCCTGTGACATGGCAGTTAGGAACTGATTGACTGGTACTTTTTCTCCGTTCACTTTATCTCCTAACACAGCTTAGTTAATAGACCCCCGAGGGTCTATTATTATCTATCTCTTATTATCCATGAGTTCCTGGCCCCTAGCGATGTGAGATCAGGACACACTATGGCTGCCTCTTCTGTGTGTAGGTGATAAATGCACCTAAACCCCTGTAATAACTCGTGTAACAACATAGAGAATGGAGGACAGGTATGAAAACTGGTGCATAGGAACATTTAGTAAGTTGCCCATAGCATACGAGTATCACTATCTGATTGTTTGCTGTTCAGCCTTTTTCCATTTCATAACGTTCTCCGCACACTGGATGACAGTCATAAAACAAACACCATGAACAATGAATGAAAACACAATGCTATACACATTTCTGTGCTGTAACTCATAGCAACCAATAAGACGTTTGCTTTTCTTCACAAGCTGAACTGTAAAGGTAACAGACAGCATCTGTTACAGCAGATATTACAGCAGATACGGGCGCTTTCTTACAGCAGATATTACAGCAGATATTACAGCAGATATGGGCGCTTTGTTACAGCAGATATGGGCACTTTCTTACAGCAGATATGGGCGCTTTGTTACAGCAGATATGGGCACTTTCTTACAGCAGATATGGGCACTTTGTTACAGCAGATATGGGCGCTTTGTTACAGCAGATACGAGCACTTTGTTACAGCAGATATTACAGCAGATATGGGCGCTTTGTTACAGCAGATATGGGCGCTTTGTTACAGCAGAAATGGGCAATTTCTTACAGCAGATATGGGCACTTTGTTACAGCAGATATGGGCGCTTTGTTACAGCAGATATGGGCACTTTGTTACAGCAGATATGGGCACTTTGTTACAGCAGATATGGGCGCTTTGTTACAGCAGATATTACAGCAGATATGGGCACTTTGTTACAGCAGATATTACAGCAGATATGGGCACTTTGTTACAGCAGTATTACAGCAGATATGGGCACTTTGTTACAGCAGATATTACAGCAGATATGGGCACTTTGTTACAGCAGTATTACAGCAGATATGGGCACTTTGTTACAGCAGATATTACAGCAGATATGGGCACTTTGTTACAGCAGATATTACAGCAGATATGGGCGCTTTCTTACTGCAGATATTACAGCAGATATTACAGCAGATACGGGCGCTTTCTTACAGCAGATATTACAGCAGATATTACAGCAGATATGGGCGCTTTGTTACAGCAGATATGGGCGCTTTGTTACAGCAGATATGGGCACTTTCTTACAGCAGATATGGGCACTTTGTAACAGCAGATATGGGCGCTTTGTTACAGCAGATACAAGCACTTTGTTACAGCAGATATTACAGCAGATATGGGCGCTTTGTTACAGCAGATATGGGCGCTTTGTTACAGCAGATATGGGCGCTTTGTTACAGCAGATATGGGCACTTTCTTACAGCAGATATGGGCACTTTGTTACAGCAGATATGGGCGCTTTGTTACAGCAGATACGAGCACTTTGTTACAGCAGATATGGGTGCTTTGTTACAGCAGATATTACAGCAGATATGGGCACTTTGTTACAGCAGATATTACAGCAGATATGGGCACTTTGTTACAGCAGATATTACAGCAGATATGGGCACTTTGTTACAGCAGATATTACAGCAGATATGGGCACTTTGTTACAGCAGATATTAAAGCAGATACGGGTGCTTTGTTACAGCAGACATGGGCACTTTGTTACAGCAGATATTACAGCAGATATGGGCACTTTGTTACAGCAGATATTACAGCAGATAGAAAGGGGCAGAGCGTACATGGAAGTGGGCGGAGTTTCACTCTGAAGTGGGTATTTGGGTGCGCTGGGGGTGGGGCTTATTGTTTCCCAATTGAGTAATGTATAAATGTTGGTAGATCTGGTCCTAGGTGGTCAAATTAATTCAAATCCATCATCCAGGCCTGCACTACTTTCTCACTCAGGTGTAACAATGTTGCAGCTCTCTGCTGTTAATCCCCTGTACATTTAATAATACTTATTTTCAACCTTTAAGGAGCAGAGAAAAAAAGGAAACAAATTAACTATTTTATTGATTGTAGGATCAGATGTAATCAAAACCATTTTTGTGGATATCGCCACTAATGTATAACTGTCACTTATAGCATTTGTACCCCTTACATTCACCAGAGACCAGTGACATCACTGAGGTTATAGGGTCTATTTACTAAGCTGTGTGTAGGAGATAAAGTGAATGGATTTTTCAAACACAGCCTGTGACATGGCAGTTAGGAACTGATTGACTGGTACTTTTTCTCCGTTCACTTTATCTCCTAACACAGCTTAGTTAATAGACCCCCGAGGGTCTATTATTATCTATCTCTTATTATCCATGAGTTCCTGGCCCCTAGCGATGTGAGATCAGGACACACTATGGCTGCCTCTTCTGTGTGTAGGTGATAAATGCACCTAAACCCCTGTAATAACTCGTGTAACAACATAGAGAATGGAGGACAGGTATGAAAACTGGTGCATAGGAACATTTAGTAAGTTGCCCATAGCATACGAGTATCACTATCTGATTGTTTGCTGTTCAGCCTTTTTCCATTTCATAACGTTCTCCGCACACTGGATGACAGTCATAAAACAAACACCATGAACAATGAATGAAAACACAATGCTATACACATTTCTGTGCTGTAACTCATAGCAACCAATAAGACGTTTGCTTTTCTTCACAAGCTGAACTGTAAAGGTAACAGACAGCATCTGTTACAGCAGATATTACAGCAGATACGGGCGCTTTCTTACAGCAGATATTACAGCAGATATTACAGCAGATATGGGCGCTTTGTTACAGCAGATATGGGCACTTTCTTACAGCAGATATGGGCGCTTTGTTACAGCAGATATGGGCACTTTCTTACAGCAGATATGGGCACTTTGTTACAGCAGATATGGGCGCTTTGTTACAGCAGATACGAGCACTTTGTTACAGCAGATATTACAGCAGATATGGGCGCTTTGTTACAGCAGATATGGGCAATTTCTTACAGCAGATATGGGCACTTTGTTACAGCAGATATGGGCGCTTTGTTACAGCAGATATGGGCACTTTGTTACAGCAGATATGGGCACTTTGTTACAGCAGATATGGGTGCTTTGTTACAGCAGATATTACAGCAGATATGGGCGCTTTGTTACAGCAGATATTACAGCAGATATGGGCACTTTGTTACAGCAGATATTACAGCAGATATGGGCACTTTGTTACAGCAGTATTACAGCAGATATGGGCACTTTGTTACAGCAGATATTACAGCAGATATGGGCACTTTGTTACAGCAGATATTACAGCAGATATGGGCGCTTTCTTACAGCAGATATTACAGCAGATATTACAGCAGATACGGGCGCTTTCTTACAGCAGATATTACAGCAGATATTACAGCAGATATGGGCGCTTTGTTACAGCAGATATGGGCGCTTTGTTACAGCAGATATGGGCACTTTCTTACAGCAGATATGGGCACTTTGTAACAGCAGATATGGGCGCTTTGTTACAGCAGATACAAGCACTTTGTTACAGCAGATAATACAGCAGATATGGGCGCTTTGTTACAGCAGATATGGGCGCTTTGTTACAGCAGATATGGGCGCTTTGTTACAGCAGATATGGGCACTTTCTTACAGCAGATATGGGCACTTTGTTACAGCAGATATGGGCGCTTTGTTACAGCAGATACGAGCACTTTGTTACAGCAGATATGGGTGCTTTGTTACAGCAGATATTACAGCAGATATGGGCACTTTGTTACAGCAGATATTACAGCAGATATGGGCACTTTGTTACAGCAGATATTACAGCAGATATGGGCACTTTGTTACAGCAGATATTACAGCAGATATGGGCACTTTGTTACAGCAGTTATTAAAGCAGATACGGGTGCTTTGTTACAGCAGACATGGGCACTTTGTTACAGCAGATATTACAGCAGATATGGGCACTTTGTTACAGCAGATATTACAGCAGATATGGGCGCTTTGTTACAGCAGATATGGGCACTTTGTTACAGCAGATATTACAGCAGATACGGGCGCTTTGTTACAGCAGATATTACAGCAGATACGGGTGCTTTGTTACAGCAGATATGGGCACTTTGTTACAGCAGATATTACAGCAGATACGGGCGCTTTGTTACAGCAGATATTACAGCAGATACGGGTGCATTGTTACAGCAGATATGGGCGCTTTGTTACAGCAGATATGGGCGCTTTGTTACAGCAGATATGGGCGATTGTTACAGCAGATATGGGCACTTTGCACCACTGTGACAGAAGTGATTTCGGTCCACATGATAGAAGAATGGGCCTGCCAGTGACTTGGGGAAGGTAAGGATGTAAGACTGGTAATCACCCCAATGAATTCCATATTATGCAAGAACATCTCTATCTTTAAGAAACCTGAATATTGGAGCTAGTATGAACCATTGCCCCATCCTGTCACAGCGGAGGGATAGCACATGGATGTCATGCCCGAGGGGAGGGGGGGGACCGTCTGTGCTCCAAATGAACATCACATGAACGTCACATGAACATCACATGAACGTCACATGAAATCTGCTTCCCAAAGAGGCTCTCGTACCCCAGATTATAGGATTTTGTTAGATCAAATAAACAGATTTACTAAGATCCTGGACAGAGTCAACGGGAGGCGCAACCTCTGACCCCATGCCATCATCATTCTTTTATGCTACATACACACGTAAAGATTTTCTGTCCAACCCTCCAACTAGTTGATTGGTTGGAATGAAAATCTGGTAATGTATGGGAGTAATTGATGATCAGCAATTTTCTCCTAAATGCCAGAAGATAAATGTATGGAGTGAGAAGGATGTTGGAAGCCAGTGAGATTGTTTTGGTGATCGAATGGGAAGATTTTGGGCACTGAATGGGATGTGGGAGCCACATAACTGCTCAAACCTCAGTTGCATAGACTGCATGTGTGTATTCCAATGAGCACACAATTCTGTGAATTAGCACCTTCACCATTTTGTTAGTGACAGCAATCTCATTCTGTGAGAGTGCTGAATCTGCATTTAACCACAGGGTATGATGGCATACCATATCTGCATTGCACAAGGAACACATCCATTAAGGAGTCAGCCTTAATGATCGTAATTTCATTGCTTTTTTTAGTTTGAGTGGCACAAAGTCAGTAGGTTTCGTGAAATTTCAGATCATGTCTCAGAAGCCTTAATGATGCATGTAAAACCGTACGGTTTTTTGTCTATGGAATTTCATTGCTTTTTCATAATTTATTAACCATCAGGGTTTTGACGAGCAAACCAGGCCACCTGCAGGGCAAAAGGACAACAAATAGGTACATTAACACGGGTGGAGGAGCAGACAGCACACAGGAGGTGTTTTAAGGGTGCAGAGGGAGAGACGGCTGTGAGGGCAGGTTGCAGATCTGTGGATCAGTGGAAGCATCGGGCGTGCACAGAAGCATCAGCAAGCGACAGAGGGACTCACTGGTGCTGGGCATGCACCTGAGAAAATCAAATCAATAAGACACAGATGCATGGACGTATCAGTGAGATCCATCCATGTATTGTTTTAAAAAATTAATGTGTAATTTTTTTTAAAAAATGACGTGCCTCTACAGCACAACCAGCATCGGGCTTTGGAGTCTCAGTGCTGGTTGTGCTAAACGCAGGGGACAAATGACGTAGGGGTTCCCTGTATTAACCATAACTAGCACCAGGCTAATCAGAGCCAGTCTTGGTTGCCAAAATACAGGGGACGAGAGACGTAGGGGTCCTCTCGAAAAAACGGAATTTTCCCATAGAGAAATCCCGAGGGGGCATGGTGTTTAAGGGGCTACACCTCAAAAGCTATTGTAGGTATGGTGCTGAAATTTGGCATGGGCTGGTAGAACTGTTGCTCGGTGCTGCATGCCAAATTTCATGGCAAAAACATAAAAAATTAGGACATGGGAGTAATTAAAATTTCCAACGGTAAGTATTTTCTGACACTCAATTAGGACCATTTTTCTGCTGTTCTCTATGGGGGTTATTTGGGGAGGCATAACTCAGGGTAGGGGGCAAATTTACATTTTGGGTTTGTTTTATTAGGCAGCTATTGTTCCAGGGTAGGTGCTTTTGGGATTTAGGTAATTGAGAAAGTTATCATTTTTAAACTATTACCTCACAAATCCGCCATTATAGAGATAGGAAATTTCAACTTGATGCACAGCCTCAGTAGGAGCCTCCATCAGGTGTACTCACTGTGGCTTCACTTGGGTGCTCCAAGATGGCAGGTCAGTGTGGGTGGTAGTGGAGGTGGGCTCGAGGGAAGGAAGCATCTGTAAGCTGCGGCCAGACCTGGGAGATAGCAAGCATTAGCTGTGGCTGGGACCCACGGGTGTTAGCGGTGGTGGCGGTGCAGGCAGCAGGACCCGGGGGAGGTAGCAGCAGACTGATTCAGGCTCAGATCTGAATGATCTGTGATACCTGTAATTAAATAAACACAGAAGCAGGGATGGGTCAGTGAAACCCATCTGTGCTTCTGTTTAATTAAAAAAACCCTGTGTAAAAAAAAAATGGCATGGCACCTCCCCCAAAACAACAACCAGCACCGGGCTTTGGAAAGCCAGTACTAGTTGTGCTAAATACAGGGGACATATGATGTAGGGGTCCCCCATATGAAGCACAACCAGCATAAGGCTTTTCAGAACCAGTCCTGGTTGGCAAAATATGGGGGACAAATGACGTAAGGGTCCCACGTATTCAGCGCAACCAGCACTGGGCTCTGAGCCGGCCCTGGTTCTGGAAATACAGGGGGAAAAATGTGTAAGGTCCCCCTGTATTTACCAGAACCAGCACCAGACTCTTTCTAGTGGGGGAGTGATGCCACAGCCAGGGGAGCCCATTCACCGGGCCCCCAGCCGCAGCATCACCCATGAATGCTGGTCAGCCCAGGCTGGTGATCCCTGGGGAGCAGGGGACCCCCCAATAAAGTTGTTCCCCTCTCCAGGGCACCCCATCCCCAGCAGGGGGCCCTGGCATCACCCTCCCCACTAGAAAGAGGATGGTGCTGGTAAATACAGGGGGACCCTACACATTTTTCCCCCTGTATTTCAAGATCCAGGGCTAGCTCAGAGCCCAGTGCTGGTTGCACTGAATATGGGGGACCCCTACATCATTTTGTCCCCTGTATTTAGCACAACCAGTACTGGGTCTCCAAATCCAGGGAGCGATGGTGCCCTTAATTATATATATTTATATATATATACTAGGGGTGAGCGGGTTCGGATTTCTGAAATCCGAACCCCCCCGAGCCCCCCCGATCCGAGGCAGATCCGAGTCAGGCTCGACTTTTCCTGCCTGACTCGGATCTGAAATCGAGGCAAAACGTCATCATCCCGCCTTCCGAGTCTCGCGGGTTTTGGATCCTATATAAGGTACCTGCGTCGGCGCCATTTTCTCACTCGGCTGTGGACAGTGAAGAGAGAGGGTGGGAGTTAGGGCTGGCTGGGCTGTGTAGTGTAGTGTAGTGTAGTGCAGAGTAGTGTTGTGCTGTGCTGTGCTGTGCTGCGCTGTGCTGCGCTGTGCTGCGCTGTGCTGCTGTTGTCCACTACTTCAAAGTCCATAGGGGCTGGCTGGACTGTGTTGAGCAGTCAGTTCTCCATAGGGGCTGTGTCCACTCCAAAGTCCTGTGCAGTGTCCCAGTCCTAAAGCGGTGCTGTAGTGTTGTCCAGGGGGTGCTCTGTCCATCAGGGGTGCTCCCCCCAAGTGCTAAAAAAATAATATTTTTGTGTGTTTGTGAATTGTGTGCGCAGTAGCCGCACGTGCATCAACAAAGTAGTGCCAAGCGTGCGCCTGTGTCATAAGTAAAGGGCCTGCTGGCTTGACCATTAAAGGGTGCTGTAACCCCCAAAGTACACTCCAGTCCAAACCAAAAAAAAATTATTTTCTGTGTTTGTGAATTGTGTGCGCAGTAGCCGCACGTGCATCAACAAAGTAGTGCCAAGCGTGCGCCTGTGTCATAAGTAAAGGGCCACCTGGCTTGACCGTTAAAGGGTGCTGTAACCCCCAAAGTACACTCCAGTCCAAACCAAAAAAAAAATTATTTTCTGTGTTTGTGAATTGTGTGCGCAGTAGCCGCACGTGCATCAACAAAGTAGTGCCAAGCGTGCGCCTGTGTCATAAGTAAAGGGCCGGCTGGCTTGACCGTTAAAGGGTGCTGTAACCTGCAAAGTACACTCCAGTCCAAACCAAAAAAAAAATTATTTTCTGTGTTTGTGAATTGTGTGCGCAGTAGCCACACGTGCATCAACAAAGTAGTGCCAAGCGTGCGCCTGTGTCATAAGTAAAGGGCCGGCTGGCTTGACCGTTAAAGGGTGCTGTAACCTCCAAAGTACACTCCAGTCCAAACCAAAAAAATATATATTTTCTGTGTTTGTGAATTGTGTGCGCAGTAGCCGCACGTGCATCAACAAAGTAGTGCCAAGCGTGCGCCTGTGTCATAAGTAAAGGGCCGGCTGGCTTGACCGTTAAAGGGCGCTGTAACCCCCAAAGTACACTCCAGTCCAAACCAAAAAAATATATATTTTCTGTGTTTGTGAATTGTGTGCGCAGTAGCCGCACGTGCATCAACAAAGTAGTGCCAAGCGTGCGCCTGTGTCATAAGTAAAGGGCCGGCTGGCTTGACCGTTAAAGGGTGCTGTAACCTGCAAAGTACACTCCAGTCCAAACCAAAAAAAAAATTATTTTCTGTGTTTGTGAATTGTGTGCGCAGTAGCCGCACGTGCATCAACAAAGTAGTGCCAAGCGTGCGCCTGTGTCATAAGTAAAGGGCCGGCTGGCTTGACCGTTAAAGGGTGCTGTAACCTCCAAAGTACACTCCAGTCCAAACCAAAAAAATATATATTTTCTGTGTTTGTGAATTGTGTGCGCAGTAGCCACACGTGCATCAACAAAGTAGTGCCAAGCGTGCGCCTGTGTCATAAGTAAAGGGCCGGCTGGCTTGACCGTTAAAGGGCGCTGTAACCCCCAAAGTACACTCCAGTCCAAAACAAAACAAAATATATTTTCTGTGTTTGTGAATTGTGTGCGCAGTAGCCGCACGTGCATCAACAAAGTAGTGCCAAGCGTGCGCCTGTGTCATAAGTAAAGGGCCGGCTGGCTCATTTCTTAAAGGGTGGTGTAACCCACAAAGTGCACTACTCTCCAGCAAAAATAAAAAAATATTTTCTGTGTTTGTGTGCGCTTTAGCCACACGTATATATCAATATAACATAAATGGAGGACCAAACTTTCTCCGATAACAATAAAATAGGGAAAGATCAAGAACCACTTCCTCCTAGTACTGTTGCTGCTGCTGGGAGTTGTTTATCATCCCAGAGAGGAAGTAGGAACATCACTACTTTTACTAAACAATTGACCCTCCAACAGTCCCTAGCGATGAGGATGAAGTACGACAGCAGTCATCCTGAAGCAAAACGTATAACTGAGGCCTTGACTGCTATGTTGGTGTTAGACGTGCATCCGGTATCCGCCATTAGTGCAGTGGGATTTAGACAATTGATGGAGGTAGTGTGTCCCCGGTTCCAAATCCCGTCTAGATTCCACCTGCATCCTCAAAGCAGCAGCGACAAGCGTGCGTCTGTCTGTTAAAGGGTGGTGACACCCTCAAAGTGTGCTACACAAACAATAAAAATATTCTTCTTCTTTTTTCTGTCTTTGTGAATTGTGTGGGCTGTAGCCGCACTTCCATCCTCAAAGCAGCAGCGACAAGCGTGCGTCTGTCTGTTAAAGGATTACATCGGTGACAGCATCCAAGTAGGCATGTCAGACAGTCCGTACCGGTACTGGCAGGAAAAAGAAGCAATTTGGAGGTCCCTGTACAAACTGGCTCTATTTTACCTGAGTTGCCCCCCCTCCAGTGTGTACTCCGAAAGAGTGTTTAGTGCAGCCGGGAACCTTGTCAGCGAAAGGCGTAGGAGGTTGCTTCCACAAAATGTGGAGAAGATGATGTTCATAAAATGAATTATCAACTCTTCCAGGGAGACCAGCCTCCAGAACGTACAGAGGGACCTGTGGTTGTGGATTCCAGCGGGGACGAATTAATACTCTGGGCTCTATTTATTAACATTATTTTTACTAAAATAAAGTGAAAAAGGGTGTTTTCACACCCTTTTCACATTATTTTAGTTTCACCTGTAGTTATTACAGGGCAATTGGAGTAGAATTAGTAAAATTCTACTCCAAACCCCAGTATCACTTATTTTTAGTAAAGCAGATCGCATTTCCCATAATTGTAATGGGAAATGTGATCTGTGTGCAAGTTACTAAAAATAAATTGTAAAAAAATACCGGGGGAAGCCCTGTGATAATAACGCCACCTTGAGGTGGCGTTATCCAGGGTCTCCCCCGGTTACCGGGCTCCCACTCTGCTCTAACGGGGAGAGCAGAGGCGGGAGCCGGTACCAGTAATCAGCTATGTGGTCTACGTAGACCGCAAGCTGATTACTGTAAAAAAAAGAAAAAAAAATTAAACATTTTTTTTTTTCCTTACCTGAATCCAGGGACCGGTGTTCGGGTCTCCGGTGATGGCTCCTCTCCGGTCAGCTGGTCTCCCACAGTGCACTGAGGCCCGGTCATCAGGTGATCGGGTCCCAGTGCAGTATGGGAGATCACCTGATCGGGAAGCCCGGAGAAGATCACCGGAGGCCAGGAGGTGCAGGTAAGTGTAATGAAGGGAGGGGCGGTCGCGGGGGGGGAGGGGAGGTCGCGGGGTCCGCGATCGCGGGGGGCGGGGCTTCATGCCGGGGACGGGGCTTAGCGTCGGTGGGGGGGGTAGTAGCGACGGTGGGTCGGCGCATGCGCGGGCTCTTAGTCGCGGTATTTTTTCCGAAAATACCGCGACTAGAGTGCTGATGGGATCCGAAGGGACAGAGCTTTATCGCAAGCTCTGTCCCTGCAAGGGATTTATAGTAAATCCCTGTGATATTGCCTGAATTTGCAATGCGAATTCACTCGGTAATATCACACTACAATCCGCATTCAATATGCGGATTGTAGTAAATAGAGCCCTCTGTGAGGATGAGGATGTACACAACACTGAAGAGGGTGAGGAACCGGTGGATGAGGAGGATGAGGACGACATCTTGCCTCCGTAGAGCCAGTTTGTGCAGGGACAGATTAATTGCCAGCTTGTTTTGTGGGGGCCCAAACGAACCAATCGTTTCAGCCACAGTCGTGTGGCAGACCCTGGCGCTGAAATGATTGGTTTGTTAAAGTCTGCATGTCCTGTTTATACAACATAAGGGTGGGTGGGAGGGCCCAAGGACAATTCCATCTTGCACCTCTTTTTTTTCTTTGCATTATGTATAGTTTGGGGCCTAGTTTTTCAAACTGCCATCCTGTCTGCCACTGCAGTGCCACTCCTAGATGGGCCATGTGTTTGTGCCGCCCACTCGTATCTCTTAGCATAGTCATCCAGCTACCTCGATGCAACCTTTTGGACATAAAAACACTATTGTGAGGTGTGAGGTGTTCAGAAAAGACTGGAAATTAGTGGAAATTAAGGTTATTGAGGTTAATAATAGCATAGGAGCAGAAAAACCCACAAATTCTGTGATTTTAGCTGTTTTTATGCTTTTTAAAAAAAAAATACAGATCCAAAACACAAAACCCAGAACCCAAAACACGGAGGGGTGGTTTTGGCAAAACCAATCCAGATCCAAAACACGAAGAAAGATCCAGATCCAAAACCAAAACACAAAACACGAAAAGTGGCCGGTGCACACCCCTAATATATACAGTATATTATAGATGAGCGGGTCCAGTTCTCAGAGAACTAGACTCACCCGAACATTGCAATTCCGAGTCAGATCCAAGATCGGTTTGGGTTTTCCCGCCTGACTCGGATCTCAAAATGAGGCATAATGTCACCCCCCCGCTGTCGGATTCTCGTGGATTTTGGATTATACAAAGATCCCCGCGATCTGCGCCATTTTCACTTCGGCAGGGGAGAAACTTGCAGAACTATGCAGTCACTGTCAGTCACTCAGTGTGTGTGTCCAGTCAGGGTCTTGGGGTTGTTAAGGCTGCTGCTGTGTTGTTGTCCTGTCCATCAGGCGAGGGCTGCAGTCGATAAAGGGGTGCTGTGTTGTCCAAAGGGGGTGCTCTTCCCCAGTGTAAGAAAAAATAAAAGTCCTTTTTTTCTTTCTTTTTTTTTGTGTGTGTGCTAACAACTTAGCTGCGCTATTATTGTTCGGTGACACTGCCACAGTTTATCATCCACGTAATTGTGGCACTGCAGGTGGTCTGTCCACACTCGGCAGGGGAGCTTTGTTGTCCATAAAGAAGGGGTGCTGTCTGTGTTGGTCATCAAGGGGCTGCTGCCTCTTCCCCAGTGTTAAAAAAATAAAAGTCAAATACAATTAATATTATCAATCCGCAAAAAAATAAAAAAAGGTATTTTTTTTTGGGGGGGGTGCGTTAGCTGCTTAGGGCATACATGTCTACCCTCCCGGTTTTTTGCGGCAGGCTTCCGATTTTTTGGGTAACCCCCCGCACCCACGGAAAGGTAGGCACTTCTCCCGCATTCTGCCCACTTCCTAGTGAAGTGGGCAGAATAAGGAGAATTTGAGTAGGGGGCGTAATTGAACCGCGTCATTTGGCTCCGCCCCCTTATTTACATATGCGCTGTTCATGGCAAACTGTCACGATGGGCGGGGCTTAATGACGCAACCGGTCCACCCCCGCCCCCAACACCTCCTACCTGCTTCTTCCAGGGAGGATAAATGAAATGTCGGCATGTACGCAAATCAGATTTGTCATGCCCCTTCCCCATGCCCCTTCCCCATGAAGCCACGCCTCTCTTTGCTGGCACGTGCCTTATGTCCCTATTTGAGAAGGGCAGGGGCACCAATGCCTTTTATGGTTAATGGCACCAAAAAATCTAGTTACGGCTCTGATTCTGATACAACACAGGGCCTGATTCAGCAAAGATCGCAATATAGCGTACCAACAGAGATTTACTATGAACATATGCTAATCCATTGCGACACACTACTACATAAAGACGTCCGCTTCACCTACACGCACATCCGTAATGTTTAGCAAGACTGTGAAAACATCGGTCCAATCGAATGACATCGGACCCATACGTACAGGTTACGGCAGGTCAGACCTCACTCAGGAATTGCTTACTTCAGCGCACGCTATGAGGCCTCAGGCTGCATATGGTATCGCAGTGGCTAATGTATGCACGCCAATGCAATGGCGTTGAAATGCACGGGCACTCCTGCGTTCGCCCGACCACCCCCCCATCACCACCCACAAATGGCACTTCCTGTCAATCACTCTGCTCTGGGTCTGCGTAGCCTCTGTGGTCACAGTCCCGATCGCAGTGTCCGGTTTGTTCACGTGCTCTGCGAATCATGCGCAGAACGCAACAATCGGCCGATTTCATGCGTATTAGCACCTGCGATCCAAGCTGAATCAGGCCCACAGTTGTTTGTATACACAATATTCAGGGGGCAGAAATACATGGCAGAGCTTATCCTTGGTTAGTACACAATACATCGCCCGTTCAGATGGCTGATACCCAGTGTATACTCATTTCAATCGTCTAGCATTAAATGTAGACCTGAATTAGGTATTCAATATAAAATGAAGACCTTCCTGGTTTAATTTACCATACATGTTTTATTCAGGTGGCTAAACACATAAATTAATAGATTACAGAGTTTATTAAACTAAAGTATACAAAACAGGCTGGTATCAAAAGGCTGCTAGAGATTATTCAAATCAGAAAAACTAAACCATAAGATTTGGGATTCCGCAGCCGTTATGTTGTGTTACATTCGCTAAGGGACATAAGGTGCTGTTCTGGCCGGTGATGGGGATTCGCCAATAGCTTCTGCATACAATCTATCTTAGACCAGCGATAAGAGATACATAAGGTAATGAAAAACTGCATAATACCGTAAATGGCTTCAGTAGTGAATACTGATGGATTTCCTTTAATTTATCTTTATATTTTAAATCTATATTTAACTTTTTAATTTTTTTTTTCCTTGCCAAGTGGAACTGGAAGCACAGGTCTGGACGGTCAGTTCCATTGTGCATGGGTGAACCAACTAGCCGAATCTCCGCAGAGTGGCCTGGTCAGTCTGTAAGCTAACCCTTACCATTCCGCTCCAATATTGCTGATGTTCTACTGCTTGTGGGAGAATTACAGTGATCACAGGTTTTCTATGCTGCGGTAAACACTGGTGAGTTGTCACCATTATTGATGAGGTGAGCATTGGTGAGTTGTCACCATTATTGATGAGGTGAGCATTGGTGAGTTGTCACCGTTATTTATGAGGTGAGCATTGGTGAGTTGTCACCGTTATTGATGAGGTAAGCATTGGTGAGTTGTCACCATTATTGATGAGGTGAGCATTGGTGAGTTGTCACCGTTATTTATGAGGTGAGCATTGGTGAGTTGTCACCGTTATTGATAAGGTGAGCATTGGTGAGTTGTCACCGTTATTGATGAGGTGAGCATTGGTGAGTTGTCACCATTATTGATGAAGTGAGCATTGGTGAGTTGTCACCATTATTGATGAGGTGAGCATTGGTGAGTTGTCACCGTTATTTATGAGGTGAGCATTGGTGAGTTGTCACCGTTATTGATGAGGTAAGCATTGGTGAATTGTCGTCATTATTGCTGTGGTAAGCATTGGTGAATTGTCGTCATTATTGCCGGGGCCAGATTACCAATGGGGCGGATGGAGCTCCAGCTCCAGGCCTCCACATAAAAATCGGCCCATCAACATGACAGCATGATTACCAGCTGCCTAACTGGCCATAAATTTTATGTATTTAAATAGTTTTTCTAGTCCACCCCCCCCCCCCCCCCCAAAGAAAAAAAAAAATGCAATTTTTCTATTTCTATGTAGTTAGTGCTCATAGTGTAGGGGGTGTACACACCAGGGGGACTCTGAACACACTCACACAGCACCGATCACAGCTCTTCCCCTTCTCAGTATAGGCCTTTGAACATTTTCAGCTCCAGGCCCATGTGGGCCTTAATCCGGCCCTGATTATTGCTGCGGCAAGCATTGGTCAGTTGTCGCCGTTTTTGCTGTGGTAAGCATTGGTGAGTTGTCACCATTATTGCTGTGGTAAGCTTTGGTGAATTGTCACCATTATTGCATGCAGTAAGCATTGGTGAATTGTCACCATTATTGCATGCAGTAAGCATTGGTGAATTGTTACTGTTGCTGCCTGTTCTTAAATTGGCCCAATGTCTGTCTAGCCCAGTGAATTTATCCTCACATATCTCTTTTCCACCAAAAAACCCGGGTCTGACCTGGGTTTACAGACATGGTTCCAACCCAGATCAGACCCTGGTCAAATACCGTTTACACAGCATCATTGATCTGGGCTATTCTCAGGTCAGCCACATTCACATTGAACCTGGGTCTGCCCTACTAAACTTGTGAGGTCATAAAAAGTGGGAGGTGACTGCTCCACAACCACCAATCAGCTCATTTTAGGCATGACCCAGGTCGGATAACCCAGGCCGCACCGTTTACACTGCACCATAACCCAGGTCCATCCTGGGTCCGACCCTGGGAGCTACCTAGGTTTGCATTGCCGGGTCACTTGACCCGGGTTATTTTTCAGGGACCGTTTTACACTGAGCTGCGACCCGAATAGACCCAGCAATAACCCAGGTTTATGCTCTGGTATAAAAGGGGTATAAGTCTGCAAACTATGCAATTAACTGTGGGCCTGATTTATAGATGTACGCAAACCCGATGGCCATTGTTTTTGAAAATAGGGACACCTTCTCTGGCCCCAGGAAGCGTGAATTGCATGCCCATCCCATGGTAAGTAACCTGGGGGCTACTCAGATGGGCGATGTGCACAGAAGTGATCAGATGGCTCCGACCCCGGTTACTTTTCAGGGACACTTTTACACTGAGCTGCGTCCCGGGTAGACCCAGCAAAAACCCAGGTTTTTGCTCTGGTGTAAAAGGGGTAATAGTCACCTTGGAAGGTCTGTTGTCAGACAAATGGGAATGGGGGCAGATACTGGAGGGGTTTAGTCATTTTCATTTCTTCAGTTTGTTTTTAAAAGACATAGTGGAAAGTAGAGTAGATGGTTAGAAGCACCTATTGCAGTATTTACTGTATAAATGCAGTTTCTGAGGATGGGAACACACTAGGACGATACCTGCACAATTTGTCGTTTCCAGTGATACTGGAATGAGAAATTGTGCATATTGTGCAGTGTGCATGACGTAGTGCTGCTCGGCCAATCAGAAGATATTGCGTAGTGTGCATGCAGAACTGCGCGCTCCTACATGACGTAGTGCTGCACGGCCAATCAGAAGATATTGTGTAGTGTGCATGCAGTACTGCGCGCTCCTACATGACGTAGTGCTGCACAGCCAATCAGAAGATATTGTGTAGTGTGCATGCAGTACTGCGCGCTCCTACATGACGTAGTGCTGCACGGCCAATCAGAAGATATTGTGTAGTGTGCATGCAGTACTGCGCGCTCCTACATGACGTAGTGCTGCACGGCCAATCAGAAGATTTTGTGTACTAGGTGGTGCAGTAAAATGAAGGACAGAATGAGATAGCGGGCCTGATTCAGACCCGCTCACGAGCGCTCGCATGCGGGTCGATGGCCGGGCAGTGCGCACGCGCGAGCCCCGGAGCGAGCGAGAAATCACTCGCTCCGGCGCTCGCATCCAAAAGGGGTGGCTGTCGATGATGATCGACAGCTCGCCCTGTTTTGGAGGCGGGCGGGAGGGGGTGGCTACATGAACGGAGGCTACATGACTGGTGCCCTTTGTGGGAGGCACCACTGACATCACCACTGGTGATGTCAGTGGTGAGCTTCCGGCTCTATTTAGAGCCGGAAGCTCACTGGGGCTTGCGGGAACGAGACCCTACCACAAGGGTCTCGTCGCAAGCCCCGATGGTCGCAATGGTCGCGAACATTGTGACCATCACCTGGCATATGCGAGCGGCCAGGAGACCGGAACAAAAAAAAAAAAAACGCGTCCGGCTCTGAATCAGGGCCATTGTTCCTTCGTTTATTAAATTGCAGAGTGTGTACGAGCAATCATGGGTGGCCTGGAATAAAGGGAATTTGTCCTGACCATTGTCCTGATTGCCCATCGTTCTGTACCCACCCTCAGATTGCAAAACTATTTATTTATAAGACTTGTAAACAGATATATTTTGGGATAATTGCTACACAGGCAATTACTGTATAGTAATTAGAACCACTTTTTCTAGTATTAATATTAGACAGAAAATACTTAATAGGAAATGGTGAGCATTCAAATTGCATTTGCAGTTACTAGGATATTAATAACAAACACCTATAGTTGATTATAATGAAAAAGTAAATGTGATGTTGGTGAACAGAAATAATTATGTCATAACTGAGAGAAATTAGGACAATTAGAACTAAGCATCTATTGGTGTATTAATTGGAGTAAGAATCTGCGATACATCAATTGCGTTATTTGTTAGACTTAAAAAACATCTATTTATTAGACTATAAAGTTAGTTATAAGATTCAAAGAACCAGATTAATTACAACAATTAGAAATACTATAATTACACTTTTCAGTACCTTAATTACACTTAGATCTTGGTGAAGATAAAGACGGTTCTATTTGTAGGTGATTCAGAAAGCTAGGACAGGTGACTTGGGATTCAGGGAATAAGTCAGGGAATAAGTCAGGGAATAGGTCGGGGAATAGGTCAAGGAAATAGGTCGGGAAATAGGTCGGTAGGTCGGGGAATAGGTCAGGGACTAGGTCAGGGAATAGGTCAGGGACTAGGTCGGGGAATAGGTCAGGGAATAGGTCAGGGAAATAGGTCAGGAAATAGGTCAGGGAATAGGTCAGGAAATAGGTCAGGAAATAGGTCAGGAAATAGGTCAGGGAATAGGTCAGGAAATAGGTCAGGAAATAGGTCGGGGAATAGGTCAGGAAATAGGTCAGGAAATAGGTCGGGGAATAGGTCGGGGAATAGGCCGGGGAATAGGTCAGGAAATAGGTCAGGGAATAGGTCAGGGAATAGGTCGGGGAGTAGGTCGGGGAGTAGGTCAGGGAATAGGTCAGGGAATAGGTCAGGAAATAGGTCGGGTATAGGTCGGGGAATAGGTCGGGGAATAGGCCGGGGAATAGGTCAGGAAATAGGTCGGGGAATAGGTCAGGGAATAGGTCAGGGAATAGGTCGGGGAATAGGTCGGGGAATAGGTCAGGGAATAGGTGTGGCAATGCAGGGGTTACAATGCTGCTGTGTGACTGTGAAGAGGAATAAAGGGGTTTATTTATTGGTCATTAATGGTGGACGGATTCGCTTCTATTGTAGACGATGGATGTAAATGACAGTAATAGCTTCACGTAATGCAACTTTAGTGTTTATAAGAACAGAAACATTTCTATCATCGTTATAATAATAATTATTACAAGAAAAATCTCCTGTTACAGTATTTATTATACTACACAAGGGCCTAAGCAACCACAAGGGGTTCTGTGAATGTTAATAAAACAAAAAATCTGTCACTTTGTAGAACGTATGTTACAAAATATGGAGCCAGTTATTCTGGTATTTATGATGCAATGTGAGGATTATGGGCCTGATTCACAGATGGCGGCTAATGAAATATTCACGCAGATCGAGCGATTGATTGCCATTTCGCATCCGTATGTATCGCAGTGCGTGAAGGCAGCTCTGCGATCGCACTGCGATCACGCAGGCCATGGAGATGCATCGCAGAGTGCTTGACAGGAAGTGAGTGTTTGGGGGTGTTTACAGGGGGGTGGTCAAAATAACAAAGGCATGCCTGTCTATATAAACGCCGTTTCATGGGCGTGCATAAATTAGCCACTGCACGTGCATACGCAGCTCTGTGTGTCAGAGGAGCACCCAAGGCTGCGGCAGGTCAGACCTGCCACAGGGGTAAGATGGCTGTTGATGTGCTTTGATATTACCGATATTTACATAGGTATGTGTCATCGCACGCAGGTAAAAAGGCAGCAGTGGGCGTCTTTATGCTCAGGTGATCTTTGCTGACATATTTTCATAGCTGTGTTCCGTACGAAATCGCAGCTACGATCGCATTAGCGCCCGTCTCTTAATCAGGCCCTATAAAAAGTATCAGTGAGTGACTAAAACATTGCTGGTCAGACTATCGCAAAGCTTTGGGGTACAGGTCAGGCAACCACACTGCAAGAAGGACATGTGAGCACATAGGCAAACGCAGGGGGGTTTCCGTCTGCCTGGAAACCCCCCTCCTCAGCCCACACCATGACCACAATAGAAATAGAAATGTAATAGAATTTTACTAGAATTTTACTAGTGCTGCATATTCTTCACAGTATCACAAATGAAATAATTAGCACCACCTGTGTATCTTTTTTTTTACATGTATCAGTCAGTAACAAGTACACATGTGCACCAACTAGGAGATCTGGAAAACATTCACTGAAATGCTGGGCATACACTATACAATTATCTGTCAAATCTGGCTGGTTGGAATGAAAATCTGGTAATGTAAGTATGGGAGCAAATGACAATAGAAATTTGCTCCCAAACACTAGAAAACGAACCATATTTTCCTTCCCACCAGACAGATTTGACAAATATCTGACAGATAATTGTATAGTGTATGCCCAGCATTAGGGATGTGCTGCTATAGATCCCAATATGTACATATATGTCCAGGGCAGTGCTAGGTTATTCTGCTGCTCCCCCAGACTCCCGGACTTGCTCCAATGCTCTGGAATGGAGCCTACATCTAAACTAAAAGCATTCAGCCCAGGCAGGAGGGTCCTATTGCTGCATATAATGGGTTACTGTGATCACTGGTCCTGTATATGCTGGAATTATGACACACAATACACTATGTATGACACATATAATGGCTCACTGTGATCACTGGTCCTGTATATGCTGGAAGTAGGACACACAATACACTATGTATGACACATATAATGGGTTACTGTGATCACTGGTCCTGTATATGCTGGAATTATGACACACAATACACTATGTATGACACATATAATGGGTTACTGTGATCGCTGGTCCTATATATGCTGGAATTATGACACACAATACACTATGTATGACACATATAATGGGTTACTGTGATCACTGGTCCTGTATATGCTGGAATTATGACACACAATACACTATGTATGACACATATAATGGGTTACTGTGATCGCTGGTCCTGTATATGCTGGAATTATGACACACAATACACTATGTATGACACATATAATGGGTTACTGTGATCACTGGTCCTGTATATGCTGGAATTATGACACACAATACACTATGTATGACACATATAATGGGTTACTGTGATCACTGGTCCTGTATATGCTGGAATTATGACACACAATACACTATGTATGACACATATAATGGGTTACTGTGATCGCTGGTCCTGTATATGCTGGAAGTAGGACACACAATACACTATGTATGACACATATAATGGGTTACTGTGATCGCTGGTCCTGTATATGCTGGAATTATGACACACAATACACTATGTATGACACATATAATGGGTTACTGTGATCACTGGTCCTGTATATGCTGGAATTATGACACACAATACACTATGTATGACACATATAATGGGTTACTGTGATCACTGGTCCTGTATATGCTGGAATTATGACACACAATACACTATGTATGACACATATAATGGGTTACTGTGATCACTGGTCCTGTATATGCTAGAATTATGACACACAATACACTATGTATGATACATATAATGGGTTACTGTGATCACTGGTCCTGTATATGCTGGATATATGACACACAATACACTATGTATGACACATATAATGGTTACTGTGATCGCTGGTCCTGTATATGCTGGAATGATGACACACAATACACTATGTATGACACATATAATGGGTTACTGTGATCACTGGTCCTGTATATGCTGGAATTATGACACACAATACACTATGTATGACACATATAATGGGTTACTGTGATCACTGGTCCTGTATATGCTGGATATATGACACACAATACACTATGTATGACACATATAATGGTTACTGTGATCACTGGTCCTGTATATGCTGGAATTATGACACACAATACACTATGTATGACACATATAATGGGTTACTGTGATCGCTGGTCCTGTATATGCTGGAAGTAGGACACACAATACACTATGTATGACACATATAATGGGTTACTGTGATCGCTGGTCCTGTATATGCTGGAATTATGACACACAATACACTATGTATGACACATATAATGGGTTACTGTGATCACTGGTCCTGTATATGCTGGAATTATGACACACAATACACTATGTATGACACATATAATGGGTTACTGTGATCACTGGTCCTGTATATGCTGGAATTATGACACACAATACACTATGTATGACACATATAATGGGTTACTGTGATCGCTGGTCCTGTATATGCTGGAAGTAGGACACACAATACACTATGTATGACACATATAATGGGTTACTGTGATCGCTGTTCCTGTATATGCTGGAATTATGACACACAATACACTATGTATGACACATATAATGGGTTACTGTGATCACTGGTCCTGTATATGCTGGAATTATGACACACAATACACTATGTATGACACATATAATGGGTTACTGTGATCACTGGTCCTGTATATGCTGGAATTATGACACACAATACACTATGTATGACACATATAATGGGTTACTGTGATCACTGGTCCTGTATATGCTAGAATTATGACACACAATACACTATGTATGATACATATAATGGGTTACTGTGATCACTGGTCCTGTATATGCTGGATATATGACACACAATACACTATGTATGACACATATAATGGTTACTGTGATCGCTGGTCCTGTATATGCTGGAATGATGACACACAATACACTATGTATGACACATATAATGGGTTACTGTGATCACTGGTCCTGTGTATGCTGGAATGATGACAAACAATACACTATGTATGACACACATATAATGGGTTACTGTGATCGCTGGTCCTATATATGCTGGAATTATGACACACAATACACTATGTATGACACATATAATGGGTTACTGTGATCGCTGGTCCTGTATATGCTGGAATTATGACACACAATACACTATGTATGACACATATAATGGGTTACTGTGATCGCTGGTCCTGTATATACTGGAATTATGACACACAATACACTATGTATGACACATATAATGGGTTACTGTGATCTCTGGTCCTCTATATGCTGGAATTATGACACACAATACACTATGTATGACACTTATTAAAGCTGGATAAGTGCTAATTCTACCCCCTTCATGGACCGGCCACCCTCACTCTAAAATGAAGCATTTGGAAGCCCCCCTCCAGAAATCCTGCGTTTGCCCCTGGAGCACTAGGGAGGCTGCATTTCTAATGGACTCACAGGACAGGCGACATCTATAGAGGTATATGATAAATGAGTGATCCTAGTACCGCAGTAAATACACAGGGCCTGATAGGGAGCCTCTGTTAGAGCCGGAAGCTCATTGGGGCTTGCGACGGACGAGACCCTACCACAAGGGTCTCGTTGCAAGCCTGATGGTCGCGATGGTCGCGACCATCGTGACCATCATCTGGCTGCTCGCTAAAGCTGTGGGTGGTCACCCACACCTTAGAGAGCGGCCAGGAGGCCGAACAAAAAAAAACATGCGGCCGCCCTGATTCAGAGCGAGCGCTCGCTTTTTGCTCTGAATCAGGCCCCCAGTAGATACAAATTGTTATGTTGCAGAGAGGATCACTGAAAAATACACACAAATGGTGCAGGAGTCCCAATAGGACAAGACTCTCATGCGCAATGACATCATCACACACAGGTGGCCCCATGGCATGCTGGGTACGCCGTCACAAGGAAGAGCAGCTGATGGCAACGAGCCACACTCTCCCCTCCATTCTCATTGCAGCAAACACACTGAAAGTTACTGAAATACAGAAGGAGAACCTAGAAGGGGCCTCTAAGCATCATCCGGGCATCCATGGCCTGGCAGCGGGTCAGCCAGTCTGAGAGCGAGCACGCAAATCGTCTGATTTAGTGACGCATATTTCACTCCGGACATGTAACTGAGGGTTCTACGTGTGTATTTATACAGCTTGTTCCTCAACATACGTCCATCTCATACATACTGTACTCAAACATATAGTACCAGCATTGTTATTAGGGGGTTACCACCAAATGTACGAACTGACCCAACGAGAGCGCGTGTCGCAGTTACGTGTTTGTACACAATGTATTGTAGTGAAGAGATAAGTGTCTTGAAGCTGTTATTAAAAAATGTAACAGGCGCATTTGCCATTTGAAATGTAACAAAAGAGACCCCCCCGCCCAACCCCTCATCCTATCATCCACTTTACATACAATGGGAATCCAAATGGGTGAAGGGAATTTGGTATCATGCAGCTACGACGTAATGGAGGGGTCAGTACACAGACTGCCGATAAGAAGCGGACAGATAGTGTTATTGCCATCGTCATGTAACCTTACACCAGAGGAGGAACGCCTCCAGAGAATTACGTATATCTGGGGATGCGCCCAAGTCTCACTAGGTCGCCGTGTGGTGCGCTACGCTTACCTGTACATACCATGCTTGCCTACCTTCCCGATTCGGTCGGGAGCCTCCCGAATATCCGGGTGCTACTCCCGACCCCCAGAAAGGCAGATAAACCTCCCGGCTGCTGCCTGCCCCCCCCCCCGGCTACAACTAGAAACCCCCAGCAGCGGCGGGGCCTGATGACGCGATTCACGCTAAATCGTGTCATCGTGGCTCCACCCCCTGCTTCACAATGCCTTTATTTTTGGCAATGTGAAGAGGGGCAGAGACAGTGCCCAGCCATGCCCCCCACTGTGTGCAGGCATTCAGCTCCCTCCCGGAAGGAGGGAGCTGAATGTCGGCACACAGTGGGGGGCAATTGTCGGCAACTATGGTACATACCCTTCCTGTAGTCAACTTACACTGTCTCTCCTCTGTATCAGTGCAATTACTATTTATGAAAGGTTGAACTCAATGAACCTGAGTGTAAGAACGTAACAAATAGGTATCAGTGTAGCTCATACTCACCTACTCTCCTGATTCGTCTGGGTGCCTCCCGGCCCCCTGGAGAAGCAGGCAAGCCTCCCGGATGGCCGCTGACCACTCCAGACCCCTTCCACCCCACAATTACGATGCAAACCCTGCAGCAGGAGGACCGATGACGCGATTTGCGCTTAATCGTGTCATCATGACCCCGCCCACTGCTTCACAAAGCAGGTAATCTCGGCATTGTGTAGCGGGGATGGGGCTAAAATGATGCGATCATGTGGCCATGCTTCGGCTCCGTCTCCAATGCCAGAGTAATATCCCCGGCCGTGTCCTCTATGCCGGCCACGCCCCCCCACTATGGTGAACTGACTGCTCCGTCCCGGCATAACTCAATAATGCCTCTTTTCCACCAAAAACCCGGGTCTGACCTTGCTTTTCAGACATGGTTCCAACCCTCTACACCGTTTACACAGCACCATCGATTTGGGTTACTCCCAGGTCAGCCCCGTTCACACTGAACTCAGGTCTGCCCTGCTAAACTTGTGAGGTCATAAAAAGTGGGAGGTGACTGCTCCACAACCACCAATCAGCTAATTTTAGGCATGACCCAGGTCAGATAACCTGGAACGCGCCGTTTACACTTCACCATTACCCGGGTCCATCCTGGGTCAGACCCTGGTAGCTACCTGGATTGGATTGCTGGGACCCTTTTATACTGAGCTGCGACCCGGGTAGACCCAGCAATAACCCAGGCTTATGCTCTGGTATAAAAGGGGTATATGTCTGCAAACTATACAATTAACTGTGGGCCTGATTTATCAATGTACGCTAACCCAATGGGCATTGTTTTTGAAAATAGGGGCACCTTCACTGGCCCCAGGAAGCGTGAATTGCATGCCCATCCCACGGTAAGCAGCCTGGGGGTTATAAAAGTGATCCAATGGCTCCGTCCCCAGACACGGCAGCGGATCACAGAAACTGGCAGGAGGTGACTATTTACAAGAGACGCCTCCTGCAGCATTACCATCATTTCGTGGTAGCGGCTGCCACAACCGGCGCGCACCACTCTGATTCAGGTCCAATGTGACCTCACGGTCCTTATTACCATTTCTAGCTCTAGAAGATTCTCCAGGCAGCCCCAAGGGTTAAACTGAAAGACTGTAAATAAAAAATATTAATAATTCACCTCAGTGAGCCTGATTGACCTCGCCAAGGTTATATAACCCTCGCGGTGTCGTGTAAGGTTTGATGAATTAAACAAATGTATTGTGATCCGGTTCCTGGTAAAATGCCAAAGTAATACTTATAGGCTGGTGAGGCATAAATTCACCCAGCTCTCTCTTGTCGGACGCAATCATAAATCTTTCCGGATTTACTTTCTTGAGTAATTTGCTGAAACGTTCTATATATATGGATGTGTCGTAGCCGATATATAGAGTATATAAATCTATATATATATTACTATGGCATAAAGTGCACTTTGTGAAATATGGAGAAAGCATCTGTGAAAAATGACCTGTGTCTCAGTGGAATTAGTAATTAATGGCTTTAATTGGTGCACAGTGATCCTGGTAATCAGCCAGTGCCCATCACTACCACTCTCTATGGGCCTGAGGTGCACGCTAACTGGGCGCAATGCCGATTTGCCGTCAGTTAGACAATGTTAGAAGTACCGCGCATGTGTCTGAGTCGCACCGCGCATGCAGTGGCATCACAATGGGGGTGCGGGCCGCACCCGGGTGTTACCCGCCTCAGTTACAGGAGCCGGGTGCTGCACTGTATAGTTAAGTGCAGAACTCAGCTCCTGACACTGTGAGAGAGCCAGTTGGCACTGCACGCTACTCCAGCATGGTCCCCCTGCCTCCCAGTGATAACGGGACCACAGGGGTTTGGCCACGGGACGTAGCCCCCTCCCGCAAGGCCACACCCTTCCTGCGAGGCCACATCCCCTTTTGCCACGCAAAACAGTGTCTCTCCCCTCACCGGGTGACACTATGGGGAGGGACGCCACTGAGCGCATGCATCCCGTTACCGCAGGGAGACGCAGAACAGATTTGGATGCAAGAGCTGTGGAATTCAGTGGGCTTTCCTAGTAGGTAATATGGGGTGTGGTTAAGCAGATGCGGGTGTGTCGCTGATGGAGAATTCGCACTTGCCATAGGGCTGGTACCATCTTGGATGGTACAACTAACGATACACCAAAGACACACAGACACAGATTAGCGCCGCGGCCTGTGGGTGTCTCAGTGGGAAGATAATTGGTTGCGGCATTAGCATAAGGATGCAACTTTCTCTCACCTCTGTATCAGCCCCATTTACAAAGCATCAAGGGGCTTATTCGGAGGCAGATTCAAGTGGAAAACGCATCTCTGCGGATACTGTATCTGCATACCGCGCATGCGCCATAAATAGATATCGGTGATGGGGCATACATCGCACCAGGCATATGCACAAGGACAAAGATCACAAGTGTGGATGGATTGAGTCTTTCAGCATATTGGGGCATTTCTCAGTGGTGACTGGGAGGTGACTGTGCGGATGTGCAGAACTGTTCCGCCTAGTGCGAGTGTCATGGGACTGTCGTGTCAGACAACTTCCATGCTCATTCGTAGTGTGCGCACGGAGGTGGGAAGCCTGAATCAGACCCAGCATGTGGTGGGTGCGAGTCCATCATCTAAAGATGGCGGTCGCAGCGCCGGATGGGAAAACAGTGGGCGGGCCGGCGTTCTACATGCAGGTGCGGGTATCTTTAGCATAGTTGGAGAGATTTTTGCATTAGCATAAGCTAGTAAGTAGGCTGCTGCTGCGACCACATGGAGAAGCAGCTGCAAGTGCATGTGACTCAAAATCAGGCCCTAAATGCTTACAGTACTTACCTGTTCTCCCTCTGCAAACTATATGTATGCTGTGGCAAGACCAGGGTGAGGGTGCCGTCTCCTGCTGTAACTTTTGCACTTGTCAGGCACCAGCCAAGTAGTAGCAGACCAGTATCGCAGCTAGTTTTATTAACAGCACAACAAATTAACAAATCCTAAAAGTAAGTCCTGGACTGTCCAGCTCTAACTAAACAAAATGATTCCCTCTCTGAGTGGAAATACCTAAACTCCCTCTCACAAAACAGAAGTCTTTAGCACAGCACTTACATTCAGTAATTACAGTGCTTCTCAAATGGTCTCTGATCTGCTCCCCAGGCAGTGAGAGACTGACGCACACTTTATCAGCCTCTCACCCTAATCAACTTATGTCTACCAGACAGAAGCTGAAAACCTGAGACATTTATATCTCCCCTTGATAACCTTTCTAGTGTTTTTGTCACAATGTGTACATATTGTCTATTTTATGGTCGGGATTTACTCTCCCTGAATGCAGAGAGACTCCTGGAATAGGGGTGTTCTCCCTGACTCCCTGAAGAGCCCAACAATCTCCCTGAGCTCAGGCCAGGTGAGTGCAACATATTGATGCATTATATCTGGTGAAAGGGAGAGTTAGAGGAGGTAATTTAAGATTCTAGAAAATAGAGTGTTGCATATTTTAATACACAGGGACCTATTTATCAATTCATATTTACAGGATATAACACCGGTTTGCAGGAACAAAATAATAAATGACTTAGCCTAGATGAAGGTCACTACTTCACTTCTTGGCTCCTTCCTATAATGGGCAAATGTAATACAGGGCCATATTCACTACAGAATGCAACTACGAATGCAATAGCGATTACACACGCAGTTCAACTGCGATAGTATGCTAATTCATTGCAATCGCAATGCCATACTCAGCACTACATAAGGACGTACACCTTACCTTACACATCCATCATTTTTAGCAAGACTACTAAATCGAGTTCCATCGCAGCCTCACACACACTTGCACAAGCCCTGACCTTACTCAGAAATTGCTAACTTCCACGTACGCTATCAGGTCTTGAAACGCACTGGCACGCCTGCATTTGCTCGACCCCCCCCCTCCCCGTCACCACCCACAAATGGCACTTCCTGTCAATCACTCTGTGATAGGTCTACATAGTCACTGCTCGCAATGGCTCGCTCACGCACTGCAATGCATATGTATTGTACAACAATCAGCCGATTGCGCGTGTAATCGCAGTTGCGTATGGTAGTGAATCAGTCCCACAGTCACAGTTTTTAGTCCTGTCTCTCACAGGTTAAGAAGATACAGCCTCATGTGGTCCTCCCTGTGTCTCATGCAGGTCTGACACAGCCTCCTGGCCTGGCTGCTACAACTTCATAGAAACATAGAATTACCAGGAGAGGGATCTGTAGAGTCCCTCCCCAGTGCTCTCCACTCGTGCTTGCGCAGTTATCTTACCGCGTATGTGCAATAGTGCACTCGGCACCTGAAGGAGCGATGAAGTGATCGCATTAACACACCGCAATGACGGGCTCATTTCAGAGCTCCCGTCCCTGTGGGCAGTGCTGGACTGGCCCACAGGGGTACAGGTGAAATCCCCAGTGGGCCCCACTGCCTGGGGGCCCACCTGCTCCTTTTAGGGTCAGGTTCCAGACTGTGCCCTCATATTATACATTGTTACTCTATTAGAGGGTCAGTTACCTTCAATAGAAATTACACCAAGATTCTCCCTCCTGCCAATCAAAGTGGGCAGTCATGATGCACCGCTGTTCCTGCCAGTGATTGGAATAGCACTGTAGCTGTGTATTCATTCATTAACCTATTAATTATACAGTGAATGCACAGCTGCAGCGCTCCTTCAGGTGCCGAGCGCACTATTGCACTTAAGTCATCCCAGTGGTAAGAGCCTACAGGCCTGACCTCCGACATGCACTACAGCGCATGTGCGCCCTGTTGGCGCGTCATTCCTCCTCAGCGTTCCAGGAGACTATATGTTCCCTCCTAGAGACCCAGTCATAAGAGCCCTACAGAGTACTGCCAGTACCCTATACCACCACCACTATTACTAAAGGGCAAAGCACTATATACACCATTCTGCCGCCTGGTGTACTACAATGCCCAGCAATACCCTTACACTCCAGGCTGCTCCAGCATTGTTATTGTACTTATTTATTCCTGTGCCTTTATGCCACCTTGTTCTACCTGGTTAAATAAACCTGAAACCTGGCTATGCTGTACCATGCGCAGACTAACCAAAACCAGCACCTCTGCTATGCAACTCACTTAATATCCTGTACACCAAGGGCCCAGTGTGCCCCCAGTGTACTGTCTGTGGTTATATACATACATTTACATCATACCATCTATCAAGTTACGGACCCCAGTGTCCTTCCCTGGTTACTCTGCCAATAGGTCACGTGCCCAGGCGCACTAAGCTATACTCTGTTTAGAGGTTTTGGGCCTATTACACTGCTCTGCTAAGAGGTTATGAGCCCATCTATAGACTCAGCCTACAACAAATAGGACCTGAACCAAGGTCATCACCGTGAAAGATTCCAGCTGCTGAAAGTCCAGACACCTTTGTTTTGAACAAGCCAATAGCAAGATCAACAAGATGCAGTGACCTGAAATAAAAGGATCTGAGTACAGACAGAACCTTATTCACCTGTATGAAGAATGTAAAGTGCAGGGATCAGTATGAGTTTTGAGAACCTGACAGGTGCAGAAAATAATGCTATGGAGATGCAGTTAAAGCAGAAAAGCTATAAAAAGTTACTAGCAATCCTGGTGATAATACAGGCTCAGAAGAAGTAGATAGAGCTGTAGGGAAATTAGGTCTAGCTGTGGAATCACATGTATATTCCATTATCCATGGTAAAGTGACCACACATGATATATGAGTGACTGCAGATGGATTATGAATATAAAGGGATAATGAGAAGAATTAACCTAAGGGGCAAATTATATGCAACAAAACTTAGTCAATGCATCGATAACATGTTATCTATCTCTCAGCAATTGATTTTGGTGGGCGTCATAATATATGATGAGGTTGCAATGGTAATGCTGCAAAACCATATGAAGAGTACAATTTCCCTTTAGTAACATTAAAGTCAAGTACTACCAAGCTAATGACAGAGGGCCTGATTCAGCAAAGATCACAACTGCGATTACGTATGCTATTGGCCGATTGTTGCATTCTGCGCATGTGTATGCATCGCAGTGCATGTGCACAAACCAGCCACTGCGATTGGGGCTGCAAAATGCAGGCGTGCCAGTGTGTTTGAATGCCATTGCAGGGGCTTTCCGTTGCTCAGAGCACCAGGAGGTCAGACGTAATTGTCTCCTCTATGCCGTCTCACCTACGTGTCACCTGTGTGAGTCTCTAGGTCAGAGTACCAGGTGGTCAGATGTTATTGTCTGCTCTATGCCGTCTCACCTACATGTCACCTCTGTGTGTCTCTAGGTCAGAGCACCAGGTGGTCAGATGTTACTGTCTGCTCTATGCCGTCTCACCTACGTGTCACCTCTGTGTGTCTCTAGGTCAGAATACCGGTAGGTCAGATGTTATTGTCTGCTCTTTGCCATCTCACCTACGTGTCACCTCTGTGTGTCTCTCGGTCAGAGTACCGGGAGGTCAGATGTTATTGTCTGCTCAATGCCGTCTCACCTACGTGTCACCTGTGTGTGTCTCTAGGTCAGAGTACCGGGAGGTCAGATGTTACTGTCTGCTCTATGCCGTCTCACCTCTGTGTTACATCTGTGTGTCTCTAGGTCAGAATACCGGTAGGTCAGATGTTACTGTCTGCTCTATGCCGTCTCACCTCTGTGTGTGTCTAGGTCTGAGTACCGGTAGGTCAGATGTTACTGTCTGCTCTATGCCATCTCACCTCTGTGTGTGTCTAGGTCAGAGTACCGGTAGGTCAGATGTTATTGTCTGCTCTATGCCGTCTCACCTCTGTGTGTCTCTAGGTCAGAATACCGGTAGGTCAGATGTTATTGTCTGCTCTATGCCGTCTCATCTCTGTGTGTCTCTAGGTCAGAATACCGGGAGGTCAGATGTTATTGACTGCTCTATGCCGTCTCACCTCTGTGTGTCTCTAGGTCAGAATACCGGTAGGTCAGATGTTACTGTCTGCTCTATGCCGTCTCACCTACGTGTCACCTCTGTGTGTCTCTAGGTCAGAATACCGGGAGGTCAGATGTTACTGTCTGCTCTATGCCGTCTCACCTCTGTGTGTCTCTAGGTCACAATACCGGGAGGTCAGATGTTACTGTCTGCTCTATGCCGTCTCACCTCTGTGTGTCTCTAGGTCAGAGTACCGGCAGGTCAGATGTTACTGTCTGCTCTATGCCGTCTCACCTCTGTGTGTCTCTAGGTCAGAGTACCGGTAGGTCAGATGTTACTGTCTGCTCTATGCCGTCTCACCTACGTGTCACCTCTGTGTGTCTCTAGCTCAGAGCACCAGGTGGTCAGATGTTATTGTCTGCTCTATGCCGTCTCACCTCTGTGTGTCTCTAGGTCAGAGTACCGGTAGGTCAGATGTTACTGTCTGCTCTATGCCGTCTCACCTCTGTGTGTCTCTAGGTCAGAGTACCGGTAGGTCAGATGTTATTGTCTGCTCTATGCCGTCTCACCTACGTGTCACCGCTGTGTGTCTCTAGCTCAGAGCACCGCGAGGTCAGATGTTATTGTCTGCTCTATGCCGTCTCACCTCTGTGTGTCTCTAGGTCAGAATACCGGGAGGTCAGATGTTATTGTCTGCTCTATGCCGTCTCACCTCTGTGTGTCTCTAGGTCAGAGTACCGGTAGGTCAGATGTTACTGTCTGCTCTATGCCGTCTCACCTCTGTGTGTCTCTAGGTCAGAACACCGGGAGGTCAGATGTTACTGTCTGCTCTATGCCATCTCACCTCTGTGTGTCTCTAGGTCAGAGCACCAGGAGGTCAGATGTTATTGTCTGCTCTATGCCGTCTCACCTCTGTGTGTCTCTAGGTCAGAATACCGGGAGGTCAGATGTTATTGTCTGCTCTATGCCATCTCACCTACGTCTCACCTCTGTGTGTCTCTAGGTCAGAGTACCGGGAGGTCAGAGTTTATTGTCTGCTCTATGCCGTCTCACCTACATGTCACATCTGTGTGTCTCTAGGTCAGAGTACCGGGAGGTCAGATGTTACTGTCTGCTCTATGCCGTCTCACCTACATGTCACATCTGTGTGTCTCTAGGTCAGAGTACCGGGAGGTCAGATGTTATTGTCTGCTCTATGCCGTCTCACCTACGTCTCACATCTGTGTGTCTCTAGCTCAGAGTACTGGGAGGTCAGATGTTATTGTCTGCTCTATGCCGTCTCACCTACATGTCACCTCTGTGTGTCTCTAGCTCAGAGCACCAGGTGGTCAGATGTTATTGTCTCCTCTATGCCGTCTCACCTACATGTCACCTCTGTGTGTCTCTAGCTCAGAGCACCAGGTGGTCAGATGTTATTGTCTCCTCTATGCCGTCTCACCTACATGTCACCTCTGTGTGTCTCTAGGTCAGAATACCAGGAGGTCAGATGTTACTGTCTGCTCTATGCCGTCTCACCTCTGTGTGTCTCTAGCTCAGAACACCGGGAGGTCAGACATTACTGTTCCCTCTATTCCATCTCACCTACATATTTGAACAAATGAAAAGCAGGCCTGAGGGTGGAAGGGGCACCTGGCACTATCGCAGTGCCTACCGCTGTTCTGACTTGACCTCGCTGATCTCAGGAGCTCCATACATGGCCCCCTCCTGACGGTGACCCCCCCCTCCCCTGCTGGTAGTCCTGCCTTGTAAATCACTTATTTTATTCTCTGTTAGCCATGAAGCCCACATAAACATTTAGTGCTCTGTAAAAGGATTTGTTTCCCCTCCATTGCTCAGAGATCAGCCGGTTACCTTGCCGGAGTGGCGGACATCACAGGGGTTAATATCCTCTCACACATCTGCGTTATTTATTATGTCAGGGTGATAAACAAAGGAAATAGGTTGCTATTTCTCTCTGCAGCACATCTGCATTAAATCTATAAATATTCCGCCCTTCAGTGCTAAAAGTAATTAGTTTTCTTGTAAGTGCAATCTCATCAGAACTGGATTCCAGTGGCCTTTAGATTATAGTACTTCAGGGTGTCCTATGGCGCTCAGGTTATATTGATGTGAGCCGCGTACTCTGCGGAGAGCTGTGATCTGTATTCAGTGTCACTACAGGAGAGAAGGCAAAATAAGGACATTCCTCCCACCCCAGTGAAGGGTCCTTGTGGGTGCAGCTGGCGCCCCGTCCCTGGAATAAAACAAAATACCTTTTAATTGCCTTTTCATTTGCAAAATTAGTAAATCAAAAAACAGCACACACACACCTATTAAAGATGTCCGGTTCAGTTCTCCAGAAATCTGAATTTTCCCCGAATTTCGTGAATCCTGGCAGATCCTAGTCGCAGGTCTGATCTTCCAGCGGCCCAGGATTCATATTTTAAATCTGAATTTCGAGTTTTGGATTGCACAAAATGTACATGATTTTATCTGTTTTTAAAATCTTTTTATAATTTTTCTAAAAAACAAAAACCTCCAGATCCAAAACCAAAACACAAAGATTAAACCAAAACCAAAACACGGGGCTCAGCGCACATCTCTAATACCGACCGATGGGCCTGATTCACGGACGTACTGTACGCTATTGCCACCGCAGCTCTGATCCTGTACAACATGGACTGGTGTTATTTTGGATCACTAAACTGGGCCTATAAAATGTACATAACAATATATCCAGCAATAATTGGTATATAACTGGGACCATAGGCAATAGGTCCTGCAACAGTACAAGCTCAGATAAAGAGTATATATGTACAGTATATATGTGTCTGTGTGTAGTATAGTATACAAGGTAATACTCATATACAATATGAACCCCTGGCAAGAGGTTCTGCAGCAGTGCAAACTCCGATAATTAGTATACACAGTGTACACTGTAGGTCCGGCACCGAAAGCCCTTTTGAAATCTGGCCGGGCACGGTGCCACGCTAAAACAGCCTAGCGGGAACGCTATATACCGTATATGTAATACAGAGTAACCCCTTCATCCTTACTAAGGCAATACTCGACAGTGAAGGGGTTAACCTCAGTTGCTGCATGTACATTCATGGAAAGGATATTTAAGGGCTGGCAGCAGAGGGAGAGGTTGCCATAGTGACATACACAGCGTGAGCCATGGAAGTAACATAAAGGGATGGCTTCAGGGGCTTTGTCCAAGGTGAGGATAGAGTGATAATCAGCACAGCGCTGACCGCAGGTGACGCTAGGACAGGCAGACCAGCTCTGAGGTGTCTCTCTGGAGGAGAGGACTTTGGCCCTGATTCAGAGCCGCTCGTAAGTGGCCGCTCGTTCGTTCTGACCGATGTTCGCACATCTGCGCATGCGTACGGTTTTTAATACGCATGCGCAAACCAGTCAGTGCGTCCGAAAATCGTTTGTTCGCTATATAGCGAGTGCCTGCTATTTTGAGTGACAGAAGGAGGCGTATGTGGGTGGTAACAGGGGAAGGTGCTTGAAAACGGGGGAGTGGAATTAGATCGCAGGCGTGCTTAAAGGTCAAAACGGGCGTTTTAAGGGAGTGCATAATTAATACAGCAGCGTCATTGACCACGTCACTTGGTTTTTTTTTACTCAGAACTGCTCGCAAAATAGCGGTTGAAAAAACCAGGCACAAGAATAGCGAGCAGTTCATACGGTGTTCGATGTACTCGATTAATCTAATAAATAGCGGACATGATGTATGGTGCGAGCGGCAAGGGGGCGTATTTTTCAAAATTACAACCGCAAGTTTTGCTCGCTCGTTCAGACTTAGAGGCGTGAACAGACCGCAATTAGTGAACGGTTCATTTGAATAGCCACCCCTTTTTTTAGAACGAACGACCGCAAATAGCGAGCGGCTCTGAATGAGGGCCTTTGTCAGCCCCTCTCCATGAGTTGAGAGTGGAACAGGGGTGCGGAGAGAGAAAAGTAAAAAGAGCTTCCACAGAGCCTGGTGACTGTCATGAGAGTGATAGAACCACCAGGCAGCGTGGCCTAGTGATCAGAGGTGGTGTTATGTGAGGATTCGGCAGAGTAGACGGTGCCAGCAGTGGAAGTTTGGGGTGTGTGCCATAGACATTTGCTGCCATGGAGTGGAATACTGGGGTGTTTTCGTGGGGTCTCGTTAAGCCTAGGTATTTGTGTCACTGATTTATTGAAGGGGGGTAATTATAAAGTTTTAAAGTGTTTTGGGATTATTCATTTGGGGGGTTTGGAGAGAGTAATGTATGGGGATTTGGTTTGACAAGAATTTATAGGCATAGGCGAAACATGGCTGTTGGTAATGGGTGGTCCCAGTTCCAGCACCTCACCAGAACTTATGTCACCTTCAGTGTTGCAAATAAAAAAAAAATTATTAGAGGCACTGTATGCGTGCACCATAATGGGGGGGGGGGTTGTCATCATGACACTCCACCCACTCCACAATAGTGCCTCTAACTCACATTACACCACACAGTTCACCCCTACTTCACATTATGCCACATAACACCACACAGTAGTGTCCACAATGCCTCACAGTAATGCCCCTTATTCACATTAAGCCACATGGCAGTACCCTTATTGCACATTGTGCTACACAGTAGTACCCTTATTGCACATTACGTCACACAATAGTACCCTTAATTTACATTATGCCACATAACTCTACACAGTAGTTTGCACAATGCCAAACAGTAGTGCCCCTTATTCACATTACGCTACGCAGTTGTACCCTGTGTGCGCATTATGCCACACAGTAGTAACCTTATTGCACATTATGCCACACAGTAGTGCCCCTTATTCACATTATGCCACACAGTAGTACCCTGTTTGCACATTATGCCACACAGTAGTGACCTTATTGCACATTATGCCACACAGTAATAGCCCTTTATTCACATTATTTCACACAGTAATGCCCCTTTATTCATGTTATGCCACACAATAGTGCCCTTTATTCACATTATTCCACACAGCAGTACCCTTATTGCACATTATGCCACACAGTAGTTCCCCTTATTCACTTTATGCCATACTTTAGTTCCCTTTATTCACTTTGTCACACAGTAGTGCCTCATCCACATTATGACACAGTAATGCCTTACTCAACTATTCATCTTATTTCCTCCGATTAGCCCCATCCCTTTTTTTCTCTCTCCAGCCCCTTGGGTTCCTGGGAAAAGAAAACCTGGCTCCCCATTGGTCGACGGCGGCCATGTTTTGTAGCCTTCTATCGGGGCAGCTACTCTCTGTTAGCCCCTGCTACTCAGGAAGATTCTCCTGGGTTGTTGCTAAATCCAAGTTGAAGAAAGGACCTCTGACGTCACAATCCATGACCACTATAGCAGGGCTGGTCAGCTACCAGTGTTACTATCCACGTGGGCATAGAGGGGGAATATAAATCTGCGGCGAGTGAAGCGAGCCACCATGCCCGAAGCTCGGCAAGAGGACACTTTTGGCCCCCGTTCTGTACCTTGCCCCTCCCCCTATATGGTTGTGACATCAGAGGTCCTGTATAGCACCTCATTCTAACCATCTCTCCTGGCTGGCAGCCATAGGGTTACAGCAGCACAGAATGGCCAGGGAGCAGGAGAATGGGCAGCGGAGGCTAATGGGTGGTCTGGTGCACCACTGGACCACCCCTTAGTTCTGCTTATGTTTTTAGGTGACATTGGGTTTTCGTGTTGATATTCATTGGTAATTCATACTGTAGTTTGGGTATACAGAGTTGTGGATTTAGGGAAAAAACATCCATAGCCTCCAACGTGACCCCTTCAACCAGGTACAAAACTCTCTGCTCCTGGACTTCACTCTTAATGTATGATTGCTCTCACCTGTGTTGAAACTCTCATGTCATCAATTAATCAGTTCAACACAGGTGACGGCAATCATTAATGAAGAGGGAAGTCCAGGAGCAGAGAATTTTGTACCTGGTGGTAGGGGTCATATTTGGGCGTCTGAACATCAGGAATGAGTCACATCATATTAAATAGATAAAGACAGGCTTGTTATATTCAGACCAGATAATATTGCAGGACAGGGTAGGTGGGGGGTGGGGGACTGGGACTAGGATTTGGTAATGAAAGTAGGTAAAGGGATCTGGGATTTTGGACATCTGTTATTTAGTTATAAAGGAAAAAGCATCCAAGTTCCATTAATCCATTCGAAATGTTTCATGTGGTGAGAGTTTAGTAAATTATATTTAAAAGAGTATAAGTACAGTATACTCAAACACAACCAGTAACCTCTCAGTCACTCGCAGCATAGTTAGTGTGCAGGGGTCACTTATTAACTGGGCTTTCATCCTCACATCAGCATTCTCCTCACCAGGGTGAGCGGGAATAGATTTTGGTGCCCCTCAGTGGACCATCATCCTAGCTCACTCATCCCCTCCCATGGAGCCCCTCACAGCCCCTCACCACAGCCCCAGTTATCACAACCCCCCTCATCGCAGCCCCTCTCACTCCCCTCACATCCTTTCATCACAGCCCCCATATCCTACATCTCAGCCCCTCTCACTCCCCTCATATCCCCTCATCACAACCCCCATATCTCCCTCATCACAGCCACTCCATCACAGGCCCCTCATATCCCCTCTTACCTGCCTCTCAACATAGCCCCTCTCACTCCCCCTCATCACAGTCACCTCAATCACAGTTGCCTTCATTACCTCCATCATAGCCCTTCCATTACAGCACCTCCATTACCTCCCCCCTGCATCACAGCCCCTCATATCCCGTCTTTAGAGTCCATCAACATAGTCCCTCTCACTCCCCCTCATCACAGTCATCTCCATCACAGTCACCTCCAATACAGCACCCATCCATCACAGCCCCTCCATTACAGTCCACCTCCAAAATAGCCCCTCCATTATAGTCCACCTCCATCACAGCCCCTTTATTACAGTCCACCTCCATTACAGTCCACCTCCATCACAGCCCCTCCATTACAGTCCACCTCCATTACAGCCCCTCCATTACAGTCCACCTCCATCACAGCCCCTCCATTACAGTCCCTCCATTACAGTCCACCTCCATCACAGCCCCTCCATTACAGCCCCTCCATCACAGCCCCTCCATTACAGTCCACCTCCATCACAGCCCCTCCATTACAGTCCACCTCCATTACAGTCCACCTACATCACAGCCCTTCCATTACAGCCCCTCCATTACAGTCCCTCCATTACAGTCCACCTCCATTACAGCCCCTCCATCACAGCCCCTCCATCACAGCCCCTCCATTACAGTCCACCTCCATCACAGCCCCTCCATTGCAGTCCCTCCATTACAGTCTACCTCCATCACAGCCCCTCTATTACAGCCCCTCCATCACAGCCCCTCCATCACAGCCCCTCCATCACAGCCTCTCCATCACAGCCCCACCATCACAGCCTCTCTATTACAGCCCCTCCATTACAGCCCCTCCATCACAGCCCCTCCATCACAGCCTCTCCATCACAGTCCCTCCATCACAGCCCCTCCATTACAGCCCCTCCATCACAGCCCCTCCATCACAGCCTCTCCATCACAGCCTCTCCATCACAGCCTCTCCATTACAGTCCCTCCATCACAGCCCCTCCATCACAGCCTCTCTATCACAGCCCCTCCATCACAGCCTCTCTATTACAGCCCCTCCATTACAGCCCCTCCATCACAGCCCATCCATCTCAGCCTCTCCATTACAGTCCCTCCATCACAGCCCCTCCATCACAGCCTCTCCATTACAGTCCCTCCATCACAGCCCCTCCATCACAGCCCCTCCGTTACAGTCCACCTCCATCACAGCCCCTCCATTACAGCCTCTCCATTACAGTCCCTCCATCACAGCCCCTCCATCACAGCCCCTCCATTACAGCCCCTCCATCACAGCCTCTCCATCACAGCCTCTCCATCACAGCCCCTCCATCACAGCCCCTTCATTACAGTCCGCCTCCATCACAGCCCCTCTCCATCACAGCCCCTCCATCACAGCCCCTCTCCATCACAGCCCCTCCATCACAGCCCCTCCATCACAGCCTCTCCATCACAGCCTCTCCATCACAGCCCCTCCATCACAGCCCCTCCATCACAGCCCCTCCATTACAGCCCCTCCATTACAGCCCCTCCATCACAGCCCCTCCATTACAGTCACCTCCATCACAGCCCCTCCATTACAGCCTCTCCATTACAGCCCCTCCATTACAGCCCCTCCATCACAGCCCCTCCATTACAGCCCCTCCATTACAGCCCCTCCATCACAGCCCATCCATTACAGTCACCTCCATCACAGCCCCTCCGTTACAGTCCCTCCGTCACAGCCCCTCCATTACAGCCCCTCCATCACAGCCCCTGCATCACAGCCTCTCCATTACAGCCTTTCCATCACAGCCCCTCCATTACAGTCACCTCCATCACAGCCTCTCCATCACAGCCCCTCCATCACAGCCCCTCCATTAAAGCCTCTCCATTACAGCCTCTCCATTACAGTCCCTCCATTAAAGTCCCTCCATTACAGCACCCAGGCGTCACCGTGAGACGCAGCAAAAAGCACCAGCTCCCTAAATTTAACCTAGTTAAACCTAGAAAGAGCATCAGTGAAGGAATTCTCCACCCAGAGGACATGCTTAACCTGGAACTGCATATTACAGACCAAACACCACAAGACCAGCCAAGCAATTAAGTGAATCACCGGAATTAATGAAGTTCTGATAATTTATAGCCTGAACTGGTTGTCAAAGCAAATAATTGTACTGGAATACGTATACACTCCCCCCAAACCTCCAATACACCAATAATTGGAAAAAACTCAAACAGAAGCAAGTTCCCAGTCAAACCTTACTGTTATCTAACCCAGGATTTCAGCCATAGCTAAACACACCATGAACCATTCAAGAATGCACTGATCCTAGAACCACCAGCAGCATCTATGAAATCTGAACTACTGTAGGGCTTTTTAGAGACATTATATCAGCGTGCCTTTAAAACCAGAAAGAAAAATGGACCAAATGCACTGATTGCGCTTGATTTCCACAGACAGGTGAAGAAATTGATGGGGTATGAAATGCCAGACAAAGCTCTGAGAAAAAACATACCCAACAAATACTGTGCCTGCCGCAAAGTCATTTTTCCAGACTGAAGGCCCACCCGAATGGTCAAAATCAAGTTTTGCACCTTATCGCTCAGTAGTCAACAGCAACCATCTGCTACCCAAGAAAGTGACAAGTGACCTGTCCCTCTGTCTTATCATGTGCAATCGGCACCCAAAGCTCGTAAAAAAGGGCCTGTAATGAAAAAACCTAATTAGCACAGTGTGAAGAATCTGTCAGACTGATACAGAGGATAGCATCGGGGTAGTGCCCCACACCAAATTCCCCCATACCTCCCACAATGCACCAGTGTAAAGAAGTGCTAAAACACTAAAAGATGGCACATGATATGGAACAACCCATTGGCAAGCATTAGTCAATTAAGTATTCCCTGTGCAAACAAACCCATAAACCGTAAAGAATCTAGATGTAAGGCTAAAATGTGGAACATGGACTTAATATCTATGTTAGCCAACATGGCATATAGACCATGAGAATGAACTAATGCCAAAGCAGAATCAAATTATTGATAAGTAACAAGGCAACTGAAATTGTTAACCAAATGCCCAAAAGGGTAAGACAGATGTTGGGTCAGCCTATATTTGGCTGGAGTTTTTAGCGACTACTCCTATAGGGGACAGCACCAAATCCACCAAGGGGGTGAAATAAAAGGACCAGCCATCCACCACAATTTCACCTCCTTTAAAACTTTCTTCAATGTAACGTCTGGCAATTGAACAGCAGACTTTAAGTAATAGGGGAAACCAGAAGGCACAGGACCCGTAACAGGAAGGTGAACACCTTCCATAAAACCCAGTTTCAAAAATTCTGCGACTGTTCTTACTGGGTTCCAATAAAGCCATTAAAAGAATGGCCAAAGGGAAATTGGTGATGAGGTTCCCCTTCCTCCCCTACTTGCCGAGTGACCATCTCTAGTCGAATCCCAAGGCCAAACGCACTCCTTGGCAGGGTTCATGGAAAAGTGCCGAAACTGTCAACAGGGCCCATTGTGGCAGATCAAACCAACAGCTCTGGCCCACCACCGACACAAACACGAAGGAGGAGTCTTTCTAGAGGATGCTCCCACAGATTCAGATGCAGAAATAAGCTATTTAACTTCTACTCAGACCTGAATGTCCTTACATCCAAAGTCTAGAGTACCACACCCCCGACTGCTTATGCCGAAAACCCTGAATCATGTGCAAATATTTGACCACATTGGAATTGTGCCACAGAGCCCTGCTAGCTCCTAAGAGTGTTTGCAGCAGCCCTTGTATTATACAGTATTTGGGGCCAGGCAGCTGGGCTCTATTAAAAGACCCAGATCCTCGTTAACATTCCTCCCTTAAAATAAGAGGAAGCCAGGGGCAGTGACTGGGATCTCAGTGCCTCTGACATCTGACCACTCCGGGGACCTCTGGAGTAAGCAGAGCAGGGACCTAGGATGCTCACTTTGGGGGACATAAGGTCTGATTCAGAATTAAATGCAAACCCTTTGGTTTCCGCACAGCTCCAATGTTTAATGATCAGCACATGCGTAGGACTGCACTGTATGCACAAGATGAAAAACTCTTATTGGGGCAAAGAATACTGAATAATAGGTATTTTTGTCTTGTGCCTCTTTATAAACTAGTATCCCAAGGCTACCATTATGCAGCTTATCTTAGCTGCCTAAAGTGCTGGGAACAAGGGTGGTACCACTAAGTACCTCCCACCTCCATCAGGTAAGCAGAAGGTGCAATGTGGGGCATACTGGCTGGTAGAGGGTCATATGTGAGAAAAGCTGCAAGGCAGAAGGATATGTGATAGAAATTGGGCTCAGAGGGTCATGTGAGGGAAAAGCTTGTGGAGATTGTCAAGCATTCTTTATTGTTTTTTTTCTCTGAGTTAACTTTACTGTAGTCTCATTTGTCTGATTTAACTGTACTGTAGTCACACTTTATGTATTGTGCAGTTATACAGACATAACTGAGTGCTTTCAAACTATTGCATGATACATAGATGAGGGCTCCTGCAAATTATCCAAAAAAGTGTCTGTTGTCGGTTTAACGCAACAACTTTAACAAATCTAACATGTGCAACCCCCTTCCCCTGCTAGAAATTCTGTATTTGCCACTGGACAGCAGTGGAGTCTGGACAATGTTTTCCATCAGCATTGTCTAGAAACCTACCATAGGCATTGTATATAGCAAAGTATACACTAACATGTAATTGGTTGGTTTTCCTCCAAAATAAATGTCTGGGAAAGGGGTAAATGTGTATTTTGGGGGTTATTGACTTTGGAACAAAGCAAATAAAAAAAATCTTGCTGAAATAATGCTGGCAGCAGAAAATTTTATGTCGTCAAATTGTTTTTACTCTAAGTTTAGTTTAGTTTCGTTGAGGAACAAAGTGTTGCTTATTCACAAATGCAAGATGTTATTATTCCTGATCACTAATACAGCGAGAAGCAGCTTCTGAGGAGTAGCCTTACTGAACAGGAGAAAACCGCGTCACGTGGCATTGATCCAGCCACGTAACCATGGTAGCTGTTGCTGTATTATAGCACAGACAATGTGGGGAACACCATCAGGGCATGAAAGTGGTGAGTGGTACCTCATTCTGGGGGCAATTCAGAGGTGGACGCAGGGAAGCCATCGGGTGTATGAGGCCGATGGTTTCCCGCACTGCACAGATATGCAGATAGAAATTGAAAACAGATCCATGAATTTTCGATGGGCATTTCTGGGTGTAACGGGCTGGGTGACTACCAGAAGTTGGCGTGTTGGTATCAGCACTGACACTGACAGCCATGTTCCATTGTGTGTTTTACTAACCTCATCACACACAGTGAGTACACAAGACTGAGAAACCATCAGTAACATGGAATACCATCGCAGCCTCACACAAACTGACATAGCTCTGACATTACTCAGAAATTACTAACCTCATCACACACAGTAATTACACAAGACTGAGAAACCATCAGTAACATGGAGTACCATCACAGCCTCACACACACTTACACAGGCTCTGACCTTACTCAGGAATTACTAACCTCATCACACACAGTGATTACACAAGACTGAGACACCATCAGTAACATGGAGTACCATCACAGCCTCACACACACTTACACAGGCTCTGACATTACTCAGGAATTACTATCCTCATCACACACAGTGATTATACAAGACTGAGATACCATCAGTAACATGGAGTACCATCACAGCCTTACACACACTTACACAGGCTCTGATCTTACTCAGGAATTACTAACCTCATCACACACAGTGATTATACAAGACTGAGATACCATCAGTAACATGGAGTACCATCACAGCCTCACACACACTTACACAGGCTCTGACCTTACTCAGGAATTACTAACCTCATCACACACAGTGATTACACAAGACTGAGAAACCATCAGTAACATGGAGTACCATCACATCCTCACACACACTCAGGCTCTGACCTTACTCAGGAATTACTAACCTCATCACACACAGTGATTACACAAGACTGAGAAACCATCAGTAACATGGAGTACCATCACATCCTCACACACACACAGGCTCTGACCTTACTCAGGAATTACTAACCTCATCACACGCAGTGATTACACAAGACTGAGAAACCATCAGTAACATGGAGTACCATCACAGCCTCACACACACTTACACAGGCTCTGACCTTACTCAGGAATTACTAACCTCATCACACGCAGTGATTACACAAGACTGAGATACCATCAGTAACATGGAGTACCATCACATCCTCACACACACTTACACAGGTTCTGACCTTACTCAGGAATTACTAACCTCATCACACACAGTGACTACACAAGACTGAGAAACCATCAGTAACATGGAGTACCATCACAGCCTTACACACACTTACACAGGCTCTGACCTTACTCAGGAATTACTAACCTCATCACACACAGTGATTACACAAGACTGAGAAACCATCAGTAACATGGAGTACCATCACAGCCTCACACACACTTACACAGGCTCTGACCTTACTCAGGAATTACTAACCTCATCACACGCAGTGACTACACAAGACTGAGATACCATCAGTAACATGGAGTACCATCACAGCCTCACACACACTTACACAGGCTCTGACCTTACTCAGGAATTACTAACCTCATCACACGCAGTGATTACACAAGCTGTGTATGGCATCGCAATGGCTAATTTATGCATGACCCTGTACCTGCATTCACATGCACTGGCACGACTGCGTTTCACAATTTCAAAATACAGGTGGATATGAAACGTCCAATTCCATTGGTAAAACTTGGAAAGTTATTGCGGTTATTGCAATAACTTTACAGGTTATTGCGATAACCGCAATAACTGGTGATACCCTTAACAAGAGTTCATGAATCTTTATGCCTTACTGAGACGGTGCTCACAGAACAGATATTAGGCTAAATGTAATAGCTTGCGAACTTCAGCGGCTGCATGTGCAAAGCCGCCGAGGCGTCAGTGAGAAGGCGGCGGAGGGATCCCTCTTCGTATCCTCGGAACTTCTTACTATAAGAAGGAGCGGGGCCACAAGGACAAGCATCATATAAAGATGGAGCTTGTTCTCGTAGGCAATCTCGGAAAACTTTTTGTTTTCGGAGTGTGCTGAATATCAGGAGGTCCTATTCGGAGCTCTGATGATGAATGGCCCTGTTACTTAAATGGGCGGAAACTAGCCTTTCTTCATGGTTACCAGGCCATTTTTCAAATGATGGATAGGCCCCTAAATGTTTCTAAAATCCTCTTTGAGTAGTCTCTTGGGACAGACTTCCAATATGCCTCCAACCAGTGTTGTCATTGACCTCTTGTAGGACACACAATGGCCTTACACTGGGCCCCCTAAAGGTGGCGTAACCAGGGGGTGCCAGCAGTAGCCAACCAAATTCTTATTAGTTGCTGCACCCATGGTCGCTACCGGGCTGTAGAGGCTTCCACTGCCTACTCCATTTGCAGGGCAGATTTTGTAACCAGCGGGCTCCCGGCAGCTCCCTCCCTGCAGCGGCAGGCGATGGCTGGAGCTCACATCTTCCCAGACGCCTGTGACTGCATTTAGCCCATTCTAATTATCTATTAGTGATCATTGATTTTCCCTGTGTATTTTTCTCTAATCAAACAGTCCTTGATTCCAGGAGTGTGACAAGAGGAAGACATCGCAGTACAGGGAAATGAATTATCCTGACAAGAGGTAATTGTATCACAGTACTGATGAGAGAGAGAGAGAGAGAGAGAGAGGGGGGGGGTGGCAGGAGATAGATATTTTAAACCAAGATTAATAAACAACATGAATTGAATTAAGGGGGTCATTCAGACCCACTCGCGAGTGGCAGTACGCTCGCAAGTGGGTCGATGTTCCCCACTGCACATGCGCACGATGGAGGGAGCTCCGTCGTGCGCATGCGCGAGACCCGGCGAGCGACAGGCTTTCCATCGCTCGGGGTCTCGCACCAAAGGGGGCATGCTGTCGATGTTGATTGACAGCACGCCCCCTTTGGTGGGCGTGCCAGGGGCGTGCCTGCCAGACGGAGGCATTCCCATGGGAACGCCTACCGTCTGAATCCGGCAACACTGACATCACTAGTGATGTCAGTGGGAGTGATTTTGGCTCTGATAGAGCCAAAATCACTCCAGGGCTTGTGGCTGGGAAACCGGACCGCATGGTTTCCCTCGCAAGTCCGATGGTCGCGATGGTCAAGACCATCGCGACCATCTTTTTGCACGCTCGGATATACTCTGGGGGGGTGACCCACAGCTATATGAGCGTCCAGGAGGACGCTCCATTTTAAAGGAGGAGGGCCCTGATTCAGAGCGAACGCTCTGGTCAGAGCGTCCAGCTCTGAATCAGGCCCTAAATTCTGACACAGTCATTTCTCAGTTCAGCCTGAAACCTTAAACATAACACTTATGTACCTCAGTCTCCTTCACTGACGTCTCCAGCATGTGACACAATTATCCCTCAGCCACTATCACCGCCTGTCTATCATGTGACAAACTTACCTCAACCTCTATCACCGCCTGTCTCCATCATGTGACACACTTACCTCAGCCTCTATCACCGCCTGTCTCCATCATGTGACACACTTACCTCAGTCTCCTTCACTGACCGTCTCCAGCATGTGACACACTTACCTCAACCTCTATCACCGCCTGTCTCCATCATGTGACACACTTACCTCAGCCTCTATCACCGCCTGTCTATCATGTGACAAACTTACCTCAGCCTTTATCACCGCCTGTCTCCATCATGTGACACACTTACCTCAGCCTCTATCACCGCCTGTCTCCATCATGTGACACACTTACCTCAGCCTCTATCACCGCCTGTCTCCATCATGTGACACACTTACCTCAGCCTCTATCACCGCCTGTCTATCATGTGACAAACTTACTTCAACGTCTATCACCATCTGTCTATCATGTGACACACTTACCTCAGCCTCTATCACCGCCTGTCTCCATCATGTGACACACTTACCTCAGCCTCTATCACCGCCTGTCTCCATCATGTGACACACTTACCTCAGCCTCCTTCACTGACCGTCTCCAGCATGTGACACACTTACCTCAACCTCTATCACCGCCTGTCTCCATCATGTGACACACTTACCTCAGCCTCTATCACCGCCTGTCTATCATGTGACAAACTTACCTCAACGTCTGTCACCATCTGTCTATCATGTGACACACTTACCTCAGCCTCTATCACCGTCTGTCTCCATCATGTGACACACTTACCTCAGCACCTATCACCGCCTGTCTCTATCATGACACACTTACCTCAGCCTCTATCATCGCCTGTCTCTATCTTGTGACACACTTACCTCAGCCTCTATCAGCGCCTGTCTCCATCATGTGACACACTTACCTCAGCCTCTATCACCGCCTGTCTCCATCATGTGACACACTTACCTCAGCCTCTATCACCGTCTGTCTATCATGTGACACACTTACCTCAGCCTCCTTCACTGACCATCTCCAGCATGTGACATACTTACCTCAGCCTCTATCACCGTCTGTCTCCATCATGTGACAGACTTACCTCAGCCTCTATCACCGTCTGTCTATCATGTGACACACTTACCTCAGCCTCCTTCACTGACCATCTCCAGCATGTGACACACTTACCTCAGCACCTATCACCGCCTGTCTCTATCATGTGACACACTCACCTCAGCCTCTATCACCGCCTGTCTCTATCATGTGACACACTTACCTCAGCCTCTATCACCGTCTGTCTATCATGTGACACACTTACCTCAGCCTCCTTCACTGACCATCTCCAGCATGTGACATACTTACCTCAGCACCTATCACCGCCTGTCTCCATCATGACACACTTACCTCAGCCTCTATCACTGCCTGTCTCCATCATGTGACACACTTACCTCAGCCTCTATCACCGCTTGTCTCCATCATGTGACACACTTACCTTAGCCTCCTTCACTGACCATCTCCAGCATGTGACACACTTACCTCAGCACCTATCGCCGCCTGTCTCCATCATGACACACTTACCTCAACCTCTATCACCGCCTGTCTCCATCATGTGACACACTTAAATCAGCCTCTATCACTGCCTGTCTCCATCATGTGACACACTTAACTCAGCCTCTATCACCGCCTATCTCCATCATGTGACACACTTAACTTAGCCTCCTTCACTGACCGTCTCCAGTATGTGACACACTTACCTCAGCACCTATCACCGCCTGTCTATCATGTGACAAACTTACCTCAACTTCTATCACCGTCTGTGACACACTTACCTCAGCCTCTATCACCGCCTGTCTCCATCATGTGACACACTTACCTCAGCCTCTATCACCGCCTGTCTCCATCATGTGACACACTTACCTCAGCCTCTATCACCGAACAAGATCACTAAACATTTGGAACAACATCAGTCAACATTGGGAACAACATCACTAATCATTTGGAACAACATCACTAAACATTGGGAACAACATCACTAAATGTGGGAACAGCATCACTAAACATTGGGAACAGCATCACTAAACATTGGGAACAATGGGCCTGATTCAGACCCGTTCGCTATTTGCGGTCGTTCGTTCAAAAACAAGGGGTGGCTATTCAAATGATCCGTTCGCAAATTGCAGTCTGTTCACACCTCTAAGTCTGAACGAGCGAGCAAAACATACACTCATTTATTTGTTAAAAACGCCCCCTGGCCGCTCGCACCATACGTCATGTCCGCTATTTATTAGATTAATCGAGTACATCGACCAGCGTATGAACTGCTCGCTATTCTTGTGGTTGGTTTTTTCAACCAGTATTTTGCGAGCAGTTCTGAGTTAAAAAAAACCAAGTGACGTGGTCAATGACGCTGCTGGATTAATTATGCACACCCATAAAACGCCCGTTTTGACCTTTAAGCACGCCTGCGTTCGGATCTCCACTCCCCATTTTCGAGCACCTTCCCCTGTTACCACCCACATACGCCTCATTCTGTCACTCAAAATAGCAGGCATTCGCTATATTGCGAGCACATGAATTTCGGCAGCACTGACTGGTTCGCGCATGCGTATAACGATCCGTACGCATGCGCAGATGTGCGAACATCGCTCGGAACGAGTGTACTGCCGCTAGCGAGTGGCTCTGAATGAGGACCAATATCACTAAACATTGGGAACAACATCACTAATCATTGGGAACAACATCACTAATCATTGGGAACAACATCACTAAATATTGGGAACAATGGGCCTGATTCAGAGCCACTCGTAAGTGGCAGCTCGTTCACTCTGAGCGATGTTTGCCCAACTGCGCATGCGTACGGATCGTTATACGCATGCGCGAACCAGTCAGTGTGGCCGAAATTCATGTGCTCGCAAAATAGCGAATGCCTGCTAATTTGAGTGACAGAAAGAGGCGTATGTGGGTGGTAACAGGGGAAGGTGCTTGAAAACGGGGAGTGGAGATCCGATCGCAGGCGTGCTTAAAGGTCAAAATGGGCGTTTTATGGGTGTGCATATTTAAAACAGCAGCGTCATTGACCACGTCACTGGGTTATTTTATAGCCAGAACTGCTCGCAAAATTGTGGTAGCAAAAAACGACCACAAGAATAGCGAGCAGTTCATACCCTGTTCGATGTACTCGATTAATCTAATAAATAGCGGACATGACGTAGGATGCGAGCGGCCAGGGGCCGTATCTTTCCAAAAAACGAACGCAAGTTTTGTTCGCTCGTTCAGACATAGAGGCGTGAACAGACCGCAAACAGCGAACGGTTCATTTGAATAGCCACCCCTTGTTTTAGAACGAACGACCGCAAATAGCGAGTGGCTCTGAATGAGGTGCCAATGTCACATAACATTGGGAACAACATCACTAAACATTGGGAACAACATCACTAAATATTGGGAACAACGTCACATAACATTGGGAACAACGTCACTAAACATTAGAGACAACATCACTAAACATTGGGAACAACATCACTAAACATTGGGAACAACATCACATAACATTGGGAACAACATCACTAAACATTGGGAACAACATCACTAAACATTGGGAACAACATCACTAATCATTGGGAACAACATCACTAAACATTGGGAACAACATCACTAATCATTGGGAACAACATCACTAAATATTGGGAACAACATCACTAAATATTCATTGCGAACAACTTCACTAAATATTGGGAACAACATCACTAAACATTGGGAACAACATCACTAAATATTGAGAACAACATCACTAAACATTGAGAACAACATCACTAAATATTGGGAACAACTTCACTAAACATTACCGGCTACACACACCGTCTAAAGTAAAACTTTATTACACATCTACCTCACTCACACATACTTACCTGCTACCAGCTGGTCTGCCCCCTTGTCCCCGTAGAATCCATTTGGAGACCCTGAAATAAAGATCCTATACTCACCTCCATCCTCGCGCTGGTCTCCATAGCATCCAGGGGTCTTGGCAAAATAAAAAAATGGCACCCGATCCATATACTTACTCCAATGGTGTATGTGTGTCTGCTGTCTCTTCATGGATGTCCCAGCGCTTTCTTAAACTTAACATGTCTAAGACTGAGCTGATCATCTTCCCACCCTCTTCCACTACCTCACTTCCTACAATTTCATTATCTATTGATGGCACAACTATCTCCTCTAGCCTCAAAGTGCGCTGCCTTGGAGTTATCCTAGACTCCTCCCTCTCATTTAAACCACACATGCAGCACCTCTCGCAGTCCTGCCGTCTCCACCTAAAAAATATCTCCAGGATTAGACCCTTCCTCACCCAGGATGCCACTAAAACCCTCATCCACTCACTGGTCATCTCCAGATTGGACTACTGCAATCTTCTCCTAGCTGGCCTCCAAGTCTCTCACCTCTCTCCACTACAATCATTTCTCAATGCTGCTGCTCGGCTCATCTTCCTCTTCAGACGTTCTACATCTGCTTCCCCTCTCCTTCAAGCCCTACACTGACTCCCCTTCCCCTTCAGATGCCAATTCAAGGTTCTTATACTCGCCTACAAATCCCTCAACAAATCCTCTCCCACATACATTTCTGACCTTCTCTCCCCTCACACTCCCACCCGTCCACTTCGCTCATCTAATGCATGCCGCCTCTCTTGCCAACTGATTACTTCCTCCCACTCCCGCTTCCAAGATTTTGCCCGTGCAGCTCCCTACCTTTGGAACGCTCTCTCTCTCCCTATCAGACTCTCCACCTCTCTACAAATCTTCAAACGGGCTCTCAAGACCCACTACTTCATCATGGCCTTCCAGCTCTCATCCTAACCCACCTCATGCTCTTTCCTCCCTATCTTTCCCTTCTGTGTCATGCCTGTCTGTCTGTCCCTCCCCTTCTGTGTCACGCCTGTCTGTCTGCCCCTCCCCTTCTGTGTCACGCCTGTCTGTCTGCCCCTCCCCTTCTGTGTCACGCCTGTCTGTCTGCCCCTCCCCTTCTGTGTCACTCCTGTCTGTCTGCCCCTCCCCTTCTGTGTCACGCCTGTCTGTCTGTCCCTCCCCTTCTGTGTCACGCCTATCTGTCTGCCCCTCCCATTTAGAATGTAAGCACTCACGAGCAGGGACCTCTTCCCTCATGTGCTTCTCTTTTCTTCTACTCCTTACTCGCCATAAGGGCACCTAACATGTGACTGCCAACTCCCGGCTGCTTACTGTGTCTAACTGCTATAGCAGCAATGTATATAGATTGTGTCCTTGCCCTGCACTGTAATGTACTGTAAATTACTTGTTTCTTGTTCACTTGTTAGTTCTATGTACTGTGTAAGGCGCTGTGGAACACTTGTGGTGCCATATAAATAAAGGATAATAATAATAATGTGTGTGACCACATACACCGCTACCCGGCTCCTGACTGATCGGTGTGAACTGTCAGGAGCCGCCAGCCAATCAGTGGCCTCTAACTGTAGAGCGGCTGCTTATTGGCTCCGGCTTCTGAGAGTTCCCACGTGGGCTGGTCAGTGAGTCAGGAGCCGGAGCCAATCAGTGGACACTCTACAGTTAGCGGCTGCTGATTGGCTAGTGGCTACTGACAGTTCACACGGTATAAAATCGGGAAACCGGCTGCCCTAATACCGACAGCCGGCTTCCCGACTGTCATATCCCAGCATAGGTGAAATGCCGGGCATCTATATGTAGACGCCTGACATTTCCCCGACGCCGGGCGCCACGAGCGGACAGCCGCGCAGGGGGGGAGGGTTAGGTTTAGGGCACCCGAGGGGACTTAGGGTTAGGCACCCTCCCGGGAGTCTTAGGTTTAGGCAGCGGGGAAGGGGGGTTTAGGGTTAGGCACTTAGAGAGGGGATTAGGGTTAGGCACTTGGGGGGGAGGTTAGGGTTAGGCACCCCTAAGGAGGGTTAGGGGGTTAGGCTAGGTTAGTTTATACTTACCTTAGTGACGATCGGGATTACCAGCGCTGTCAGGCTTCCGCTGCCGTGCTCTGCTCATCTGTCGGCCAAGTGCTGCCGGGAATTGAACCGCCGGCCATGTGGCCGATGGTATTTCATACCGATTCCGTTCACACTGATCAGTCAGGAGCCAGGTAGCGGTGTATGTGGTCACTCAGGGTGCTACTCAGGATGCCCGGTGTTTTCACACTGTCTGTGCCAGGGAGACAGCATCTAAGCAGGGCCGACGAGAGCCGCACTGGGCCCAGGTGACAGGGAGGTGTAGCCTAATCACGGGAGGCATGGCCACGCCCCCTTATAAAAAAACTTTTTTGAAGCGCATATGCACAGATCAATAAATAAAAGATATTACGTAAGCCATCGGGTTTGTGTATAACTATTAATTAGGCCCTGTATCAGACACTGTAAGATGGTACTCCCCTCAATGTGCTTTTCTCTACCCTGCTCTTTATCCTTATCTCTGCTGCTGTCTCTTATTTCTGCTGCTGTCTCTTACCCCATCTAATGCAGGCCATACATCTACAGCCCCGATTCCATGTTCTGTCGATCTAACCTGCCGATCAAAAATCCAATACGCAGACATTGACGATTGGCGATCCATCTGGAAACAAAACATGTTCAAATTCCCTGATTTGCCTATTCCGACATATTTGGGTCAAAATTGGGGAATCGAGATTGTACAAAATGTTAGATTTCCCCATTTCCCTAACCCCGGGGATTGATGCAATACAGTAAATTGCAGATGTATGGGCCCCATAATGCTTCCTCTCTGTCTCTCCTGCCTGACACCAGCAAGTACTGACTTTGAACTGTAACTTCCCTTATTACCTGACATCAGTGAGTATTGCCTTTCCTCCTCCCTCAGACGTCTCCTGGACCAACTGCCACTAGCATCTTACTGTTACTTCCCTTACCACCTGACACCAGCGAGTACTGCCTCTCCTTACTCACACTTCACCTGGACCAACTGCCACTTGCTTCTAACTGTTACTTCCCTTACTACCTGACATCAGTGAGTATTGCCTTTCCTCCTCCCTCACACTTCTCCTGGACCAACTGCCAATTGCTTCTAACTGTTACTTCCCTTACCACCTGACACCAGCGAGTACTGCCTCTCCTCCTCCCTCACACTTCTCCTGGACCAATTTGCCACTTGCTTCTAACTGTTACTTCCCTTACCACCTGACACCAGCGAGTACTGCCTCTCCTTACTCACACTTCACCTGGACCAACTGCCACTTGCTTCTAACTGTTACTTCCCTTACCACCTGACACCAGCGAGTACTGCCTCTCCTTACTCACACTTCACCTGGACCAACTGTCACTTGCTTCTAACTATTACTTTCCTTACTACTTGACACCAGCAAGTACTGCCTTTCCTCCTCCCTCACACTTCTCCTGGACCAACTGCCACTTGCTTCTGTTACTTCCCTTACCACCTGACACCAGCGAGTACTGCCTCTCCTCCTCCCTCACACTTCTCCTGGACCAATTGCCACTTGCTTCTAACTGTTACTTCCCTTACCACCTGACACCAGTGAGTATTGCCTTTCCTCCTCCCTCACACTTCTCCTGGACCAACTGCCACTTGCTTCTAACTGTCACTTCCCTTACCACCTGACACCACTCATGTGATGTCCTCCTGACTTCTTGCATTCCGTGATCTGTCTGTGTAACAGCAAGCACATTTCCCTGTTGATATTGGAAGGATGGTTTGCACCAGTTGGAGGTGGTCATGGATACATTTAGGGGTAAAGAATCTTGTGTGGCTGAGATGGCATTCTCATACGAGTTTCCCCATGATTTTGCAACTACACGATCCCGCACAGAAATACAGTAGATGACAAAACACGCAAAAAGTAGTGAATAGACATTGGAACCACAACATGAGTATTTTCCATAGACAGGAATACAACTCACTAATTTATTGAGAATTGTGTTTCAAAACATGATAGAATATGGAGCAGAATAGAATAAAGCAATATACTGTAAGTACTTGTGCGCTAGGTGCTCTGACGAAGCAGTCAGATCTGTGCAGTGCTTTGGTGTATGTACATTGTTAATAAATGGTAAAAAAGTAGAAAAAAATGGCATGGAGTCTCCTCTACCCAAAGCAGAACCAGCCCTGGGCCTCTGAGCCCATTCTGGAAAAAGAGGGGGAAAAAATGGTGTGGGGTTCCCCTGTATTTCCAGTAACCAGCACTGGGCTGAACCAGCAGGGGGGTAATACCAGAGCAAAGTGGCACATATCATGGGGTCCCCTTGCCAAAGTATTATCTAGCTCCAAACTGGTCACCCCATATCTAGGATTTCTTGGAAATTGGGGACCCCCCAAAATAAGGTCCCCCTCCCTCCCAGGGCTGGGGTGAAGTTAATGGGTGATAAATAATATTGTTTTTTACAGTGGGACTACAGGTCCCAGCAAGCCTGCCCCGGCATGATGGCACTTAGAGAACCACAAATGCCACCATGTTCGGATAGTAAGGGCCCTAGCATAGTGACCCCCTTTTGACTTGCCCCCTGGATGTCTACCTGGGAATGGGGACCAACCAGCGCCATGGAGTAGATAAGTACAAGTGTGTCCTTACACATCTTTGCTGTAGTCACACCAAAAAGCCCCTCTTGGGGTACCAGGTCCTGTGAGACTCTGCTATTCTCTGCAGGAGTGCAGGGAATAGCCTGGGGCTTCACCCTAGCCCTGGGGTATCCTTGGGAATCCCCTGCTATGCCATTTGCACCCAGCTGGTTGAGCCCAGTGCTGATTACTGGGAATACAGGGGAACCGCACGTCACTTTCCCCTATTTTCCTAGTACCAGAAAGGCTCTGAGGCCCGGGGCTGGTTATGCTTTTTTAGGGGAGACCCCATACATTTTTTAACCCTTTTTTTTCACCTTACATTCAAAAGCCTGCACAGATCTGACTGATATGTGCAGTGCTCAGTGGAGTGAGATGGGGTCAATATGACTGAACTCGCAGACGATCAGTATCACCATCGAATCAATAGACAGGCAGACACGATATTGCGATTTTGGTCGCAAAAACTCATGGGAATCCCAGTATTGCCCAGAGTGTTTAAACACGGCCAAACACTATTCTTAGTAAATATGCCCCACAGTTTTTACAGTACTTGTAGGATACGGCGGCGTCTGTTTTATTTATGTTGGAACAATTTTGTGGGAGGTTTTGTGGAGAAGATTTGGAGTTTTGTCCCCTCCCTGTTTCGCTGCTGTGAGAGTTATACTATTTTCCACTGTACACAAACGGTTTGGAAAAAACATTTTGCAATTCGTCCTAGACGTACGTCCAACCCTTGCCGCAGTGTGGGATGGAAATGCTAACCTGTAAGTTGAACATCGCATTCTCAGAATGTCGCACTTATATAAAAGACACGTTGAGCCATGAAATATGATTTGCGCAAATGTTTTGCTGCCATTCCTCTTATCTCTCGTGTACGGATTTTAGAGCCGCATCAGGACGAGTGTGTCACAGCTTGTTGTTACCAGCGTCCCGCGAGACTGCTGTGTATCATCTGTTTCATGTTGAGTTCTGTCAGGTGAATAAATCACTTTCATCCGGTACAGACGTGAATTAATGTTGTGCTCTCAGGGAGGTACTTTTAGCAGATTGCCAAATTTACTTTACATCTCACGATAACATCTCTTTTCTTAAAATCACAGAGTCTCTACTTAGAAATTATTTGCACTAAGATAGGAACCAGACTGTGCCAGTATACATCTGGGGGCATCACAGCTATTTAAACAGATAAGAACTGGTAAAGGTTAATTTAGCACAAACATGTTTCATTTAATACCTGAGTGCCACACTGTGTTGTTTGCTCTGAACTTTTGAAGAACATGAAAAATCTGGAGACTGTGTCATGTGGGCTACAAGCTGAAATGTTTTTATCAATATACAGTATATATAACACCTTGTACTTCCATTATGTCAGATATATGCGGACTTGTAATAGTAAAGACAAGTGTTACAGTAAATACAGATGTTCCCTTTCTACGCCGTGTGGAGCGATATGCATGGCTAGACATTCTGAGGGCATGCCCAAATCTGAGAAGTGTAGCCACGCCCCTTCCAAAAAAAGTTTTAAAAAATACTATGCACAGCGAGCTCAGCAGAGGGTAGGGATGGTCAACGGTGGGGTACCATCGATGGCACAAAAACCACTTATTGTGAACCATTGATGGTGTGCACCCCCTCGGTGGTCACCTCTGCTGAGTGAACGGTGGGCAGCAGGCCAATAAAAAATGGGGGCGGGGCTTAGCGGGCAGTCTTCCATGAAAAAAAATCAGCTCCCACTCATCCATCGATGGCAGAGAAGCATTGGTTCTCTGTCATTGATGGCAAAACTAGTTAACATTGGCCAGCATTTCAAAAATATTGATGGTCGATGGCCATCCCTAGCACAGAGACGGCTTGGAGGTTGGTGGTGGCAGTCAGTGTGTGCAGTGTGTGTGACCTGGCCGCATTATGATGCCCACAGTGCCCCTGGCTCACACGCAAGGCACCGGCTCAGCCAGTCGGTTAAACAAAGCCGGACGCCGCTGCAGCTCTTGGCTCTCTGTAGCCGCCGCTTTGAATTACATTACCCGGTAGCCTCTCCGCACTCCCCGCCTCTCCTGTCCCCTCCTCTCAGCATCCTCCAGGTTACCGACCACTGTATCAGTATAAGGATAAGTCACTGCCCAGAAACACTAGCCCACATTCAGCTGCAGTTTCCAGCTGGGAGACATCTGCCCTGGCTCAGTGACTGTGGCTGCAGGAGGTGACCTCTCCACTGCTCCTATGAAAATGGTACATTTGGGCATCCTGAAGACTGTCTTCAGGAAGCCGGGACGTAGGGCCTGATTCAGAGCCGCTTGTAAGCGGCCACTTGTTCGCTCCGAGCGATGTTCGCACAACTGTGCATGCGTATGGGTCGTAATGCGCATGCGCCAACCAGTCAGTGTGATCGGAAATTGAGCGCTCGCCAAATAGCGAGTGCCTGCTAATTTGAGTGACAGGATGAGGCGTTTGAGGGTGTGCATAATTAACAAAGCAGCGACATCGACCACGTCACTTGGCTGTCTCTTAGCCTGAACTGTTCGCATGATTGCGGTAGGATAAACCTACCACAAGCACTGCGAGCAGTTCAGATGCCTTTCGATGTACTCTAGTTATACAAAATATGCACCTTTACAGACACCACTAGTTATACCAGATGTGCACCTTTACAGACACCACTAGTTATACCAGATGTGCACCTTTACAGACATCACTAGTTACACCAGATGTGCACCTTTACAGACACCACAAGTTATACTAGATGTGCACCTTTACAGTCACCACTAGTTATAACAGATGTGCACCTTTACAGGTACCACTAGTTATACCAGATGTGCACCTTTACAGACACCACTAGTTATACCAGATGTGCTCCTTTACAGACACCACTAGTGCCAAATGTGCACCTTTACAGACACCACTAGTTATAACAGATGTGCACCTTTACAGGTACCACTAGTTATACCAGATGTGCACCTTTACAGGCACCACTAGTTATACCAGATGTGCACCTTTACAGACACCACTAGTTATACCAGATGTGCACCTTTACAGACACCACTAGTTATACCAGATGTGCACCTTTACAGACACCACTAGTGCCAGATGTGCACCTTTACAGACACCACTAGTTATACCAGATGTGCACCTTTACAGACAACTCTAGTTATACCAGATGTGCACCTTTACAGACATCACTAGTTATACCAGATGTGCACCATTACAGTCACCACTAGTTATACCAGATGTGCACCTTTACAGTCACCACTAGTTATACCAGATGTGCACCTTTATAGTCACCACTAGTTATACCAGATGTGCACCTTTACAGACACCACCAGTTATACCAGATGTGCACTAGGGGTGAGCGGGTTCGGATTTCTGAAATCCGAACCCCCCCGAGCCCCCCCGATCCGAGTCCGATCCGAGTCAGGCTCGACTTTTCCCGCCTGACTCGGATCTGAAATCGAGGCAAAACGTCATCTTCCCGCCTTCCGAGTCTCGCGGGTTTTGGATCCTATATAAGGTACACACGTCGGCGCCATTTTCTCACTCGGCTGTGGACAGTGAAGAGGGAGGGTGGGAGTTAGGGCTGTGTAGTGTAGTGTAGTGTAGTGCTGCTGTTGTCCACTACTTCAAAGTCCATAGGGGCTGGCTGTGTTGTGCTGTGCTGCTGTTGTTAATAGGGGCTGTGTCCACTACTTCAAAGTCCATAGGGGCTGGCTGGACTGTGTTGTGCAGTCAGTTCTCCATAGGGGCTGTGTCCACTCCAAAGTCCTGTGCAGTGTCCCAGTCCTAAAGGAGTGCTGTAGTGTTGTCCAGGGGGTGCTCTGTCCATCAGGGGTGCTCCCCCCAAGTGCTAAAAAAATAATATATTTTCTGTGTTTGTGAATTGTGTGCGCAGTAGCCGCACGTGCATCAACAAAGTAGTGCCAAGCGTGCGCCTGTGTCATAAGTAAAGGGCCGGCTGGCTTGACCGTTAAGGGTGCTGTAACCCCCGAAAGTACACTCCAGTCCAAACCAAAAAAAAAATTATTTTCTGTGTTTGTGAATTGTGTGCGCAGTAGCCGCACGTGCATCAACAAAGTAGTGCCAAGCGTGCGCCTGTGTCATAAGTAAAGGGCCGGCTGGCTTGACCGTTAAGGGTGCTGTAACCCCCGAAAGTACACTCCAGTCCAAACCAAAAAAAAAATTATTTTCTGTGTTTGTGAATTGTGTGCGCAGTAGCCGCACGTGCATCAACAAAGTAGTGCCAAGCGTGCGCCTGTGTCATAAGTAAAGGGCCGGCTGGCTTGACCGTTAAGGGTGCTGTAACCCCCGAAAGTACACTCCAGTCCAAACCAAAAAAAATATTATTTTCTGTGTTTGTGAATTGTGTGCGCAGTAGTCGCACGTGCATCAACAAAGTAGTGCCAAGCGTGCGCCTGTGTCATAAGTAAAGGGCCGGCTGGCTTGACCGTTAAGGGTGCTGTAACCCCCGAAAGTACACTCCAGTCCAAACCAAAAAAAAAATTATTTTCTGTGTTTGTGAATTGTGTGCGCAGTAGCCGCACGTGCATCAACAAAGTAGTGCCAAGCGTGCGCCTGTGTCATAAGTAAAGGGCCGGCTGGCTTGACCGTTAAGGGTGCTGTAACCCCCGAAAGTACACTCCAGTCCAAACCAAAAAAAATATTATTTTCTGTGTTTGTGAATTGTGTGCGCAGTAGTCGCACGTGCATCAACAAAGTAGTGCCAAGCGTGTGCCTGTGTCATAAGTAAAGGGCCGGCTGGCTTGACCGTTAAAGGGTGCTGTAACCCCCAAGTACACTCCAGTCCAAACCAAAAAAAAAATTATTTTCTGTGTTTGTGAATTGTGTGCGCAGTAGCCGCACGTGCATCAACAAAGTAGTGCCAAGCGTGCGCCTGTGTCATAAGTAAAGGGCCGGCTGGCTTGACCGTTAAGGGTGCTGTAACCCCCGAAAGTACACTCCAGTCCAAACCAAAAAAAAAATTATTTTCTGTGTTTGTGAATTGTGTGCGCAGTAGCCGCACGTGCATCAACAAAGTAGTGCCAAGCGTGCGCCTGTGTCATAAGTAAAGGGCCGGCTGGCTTGACCGTTAAAGGGTGCTGTAACCCCCGAAAGTACACTCCAGTCCTAACCAAAAAAAAATTATTTTCTGTGTTTGTGAATTGTGTGCGCAGTAGCCGCACGTGCATCAACAAAGTAGTGCCAAGAGTGCGCCTGTGTCATAAGTAAAGGGCCGGCTGGCTTGACCGTTAAGGGTGCTGTAACCCCCGAAAGTACACTCCAGTCCAAACCAAAAAAAAAATTATTTTCTGTGTTTGTGAATTGTGTGCGCAGTAGCCGCACGTGCATCAACAAAGTAGTGCCAAGCGTGCGCCTGTGTCATAAGTAAAGGGCCGGCTGGCTTGACCGTTAAGGGTGCTGTAACCCCCGAAAGTACACTCCAGTCCAAACCAAAAAAAAATTATTTTCTGTGTTTGTGAATTGTGTGCGCAGTAGCCGCACGTGCATCAACAAAGTAGTGCCAAGCGTGCGCCTGTGTCATAAGTAAAGGGCCGGCTGGCTTGACCGTTAAGGGTGCTGTAACCCCCGAAAGTACACTCCAGTCCAAACCAAAAAAAATATTATTTTCTGTGTTTGTGAATTGTGTGCGCAGTAGTCGCACGTGCATCAACAAAGTAGTGCCAAGCGTGCGCCTGTGTCATAAGTAAAGGGCCGGCTGGCTTGACCGTTAAAGGGTGCTGTAACCCCCAAGTACACTCCAGTCCAAACCAAAAAAAAAATTATTTTCTGTGTTTGTGAATTGTGTGCGCAGTAGCCGCACGTGCATCAACAAAGTAGTGCCAAGCGTGCGCCTGTGTCATAAGTAAAGGGCCGGCTGGCTTGACCGTTAAGGGTGCTGTAACCCCCGAAAGTACACTCCAGTCCAAACCAAAAAAAAAATTATTTTCTGTGTTTGTGAATTGTGTGCGCAGTAGCCGCACGTGCATCAACAAAGTAGTGCCAAGCGTGCGCCTGTGTCATAAGTAAAGGGCCGGCTGGCTTGACCGTTAAAGGGTGCTGTAACCCCCGAAAGTACACTCCAGTCCTAACCAAAAAAAAATTATTTTCTGTGTTTGTGAATTGTGTGCGCAGTAGCCGCACGTGCATCAACAAAGTAGTGCCAAGAGTGCGCCTGTGTCATAAGTAAAGGGCCGGCTGGCTTGACCGTTAAGGGTGCTGTAACCCCCGAAAGTACACTCCAGTCCAAACCAAAAAAAAAATATTTTCTGTGTTTGTGAATTGTGTGCGCAGTAGCCGCACGTGCATCAACAAAGTAGTGCCAAGCGTGCGCCTGTGTCATAAGTAAAGGGCCGGCTGGCTTGACCGTTAAGGGTGCTGTAACCCCCGAAAGTACACTCCAGTCCAAACCAAAAAAAAATTATTTTCTGTGTTTGTGAATTGTGTGCGCAGTAGCCGCACGTGCATCAACAAAGTAGTGCCAAGCGTGCGCCTGTGTCATAAGTAAAGGGCCGGCTGGCTTGACCGTTAAGGGTGCTGTAACCCCCGAAAGTACACTCCAGTCCAAACCAAAAAAAATATTATTTTCTGTGTTTGTGAATTGTGTGCGCAGTAGTCGCACGTGCATCAACAAAGTAGTGCCAAACGTGCGCCTGTGTCATAAGTAAAGGGCCGGCTGGCTTGACCGTTAAAGGGTGCTGTAACCCCCAAGTACACTCCAGTCCAAACCAAAAAAAAAATTATTTTCTGTGTTTGTGAATTGTGTGCGCAGTAGCCGCACGTGCATCAACAAAGTAGTGCCAAGCGTGCGCCTGTGTCATAAGTAAAGGGCCGGCTGGCTTGACCGTTAAAGGGTGCTGTAACCCCCGAAAGTACACTCCAGGCCAAACCAAAAAAAAATTATTTTCTGTGTTTGTGAATTGTGTGCGCAGTAGCCGCACGTGCATCAACAAAGTAGTGCCAAGAGTGCGCCTGTGTCATAAGTAAAGGGCCGGCTGGCTTGACCGTTAAAGGGTGCTGTAACCCACAAAGTACACTCCAGTCCAAACCAAAAAAAAAATTATTTTCTGTGTTTAGCCGCACGTATATATCAAATCGATATAACATAAATGGAGGACCAAACTTTCTCCGATAAAAATAAAATAGAGAAAGATCAAGAACCACTTCCTCCTAGTGCTGAAGCTGCTGCCACTAGTCATGACATAGACGATAACATGCCATCAACGTCGTCTGCCAAGGCCGATGCCCAATGTCATAGTAGAGGGCACATACAATCCCAAATGGCAAAGTTCAGGAAAATGACCTTGAAAAAGACATTTAAATCAGCTGAAGAGAAACGTAAACTTGCCAATATGCCATTTACGACACGGAGTGGCAAGGAACGGCTAAGGTCGATCCCTAGTATGTTCATGACTAGTGGTTCAGCTTCACATGACGATGGAAGCCCTCCTCCCACTAAAAAAATCAAAAGAGTTAAGCTGGCAAAAGCACAGCGAAGAACTGTGCTTTCTAAGAAGATATCACAAATCCCCAAGGAGAGTCCAAGTGTGGTGGTGGTTGCGATGCCTGACCTTCCCAGCACTGGACGGGAAGAGGTGGCTCTTTCCACCATTTGCATGCCCCCTGCAAGTGCTGAAAGGAGCACCCACAGTCCACTTGCTGATATGCAAATTGAAGATGTCACTGTTGAAGTACAACAGGATGAGGATACTGGTGTAGCTGGCGCTGAGGAGGAAGTTGGCGAGGAGGATTCTGATGGTGATGTGGTTTGTTTAAATCAGGCTCCGGGGGAGACAGTTGTTGTCCGTGGGATGAAAAAGCCCATCACGGTCATGCCTGGGCAGAAGACCAAACATTCCACCTCTTTGGTCTGGCAATATTTCTATCCAAATCCGGACAACAACTGTCTTGCCATATGTACCATATGTAAAGGTGAAATAAGTAGGGGTAGGGACGTCAACCACCTAGGAACATCCTCCCTTATACGGCACCTGCAGCGCGTTCATAAAAAGTTACTGTCAAGTTCAGAAACTTTGGCTAAGACCGTAAGCAGTCCAGGGACACCTAAATCCCGTTGTCCTGTTGTATCCAAGCGCCTGCAAACCACACCGTCAACTCCCTCCTCGTCAATTTCCTCCTTAGTCAGGATCGGAAGTAGTCCTGCAGGCCATGTCACTGGCATGACTGACTCTCCTATCCGGGATTCCTCTGGAGGATCCTGCATTGCTACGCCTACTGCTGCCGCTGCTGCTGTTGCTGCTGCTGGGAGTCGTTCATCATCCCAGAGAGGAAGTAGGAACACCACTACTTTTACTAAACAATTGACCCTCCAACAGTCCTTAGCGAGGAGGATGAAGTACGACAGCAGTCATCCTGAAGCAAAACGTATAACTGAGGCCTTGACTGCTATGTTGGTGTTAGACGTGCGTCCGGTATCCGCCATTAGTGCAGTGGGATTTAGACAATTGATGGAGGTAGTGTGTCCCCGGTTCCAAATACCGTCTAGATTCCACTTCACTAGGCAGGCGATACCGAGACTGTACAGAAACGTCAGAAAAAGTGTCCTCAGTGTCCTGAAAAATGCCGTTGTACACAATGTCCACTTAACCACGGACATGTGGACAAGTGGAACAGGGCAGACTAAGGACTATATGACTGTGACAGCCCACTGGGTAGATGTATCACCTTACGCAGCAACAGCAGCAGCGTCACCAGTAGCAGCATCTCAGAAACGCCAGCTCGTTACAAGGCAGGCTACGCTGTGTATCACCGGTTTCAGTAAGAGGCACACCGCCGACAACCTCTTAGAGAAACTGAGGGAAATCATCGCCCAGTGGCTTACCCCACTTAGACTCTCCTGGGGATTTGTGATATCTGACAACGCCACCAATATTGTGCGGGCATTACATCTGGGCAAATTCCAGCACGTCCCATGTTTTGCTCACACAATAAACTTGGTGGTGCAGAATTTTCTGAAAAGCGACAGGGGCGTGCAGGAGACGCTTTGGGTGGCCCGAAAAATTTCTGGCCACTTTCGCCATTCAGCGACTGCGTGCCGAAGACTGGAGCGCCAGCAAACACTCTTGAACCTGCCCCGCCATCACCTGAAGCAAGAGGTTGTGACACGGTGGAACTCAACCCTCTATATGCTTCAGAGGATGGAGGAGCAGCAAAAGGCCATACAAGCCTATACATCCACCTATGACATAGGCAAAGGAGGGGGTATGCACCTGACTCAAGCGCAGTGGAGAATGATTTCCGTGTTGTGCAAGGTTCTCCAGCCCTTCGAACTTGCCACACGTGAAGTCAGTTCAGACACTGCCAGCTTGAGTCAGGTCATTCCCCTCATCAGGCTTTTGCAGAAGCAGCTGGAGAAAGTGAAGGAGGAGCTAAGACGGAGCGATTCCGCTCGGCATGTGGGACTTGTGGATGAAGCCCTTCATTCGCTTTGCCAGGATTCCAGGGTGGTCAATCTGTTGAAATCAGACCACTACATTTTGGCCACCGTGCTCGATCCTAGGTTTAAAGCCTATGTGGTGTCTCTCTTTCCGGCCGACACAAGCCTGCAGAGGTGCAAAGACCTGCTGGTGAACACACTGTCAGCTGAAGCGGAACGTGACACGTCAACAGCTCCTTCTTCATTTTCTCCTGCAACTGGGGCTGCCAGGAAAAAACTTAGGTATCCTAAGCAACCCGCTGGCGGTGATGCAGGACAGGCAGGACCAAGTTTGGACATCTGGTCCGGACTGAAGGACCTGGCAACAATTTCTGACATGTCTACTGTCACTGCATATGATACTGTCACCATTGACAGAATGGTGGAGGATTACATCGGTGACAGCATCCAAGTAGGCATGGCAGACAGTCCATACCTGTACTGGCAGGAAAAAGAGGCAATTTGGAGGCCCCTGTACAAACTGGCTCTATTTTACCTGAGTTGCCCCCCCTCCAGTGTGTACTCCGAAAGAGTGTTTAGTGCAGCCGGGAACCTTGTCAGCGAAAGGCGTAGGAGGTTGCTTCCACAGAATGTGGAGAAGATGATGTTCATCAAAATGAATTATCAGCTCTTCCAGGGAGACCAGCCTCCAGAAGGTACAGAGGGACCTGTGGTGGTGGATTCAAGTGGGGACGAGTTAATACTTTGTGAGGATGAGGATGTACACACTGAAGAGGGTGAGGAATCGGTGGATGAGGAGGATGAGGATGACATCTTGCCTCCATAGAGCCAGTTTGTGCAGGGACACATTAATTGCCAGCTTGTTTTGTGGGGGCCCAAACGAACCAATCATTTCAGCCACAGTTGTGTGGCAGACCCTGGCGCTGAAATGATTGGTTTGTTAAAGTGTGCATGTCCTGTTTATACAACATAAGGGTGGGTGGGAGGGCCCAAGGACAATTCCATCTTGCACCTCTTTTTTTTCTTTGCATTATGTACAGTTTGGGGCCTAGTTTTTCAAACTGCCATCCTGTCTGCCACTGCAGTTTCACGCCTAGATGGGTCACGTGTTTGTGCCGCCCACTCGTGTCGCTTAGCATAGTCATCCAGCTACCTCGGTGCAACGTTTTGGACATAAAAACACTATTGTGAGGTGTGAGGTGTTCAGAATAGACTGGAAATGAGTGGAAATTAAGGTTATTGAGGTTAATAATAGCATAGGAGCAGAAAAACCTACAAATTCTGTGATTTTAGCTGTTTTTATGCTTTTTTAAAAAAAAATACAGATCCAAAACACAAAACCCAGAACCCAAAACACGGAAGGGTGGTTTTGGCAAAACCAATCCAGATCCAAAACACGAAGAAAGATCCAGATCCAAAACCAAAACACAAAACACGAAAAGTGGCCGGTGCACACCCCTAATGTGCACCTTTACAGACATCACTAGTTATACCAGATGTGCACCTTTACAGACATCACTAGTTATACCAGATGTGCGCCTCTACAGACACCATTAGTTATACCAGATGTGCACCTTTACAGACATCACTAGTTATACCAGATGTGCACCTTTACAAACAACACTAGTTATTCCAGATGTGCACCTTTACATACATCACTAGTTATACCAGATGTGCACCTTTACAGACAGCACTAGTTATACCAGATGTGCACCATTACAAACATCACTAGTTATACCAGATGTGCACCTTTACAGACATCACTAGTTATACCAGATGTGCACCTTTACAGACATCACTAGTTATACCAGATGTGCACCTTTACAGACTCCACTAGTATTACCAGATGTGAACCTTTACAGACACCACTAGTTATACCAGATGTGCACCTTTACAGACACCACTAGTATTACCAGATGTGCACCTTTACAGACATCACTAGTTATACCAGATGTGCACCTTTACAGACTCCACTAGTATTACCAGATGTTAACTTTTACAGAAGCAACTTGTCATACCAGATGTGCACCTTTACAGACATCACTAGCTATACCAGATGTGCACCTTTACAGACATCACTAGTTATACCAGATGTGCACCTTTACAGACACCACTAGTTATACCAGATGTGCACCTTTTCAGACATCACTAGTTATACCGGATGTGCACCTCTACAGACATCACTAGTTATACCAGATGTGCACCTTTACAGACACCACTAGTTATACCAGATGTGCACCTTTACAGACACCACTAGTATTACCAGATGTACACATTTACAGACACCACTACTTATACCAGATGTGCACCTTTACAGACATCACTAGGTATACCAGATGTGCACCTTTACAGACATCACTAGTTATACCAGATGTGCACCTTTACATACATCACTAGTTATACCAGTTGTGCACCTTTACAAACACCACTAGTTATACCAGATGTGCACCTTTACAGACATCACTAGTTATACCAGATGTGCACCTTTACAGACATCACTAGTTATACCAGATGTGCACCTTTACAGACATCACTAGTTATACCAGATGTGCACCTTTACAGACACCACTAGTTATACCAGATGTGCACCTTTACAGACAACACTAGTTATACCAGATGTGCACCTTTACAGACATCACTAGTTATACCAGATGTGCACCTTTACAGACACCACTAGTTATACCAGATGTGCACCTTTACAGACATCACTAGTTATACCAGTTGTGCACCTTTACAGACACCACCAGTTATACCAGATGTGCACCTTTACAGACACCACTAGTTATACCAGATGTGCACCTTTACAGACACCACTAGTTATACCAGATGTGCACCTTTACAGACATCACTAGTTATACCAGTTGTGCACCTTTACAGACACCACCAGTTATACCAGATGTGCACCTTTACAGACATCACTAGTTATACCAGATGTGCACCTTTACAGACATCACTAGTTATACCAGATGTGCACCTTTACAGACATCACTAGTTATACCAGATGTGCACCTTTACAGACACCACTAGTTATACCAGATGTGCACCTTTACAGACACCACTAGTTATACCTGATGTGCACCTTTACATACACCACTAATTATACCAGATGTGCACCTTTACAGACACCACTAGTTATACCAGATGTGCACCTTTACAAACACCTCTGGTTATACAGATGTGCACCTTTACAGACATCACTAGTTATACCAGATGCACACCTTTACAGACACCACTAGCTATACCAGATGTGCACCTTTACAGTCACCACTAGTTATACCAGATGTGCACCTTTACAGTCACCACTAGCTATACCAGATGTGCACCTACAGACATCACTAGTTATAGCAGATATTCACCTTTACAAACACCATTAGTTATACCAGATGTGCACCTTTACAGTCACCACTAGTTATACCAGATGTGCACCTTTACAGACATCACTAGTTATACCAGATGTACACATTTACAGACACCACTAGCTATACCAGATGTGCACCTTTACAGTCACCACTAGTTATACCAGATGTACACATTTACAGTCACCACTAGTTATACCAGATGTACACATTTACAGACACCACTAGCTATACCAGATGTGCACCTACAGACATCACTAGTTATACCAGATGTGCACCTTTACAGACACCACTAGTTATACCAGATGTACACATTTACAGAGACCACTAGCTATACCAGATGTGCACCTATACTGACACCACTAGTTATACCAGATGTGCACCTTTACAGACACCACTAGTTATACCAGATGTGCACCATTACAGTCACCACTAGTTATACCAGATGTGCACCTTTACAGTCACCACAAGTTATACCAGATGTGCACCTTTATAGTCACCACTAGTTATACCAGATGTGCACCTTTACAGACACCACCAGTTATACCAGATGTGCACCTTTACAGACATCACTAGTTATACCAGATGTGCACCTTTACAGACATCACTAGTTATACCAGATGTGCACCTTTACAGACATCACTAGTTATACCAGATGTGCACCTCTACAGACACCACTAGTTATACCAGATGTGCACCTTTACAGACATCACTAGTTATACCAGATGTGCACCTTTACAAACACCACTAGTTATTCCAGATGTGCACCTTTACATACATCACTAGTTATACCAGATGTGCACCTTTACAGACAGCACTAGTTATACCAGATGTGCACCTTTACAGTCACCACAAGTTATACCAGATGTGCACCTTTATAGTCACCACTAGTTATACCAGATGTGCACCTTTACAGACACCACCAGTTATACCAGATGTGCACCTTTACAGACATCACTAGTTATACCAGATGTGCACCTTTACAGACATCACTAGTTATACCAAATGTGCACCTTTACAGACATCACCAGTTATACCAGATGTGCACCTATACAGACACCACTAGTTATACCAGATGTGCACCTTTACAGACACCACTAGTTATACCAGATGTGCACCTTTACAGACACCACTAGTTATACCAGATGTGCACCTTTACAGACATCACTAGTTATACCAGATGTGCACCTTTACAGACAACACTAGTTATACCAGATGTGCACCTTTACAAACGCCACTAGTTATACCAGATGTGCACCTTTACAGACATCACTAGTTATACCAGATGTGCACCTTTACAGTCACCACTAGTTATACCAGATGTGCACCTTTACAGACACCACTAGTTATACCAGATGTGCACCTTTACAGACATCACTAGTTATACCAGATGTGCACCTTTACAGACATCACTAGTTTTACCAGATGTGCACCTCTACAGTCACCACTAGTTATACCAGATGTGCACCTTTACAGACATCACTAGTTATACCAGATGTGCACCTTTACAAACACCACTAGTTATTCCAGATGTGCACCTTTACAAACACCACTAGTTATACCAGATGTGCACCTTTACAAACACCACTAGTTATACCAGATGTGCACCTTTACAGACACCACTAGTGCCAGATGTGCACCTTTACAAACACCACTAGTTATACCAGATGTGCACCTTTACAAACACCACTAGTTATACCAGATGTGCACCTTTACAGACACCACTAGCTATACCAGATGTGCACCTTTACAAACACCACTAGTTATACCAGATGTGCACCTTTACAGACATCACTAGTTATACCAGATGTGCACCTTTACAAACACCACTAATTATACCAGATGTGCACCTTTACAGACATCACTAGTTATACGAGATGTGCACCTTTACAGACACCACTAGTTATACCAGATGTGCACCTTTACAGACATCACTAGTTATACCAGATGCGCACCTTTACAGACATCACTAGTTATACCAGATGTGCACCTTTACAGTCACCACTAGTTATACCAGATGTGCACCTTTACAGTCACCACTAGTTATAGCAGATATTCACCTTTACAAACACCACTAATTATACCAGATGTGCACCTTTACAGACATCACTAGTTATACCAGATGTGCACCTTTACAGACATAACCAGTTATACCAGATGTGCACCTTTACAGACACCACTAGTTATACCAGATGTGCACCTTTACAGACATCACTAGTTATAGCAGATATTCACCTTTACAAACACCACTAGTTATACCAGATGTGCACCTTTACAGTCACCACTAGTTATACCAGATGTGCACCTTTACAAACGCCACTAGTTATACCAGATGTGCACCTTTACAGACATCACTAGTTATACCAGATGTGCACCAATACAGACAACACTAGTTATTCTAGGTGTTCACTTTTACAGATGCCACTAGTTATACCAGATGTGCACCTTTACAGACACCACAAGCTTTACCAGATGTGCACCTTTACAGACACCACTAGTTATACCAGATGTGCACCTTTACAGACACCACTAGTTATACGAGATGTGCACCTTTACAGACATCACTAGTTATACCAGATGTGCACCTTTACATACATCACTAGTTATACCAGATGTGCACCTTTACAGACACCACTAGTTATACGAGATGTGCACCTTTACAGACATCACTAGTTATACCAGATGTGCACCTTTACAGACATCACTAGTTATACCAGATGTGCACCTTTACAGACTCCACTAGTTATACCAGATGTGCACCATTACAAACATCACTAGTTATACCAGATGTGCACCTTTACAGACATCACTAGTTATACCAGATGTGCACCTTTACAGACATCACTAGTTGTACCAGATGTGCACCTTTAAGTCACAACTAGTTATACCAGATGTGCACCTTTACAGACACCACTAGTTATACCAGATGTTAACTTTTACAGATGCAACTTGTCATACCAGATGTGCACCTTTACAGACATCACTAGCTATACCAGATGTGCACCTTTACAGACATCACTAGTTATACCAGATGTGCACCTTTACAGACACCACTAGTTATACCAGATGTGCACCTTTACAGACATCACTAGTTATACCAGATGTGCACCTCTACAGACATCACTAGTTATACCAGATGTGCACCTTTACAGACACCACTAGTTATACCAGATATGCACCTTTAAGTCACAACTAGTTATTCCAGATGTGCACCTTTACAGACACCACTAGCTATACCAGATGTGCACCTATACAGACAACACTAGTTATACCAGGTGTGCACCTTTACAGACACGACTAGTATTACCAGATGTAAACATTTACAGACACCACTAGCTATACCAGATGTGCACCTTTACAGACATCACTAGTTATACCAGATGTGCTCCTTTACAGACATCACTAGTTATACCAGATGTGCACCTTTACAGACACCACTAGTTATACCAGATGTGCACCTTTACAGACATCACTAGTTATACCAGATGTGCACATTTACTGACATCACTAGTTATACCAGATGTGCACCTTTACAGACACCACTAGTTATACCAGATGTTAACTTTTACAGATGCAACTTGTCATACCAGATGTGCACCTTTACAGACATCACTAGCTATACCAGATGTGCACCTTTACAGACATCACTAGTTATACCAGATGTGCACCTTTACAGACACCACTAGTTATACCAGATGTGCACCTTTACAGACATCACTAGTTATACCAGATGTGCACCTCTACAGACATCACTAGTTATACCAGATGTGCACCTTTACAGACACCACTAGTTATACCAGATATGCACCTTTACATACACCACTAGTTATACCAGATGTGCACCTTTACAGTCACCACTAGCTATACCAGATGTGCACCTTTACAGACATCACTAGTTATACCAGATGTGCACCTTTACAGACACCACTAGTTATACCAGATGTGCACCTTTACAGACACCACTACTTATACCAGATGTACACATTTACAGACACCACTACTTATACCAGATGTGCACCTTTACAGACACCACTAGTTATACCAGATGTGCACCTTTACAAACACCACTTGTTATACAGATGTGCACCTTTACAGACATCACTAGTTATACCAGATGTGCACCTTTACAGACATCACTAGTTATACCAGATGTGCACCTTTACAGACATCACTAGTTATACCAGTTGTGCACCTTTATAAACACCACTAGTTATACCAGATGTGCACCTTTACAGACACCACTAGTGCCAGATGTGCACCTTTACAAACACCACTAGTTATACCAGATGTGCACCTTTACAAACACCACTAATTATACCAGATGTGGACCTTTACAGACACCACTAGTTATACCAGATGTGCACCTTTACAGACATCACTAGTGCCAGATGTGCACCTTTACAAACACCACTAGTTATACCAGATGTGCACCTTTACAAACACCACTAATTATACCAGATGTGGACCTTTTCAGACACCACTAGTTATACCAGATGTGCACCTTTACAGATATCACTAGTGCCAGATGTGCACCTTTACAAACACCACTAGTTATACCAGATGTGCACCTTTGCAGACACCTCTAGTTATACCAGATGTGCACCTTTACAAACACCACTAATTATACCAGATGTGCACCTTTACAGACACCACTAGTTATACCAGATGTGGACCTTTACAGACACCACTAGTTATACCAGATGTGCACCTTTACAAACACCACTGGTTATACAGATGCGCACCTTTACAGACATCACTAGTTATACCAGATGTGCACCTTTACAGACACCACTAGTTATAGCAGATATTCACCTTTACAAACACCACTAGTTATACCAGATGTGCACCTTTACAGTCACCACTAGTTATACCAGATGTGCACCTTTACAAACGCCAGTAGTTATACCAGATGCGCACCTTTACAGACATCACTAGTTATACCAGATGCGCACCTTTACAGACACCACTAGTTATAGCAGATATTCACCTTTACAATCACCACTAGTAATACCAGATGTGCACCTTTACAGTCACCACTAGTTATACCAGATGTGCACCTTTACAGTCACCACTAGTTATACCAGATGTGCACCTTTACAAACGCCAGTAGTTATACCAGATGTGCACCTTTACAAACGCCAGTAGTTATACCAGATGCGCACCTTTACAGACATCACTAGTTATACCAGATGTGCACCTTTACAAACACCACTTGTTATACAGATGTGCACCTTTACAGACATCACTAGTTATACCAGATGTGCACCTTTACAGACATCACTAGTTATACCAGATGTGCGCCTTTACAGACATCACTAGTTATACCAGTTGTGCACCTTTACAAACACCACTAGTTATACCAGATGTGCACCTTTACAGACACCACTAGTGCCAGATGTGCACCTTTACAAACACCACTAGTTATACCAGATGTGCACCTTTGCAGACACCTCTAGTTATACCAGATGTGCACCTTTACAAACACCACTAATTATACCAGTTGTGCACCTTTACAAACACCACTGGTTATACAGATGCGCACCTTTACAGACATCACTAGTTATACCAGATGCGCACCTTTACAGACACCACTAGTTATAGCAGATATTCACCTTTACAAACACCACTAGTTATACCAGATGTGCACCTTTACAGTCACCACTAGTTATACCAGATGTGCACCTTTACAAACGCCAGTAGTTATACCAGATGCGCACCTTTACAGACATCACTAGTTATACCAGATGCGCACCTTTACAGACACCACTAGTTATAGCAGATATTCACCTTTACAAACACCACTAGTTATACCAGATGTGCACCTTTACAGTCACCACTAGTTATACCAGATGTGCACCTTTACAGTCACCACTAGTTATACCAGATGTGCACCTTAACAAACGCCAGTAGTTATACCAGATGTGCACCTTTACAGACATCACTAGTTATACCAGATGCGCACCTTTACAGACACCACTAGTTATAGCAGATATTCACCTTTACAAACGCCAGTAGTTATACCAGATGTGCACATTTACAGACATCACTAGTTATACCAGATGTGCACCTTAACAGACATCACTAGTTTTACCAGATGTGCACCTTTACAGACACCACTAGTTATACCAGATGTGCACATTTACAGACACCACTAGTTATACCAGATGTGCACCTTTACAGACACCACTAGTTATACCAGATGTACACATTTACAGACATCACTAGTTATACCAGATGTGCACCTTTACAGACACCACTAGTTATACCAGATGTGCACCTTTACAGACATCACTAGTTATACCAGATGTGCACCTTTACAGACATCACTAGTTATACCAGATGTGCACCTTTACAGTCACCACTAGTTATACGAGATGTGCACCTTTACAGACACCACTAGTTATACCAGATGTACACATTAACAGACAGCACTAGCTATACCAGATGTGCACCTATACAGACACCACTAGTTATACCAGATGTGCACCTTTACAAACACCACTAGTATTACCAGATGTACACATTTACAGACATCACTAGTTATACCAGATGTGCACCTTTACAGACATCACTAGTTATACCAGATGTGCACCTTTACAGACATCACTAGTAATACCAGATGTGCACCTTTACAGTCACCACTAGTTATACGAGATGTGCACCTTTACAGACACCACTAGTTATACCAGATGTACACATTAACAGACAGCACTAGCTATACCAGATGTGCACCTATACAGACACCACTAGTTATACCAGATGTGCACCTTTACAAACACCACTAGTATTACCAGATGTACACATTTACAGACTTCAATTGTTATACCAGATGTGCACCTTTACAGACATCACTAGTTACACCAGATGTGCACCTTTATAGACACCACTAGTTATACCAGATGTGCACCTTTACAGTCACCACTAGTTATACCAGATGTGCACCTTTACAGACATCACTAGTTATACCAGATGTGCACCATTACAGACACCACTAGTTATACCAGGTGTTCACCTTTACAGACGCCACAAGTTATACCAGATGTGCACCTTTACAGACACCACTAGTTATACCAGATGTGCACATTTACAGACACCACTAGATATACCAGATGTTAACTTTTACAGATGCAACTAGTTATACCAGATGTGCACCTTTACAGACACCACTAGTTATACCAGATGTGCACCTTTACAGACACCACTAGTTATACCAGATGTGCACCTTTACAGACACCACTAGTTATACCAGATGTGCACCTTTACAGACATCTCTAGTTACACCAGATGTGCACCTCTACAGACACCACTAGTTATACCAGATGTGCACCTTTACAGACACCACTAGTTATACCAGATGTGCACCTTTACAGTCACCACTAGTTATACCAGATGTACACATTTACAGACACCACTAGCTATACCAGATGTGCACCTTTACAGTCATCACCAGTTATACCAGATGTGCACCTATACAGACACCACTAGTTATACCAGATGTGCACCTTTACAGACACCTCTAGTATTACCAGATGTGCACCTTTACAGACATCACTAGTTATACCAGTTGTGCACCTTTACAAACACCACTAGTTATACCAGATGTGCACCTTTACAGACATCACTAGTTATACCAGATGTGCACCTTTACAGACACCACAAGTTATACCAGATGTGCACCTTTACAGTCACCACTAGTTATACCAGATGTGCACCTTTACAGACACCACTAGTTATACCAGATGTGCACCTTTACAGACATCACTAGTTATACCAGATGTGCACCTTTACAGACATCACTAGTTTTACCAGATGTGCACCTCTACAGTCACCACTAGTTATACCAGATGTGCACCTTTACAGACATCACTAGTTATACCAGATGTGCACCTTTACAAACACCACTAGTTATTCCAGATGTGCACCTTTACAAACACCACTAGTTATACCAGATGTGCACCTTTACAAACACCACTAGTTATACCAGATGTGCACCTTTACAGACACCACTAGTGCCAGATGTGCACCTTTACAAACACCACTAGTTATACCAGATGTGCACCTTTACAAACACCACTAGTTATACCAGATGTGCACCTTTACAGACACCACTAGCTATACCAGATGTGCACCTTTACAAACACCACTAGTTATACCAGATGTGCACCTTTACAGACATCACTAGTTATACCAGATGTGCACCTTTACAAACACCACTAATTATACCAGATGTGCACCTTTACAGACATCACTAGTTATACGAGATGTGCACCTTTACAGACACCACTAGTTATACCAGATGTGCACCTTTACAGACATCACTAGTTATACCAGATGCGCACCTTTACAGACATCACTAGTTATACCAGATGTGCACCTTTACAGTCACCACTAGTTATACCAGATGTGCACCTTTACAGTCACCACTAGTTATAGCAGATATTCACCTTTACAAACACCACTAATTATACCAGATGTGCACCTTTACAGACATCACTAGTTATACCAGATGTGCACCTTTACAGACATCACCAGTTATACCAGATGTGCACCTTTACAGACACCACTAGTTATACCAGATGTGCACCTTTACAGACATCACTAGTTATAGCAGATATTCACCTTTACAAACACCACTAGTTATACCAGATGTGCACCTTTACAGTCACCACTAGTTATACCAGATGTGCACCTTTACAAACGCCACTAGTTATACCAGATGTGCACCTTTACAGACATCACTAGTTATACCAGATGTGCACCATTACAGACAACACTAGTTATTCTAGGTGTTCACTTTTACAGATGCCACTAGTTATACCAGATGTGCACCTTTACAGACACCACAAGCTTTACCAGATGTGCACCTTTACAGACACCACTAGTTATACCAGATGTGCACCTTTACAGACACCACTAGTTATACGAGATGTGCACCTTTACAGACATCACTAGTTATATCAGATGTGCACCTTTACATACATCACTAGTTATACCAGATGTGCACCTTTACAGACACCACTAGTTATACGAGATGTGCACCTTTACAGACATCACTAGTTATACCAGATGTGCACCTTTACAGACATCACTAGTTATACCAGATGTGCACCTTTACAGACTCCACTAGTTATACCAGATGTGCACCATTACAAACATCACTAGTTATACCAGATGTGCACCTTTACAGACATCACTAGTTATACCAGATGTGCACCTTTACAGACATCACTAGTTGTACCAGATGTGCACCTTTAAGTCACAACTAGTTATTCCAGATGTGCACCTTTACAGACACCACTAGCTATACCAGATGTGCACCTATACAGACAACACTAGTTATACCAGGTGTGCACCTTTACAGACACGACTAGTATTACCAGATGTAAACATTTACAGACACCACTAGCTATACCAGATGTGCACCTTTACAGACATCACTAGTTATACCAGATGTGCTCCTTTACAGACATCACTAGTTATACCAGATGTGCACCTTTACAGACACCACTAGTTATACCAGATGTGCACCTTTACAGACATCACTAGTTATACCAGATGTGCACCTTTACTGACATCACTAGTTATACCAGATGTGCACCTTTACAGACACCACTAGTTATACCAGATGTTAACTTTTACAGATGCAACTTGTCATACCAGATGTGCACCTTTACAGACATCACTAGCTATACCAGATGTGCACCTTTACAGACATCACTAGTTATACCAGATGTGCACCTTTACAGACACCACTAGTTATACCAGATGTGCACCTTTACAGACATCACTAGTTATACCAGATGTGCACCTCTACAGACATCACTAGTTATACCAGATGTGCACCTTTACAGACACCACTAGTTATACCAGATATGCACCTTTACAGACACCACTAGTTATACCAGATGTGCACCTTTACAGTCACCACTAGCTATACCAGATGTGCACCTTTACAGACATCACTAGTTATACCAGATGTGCACCTTTACAGACACCACTAGTTATACCAGATGTGCACCTTTACAGACACCACTACTTATACCAGATGTACACATTTACAGACACCACTACTTATACCAGATGTGCACCTTTACAGACACCACTAGTTATACCAGATGTGCACCTTTACAAACACCACTTGTTATACAGATGTGCACCTTTACAGACATCACTAGTTATACCAGATGTGCACCTTTGCAGACATCACTAGTTATACCAGATGTGCACCTTTACAGACATCACTAGTTATACCAGTTGTGCACCTTTACAAACACCACTAGTTATACCAGATGTGCACCTTTACAGACACCACTAGTGCCAGATGTGCACCTTTACAAACACCACTAGTTATACCAGATGTGCACCTTTACAAACACCACTAATTATACCAGATGTGGACCTTTACAGACACCACTAGTTATACCAGATGTGCACCTTTACAGACATCACTAGTGCCAGATGTGCACCTTTACAAACACCACTAGTTATACCAGATGTGCACCTTTACAAACACCACTAATTATACCAGATGTGGACCTTTACAGACACCACTAGTTATACCAGATGTGCACCTTTACAGACATCACTAGTGCCAGATGTGCACCTTTACAAACACCACTAGTTATACCAGATGTGCACCTTTGCAGACACCTCTAGTTATACCAGATGTGCACCTTTACAAACACCACTAATTATACCAGATGTGCACCTTTACAGACACCACTAGTTATACCAGATGTGGACCTTTACAGACACCACTAGTTATACCAGATGTGCACCTTTACAAACACCACTGGTTATACAGATGCGCACCTTTACAGACATCACTAGTTATACCAGATGTGCACCTTTACAGACACCACTAGTTATAGCAGATATTCACCTTTACAAACACCACTAGTTATACCAGATGTGCACCTTTACAGTCACCACTAGTTATACCAGATGTGCACCTTTACAAACGCCAGTAGTTATACCAGATGCGCACCTTTACAGACATCACTAGTTATACCAGATGCGCACCTTTACAGACACCACTAGTTATAGCAGATATTCACCTTTACAATCACCACTAGTTATACCAGATGTGCACCTTTACAGTCACCACTAGTTATACCAGATGTGCACCTTTACAGTCACCACTAGTTATACCAGATGTGCACCTTTACAAACGCCAGTAGTTATACCAGATGTGCACCTTTACAAACGCCAGTAGTTATACCAGATGCGCACCTTTACAGACATCACTAGTTATACCAGATGTGCACCTTTACAAACACCACTTGTTATACAGATGTGCACCTTTACAGACATCACTAGTTATACCAGATGTGCACCTTTACAGACATCACTAGTTATACCAGATGTGCACCTTTACAGACATCACTAGTTATACCAGTTGTGCACCTTTACAAACACCACTAGTTATACCAGATGTGCACCTTTACAGACACCACTAGTGCCAGATGTGCACCTTTACAAACACCACTAGTTATACCAGATGTGCACCTTTGCAGACACCTCTAGTTATACCAGATGTGCACCTTTACAAACACCACTAATTATACCAGTTGTGCACCTTTACAAACACCACTGGTTATACAGATGCGCACCTTTACAGACACCACTAGTTATACCAGATGCGCACCTTTACAGACACCACTAGTTATAGCAGATATTCACCTTTACAAACACCACTAGTTATACCAGATGTGCACCTTTACAGTCACCAGTAGTTATCCCAGATGTGCACCTTTACAAACGCCAGTAGTTATACCAGATGCGCACCTTTACAGACATCACTAGTTATACCAGATGCGCACATTTACAGACACCACTAGTTATAGCAGATATTCACCTTTACAAACACCACTAGTTATAACAGATGTGCACCTTTACAGTCACCACTAGTTATACCAGATGTGCACCTTTACAGTCACCACTAGTTATACCAGATGTGCACCTTTACAAACGCCAGTAGTTATACCAGATGTGCACCTTTACAGACATCACTAGTTATACCAGATGCGCACCTTTACAGACACCACTAGTTATAGCAGATATTCACCTTTACAAACGCCAGTAGTTATACCAGATGTGCACATTTACAGACATCACTAGTTATACCAGATGTGCACCTTAACAGACATCACTAGTTTTACCAGATGTGCACCTTTACAGACACCACTAGTTATACCAGATGTGCACATTTACAGACACCACTAGTTATACCAGTTTTGCACCGTTACAGACACCACTAGTTATACCAGATGTACACATTTACAGACATCACTAGTTATACCAGATGTGCACCTTTACAGACACCACTAGTTATACCAGATGTGCACCTTTACAGACATCACTAGTTATACCAGATGTGCACCTTTACAGACATCACTAGTTATACCAGATGTGCACCTTTACAGTCACCACTAGTTATACGAGATGTGCACCTTTACAGACACCACTAGTTATACCAGATGTACACATTAACAGACAGCACTAGCTATACCAGATGTGCACCTATACAGACACCACTAGTTATACCAGATGTGCACCTTTACAAACACCACTAGTATTACCAGATGTACACATTTACAGACATCACTAGTTATACCAGATGTGCACCTTTACAGACATCACTAGTTATACCAGATGTGCACCTTTACAGACATCACTAGTTATACCAGATGTGCACCTTTACAGTCACCACTAGTTATACGAGATGTGCACCTTTACAGACACCACTAGTTATACCAGATGTACACATTAACAGACAGCACTAGCTATACCAGATGTGCACCTATACAGACACCACTAGTTATACCAGATGTGCACCTTTACAAACACCACTAGTATTACCAGATGTACACATTTACAGACTTCAATTGTTATACCAGATGTGCACCTTTACAGACATCACTAGTTACACCAGATGTGCACCTTTATAGACACCACTAGTTATACCAGATGTGCACCTTTACAGTCACCACTAGTTATACCAGATGTGCACCTTTACAGACATCACTAGTTATACCAGATGTGCACCATTACAGACACCACTAGTTATACCAGGTGTTCACCTTTACAGACGCCACAAGTTATACCAGATGTGCACCTTTACAGACACCACTAGTTATACCAGATGTGCACATTTACAGACACCACTATATATACCAGATGTTAACTTTTACAGATGCAACTAGTTATACCAGATGTGCACCTTTACAGACACCACTAGTTATACCAGATGTGCACCTTTACAGACACCACTAGTTATACCAGATGTGCACCTTTACAGACACCACTAGTTATACCAGATGTGCACCTTTACAGACATCTCTAGTTACACCAGATGTGCACCTCTACAGACACCACTAGTTATACCAGATGTGCACCTTTACAGACACCACTAGTTATACCAGATGTGCACCTTTACAGACATCACTAGTTATACCAGATGTGCACCATTACAGACACCACTAGTTATACCAGGTGTTCACATTTACAGACGCCACAAGTTATACCAGATGTGCACCTTTACAGACACCACTAGTTATACCAGATGTGCACCTTTACAGACACCACTAGTTATACCAGATGTGCACATTTACAGACATCACTAGTTATACCAGATGTGCACCTTTACAGACATCACTAGTTATACCAGATGTGCACCTTTACAGACATCACTAGTTATACCAGATGTGCACCTTTACAGACACCACTAGTTATACCAGATGTGCACCATTACAGACACCACTAGTTATACCAGATGTGCACCTTTACAGACATCTCTAGTTACACCAGATGTGCACCTCTACAGACACCACTAGTTATACCAGATGTGCACCTTTACAGACACCACTAGTTATACCAGATGTGCACCTTTACAGACATCACTAGTTATACCAGATGTGCACCATTACAGACACCACTAGTTATACCAGGTGTTCACCTTTACAGACGCCACAAGTTATACCAGATGTGCACCTTTACAGACACCACTAGTTATACCAGATGTGCACCTTTACAGACACCACTAGTTATACCAGATGTGCACCTTTACAGACATCACTAGTTATACCAGATGTGCACCTTTACAGTCACCACTAGTTATACCAGATGTACACATTTACAGACACCACTAGCTATACCAGATGTGCACCTATACAGACACCACTAGTTATACCAGATGTGCACCTTTACAGACACCTCTAGTATTACCAGATGTGCACCTTTACAGTCATCACTAGTATTACCAGATGTGCACCTTTACAGACATCACTAGTTATACCAGATGTGCACCTATACAGACATCACTAGTTATACCAGATGTGCACCTTTACAGACATCACCAGTTATACCAGATGTGCACCTTTACAGACACCACTAGTTATACCAGATGAACACATTTACAGACACCACTAGCTATACCAGATGTGCACCTATACAGACACCACTAGTTATACCAGATGTGCACCTTTACAGACACCTCTAGTATTACCAGATGTGCACCTTTACAGTCATCACTAGTATTACCAGATGTGCACCTTTACAGACATCACTAGTATTACCAGATGTGCACCTTTACAGACACCACTAGATATACCAGATGTTAACTTTTACAGATGCAACTAGTTATACCAGATGTGCACCTTTACAGACACCACTAGTTATACCAGATGTGCACCTTTACAGACACCACTAGTTATACCAGATGTGCACCTTTACAGACATCACTAGTTATACCAGATGTGCACCTTTACAGACACCACTAGTTATACCAGATGTGCACCTTTACAGACACCACTAGTTATACCAGAGGTGCACCTTTATAGACACCACTAGTTATACCAGATGTGCACCTTTACAGTCACCACTAGCTATACCAGATGTGCACCTTTACAGACACCACTAGTTATACCAGATGTGCACCTTTACAGACACCACTAGTTATACCAGATGTGCACCTTTACAGACATCACTAGTTATACCAGATGTGCACCTTTACAGACATCTCTAGTTACACTAGATGTGCACCTATACAGACATCACTAGTTACACCAGATGTGCATCTTTACAGACATCACTAGTTATACCAGATGTGCTCCTTTACAGACATCACTAGTTACACCAGATGTGCACCTTTACAATCACCACTAGTTATACCAGATGTGCACCTTTACAGACATCACTAGTTACACCAGATGTGCACCTTTACAATCACCACTAGTTATACCAGATGTGCACCTTTACAGACATCACCAGTTATACCAGATGTGCACCTATACAGACACCACTAGTTATACCAGATGTGCACCTTTACAGACACCACTAGTATTACCAGATGTACACATTTACAGACACCACTAGTTATACCAGATGTGCACCTTTACAGACATCACTAGTTATACCAGATGTGCACCTTTACAGACACCACTAGTTATACCAGATGTGCACCTTTACAGACATCACTAGTTATACCAGATGTGCACCTTTACAGACACCACTAGTTATACCAGAGGTGCACCTTTATAGACACCACTAATTATACCAGATGTGCACCTTTACAGTCACCACTAGCTATACCAGATGTGCACCTTTACAGACACCACTAGTTATACCAGATGTGCACCTTTACAGACACCACTAGTTATACCAGATGTGCACCTTTACAGTCACCACTAGCTATACCAGATGTGCACCTCTACAGACACCTCTAGTTATACCAGTTGTGCACTTTTACAGACATCACTAGTTATACCAGATGTGCACCATTACAGATATCACTAGTTATACCAGATGTGCACCTTTACAGACATCACTAGTTACACCAGTTGTGCACTTTTACAGACATCACTAGTTATACCAGATGTGCACCATTACAGATATCACTAGTTATACCAGATGTGCACTTTTACAGACATCACTAGTTATACCAGATGTGCACCTTTACAGACATCACTAGTTATACCAGATGTGCACCTTTACAGACATCACTAGTTATACCAGATGTGCACCTTTACAGTCACCACTAGTTATACCAGATGTACACATTTACAGACACCACTAGCTATACCAGATGTGCACCTATACAGACATCACTAGTTATACCAGATGCGCACCTTTACAGACATCACTAGTTACACCAGATGTGCACCTTTACAGACACCACTAGTGCCAGATGTGCACATTTACAGACATCACTAGTTATACCAGATGTGCACCTTTACAGACATCACTAGTTATACCAGATGTGCACCTTTACAGTCACCACTAGTTATACCAGATGTGCACCTTTACAGTCACCACTAGTTATACCAGATGTGCACCTCTACAGACATCACTAGTTATACCAGATGTGCACTTTTACAGACACCACTAGTTATACCAGATGTGCACCTTTACAGACACCACTAGTTATACCAGATGTGCACCTTTACAGACATCACTAGTTATACCAGATGTGTACCTTTACAGACATCACTAGTTACACCAGATGTGCACCTTTACAGACATCACTAGTTATTCCAGATGTGCACCTTTACAGATATCACTAGTTATACCAGATGTGCACCTTTACTGACATCACTAGTTATACCAGATGTGCACCTTTACAGACATCACTAGTTATACCAGATGTGCACCTTTACAGACATCACTAGTTATACCAGATGTGCACCTTTACAGTCACCACTAGTTATACCAGATGTACACATTTACAGACACCACTAGCTTTATACCAGATGTGCACCTATACAGACATCACTAGTTATACCAGATGTGCACCTTTACAGACATCACTAGTTACACCAGATGTGCACATTTACAGACACCACTAGTGCCAGATGTGCACCTTTACAGACACCACTAGTTATACCAGATGTACACCTTTACAGACACCACTAGTTATACCAGATGTGCACCTTTACAGACACCACTAGTTATACCAGATGTGCACCTTTACAGACATCACTAGTTATACCAGATGTGCACCTTTACAGACATCACTAGTTACACCAGATGTGCACCTTTACAGACATCACTAGTTATACCAGATGTGCACCTTTACAGATATCAATAGTTATACCAGATGTGCACCTTTACAGACATCACTAGTTATACCAGATGTGCACCTTTACAGACATCACTAGTTATACCAGATGTGCACCTTTACAGACATCACTAGTTACACCAGATGTGCACCTCTACAGTCACCACTAGTTACACCAGATGTGCACCTTTACAGACATCACTAGTTACACCAGATGTGCACCTCTACAGACACCACTAGTTATACCAGATGTGCACCTTTACAGACACCACTAGTTATACCAGATGTGCACCTTTACAGACACCACTAGTTATACCAGATGTGCACCTTTACAGACACCACTAGTTATACCAGATGTGCACCTTTACAGACATCACTAGTTATACCAGATGTGCACCTTTACAGACATCACTAGTTATACCAGATGTGCACCTTTACAGACATCACTAGTTACACCAGATGTGCACCTCTACAGACACCACTAGTTATACCAGATGTGCACCTTTACAGACATCACTAGTTACACCAGATGTGCACCTTTACAGACATCACTAGTTACACCAGATGTGCACCTTTACAGACATCACTAGTTACACCAGATGTGCACCTTTACAGACATCACTAGTTACACCAGATGTGCACCTTTACAGACACCACTAGTTATACCAGATGTGCACCTTTACAGACATCACTAGTTACACCAGATGTGCACCTTTACAGACATCACTAGTTACACCAGATGTGCACCTTTACAGACATCACTAGTTATACCAGATGTGCACCTTTACAGACATCACTAGTTACACCAGATGTGCACCTTTACAGACATCACTAGTTACACCAGATGTGCACCTTTACAGACATCACTAGTTACACCAGATGTGCACCTTTACAGACATCACTAGTTACACCAGATGTGCACCTTTACAGACACCACTAGTTATACCAGATGTGCACCTTTACAGACATCACTAGTTACACCAGATGTGCACCTTTTCAGACATCACTAGTTACACCAGATGTGCACCTTTACAGACATCACTAGTTACACCAGATGTGCACCTTTACAGACACCACTAGTTATACCAGATGTGCACCTTTACATGTGTTAGGAGTTAAAACATTTTGCCCATTTTTTTCCTTGGTTGTTGGAAAATGCAGTAATGTAATTTATGCATGAAAAACAACAACATGTGAGACTGCTGTCTGGCATTTCCGTACTCCTGTGCAGGGCATAGGGTGGACGTCTTCCATTAATGTGTATGTATATTATCTGCATTTTATGTTGCTGATCATTCCAAATTGCCCATCAATATCAGTCTCTGCAATCTGTCCATCCAGCAACATAGGCAGCGCCCATCGCTCCACGTTGCTTGACGTTCCACCAGATCTTACTAACATTAGTGATGGCTCCCTGACTTACTGTAGGGAACCAGCTTGTGGTGATCTCATCATTGTCAGAGCTACTGTAATTCTGTCTGAAAATTTCACTTTGGGAAACTTATTAGCTATTATTTATTAAACATGAGGGCGCTATCGCTAGTGCTGAACGCAGATTCCTGATGATGGTGACTCTGCACAGGCACCTGACTTGTACTATGCATGTGCCGTATGGGTCCTGCGTATATGTACGCAGAGCGGTAGCAGCAGGTGCATATTACATACATGCATTCTCTCCCGGAAGTAGCGGGTAACCCCCCGCACCCCTGGTAGAGAAGGCATTTCTCCTGCTTTCTGCCCACTTCCTAGTGAAGTGGGCACTGCTAGAATGAGGAGAATTTCCTCAGCGATGGTAGGTCCCCGTGTAAGGGGCGGGGCTTTAATGATGCTATTCTTTCAGAATCACATCATTTAGCTCCTCCCTCTATTTAAATTTGCGTCAATCACAGCAATTTACTGTGAAGGGGCGTGGCTTAAGGATGTAAACCATAAGGCCCGCCCCCGTTGCAACACACCCAGAAAATAGGCAAAGATAACCTATTAAGATAGGAGGGGGCCCATGTGCTTTCCCCGTCCAGGGCCCCCTCCTCTCTCCCCAGCAGCCGGCAGCAGACTGAAGGCTGACCGCAGCAGCAATAGACTCTGGGCACTAGTCTGTGTCCAGAGTCAACTGCACATGTGCAGGTCCCCGGGAAAATGGGCGATGTTCCACAGATTATCCGATGGTGTGCTGGACAACGCAGCTGGGATAAGTAATGCAGCAGGAGGCGTGATGCTGCGTTACCATATCTGCACGGAGAGAATTGCAAAACTGCTTGCGAACAGCTTTGCAATTCCGTCCGAAACTGGATAAGGCCCTATGGGCCCAATTCAGACCCGGACACTAAGCCGTGGACGCACGCTATGGCCGATAGTCATCCCTCTGCGCATTCATATGCGTCAACTCAATATGCGCATGTCACTCAGTGCGATCGAGAATCATGCTCTCATAGTGTACACAGACAGGACACTATTCTGAGTGACAGCACCGTTTGTGGGTGGTAACAGGGGAAGGTGTTTGTGACCGGGGGAGTGGTGGTGTGAACGCAGGCGTGTCTGGGCGTCTAAATGACATTTCATGGGTGTGCATAATTAGCATGGAGGCGTCATTGTACATGTCACTTGGTTGTATTTTAGCCTGCAGTGATCACAGTGCTTGCGGCGGGGTAGGGTCTACCTCAAGCGCTGCGTGCAGCTCCGATGGCTCTCGATGGTTCTGATTAATCATACACTTCCTGGAGATGACGTGTTCTAAGAAAAGTGGGCGTCTTTACACCGGTGTGAGTCACTCTGCCGTCGCTCTCTAAGACATAGAGGGCGTCCTTACACCAGACAGTGTGATCGTGGAATTTGCTTACCCAGCCCCTTTTGGATGCGAGCAATCATGGCTTGGCACCCGGGTCTGAATCGACCCTTATGTTTTTACAGCTTGGAGCGAACATTATTCCTGAATCACCTGTGCTAATGAATCGATCAAGTGCAGAACAACTGGAGACGAGGGAACTTTTGAAAACTATTACCCAAAAGTTTTGTCTTGATCTGAATTTCATGCAACCTATTGCTCATTCCACTGGTGGAATCTGGCTGTAGCTGTTCCCAGTCTGTGCCTGAACCACCCCACCCAGCTGAATACATTCATTTTGTCAGCTATACAGACAATACAATAAATAACTATATCAGAATATTGCACCCTACCTCCTGTTCCAATTTTTGGAGCCCCCCTTCCCACCCAATCCAACTGTCCATTATGTATACTTTTATTAGCTGAAATACATATTTCCTGATTTTTAATTAAAGAATTTATACCACAGAAGAGAAACAAAGAAATCCAGAGGAGTCAAGAATATAAGCAGCTTGTATAGGAGTCTATTCATCATTCCTTACTTTCTACAAAAGTGGTTGAAAATTTAAATTTTCCCCTACTTTAAAAATTAAGGTTCAGGGCCATTTATTAAGCATATAACGCAGGAGGCATCACCAATATCTCCTGGCTACAATTCTCCCACGATAATTTCCACATAGAAATTATGTTAAACCTTCTATCGTCAGAGGGGTGCCCAGTGTAACACAATGTAACAAAACACCTTCTGCTAATTATATGAAATAAAGACTCGGAGACATGAGATTTGGCAGAATAATTAGCAATTTATTAAAATTATCTAATGAATATTAAGTTAATCTTAACTGATCGAAAGTATGGTGGCAAAGAAAGGACGGCAACATTCAACTTATTCCAGAAATGCAGCACACAGACATGCAGCACACAGACATGCAGCACACAGCCATGCAGCACACAGACATGCATACCAATCGGACATCGCCCAAGGTGCAGAGCAACCAAACTAAACAACTGTCAACAAAAGGTATCCACTCAACCCTCTAACATGACTACCCACCCGGAAGGGTGATGACGCTATCGCCTGCAGGGTGATCCAGCGAACTAACCAGTCAATGAAGGTGAGCGCACCAAAAGACTGTAATACTAAAAAATTAAAGAGATTTGCACCCTAAGTGGCGACCTGCCGTTCTTTCCTGCCAAAGCGAGGGTCTGGCTACAGGACCAATGCACCGCCACCATACTCCCACTAAAACACTGAAGAAATAACCTGGAACAAATCCTCCACAAAAATTAAAACCCGCTCCATGTCGAAAACGTATCCTGGCATGCCCAACCACACAACCACCAGTGGACAACACATGTATTGCAACTCCTGCATTCACCCTTTTTCTGGCTTCATCAATCGCCTTACCATTCTGCACACCACGCCAGACCAGCCGAGGCACAATAACCGACCAAATGATCTTGCAAGAAGGCCAAGCTGACGCAATCCTAGCAATATCACCAGTAATGGAACTCCTTAATTCCAACCCAGTCATTTTACCCAGATCGTTTCCACCTAAATGAATCAGCAAAGCCTCGGGAGTCCCAAAATGTTTTGCAGATTCCAAAAGTGTAGGACACAAAGCCTGCCACATCATCCCTCTAACACCAATCCACCGCACACAATCAGAGCAAGGACAGGAAGGAGCGCCACCAGCATCCGTGAACTTAGCAGCCCAAAAAACGTTTGAGTGGCCAACAATCCATACTTAGAGAGAGTCAAGCTTAACACCTGAAGGGGGGAGAAAAAGAATGCAAAAATTAAATGAATTTGCAATTATAATTAATTAAAGGAGGATCAGCCATTAAAGAAAATATTGCTGTACCAGCTGCCAGGCTGAATTTAGACAAGCTTCAGTGCCAATTCATGCAAACATAAAGACACATGAGGGTAAATGGGGTGGGAGAGAGGGGAGGGGGGAGGGGGAAAAGTAGGGAAACACAAATAACTCAACTGGAGGAAAAACTGAAAAACCTGCTAAGGGCCATATAAATTGTAAATATTGTTGCCAATAAACCGAATTAAATCCGTCAGCTCAGGCAAAATAAAAGGCCAAATGCCTCCAGACTTCCGCTGCCACAGCGACAAGTAAATCCCGATTAGGGTAGACAGGGCAAACAAGACGCACGAGGCCACAAGCCGAGGTAAAACAAACAAATAACTGCAACACTGTTAAATGCACACATTTTAAACGCAATTAATGCAGAGACCCGAAAGTAGCGCTTACAACTGGAGGATCTCCAACGGCCTAAAGCCTAAATTTCAGATACAGAAAATCCCTCTGAAGCAGCGGAAGTTACTGCCCCGATGCGAAATGAATGCGTACCGAAATCCTGTGGGGAGAGGCCGACACGAGAGACACAGTGCTCCAAAACTTATCCGAACTGGTATTTTGTTAATGGAGAGCTATCTACATGCAGAAGCCAAGAGCCCGCAGTAGCAGGCCTGACCTGAAGATAACACTTGGCCAGGGCAATGGGCAAATACGTAAGTCCTCGGAAGGCACAAGCAAAATCCAACGGCCCCTACCCAGCTGATCAGCTTTGGAGCGCCTAAGCCTACAAAGCAACGACCTCTTCCCCACCAAAATATCCGTCCGAAGAAGTGCAGAATCGGTTCGTTTGGAGTTCACCACTATGAAATCCGGAAAGCCCCATGAAAGGCCATAGAAAAAGCTAGTTTAAACCAAAATAACTTCAAAAACCAAATCTGCCACGTCCGCTATGGCCGCGAGGAGTAATGGAAGGAGGGAAATATCAGTAGGACGTCTCTTGTCGGGTGCAACCGGAATCGAATGAGCCCAACTTATCAAGGCCTTCTGAATCAGAAAGCTCTTTGTCATGTCTGGAAGGCTTTTTAACGTAAAGAAAAATGAAATACCTGCCAAATAATATGAAACAGAAAAAGGAGGGGGGTTTAACCCCCTTTTGTTCCTCTGCACACTGAATTATACTTGCAACAATATATGAAGACTATATGGTAATAGAAATTCAGAGATATTTGTTGCATGCATTTGCAAATACATGGGAAGCTGCTAGGCCACATCATGGCTTCTCTGTCACTAGCAGTCCCTAACACTAAGGGGTTCACGTCCGGGGCGCAGTACACCCCGAAAAACATCCAGCCCAGGACCCCCCCAGGGCATCACACGAAAAATGGATAAAGAGTGACAGCGCAGTGTAAAGTATAGATGTGTAAGACTAATTAATGAGTGTTGAAAAAAGGGGTTAAAATATATGTGAAATATTACATGAATAAAATACAAACATAACAGGTGATGTGAAAAGCAACTATGTGTATTAAGTGGTGATGCCCTGAGGAGGCTCAGCCAGACCAGCCCCAGGGGCCCTACGCCCAAATGCTCACCCCAAATGTAAAATATACCAAATTATAAGGTTTCATGATAAAGGCACATATACATTTTGTCAAATATAAGGCTTCATGATAAAGGCACATACATAAATGCATCCAAATTGAGAGCCAGCATACCTGGGAGTCACCCAAGAAACTATGTGTATTAAGTGGTGATGCCATGAGGAGGCCCAGCCAGACCAGCCCCGGGGGGCCCTACGCCAATATCTCTGAATTTCTATGACTGATTAGTACTGCTAGATTGATTGAGCAGCTGCCATTTTTGTTTGTTTGTTATGAGATGCATGAATGAGCCAGCATTAGGAGGGCATGCTGGTTCTAGTAGTGCTAGTTGGAGTTCCCAGGGGTGACTCCCAGGTAAGCTGACTCTCAATTTGAATGCATTTATGTATGTGCCTTTATCATGAGGCCTTATAATTTGGTATATTTTACATTTGGAGTGAGCGTTTGGGCGTAGGGCCCCCGGTTCTGGCCTGGCTGGGCCTCCTCAGGGCATCACCACTTAATACACATAGTTACTTTCCACATCACCTGTTATGTTTGTATTTTATTCATGTAATATTTCACATATATTTTAACCCCTTTTTTCAACACTTATTAATTAGTCTTACACATCTATACTTTTCACTGCACTGTCACTCTTTTTCCATTTTTCGTGTGATGCCCTGGGGGGTCCTGGGCTGGACTTTTCTCGCAGCACAGCACCATGGACGTGAACCCCTTAGTGCTAGGGACTGCTAGTGACAGAGAAGCCGTGACGGGGCCTAGCAGCTTCCCATGTATTTGCAAATGCATGCAACCAGTATCTCTGAATTTCTATTACCATATAGACAGGAATTCAATATGGAGCGAAAACTCAGTTTTTGCGTTAATATCGCACCTATGACGTCATTATCGCAGGTTCGAAAAGTCTTTGAAAAAAACGGGGATAACTTTTCACCACTGAATAGGTGGCGAAAAAAAGTGCAGAATTGGGGTTTAGGGGTGCAGGCTTAAAAAAAATAGCCTGCACCCCTGGGAATGACATTTTAAAAAGAACTGTGTCAAAAAAATTTAAAAATAGGGACACCCCAAAAAATTAATTGAAAAATTGTGGTGAAAAAAAAAAATGGAAAAAAAGTGTTTAAAAATAGGGAAATATGTTCGGGGCTATTCTGTAAGTATGCGGCAGGTGTATTCTAGAATAGGCTATTAGCGGCAGGTGTATTCTAGAATAGGCTATTAGCGGCAGGTGCATTGTTGCAGAATTTTTAAAAACTTATTTTAGGGACATAAAAATATGCTAGTACCCATTTTCATGTACCCCAAATTTGATGGGACCACTTAAAAAAACGAAAAAAATAACCTAAGTGCTCTTCTGCAACACTTCTTCAATGTCGGGAAAAAAACACCTGCTGCGGCTATTTAAATCCCCGACTTTCATTTGCAGGCTAAAACGGGGGTACCCATAGTGATCCCCCATGTTTTTACAACTTTAGGGGGGTCCTACAATTTTTTCAAAGAAAATTTCCTAGTTTATCGCAAATCCCACTTCGCCAGGTCCCGTTTTCGTAGATTTGATATTGAATACAGGGATAAAGCGGGCGCGCTCCCGATACTTTATCCCTGAAAAATCTCTGATGTGGAGCGAAAAGTCCAGCACGGACTTTTTGCTCCCATATTGAATACCCCTCATAGTCTTCATATATTGTTACAAGTATTATTCAGTGTGCTGAGGAGCAATAGGGGGTTAAAGCCCCCTGCTTTTTCTACTTAGTATGACCCCTCCCTTTCATGCACCTGATTAGTACTGCTAGATTGATTGAGCAGCTGCCATTTTTGTTTGTTAATAATGCGAAACCCCAGCTCTGGATCTGCCAGAGACATAGAGATAACAAATAAAAGAAATCATCAACTGATGCCTGCTCTTACCTCCATGTCTGTGACGACGGGAATACTCTTCCCACTCCTCCCAAGCATGGCGGTAAACTCTCAGAGTACCCGGGATGAGAGACCTCTGTGCTAAGCCCTCCATGCCGGCTTGATGACCTGCCAAACATAAGAGGGGCAAAGCACACCAGTAGTCTCAGCCCCAGGGGCTAAAGATCGAAACCTAGGCCACAGACACCGAGATAACGCAACAGCATTTTCATTCTCTGCCCCGGGAATATGCTGCGCCCTAAATGAAATATTGCAGTGCAAGCAAGTTAAGACTGCGCCAAAACTCACAACACTAGCGATGATTTTGCGCACTGCTGATTAATCGCATACCCAACACCAAGTTTATTACACCTTAGCACTATGATGCGATCATGCAAACGCTCACCCCGCACTTCCAATGCAACCATGATTGGAAAGAGTTCGAGGAGCAAAAGTTCCCTTGTGAGACCCACACGCACCCATTCCTCATGCCAAGGTGCCAAACACCAGGACCCGGCAAGGTAGCAACCAAAACTAGCTGAACTAGCCACATCGATGAAAAGCTGCAGCTGAAAGCTGTTGACAGCTGGAGCCATCCAAATCAGCACACCATTAAATTTATCAAGAAAAGATGCCCAACGGACAGATCCCTCTTAATTTCAGAGGACAGGCGAACCATATGGTGCGGCCTGGATGCCCCAGCCATGGACCGCTCCAGCTTCCGACAGAAAACTCTGCCTATCGGGATAACCCTACAGGCAAAATTCAACAGACCTAACATTGATTACACCTGCTGCAAAGAAATTCTGCTAGCAGCGAAACATGTAGCAATCGCGTAGCGCAATTTCGCTGCCTTGTCCTGAGGAAGCGTGCAAACCCCTGCCATGGTGTCAATCTCGATACCCCAAAATGATAGGCAAGCGAGAGGACCCTAAGTCTTTTCATTGCCAACTGACACCCCGAAATGGAAAAACAGAGCTCGCAAAGAAAACAAAAGAAACACACAACGGTCCGAATCGGCAGGACCCACAAAAAGAAAATCATCGAGACAGTGAGCTATCCCGTGACCCCCGCAAGAATTCTCTACGCACCAATGAAGAAAGGTGCTGAATCTTTCAAAAAAGGCACAGGAAACAGAGCATCCCATAGGCAAGCACTTGTCTGTAAATTATCTGTCCCCAATGCAGAACCCCATGTACCTGAAGGAGTCAGGATGCAGGGGAAGTAGATGAAAAGCCGATTCCACATCTATCTTAGCCATGAGATCACCTTGGCCATATGACCCAACCATCTCCAAAGCCTCGTCAAATGACTGATACACCACCGTACAAAATTACGGAGGTATAGTATCATTCACCGATGACCCTGATGAGTATGACAGATGCTGAATGAGCCTAAATTTACCAGGAGACTTCTTGGGAACAACTCCCACTGGAGAAAGGATCAAATCCTCCAGCGGAGGTCGTTCATATGGGCCTGCCATTCACTCGAGGCTCACCTCCTTCTGAATTTTGGCTTTAAGGACATCAGTCAACTCTTGCGCTGACCGCAGTTTCTTCTGGGGCCAACACTAACCTCACCCCTAATGGGCAAACGAAAACCAAAAGTGAAACCTGAATACAAAAACCGTGCATCCTCAAGGTTTGATACCAACCCAACCATAGCATCCAAACACACTGTTGATGATGCCTTACTTAGCTTCGGTATTCCTGGGTGGTCTGGAAGACTGCTGTCCAGCCAGTCGGGAACAATTGGACATGGGATGGGCTCTGCCACAATGCAAACAAAAATGACACCGCTGCCCTGACTAGAAGTGGCATTGTTAAAAGCAAAACATTTGCCTATATTCTGAGTCTGAGCGGAAAAACGACCTGGGCCTGGTAGACGATGAATAGGGGGAGTATCGACTGGAAGATGCGGTGGCTGAGTGACTTCCAGCCACACCTCCGCGTCTTTACCACCAAATTCAATCACAGGCCTGCCATCTTGCTTCCAACTAAACTCTTCACTGTAAGCCTGCCACGCAAACCCTCGGGAACTGCACTGCATGCTATTAAGTGAGAAATAGAGAGCTGGGCTCGATTGAGCTGGGCATCCCATGCATGAAGTATCCTATGCATAAAGTATCAAAATGAACAGTTAAAAAACAGTTGAACAAACATTGAACAACATCATAAAGCAGGTAATTTCTAAATGCAAACTGTAAGTATTTGAATTCTACAGATTTTCTTTATATTCTAAACCATCATGTACCAAATATTATTCATTCTTATTTCACTCCATGGCATGTTCTCTAAGGCTATTACATCCTTTACTCTCCCAGCAGCTCACCCCTCTGTACACATTGCAGCCTCAATAATCTACTCCCCTCTTATGAACACACATGAGCTATTTACTTATCTTTCTAAATTGACCATAACATCCACAACCTGTCGCCATAAAAAACTTTGATACAAAACACAGACCTATATTTATCTCTCTCTCCTTCTACTTCTCTTAGCCGGTGACATATCACCAAATCCAGGCCCTACACACATGCCCTACTCACAACGGAATATAAATCCAGCAAACCTCAGACACATCACATGCCTCCCATCACCCTAAAAAAAACTGAAATGTGCCTTATGGACTGCACGCTCTGTCTGCAACAAACTAACATCCACCCATGATTTCTTTATGTCTAATTACCTCAATCTTCTGGCATTAACAGAAACATGGCTTACACAAACAGACACTGCCTCCCCTGCAGCACTCTCGCATGGTGGTCTACACTTCACACACACCTCCAGGCCTGGTAATAGTAAAGGAGGTGGGGTAGGAATACTACTGTCCCAATCTTTTACATATACAGTTATTCCACAGGTACCATCGCTTACATTTACATCATTTGAAGTACATTCTATTAGGACTTTCAGTCCTTTCTATCTGCGCATTGCTGCTATCTATCGTCCACCTGGACCACCCAATCAATTTCTGGAACATTTTTCTGCCTGGCTCCCTCACTTCCTATCCTCTGACATCTCCACCATTATTATGGGTGATTTCAATATCCCCATTGACAGTCCACAATCCCCTCATGCCTCCAAACTTCTCTCTTTAACATCCTCTCTTGGCCTCTCCCAATGGACTGACTCCTCTACTCATCAAGATGGCCACTGCCTTGATCTTGTATTTACCAGACTATGCTCAGTCTCTGATTTCACTAATTCTCTTTTCCCTCTTTCAGATCATAACCTTATCACCTGCACACTCTCTTCCATTACATCAGCCTCAATGCCAAGCAAATCAACCAAACCTCCTCAAACCCGCAGAGATATTAATGCTATTATTTTTGAACAACTATCCACCTCTCTGCAACAATCACTCTTACCTATTTCTAATTTCACTTCTCCTGAGACTGCTGTATCACACCTGAACCAGACCCTAGAACTAGCCCTTGATGTAGCTCCAGCTACACATTACATTCCGCATAGACTTAGACGTCAACCGTGGCATTCCAAATTCACAAGACACCTACAAAAACTCTCACGTAAAGTAGAACGTCAGTGGCGAAAGTCTCATACTCCAAGTGACTTCCTCACATATAAGACAATCTACCACTCTTATTGTAATGCACTGGATAATGCCAAACAGACATATATCCAATCTGTTATCTCTGCCCAAGCCTCTAACCCCAATCGACTTTTTAATACATTTAAATCACTTCTTACCCCTCCATCACCCAACCCACCAGCTACTATCAGTGCACAAGATCTTGCTTCCTATTTCAAAAACAAGATTGATAATATCCGAAATGAAATGGTATGCACTTCCTCAGCCAGGGTCTTGTTCAGTTCCCTACCTGAACCCAGTGGCACATTCTCATCATTTGACACCATTAATGAAGATGAAGTAGCTACACTCTTCTCATCCTCCTACTCTACTACCTCTCCTCTTGATCCTATACCCTCACAAATCAGTAAAGCTCTGTCTCCTGTGCTCATTCCACACTTAACCAAAATCTGTAATCTCTCTTTCACTACTGGTATCTTTCCATCACTGTTCAAGCATGCAGTGATCAGTCCTATTTTGAAAAAACAAAATTCTGACCCTAACTTTCTCTCAAATTACCGTCCTATCTCCCAGCTACCTTGCCTCTCCAAGCTACTGGAGAGACTTGCCTACACTCGCCTCACACACTTTCTTAACACGCACAACTTATTGGATCCACTTCAGTCAGGCTTTCGTTCCCAACACTCCACTGAGACAGCACTGGCTAAGATAGTAAATGATCTGGTCACTGCCAAGGCTAAAGGCCATTATTCACTTCTAATTTTTCTAGATCTCTCAGCTGCCTTTGACACTGTTGACCACTCTCTTCTCATACAAACACTACAATCCATAGGTGTTTAAGACACAGCCCTTTCTTGGTTCTCATCCTACCTATCTAATCGCTCTTTCACTGTTCGCTTTTCTGATTCTACCTCCACTTCGCTACCTCTATCAGTTGGAGTACCACAAGGTTCAGTATTAGGTCCTCTGCTTTTCTCAATATATACCACCTCTCTTGGCAAAATAATCAGCTCTTTTGGTTTTCAGTATCATCTGTACGCGGACGATACTCAAATTTACCTATCCCCCCCAGATTTGTCACCATCTGTGCTGAATGTCTCTCTGCCATTTCATCTTGGATGTCATCTCGCCACCTCAAACTTAATATAGCCAAACCAGAATTAATTATATTTCCACCGGCCAATAGCAGTTACCAACCTGATATCTCTATTACTGTTGACAACTCGACAATCAACCCCACCCCACAAGCTCGCTGCCTAGGTGTGATCCTTGACTCTGAACTGTCTTTTGTTCCCCACATTCAATCTGTCTCTAAATCCTGTTACATACATCTAAGAAACATACCCAAAATTCGACCATATCTTACGCAAGACACTGCAAAAACTCTAATACACGCACTCATAATTTCCCGCATTGACTATTGCAATATTCTCCTTATTGGTCTTCCCAAAAACAGGCTCTCCCCACTACAATCCATTTTGAATGCAGCTGCGAGGTTGATCTTTCTCACCAAACATTCAGTGTCTGCTAATCCACTCTGTCAGTCCCTCCATTGGCTGCCGGTCTTCTACCGTATTCAATTTAAAATACTTACACTAACACATAAAGCTATTACCAAACCACACCAACATACATCTCTTCACTTATCTCAAAATATCTTCCAACCCAACAACTCCGTTCTGCACAAGCTCTGCGTCTCTCATCCCCGCGCATTACTTGTTCCCATGCATGGTTACAGGACTTTTTTCGGGCTGCACCAACCCTGTGGAATGCCCTCCCATGCACAATAAGACTTTCCACTAGTTTCCAAACATTCAAGCGTTCTCTGAAAACTCACCTCTTAAGACAAGCTTATCACATTCCAGGACTGCCCACCTAACCTTTTATAGCTCCCTATCTAACTCTCTTCTTATAGTAATCACCTATCACATCTTCTCTTTCTTCAATTTAACATCCTCCTAACCCTAGGCCAACTTTCCAGTGTGATTGGATTATACAGCCCACCAAGAATATCTGCAATTGGGCTGGACCAATTTGCAATAGCACCTCTCCTTGTGTATCAACACCTATTTCCCTATAGATTGTAAGCTTGCGAGCAGGGCCCTCTTACCCTTATGTATGTCATGTATGTATGTCTTTTACAACCCAGTATAATGTTAATCTTGATTCAAATTGTAAAGCGCAACGGAATTTGCTGCGCTATATAAGAAACTGTTAATAAATAAATAAATAATTAATCAGGTGCAGATACCTAATAATATTTAAGTGTTCCTCAGGACGAGTTATTAAATAGCAAGAGGCAAGCCTGCAGGAACCCACAATCCAATTACTAAAGGATTTGAAAGTGTCCAGGCCAACTCCTCCCTTAGTCTTGGCCACCTTAAAATCCTGTTTTGCTTTGTTGGTGAGCACAAAAATGTCCACATATAGGCCCTGATTCAGACCCACTCGCGAGCGGCTGTCCGCTCGCAAGTGGGTCGATGTTCTGCACTGAGCATGCGCACGACGGAGGGAGCTCCGTCGTGCGCATGCGCCAGTCGCGACGAGCAAAGGAAAGTCCTTCGCTCGTTGTGTCTGATCAAAGGGGGCGTGCTGTCGATGTTGATTGACAGCACGCCCCCTTTGGTGGGCGTGCCGGGGGCGTGCCTCCCTGACGGGGGCGTTCCCACGGGAACGCCTCCCGTCAGAAGCCGGCCCACTGACATCACTAGTGATGTCAGTGGGAGTGATTTTGGCTCTGATAGAGCCAAAATCACTATGGGCCTTGCGGTTGAAAACCTCAACCGCAGGCTCCGGCTCGCAGTTTCGATGGTCGCGATGGTCAAGACCATCGCGGCCATCAAACTGCACGCTCGTATAGGCTGTGGGTGGTGACCCACAGCTATACGAGCATCCAGGAGGACGCTCCATTTTTTAGGAGGGCGGCCCTCATTCAGAGCGTGCGCTCTGCTCAGAGCGTACGGCTCTGAATGAGGGCCATAGGCCCTTAGTTATCTTTCGCTTACAGCATGGGCGCAAACTGCCGTATTATCGCAGCGGACCCCCAGTGACCATTTAGAACGTTTGCGGGAAGCGTCACATGAGCGCGAACGATGGCGCTTAGATGTCTTATCCCGCTGGTTGTCCTCACGTTTAGCATATTTAGCAGCCCACTTGCGCGCCCTGGCAGAGCTGCTGGCTTCGGACACTAGCGATGAGGAGGAACAACAACTGCTACTGTCACCATTCTCGTCATAAGGAGACCCACCTGATGTACTCGGCTGCTCACCACCCAAAGAATCAGCTGAAGTCATCTCCTCGCCCTCAGCTGCATCCTCGGGACTGTCGCTGACGTCGCCATCTGAAAAAGAGGTTAACCCAGCATCTGGTGCCGCAGCCCCCGATGCAGACAAAGGTGCAGAAGAAGGAACAGCTGAAATGAAACCAGGGAAGGGGCCACCCCTGAGGTACCTAGCGCTACTAAGGACCCGAATGCGCGCACCGCTGACAAAAATTGCTCAGGCATGGTTGCTGGTAATTGAGATGTAGAAGCTGCCAGGGGCGCACAAGCTGAAGACCCAGCTGCAGGCAGTTGTGATAAGGCAGCCACAAAAGGGGCAAATAACGTGGCAGTGGAGGACCTATTTATAACCCCTGCAGGATCCCCAGAGCTTGTGGGCATTGCAAGAACATTATTTCTGGGGGGCCCTACACTAAGACTAGCCCCTTGTGGCTGTGGCCCTCCACTCTGACTAGCCCCTGATCCTGGCTATCCATCATTGCAGAGCTGCTGGCAGAGCCCACCTGCAGCAAGCTCTGACTCTGATCACTAAAATGGCGGCTAAGCCCCACCCCCCGAGCAGGCTCAGGGAGCTGAGCAAGGCCATGCCTGAAGGCCCCTGCGGGCCCTACTTGCTCTGGATGTTCAAGCCAAGGCCCGAGACCAGACTGGTCTCGAACCCGTGGCCACCTCCTCATTGACTACAGGAGCCCCAGCCGGTATCAGGGCTGGGGCACGTGCTTGTGTGCGTCCACTGGCTGCAGCACTGCCATGAGCCAGGACATGCGGGCAGGCAGGACCTGCAAAAGAAGTGCGCTGACCCAGCTGTCTAAGAGAGCCAGTAGCCGCAGCCCCAGGAGCAGGAACTACGCTGGAGCCGTCGGCTTCAGAAGCTGGCATCGCCTAGGTAGGCACGCGTGCCCGCGCTCCACTTCCTCCTGGGCGTGCTAAAATGCCAGATGAGGTGGCATTAGTGGGAGGGGACCCGGCTCCATCAAGGTAACGGCGCAGGGGGTTCTGTGAGCGGCGCAGGCAGGACATGGGGCCAGAGGAGGAGAGCTGGATGCAGGGAAAGAGAGGGCACAGGAGGAGAGGGAAAGAAAAGAAGATGAGAGTAGGTGAAGACAGGACAAGAATAACAGTGAGGGAGAATAGAGAATGAAAGAGAGCTAGACACAGAAAAGCAGTTAGGAAGTATGCAAGACACAATTGAATAGCACAATCTTGTACAGGACTTATCTCTGCCAGAAGACAGGAACAAAAGAGGCTTTGGGCAAAATTTACTAAGCGGCGGTTTGACGGCGGGTTCTATTCTTTTCTAAACCCCGGGGGTTTGGCAGTGGTTTTGCTATCTACAGATTTATTAAGTCCAAAACCGCCGCAAAACACATTTTAGAATAGAATAGAATAGGGCTGTCATTTAGAAACTGCCGCAAAACTGCCACCAAACCCCCGGGGTTTAGATCAGAATACAACCCACCACCAAACCACCACCAGCCTCTTAGTAAATTTTGCCTTTTGTCTCAGCCCACACAGCCTCCAATATCAAATTAAAGCACACACGCCTAACCTAATAGGGTAAATTCAATCACATGGTGTTACCCAAGCCTGCCCTCAGACTTGAGATTTAACCCAGTACGCTCTCATCCAATCACTCTGTTTGTCAATTCATCAGGTTCCGAAAAAGCATTTTTTTGGAACTTGTTAGTGTTACTGTACCCATTCTGATATGGTGGACAGCCCCCATAGTTTCATAAGCTGCCATCTACATGGCAGCTTGTGCAGCAGAGGGATCTTTTCAGATCCCTCCAGCTGTGTCTCCTTACCTCCGGCGTCTCTGGGCCGTCACCAGTTCCCTCCTGTGAACTCCTGCAGAGTTCCTCGGGGGAGCTTGTGCTGCAGACGGTGGCAATGGGGAGAACACACACTGGGGGGGCATTGGTTGTTGGCTACAGGGTCAAACTACCCCGGTGTGCAGGTGGTCACACACACTGGCCGCTGGGAGGGACCAGACAATGGCAGCAGTGCAGGTTGTTACACATACTAGGTGGCAGGACAGACACCTGATTTGGGAAGGTGATTACCCGCAGCGGCGGGTGGGGGAGGCGACTGTTGGCTGCAATTCTGAGAGGGGGGTGTGCATTTGTTATAGACATGATGGGGTTGGCGAGGGGGGGACAGACGCAGTGTGAGGGGGTAAGTATCACAATTCTGAAAAGCTGACTGCAAAAGAGCAGCTTTTCTCAATTGTGATAGTTTTGTTAATGAGGTATAATGAATGAGGTATAATAAATGAGGTATGATGAATAAGGTATGATGAATGAGGTGTGATGAATGAGGCATGATGAATGAGGTATAATAAATGAGGTATGATGAATGAGGTATGATGAATGAGGCATGATGAATGAGGTATAATGAATGAGGTATGATGAATGAGATAATGAATGAGGTATGATGAATGAGGTATGATGAATGAGGCATGATGAATGAGGTATGATGAATGAGGTATGATGAATGAGGTATGATGAATGAGGTATGATGAATGAGGTATAATGAATGAGGTATGATGAATGAGGTATAATGAATGAGGTATGATGAATGAGGTATGATGAATGAGGTATGATGAATGAGGTATAATGAATGAGGTATGATGAATGAGATAATGAATGAGGTATGATGAATGAGGTATGATGAATGAGGTATAATGAATAAGGTATGATGAATGAGGTATGATGAATGAGGTATAATGAATGAGGTATGATGAATGAGGTATGATGAGTGAGGTATAATGAATGAGGTATGATGAATGAGGTATGATGAATGAGGTATGATGAATGAGGTATAATGAATGAGGTATGATGAATGAGGTATGATGAATGAGGTATGATGAATGCCTCTGAAAGGTTTTTTAAACTCGAGTTTAAAAAGATGAATATGCCTCACAGTCTGGAGATTGGGGCATACTGCAGATAATTGTTGAAAAGTGGTGTCACTTACATTTGTTTCACCCGGTGTGGCTGTGGCATGAATCTACGAGCACCTAGGGCGCCCGTGTAAGGGGACATGGCCTCGCTCCATGAAGTAATGCCCCATTATGTGTCCCACTCTTGGGGGCATGACCGCATGTCACACCCCCGTGCTCGGCATACACAGTCCGGCAGCTGCTGGGGGCAGCCCACAGCCTCTCCCTGCACTATGGCTGCTCGGTGTCACCATCCAACGAGGTGACACCAAAACAGCAGAGCAGCTCGGATGGAATTACAAGGTGCGGCCACCACCCCCTAGGGTCGCCATTGTTGCTGAGCACCTTAGGCACAATGGCAGTTATGGAGCATGTCGTTCAGATTGTTAGACATAGGATTATATTCTGAAAGCGTTATGCATGGATAAAATGGGGTACATATTTGTTCTAACAAACCCCTTTCCTCCCTAAACCTTTATTAAGTAAATAATGCATTCTTGTTATGTATTGTTTAGCGATATCAATGGGAATTATATGCTCAGAAGTTTGAACAGTTTCTAGAGATACGTTTTGTTCCACGTCATGAATGTGCATCAGGAAATGGGCGTCCGGTGACCTGTCCCCCATCATGACATCAGAGGAGCGCAGTATAATAGCTTCTCTATCTGGTCCCAATGAGCAATAAGCATGCTGTGACAGCAGTACCTCTTCTACCCTAATACATCCATGGCATCCACCTGTGTACTAAATCATTTGGTTTGAGATTAGTGCCCGGAGCACCAGTTGCCCCTGCTGCATGCTGCAGCCTGGTGCCCCCAAGCGGCATACCTTTAGTCACCCCAGAAGATTCAGTTTGGTCTAAAAGTCCTAAAAACAGTTGTGTGACAGTGACCAAAGCTGAGGGCCCTGCGCACAAGAATGGTTGTGACCATGGCCGCAGTGTGAGATTTCCGTCTAGGATTGATGACAGTTTGGACAAGTAGCAGTCATCACCTCACAGTGGGCCTGATTCAGAGCCGGACGCTCTTTAAGAGCACTCACTCTGAATCAGGGTTTTTTATTTTTTTGTTGCGGCCTCCTGGCCGCTCGCTAAGCTGTGTGGTCGCAACCATCGCGACCATCGGGGCTTGCAACGAGATCCTTGTGGTAGGGTCTCGTCAATCGCAAGCCCCAGAGAGCTTCCTTCTCTAACAGAGCGGGAAGCTCTCCACTGACATCACTGCTGATGTCAGTGGTGCCTCCCACAAATGGCAGGCGTTCATTCGGGAACGCTTCCGTTTGTGTAGCCACCCCCCCTCCCCACCTACAAAACGGGGTGAGCTGTTGATCAACATCGACAGCCACCCCTTTTGTAGTGAGTCCCGTAGTGAGAGAAATTCTCTCTCGCTCCGGGGTTTGCACATGCACGCGCCACGTGTCGCGATGCGCAGTACCCCACCATCGCCCCGCTTGCAAGAGCTATGCGCTCGTGAGCAAGTCTGAATCAGGCCCTGTGCCCCCAATAAGGTGGCAACCGCCAGTGGCCAGCCCTCGAGCCAGCCCTGATCCTAGCAATACTGCTACCAGCAATACTGTCCCAGCAATACTTCCACCAGCAATACTGTCCCAGCAATACTTCCACCAGCAATACTGTCCAATCAGTACTTTCCCAGCAATACTGTTTCAGCAATACTGAGTCCCAAAAATATTGCCACCAGCACTACTGTCCTAGCAAAACTGTCGTACGCAATACTTTTCCAGCAAATACTGTCCCAGGAACACATTTCTAGAAATACTGTCTTAGTAATATGGCCATCCAATACCGCCACCAGTAATGGCCACCAAAATACTGCCACCAGTAATGGCCACCAATACTGTCCCATCAATACTTTCCCAACTATACTGTTCCAGCAATACTGTCATAGCAACACTGCCCCACATTGGTCTTTCTGTGTTACTCACATATATTCCCGTCACCAGTCCGTCAAGAAGTTTCTGGATGCTGTCATATCCAAAATGACCTAAACATCTGTGCCAGAGTTCCATAGATTGTGAGTCAGAAGTCATCATCGTACAACACTCCTCTGTGTCTAGTTGTTGGCACTGGGTACATGTTGTTTTTACAGTCCCTCTTTTGTTGCATACACCGCACTTTCCTTCTGCAAACTGGACTCTGATAATGAGGTTTGTCCTGATATTTGGTTATTCTAACACATCTTGGATCTCTGTTACTTTGATCTCACCCCTATACTCAGGTGAACCTTTTGTGTCTTTTACAACCTTGTCACCTATTCCTGTGACTATTATGGGATTGCACATGCTTATTGTAGTTAAACACTCTTGATTGCAACTGAAATGTCTTGTGGCACCCGAGTCAATATACTATACCAGCAATCTCTTCTGTGACTGTGTGTGACACTTAAAGTTGACTCATTATTGTTGTTACACTTATTTTTCTTATTTAGTGTGTAATGCAGTATTCTTAGCACTTAAAATAAGCTGAGGGCTGCGTAAGCACAAAGCAATATAAGTGGCCTAATTTTTTGTAATTGGTTAGAGGTTAGGAACCTAGTGCTATGTAGATTATTTGGTTTGTTTGTATTGATTGGTCAAAGGATTTGACCTATGAGTAGGGTTGGGGGGAGTTTACCTTTGAAGTGGCTATTTAAGGAGTGATTTGAATATGGTACAGCCTCTTTTCAGTTTGGAAGATAAAAGCTTTTAAAATTTTCTGTTTGTCTATAAACTTTTAGTAAAAGTTAAGTGGTGTCAGAAGGTGGGAAGGCACTCCTAGCCAGCGGCCACATGTGGCATAAATGGTCGTTGTGGGGCACTTATCCTTTTGAAAGACATCGGGTGTGCCCTACCATTATGCCCTACACTGTGCTAGAGTAAATGGTGGTCAGTCATTAACAGTGCAGGTTATGCCGTTATAGAGGGGGGGACGTTTTAGTCATCTACCACTTTTTTAAGAGAGTCAATTGGCTAGAGCTGGTTCTTGGTAGCATATTTCTTTGCCACCCTTATTGAATTAAAATTAATTACAATGAATAAATAAATAACTTTGATCTTTAAACCAATGCAGTGGTGTCATTGTTGTTATTTATAGAATTAAGTTAGCTTAATGGTTTGTATCCAAGTGTTAATTGCAATAAATTAATGGACGCCTTATTCAACTAGTAAACATTCTTGGAACTGCAGCAGTATTGCTCTAACAATCTCTGTTGATAGCTTTGCTGTATTAGCTTCTAATGCTATTACTAGGAAATTAAATTCAGACAAAAAGTTCTGTAACATCGCCATAGCAATCAACTCTTCATTTTCTTGGACTCCTATAGACATTAATTGCTGAGATTTGGACATCATCTTATTAATTTAGGGCCTGATTCAGCGCTTTAAAGAGAGTATTTGTCCATTCACATCAGTCCCTGCCCCAGTAGAGCTTACAATCTATATTCCACATGTTCACACACACACACTAGGGTTAATTTTTGTTGGGACCCAATTAACCTACCAGTATATTTTTGGAGTGTGGGAGGAAACTGGAACACCCGGAGGAAACCCACACAAGCACAGGTAGAATATACAAACTCCACACAGTTAGGGCCATAGTGTTGAATCAAACCCACAACCTCAGTGCTGTGAGGCGGTAATGCTAACCATTACACCATCTGTACTGAACATTCTGCTTATACGCATGCAATGCAGTTGCTAATATCAGCGGTGATATGTAAATGTTTGCATTCACATTGCAATCGCAGTATGACAAAAGCATGCCCATTTCCCCTTACTCACATCCGTATACTTTGACAACATAGCTAAACAATCAGTAACATCGAGTAACATCAGACCTATAAGCACAATTAAGGCAGGTCAGACCTTACTCAGGAATTGCTTATTTCAACGCACGCTATGAGTCCTCAGGCTGCGTATGGTATCACTGTGGATAATTTATGCAGGCCCTTGCAACACCGTCCCAAAGCACTGGAATGCCTGCGTTCGCCCGACCACCCCATGTCACCACCCACAAATGACACTTCCTGTCAATAACTCTGTCATGGGTCTGTGTAGTCTCTGCGATTGCAGTCCTGATCACAGTGGCTAGTTCACGCATGCGCACTGCGATGCATGCTCAGAATGAAACAATCGGCCAATTACTTGCATATAAGAAACTGCATTCCTTTTTGAAACAGGCCCTTAGTAACTCATACTTGTGCATTCGCTCAACTCAGTATTATATAGTATTTGCCACATATTAATTCTTCCTATAAGACCCTTATCTGTATATGCTGCTTGCAGGGCTATCCACATGCCATTTGCTGCCATTTTCCAGAGTATGACAGAATAAACATGTTGTTCAACACTTAAACCTATGGTTTCTATATCTTTATCTACATCATTGGGTTTAGGACGGTCACCTGGATCAATAGTAGCTTTCCACAGCCTCTCACGCTTAAGTTGCATTTCCATTGTGAACTTCTATGTAGGATCATTCTCTAAAGCTCTGAGTTTATGAAGCTCATGGCAGATGCAGCTACAGTACTGTTTGCATGTTTTATGCTGAGTCACTCTGCATCTTCACTATTTGCTTTTCTCACTTGCAGCATTCTATGGTGCCTGGGTGTCTGAGCAGGTAAGGTATGGGATGCCAGCACTCAGGATCCTGATAGTCAGAATCCCAACGCTGGCATCCTGACAATGTTAGGATACCGACACCTGCTGGGAAGTACCCTACCCCTAACTATAAACCTAACCCTCCCTTCCTGCAGCCTAAATCTAACACTCCCCCCACAGCATAAACCTAACCTCCCCCGCAGCCTAACCCTAACCCTCCCCCACCCTGCAGCCTAACACCTACCCTCCCCCATAGCATAAACCTAACCTCCCCCGCAGCCTAACCCTAACCCTCCCCCACAGCCTAACCCTAACCCTCCCCCACCCTGCAGCCTAACACCTCCCCCCCACAGCATAAACCTAACCTCCCACCACAGCCTAACCCTAAACCTCCCCCACCCTGCAGCCTAACACCTAATCCTTCCCCCACAGCCCAAACCTACCCTCCGCCTAGTGCCTAACTCTGTACCTAGTGCCTAAGCCCTAACCCTCCACCTAGTGCCTAACCCTCCCCCTAACCCCAATATTTACCGTTGGGATGTCAGTGGTCTGAATGCTGGTGCCAAGTGATGTTGGAATTTCGGTGTCGGAATTCTGAGCGCGGGCATCCCGACAGCCGGGATACTAACTACATCCCGTCTGAGCTTTTAGGTGTCTCCAACACAGTGACAAGATGGCGCCGCGCATGTACAGTAGCACTGCCATCTTGGCACAGGATTGATGCTTCAAAAAAGGACCAAACTCTCTCCAGATATATGACAACAAATAAAACTATTATTCAGTTTTGCGGCTATTACCTGTAATTAAAACAAGGAATAACATATCCACATTATCAATTATATTCCAGTCCCCATGCCATTAAGAAAAAGTGACTTATCTGTGACGTATCTCCTTTGGGGCGGATTGCATCAAGCATTGCATTATGGATGTGTTACAGAATGCCAATGATCGCATATCAGCATTTATAAATGCTGTATGCATGGTCATTTAATAACGCCGTATGCCTGATAATTCGATAACGCCGTATGCCTGATCATTTAATAACGCCGTATGGATGCTCATTTAATAACGCCATATGCCTGATCATTTAAAAATGCCCAGGGCCGGCTCCAGGGGTCAGAACACCCTGTGCCGACCCCCTCCAGCGCAACATCCTTTCAGAGTCTCCGGGGTCTGGCACCGTCAAACAGCTGCGGCAGTGGCGGGTCCCCAACCTCCCAATTTGACCACCCGCGGGCCACTTCAGCCCACGGGTGGAACAGCGGGACAGTAATGTCCCTCTGAAATCAGTATGTTGGGGAGGGGTGCGCCCTCTACGGGAGGCGCCCCTGTGCTAACGCTCAGGTCGAACACCCCTAGAGCCAGCCCTGATAACGCCATATGCCTGATCATTTAATAATGCCATATGCATAATCATTTAATAACACCGTATGCCTGATCATTTAATAATGCCATATGCCAGATAATTTAATAATGCCGTATGCCTGATCATTTAATATTGCTGTATGCCTGATCATTTAATAACGCCGTATGCCTGATAATTTAATAACGCTGTATGAATGATCATTTAATAACGCTGTATGCCTGATCATTTAATAACGCCGTATGCATGATCATTTAATAACGCCGTATGCCTGATCATTTAATAACGTGTATGCCTGATCATTAAATAAGACCGTATGCCTGATCATTTAATAATGCTGTATGCCTGATCATTTAATAATGCCGTATGCCTGATAATTTAATAACGTGTATGCCTGATCATTTAATAACACCGTATGCCTGATCATTTAATAATGCGTATGCCTGATCATTTAATAATGACGTATGCCTGATCATTTAATAATGCTGTATGCCTGATTATTTAATAACGCCGTATGCCTGATAATTTAATAACGCTGTATGAATGATCATTTAATAACGCTGTATGCCTGATCATTTAATAACGCCGTATGCATGATCATTTAATAACGCCGTATGCCTGATCATTTAATAACGTGTATGCCTGATCATTAAATAAGACCGTATGCCTGATCATTTAATAATGCTGTATGCCTGATCATTTAATAATGCCGTATGCATGATAATTTAATAACGCCGTATGCCTGATCATTTAATGCCGTATGCCTGATCATTTAATAACGCCGTATGCCTGATCATTTAATAACGCTGTATGCCTGATCATTTAATAATGCTGCATGCATGATCATTTAAGCAAAGGACACCTCTCCCGATAATCTCTCCTTTGCGGTGTGGAGGCTTCCGATTTTATGGCGCGGCCGTCAGGTACAAGCCGCGGGGGACCCTGGGAAGGTAAACTGAGAAAAGAAGCCCATTGGCTCCTATGAGGTAACGCCAACTACAGATGGCATTGGCTATCGGATAAAAGCTCCTTGGTGCATATGGGCTTATGAGCCTCCGAAAACTGCAAGTTTTCATCATAGTGCATCCCGCCATTTGTGAGCATAATGGAGGCCGTGCAGTAGCGCACTACATACTGTATACCAACATGAAACACACAAATAAGGTCACACTGAGACACTAACTGGGTCACACAATATAGTATCCCCCGTCCCGCTCACCTTACAGGTCAGGTAGTTGTCACTCTGGGGACAGAATCAGCCCTGTCCCCATGGTGACTGCAGGACTGTAAGTACCATGTAGTCCCTGGTTCAAACTCACCCCCAATTCCTGCTCTACTGGGCAGACCAATTCCAGTGGGGATCCTAGGAGAGTGGGGCAGGGGGCTCCAACTGTATACAGATTTGCCTTAAGGCAGGGGGCTCCACCTGTATATAGATTTGTCTTAGGGCTGGGTGCTCTCCCTGTATACAGATTTGCCTTAGGGCTGGGGGCTCCCCCTGTATACAGATTTGACTTAGGGCAGGGGGCTCCACCTGTATACAGATTTGCCTTAAGGCTGGGTGCTCCCCCTGTATACAGATTTGCCTTAGGGCTGGGGGCTCCCCCTGTATACAGATTTGCCTTAGGGCTGGGATCTCCCCCTGTATACAGATTTGCCTTAGGGCTGGGATCTCCCCCTGTATACAGATTTGCCTTAGGGCTGGGGGCTCCCCCTGTATATAGATTTGCCTTAGGGCTGGGGTCTCCCCCTGTATACAGATTTGCCTTAGGGCCTGGGGGCTCCCCCTGTATACAGATTTGCCTTAGGGCTGGGGGCTAATCCTGTATACAGATTTGCCTTAGGGCCGTGGGCTCCCCCTGTATATAGATTTGCCTTAGGGCTGGGGGATCCCCCTGTATACAGGTTTTACTTAGGGCTGGGGGCTCCCCAAGTATATAGATTTGCCTTAGGGCTGGGGGCTCCCCCTGTGTACAGATTTGCCTTAGGGCTGGGGGCTGCCCCTGCATAAAGACTTGCCTTAGGGCCTGGGGGTCCCCTGTATACAGATTTGCCTTAGGGCTGGGGGCTCCCCCTGTGTACAGATTTGCCTTAGGGCTGATGGCTCCCACTGTATACAGTTTTGCCTTCGGGCTGGGGGCTCCCACTATATACAGATTTGCCTTAGGGCTGGAGGCTCCCCCTGTATACAGATTTGCCTTAGGTCTGGGTGCTCTCCCAGTATACAGATTTGCCTTAGGGCTGGGGGCTCCCCCTGTATACAGATGTGCCTTAGGGCTGGGGGCTCCCACTATATACAGATTTGCCTTGGGCTGGGGGCTCCCCCTGTATATAGCTTTGCCTTAGGGCTGGGTGCTCCCCTGTTTACAGATTTGCCTTAGGGCAAGGGGCTCCCCCTGTATATAGATTTGCCTTAGGGCAGGGTGCTCCCCCTGTATAAAGATTTGCCTTAGGGCTGGGGGCTCCCCCTGTATACAGATTTGCCTTAGGGCTGGGGGCTCCCCCTGTATATAGATATGCCTTAGGGCTGGGGGCTCCCCCTGCATACAGATTTGCCTTAGGGCTGGGGGCTCCCCCTGTATATAGATTTGCCTTAGGGCTGGGGGCTCCCCATGTATATAGTTTTGCCTTAGGGCTGGGGGCTCTCCCTGTATACAGATTTGCCTTAGGGCTGGGGGCTCCCCCTGTATATAGATTTGCCTTAGGGCTGGGGGCTCCCCCTGTATACAGATTTGCATTAGGGCTGGGGGCTCCCCCTGTATATAGATTTGCCTTAGGGCTGGGGGCTCCCCCTGTATATAGATTTGCCTTAGGGCTGGGGGCTCCCCCTGTATACAGATTTGCCTTAGGGCTGGGGGCTCCCCCTGTATATAGCTTTGCCTTAGGGCTGGGGGCTCACCCTGTATATAGATTTGCCTTAGGGCCTGGGGGCTCCCCCTGTATACAGATTTGTCTTAGGACCTGGGGGCTCCCCCTGTATATAGCTTTGCCTTAGGGCTGGGGGTTCCCACTGTATACAGATTTGCCTTAGGGCTGGGGGCTCCCCCTGTAAACAGGTTTGCCTTAGGGCTGGGCCCCCCCCCCTGTATATAGATTTGCCTTAGGGGTGGGTGCTCCCCCTGTATACAGCTTTGCCTTAGGGCTGGGTGCTCCCCCTGTATACAGATTTGCCGTAGGGCTGGGGGCTCCCCCTGTATACAGATTTCCCTTAGGTCTGGGTGCTCCCCCTGTATACAGATTTGCCTTAGGGCTGGGGGCTCCCCCTGTATACAGATTTGTCTTAGGGTGGGGGTCTCCCCCTGAATACAGATTTGCCTTAGGGCTGGGGGCTCCCCCTGTATACAGTTTTGCCTTAGGGCTGGGGGATCCCCCTGTATACAGATTTGCCTTAGGGCTGGGGGCTCCCCCTGTATATAGATTTACCTTAGGGCTGGGGGCTCCCCCTGTATATAGATTTGCCTTAGGGCTGGGGGCTCCCCCTGTATACAGATTTGCCTTAGGGCTGGGGGCTCCCCCTATATACAGATTTGCCTTAGGGTTGGGGGCTCCCCCTGTATACAGATTTGCCTTAGGGCAGGGGGCTCCCCCTGTGTACAGATTTGCCTTAGGGCTGGGGGCTCCGCCTGTATACAGATTTGCCTTAGGGCTGGGGGCTCCCCCTGTATACAGATTTGCCTTAGGGCTGGGGGCTCCCCCTGTATATAGATTTACCTTAGGGCAGGGGGCTCCCCCTGTATATAGATTTGCCTTAGGGCTGGGGGCTCCCCCTGTATACAGATTTGCCTTAGGGCTGGGGGCTCCCCCTGTATACAGATTTGCCTTAGGGTTGGGGGCTCCCCCTGTATACAGATTTGCCTTAGGGCAGGGGGCTCCCCCTGTGTACAGATTTGCCTTAGGGCTGGGGGCTCTGCCTGTATACAGATTTGCCTTAGGGCTGAGGGCTCCCCCTGTATACAGATTTGCCTTAGGGCTGGGGGCTCCCCCTGTATACAGATTTGCCTTAGGGCTGGGGGCTCCTCCTGTATACAGATTTGTCTTGGGGCTGGGTGCTCCCCTTGTATATAGATTTGCCTTAGAGCTGGGGGCTCCCCCTGTATACAGATTTGCCTTAGGGCTGGGGGCTCCCCCTGTATATAGATTTGCCTTAGGGCTGGGGGCTCCCCCTGTATATAGATTTGCCTTAGGGCTGGGGGCTCCCCATGCATATAGATTTGCCTTAGGGCTGGGGGCTCCCCCTGTATACAGATTTGACTTAGGGCTGGGGGCTCCCCCTGTATACAGATTTGCCTTAGGGCTGGGGGCTCCCCCTGTATACAGATTTGCATTAGGGCTGGGGGCTCCCCCTGTATACAGATTTGCCTTAGGGCTGGGGGCTCCCCCTTTGTACAGATTTGCCTTAGGGCTGGGGGCTCCGCCTGTATACAGATTTGCCTTAGGGCTGGGGGCTCCCCCTGTAATTAGATTTGCCTTAGGGCTGGGGGCTCCCCCTGTATATAAATTTGCCTTAGGGCTGGGGGCTCCCCCTGTATATAGATTTGCCTTAGGGCTGGGGGATCCCCCTGTATACAGATTTTCCTTAGGGCTGGGGGCTCCCCCTGTATACAGATTTGCCTTAGGGCTGGTGCTTCCCCCTGTATAAAGATTTGCCTTAGGGCTGGGGGCTCCCCCTGCATATAGATTTGCCTTAGGTCTGTGGGCTTCCCCTGTATATAGATTTGCCTTAGGGCTGGGGGCTCCCCCTGTATACAGATTTGCCTTAGGGCTGCGGGCTCCCCCTGTATACAGATTTGCCTCAGGGCTGGGGGCTTCCCCTGTATACAGATTTGCCTCAGGGCTGGGGGCTCCCCCTGTATACAGATTTGCCTTAGGGCTGGGGGCTCCCCCTGTATACAGATTTGCCTTTGGCTGGGATCTCCCCCTGTATACAGATTTGCCTTAGGGCTGGGGGCTCCCCCAGTATATAGATTTGCCTTAGGGCTGGGGGCTCCCCCTGTATACAGATTTGCCTTAGGGCTGGGGGCTCCCCCTGTATACAGATTTGCCTTAGGGCTGGGGGCTCCGCCTGTATACAGATTTGCCTTGGGGATGGGTGCTCCCCCGTGTATATAGATTTGCCTTAGAGCTGGGGGCTCCCCCTGTATACAGATTTGCCTTAGGGCTGGGGGCTCCCCCTGTATACAGATTTGCCTTAGGGCTGGGGGCTCCCCCTGCATACAGATTTGCCTTAGGGCTGGGGTCTCCCCCTGTATACAGATTTGCCTTAGGGCTGGGGACTCCCCCTGCACATAGATTTGCCTTAGGGCTGGGGGCTCCCCCTGTATATAGATTTGCCTTAGGGCTGGGGACTCCCCCTGTATATAGATTTGCCATAGGGCTGGGGGCTCCCCCTGTATATAGATTTGCCTTAGGGCTGGGGGCTCCCCCTGTATACAGATTTTCCTTAGGGCTGGGGGCTCCCCTTGTATACAGATTTGCCTTAGGGCTGGGGGTTTCCCCTGTATACAGATTTGCCTTAGGGCTGGGGGCTCCCCCTGCATATAGATTTGCCTTAGGTCTGTGGGCTCCCCCTGTATATTGATTTGCCTTAGGGCTGGGGGCTCCCCCTGTATACAGATTTGCCTTAGGGCTGGGGGCTCCCCCTGTATACAGATTTGCCTTAGGGCTGGGGGCTTCCCCTGTATACAGATTTGCCTCAGCGCTGGGGGCTCCCCCTGTATACAGATTTGCCTTAGGGCTGGGGGCTCCCCCTGTATACAGATTTGCCTTTGGGCTGGGATCTCCCCCTGTATACAGATTTGCCTTAGGGCTGGGGGCTCCCCCTGTATATAGATTTGCCTTAGGGCTGGGGGCTCCCCCTGTATACAGATTTGCATTAGGGCTGGGGGCTCCCCCTCCATATAGATTTGCCTTAGGGCTGGGGGCTCCCCCTGTATATAGATTTGCCTTAGGGCTGGGGGCTCCCCCTGTATACAGATTTGCCTTAGGGCTGGGGGCTCCCCCTGTATATAGCTTTGCCTTAGGGCTGGGGGCTCACCCTGTATATAGATTTGCCTTAGGGCTTGGGGGCTCCCCCTGTATATAGATTTGTCTTAGGACCTGGTGGCTCCCCCTGTATATAGCTTTGCCTTAGGGCTGGGGGCTCCCCCTGTATACAGATTTGCCTTAGGGCTGGGGGCTCCCCCTGTATACAGATTTGCCTTAGGGCTGGGGGCTCCCCCTGTATACAGATTTGCTTTAGGGTTGGGGGCTCCCCCTGTATACAGATTTGCCTTAGGGCTGGGGGCTCCCCCTTTGTACAGATTTGCCTTAGGGCTGGGGGCTCCGCCTGTATACAAATTTGCCTTAGGGCTGAGGGCTCCCCCTGTATACAGATTTGCCTTAGGGCTGGGGGCTCCCCCTGTATACAGATTTGCCTTAGGGCTGGGGGCTCCCCCTGTATACAGATTTGCCTTGGGGCTGGGGGCTCCCCCTGTATATAGATTTGCCTTAGGGCTGGGGGCTCCCCCTGTATACAGATTTGCCTTAGGGCTGGGGTCTCCCCCTGTATACAGATTTGCCTTAGGGCTGGGGACTCCCCCTGCATATAGATTTGCCTTAGGGCTGGGGGCTCCCCCTTTTTATAGATTTGCCTTAGGGCTGGGGACTCCCCCTGTAAATAGATTTGCCTTAGGGCTGGGGGCTACCCCTGTATATAGATTTGCCTTAGGGCTGGGGGCTCCCCCTGTATACAGATTTTCCTTAGGGCTGGGGGCTCCCCCTGTATACAGATTTGCCTTAGGGCTGGGGGTTCCCCCTGCATACAGATTTGCCTTAGGGCTGGGGGCTCCCCCTGCATATAGATTTGCCTTAGGTCTGAGGGCTCCCCCTGTATACAGATTTGCCTTAGGGCTGGGGGCTCCCCCTGTATACTGATTTGCCTCAGTGCTGGGGGCTCCCCCTGTATACAGATTTGCCTCAGGGCTGGGGGCTTCCCCTGTATACAGATTTGCCTCAGGGCTGGGGGCTCCCCCTGTATACAGATTTGCCTTAGGGCTCGGGGCTCCCCCTGTATACAGATTTGCCTTTGGGCTGGGATCTCCCCCTGTATACAGATTTGCCTTAGGGCTGGGGGCTCCCCCTGTATATAGATTTGCCTTAGGGCTGGGGGCTCCCCCTGTATACAGATTTGCATTAGGGCTGGGGGCTCCCCCTGTATATAGATTTGCCTTAGGGCTGGGGGCTCCCCCTGTATATAGATTTGCCTTAGGGCTGGGGGCTCCCCCTGTATACAGATTTGCCTTAGGGCTGGGGGATCCCCCTGTATATAGCTTTGCCTTAGGGCTGGGGGCTCACCCTGTATATAGATTTGCCTTAGGGCCTGGGGGCTCCCCCTGTATACAGATTTGACTTAGGACCTGGGGGCTCCCCCTGTATATAGCTTTGCCTTAGGGCTGGGGGTTCCCCCTGTATACAGATTTGCCTTAGGGCTGGGGGCTCCCCCTGTAAACAGATTTGCCTTAGGGCTGGGGGCTCCCCCTGTATATAGATTTGCCTTAGGGGTGGGTGCTCCCCCTGTATACAGCTTTGCCTTAGGGCTGGGTCCTCCCCCTGTATACAGATTTGCCGTAGGGCTGGGGGCTCCCCCTGTATACAGATTTGCCTTAGGTCTGGGTGCTCCCCCTGTATACAGATTTGCCTTAGGGCTGGGGGCTCCCCCTGTATACAGATTTGCCTTAGGGTGGGGGTCTCCCCCTGTATACATATTTGCCTTAGGGCTGGGGGCTCCCCCTGTATACAGTTTTGCCTTAGGGCTGGGGGCTCCCCCTGTATACAGATTTGCCTTAGGGCTGGGGGCTCCCCCTGTATATAGATTTGCCTTAGGGCTGGGGGCTCCCCCTGTATATAGATTTGCCTTAGGGCTGGGGGCTCCCCCTGTATACAGATTTGCCTTAGGGCTGGGGGCTCCCCCTGTATACAGATTTGCCTTAGGGCTGGGGGCTCCCCCTGTATACAGATTTGCCTTATGGCTGGGGGCTCCCCCTGTATACAGATTTGCCTTAGGGTTGGGGGCTCCCCCTGTATACAGATTTGCATTAGGGCTGGGGGCTCCCCCTTTATACAGATTTGCCTTGGGGCTGGGGGCTCCGCCTGTATACAGATTTGCCTTCGGGCTGGGTGCTCCCCCTGCATACAGATTTGCCTTAGAGCTGGGGGCTCCCCCTGTATACAGATTTGCCTTAGGGTTGGGGGCTCCCCCTGTATATAGATTTGCCTTAGGGCTGGGGGCTCCCCCTGTATATAGATTTGCCTTAGGGCTGGGGGCTCCCCCTGTATACAGATTTGCCTTAGGGCTGCGGGCTCCCCCTGCATATAGATTTGCCTTAGGGCTGGGGGCTCCCCCTGTATACAGATTTGCCTTAGGGCTGGGGGCTCCCCCTGTGTACAGATTTGCCTTAGGGCTGGGGGCTCCCCCTGTATACAGATTTGCCTTAGGGCTGGGGGCTCCCCCTGTATACAGATTTTCCTTAGGCTGGGGGCTCCCCCTTTGTACAGATTTGCCTTAGGGCTGGGGGCTCCGCCTGTATACAGATTTGCCTTAGGGCTGAGGGCTCCCCCTGTATACAGATTTGCCTTAGGGCTGGGGGCTCCCCCTGTATACAGATTTGCCTTAGGGCTGGGGGCTCCGCCTGTATACAGATTTGCCTTAGGGCTGAGGGCTCCCACTGTATACAGATTTGCCTTAGGGCTGGGGGCTCCCCCTGTATACAGATTTGCCTTAGGGCTGGGGGCTCCGCCTGTATACAGATTTGCCTTGGGTCTGGGGGCTCCCCCTGTATATAGATTTGACTTAGGGCTGGGGGCTCCCCCTGTATACAGATTTGCCTTAGGGCTGTGTGCTCCCCCTGTATATAGATTTGCCTTAGGGCTGGGGTCTCCCCCTGTATACAGATTTGCCTTAGGGCTGGGGACTCCCCCTGCATATAGATTTGCCTTAGGGCTGGGGGCTCCCCCTGTATATAGATTTGCCTTACGGCTGGGGACTCCCCCTGTATATAGATTTGCCTTAGGGCTGGGGGCTCCCCCTGTATATAGATTTGCCTTAGGGCTGGGGGCTCCCCCTGTATACAGATTTTCCTTAGGGCTGGGGGCTCCCCCTGTATACAGATTTGCCTTAGGGCTGGGGGTTCCCCCTGTATACAAATTTTCCTTAGGGCTGGGGGCTCCCCCTGCATATAGATTTGCCTTAGGTCTGTGGGCTCCCCCTGTATATAGATTTGCCTTAGGGCTGGGGGCTCCCCCTGTATACAGATTTGCCTTAGGGCTGGGGGCTCCCCCTGTATACAGATTTGCCTTAGGGCTGGGGGCTTCCCCTGTATTCAGATTTGCCTCAGGGCTGGGGGCTCCTCCTGTATACAGATTTGCCTTAGGGCTGGGGGCTCCCCCTGTATACAGATTTGCCTTTGGGCTGGGATCTCCCCCTGTATACAGATTTGCCTTAGGGCTGGGGGCTCCCCCTGTATATAGATTTGCCTTAGGGCTGGGGGCTCCCCCTGTATACAGATTTGCCTTAGGGCTGGGGAAGTATTTCCTGATGTTTTTGTGGGGAATTGTCTCAGGAATACAATCATCTTTAGTGTTGGCAATGTGATGGCAGAAGATGGCGTTATGTAAAGGTAATACTTATAATAGGCAGGTGAACAAGCCGTTATTTTCATTGAGATTTCTTTTACATATTCAGTATTAGTCACTATTTTCCAATAAAATGAGTTATTATCAGTATCACACATCTTAGTAAAACCGCGGATTCTATTGCGCACACAATTGTACCACAAACACACTACTAATGATATTACTATTCTATTCGCAAATTTGAATTTTCTTATAAATGTTGTGGATCAGCATCTACCCTCCAGGATATGTGATCAGCATATATAGACATACAGTACTTACCAACTATTGTAACCGACATACAGTAACCGACATACAGTACTTACCGACTATTATAATCTGCTCCCCGGGAGATGCCCAGAGAGCAGACACTGCGCTGGGGCGGAGCTGGGTCCCTATGTCAATAGGCCCCACCCCCATCATAGCAAACTTCGGAGAATCGCGGGAGCGCGAGGAGGTGGTGGGGGCTAAAGACACAGTTTTGCCTCATTTAGCTCCGCCCTTAGCCCCGCCCTCACCATACTGAGCCGCGATTAATGGCATTTATGCCGCAATTCTCAGAAATGATCTCCCCACCTTGCCCACTTCAATAGGAGAGATCAGGATACTCTTCCGAGGTTGCGGAGGGCTCCCAATTCTTCCGGTACAGTAGGTAAGTATGCGTATATATGAGGAGTACTCTTCATGTAGAAAATGAGTTTGGTATATTATGTCTACATTCAGATTGTCGACATTGGGATTTTCAATGTAAACCTAACCCTAATCTAACCCTAACCCTAATCTAACCCTAACCCTAATCTAACCCTAATCTAACCCTAACCCTAATCTAACCCTAATCTAACCCTAACCATAATCTAACCCTAATCTAACCCTAATATAACCCTAACCCTAATCTAACTCTAACCCTAATCTAACCCTAACCCTAATCTAACCCTAATCTAATCCTAACCCTAATCTAACTTTAAACTAACCCTAATCTAACCCTAACCCTAATCTAACCCTAATCTAATCCTAACCCTAATCTAACCCTAACCCTAATCTAACCCTAATCTAATCCTAACCCTAATCTAACCCTAATCTAACCCTAACCCTAATCTAACCCTAACCCTAAAATCACCTGTCGACAATGTTGGCATTATGTCAGTGACCTCATTGTGAATGGCGAGATGACGGCTGCGTCCCATAGAAACGAATAAACATATTTAGCAATTTAAATAACGTGACTAATAGAAATGTAACAAACATAAGAACGTGTAATGCGTGAGCGGACGGCGAATGGGCCAATCACCGTGCAGGGAACTGCGGCCCTGGGATGGGAAGAGCAACATGAAATGAATATGCTGGTAATGGTGACGCTTATTTCCCCAGACAATCGTTTATAAATCATCATTTCTCTATGCTGTAGCATTTGGTAACATGTGGCCGGTCAGCGCGGGCTCACGTTCGTCTGGACATAATGTCAGCGTCTCTTATGCGCCTCACATGTGTATAAAGCGCCTCGTTAAGGTTTATCGCCAGCCATGTCAGCCTCACCTCCGCAGTTATTACAAGCTGCGCCTGGCCCCTCGGGTCTTCTGGGACCTGCCTGGGAAACAGGTCTGGCTTTTGTCAGCGAGGCTGAGGCATGTTTCTTGTTTGCCTCCTTCCCTTTCATGTCTTTGCTTTGGGTCTCCGCTATCAGTGTTTTACTACTGTGTTTGCTGCTTCGCTGATATCACAGATTCCGGGTTAGTTTTATTTCTTTTATGTCTCTGTGCTTTTCCTCTCCTACACCGAGTTACATGTGCGCGGCAGACATGGGGAAACAGCGCCCCAGAGACAGCCTGTAAACCTCCTTATATTTTATCTATTTGTACAGAAAATTGTAATCGTGGACAATAGAACACAAAGTACAGAGCGGTGTAATGAGGTGACGGACTCTTAAAGACGCAGGTACCGTACTAAGGAGCTGGGAATAGTTGTACAGTAGAGATGACTTATCATAGAGATACAGTATCCTCAGGAGCTGTGACCAGGTCTATCGGAGACAGATCACTAATAATAGAGGCAATCTCAGGACGTACCTGTATACTTATCAAGTACAGGGGCCTATTCATTAAACATTAAAATTCTCTGGAGATAATTAGCTTTAGAACTCTCATGGAGTTCTAGCTAATTATAGGTGGAATTCATCATTCCACCTCTCCATAAGTATCTATTCCGGTACCTGTCATTTTTGCGATGACAGCTTTTCGGGAAATAGATACTTTTCCTGCCTACACTACCTTATCGCATCTGGAAACAGTGCTGCGCATGCGCTGTTATCTCTGTAAAACCAGCGCATGCGCAGCACTGCCTACAGATGCGGTAAGTTTCGTACCCCCCCTGACCCCCCCCTCCCCCCTCCGCTCACCTTCCCCCCCCCCCGACTTACCTGTCCGCGCAGCAGCCTCCGGCTCCGTCCTGCTGGTCTGTCATGTGGTTTCCCAGCAGACCACATGACAGATTAGAAAAAAATTATATATTTTTTTTTCTTTTTCTAAACTTTCTTGTGCTCTGCTGGGGAGCACACATGTCAGACCAGCAGGACGGAGCCTGAGGACGGAGCAGAGCGCCGGAGGGACTCGTCGGGGGACCTGCACACTCAGATACAGGTAAGTTTCACCTGCTATTCGCCACCTCACAGTGGCGAATAGTAACTGCATCAAATTCCGAAAATTGATAATTTTCGGAATTTGATGAATACCACAATTAACGAAATTAACGCAGGGGAACTTAGCAAGGAGATATCTGTGATATCTCCTGTGCTAAGTGGCTACATGAATACCAAAATAACTTTATTTAAGGAAAATGTCCTTAAAAACTTTATTTTAGTGTTGATGAATAGGCCCCACAGTAGCTTATCGGGGAGATTGTGAAAGCCACGTCCAGTTATATAACAGATATTGGAGGTACAAATGTAACAAGCTTTGACCCAAGTATTTAGGGTTTGCAATCTATGTGCAATTGTTGCAGCAAAAGGAAAATCTGCGTTGTTAACAGAAAGAACCTGTATGGCCAATAAGTCTGCTCTTCAGTCAGGGGCGTATTAACAGAGGAGGGGGCCTGTGTTCACTCATCGTTCCTAGGCCCCCTCCTCTCTCTCCGCCATGGCACACTGACAGGTTCAGTAGAGTTCCGGGCACTAGGAGTCTACTGCACATGTGCAGAATAGCGCGGCAGCCATTTTCCCGTCGATTTTCCTACTGCGCATGCGCAGAAAGACGGGAATATGGACATGGCGGCCATTTTCCATGTGTTTTGTCTCGCGCCTCTCCAGCCGATGTGGGACTTCGGAGAGAAAACTATTAGAAAGTATGGGTGCAGGGAGTGCGGCGTGGGCCCGTGTGCACCGCACACACCTTGCACCCATTATAGATACGCCCCTGTCTTCAGCCTATGAACACGCACGTCTCCATGAACCCAGCAGACGTTATTGGGCACACCGCCGCTCATGTAGCCATCAGCATGCTGGAGAGTGACGGCCATTTTCTTGTAGCACACATCCACTTTAAGCTCAGTACACATTAGATGATCTGTACACAGCTATGACATAAGTTGCGATGGACCCAGTGGGGTCACACCATCGCTGCCGACATCAGCAAATGTGTATGCATTTGCCAATGCTGGCAGTGATGGTGTGATGGTCAGGGGGGAGAGTAGCGGGTGCCACGCTAGTGTTATCCTCAGATCTTTCTGCATGTACAAAAGATCTGAGGATACAATGGACGACCTGCAGGAGTGCACATTGGCATCGTGATAGTGGGTACAATTTTTTTTTCCGATGTTTCGGAGTTGGCCAAATCGCTCAGATATCGTCTAGTGTGTACCCAACTTTATTCTCCAGTGTGTCCTCTCTTGTGGGCAGAGGTTGATGAAATCATCCAGGGCCATAACTAGGGTAGTGTGACCTGTGCCATCACACAGGGCACCACAAGGCAGGGGGTGCTGTTGGGGCCTGTCAATTTTCTGTTTATTATCACTGTCACTTGTAGCTTCCTCTTCTTTTATCCCCAGCATGTCCAGGCCTCCCCTATCTCTTCCCTGGCCCTTCCCCATGAGACCATGGCCCTCTCTCAGGTGCACTATATTATGTCCCTATTTATCCCCAGCATCTCCTGGCCTCCCCTATCTATTCCCTGGCTCTTCCCCATGAGGCCATGGCCCTTTCTCAGGTGCACTAAATTATGTCCCTATTTAACCTCAGCATCTCCTGGTCTCCCCTATCTCTTCCCCATGAGGCCATGGCCCTCTCTCAGGTGCACTATATTATGTCCCTATTTATACCCAGCATCTCCTGGCCTCCCCTATCTCTTCCCCATGAGGCAATGGCCCTCTCTCAGGTGCACTATATTATGTCCCTATTTAACCTCAGCATCTCCTGGTCTCCCCTATCTCTTCCCTGGCCCTTCCCCATGAGACCATGGCCCTCTCTCAGGTGCACTATATTATGTCCCTATTTATCCCCAGCATCTCCTGGCCTCCCCTATCTCTTCCCTGGCCCTTCCCCATGAGGCCATGGCCCTCTCAGGTGCACTATATTATGTCCCTATTTATCCCCAGCATCTCCTGGCCTCCCCTATCTCTTCCCCATGAGGCAATGGCCCTCTCTCAGGTGCACTATATTATGTCCCTATTTAACCTCAGCATCTCCTGGTCTCCCCTATCTCTTCCCTGGTCCTTCCCCATGAGGCCATGGCCCTCTCTCAGGTGCACTATATTATGTCCCTATTAATCCCCAGCATCTCCTGGCCTCCCCTATCTCTTCCCTGGCCCCTCCCCATGAGGCCATGGTCCTCTCTCAGGTGCACTATATTATGTCCCTATTTATCCCCAGCATCTCCTGGCCTCCCCTATCTCTTTCCTGGCCCTTCCCCATGAGGCTATGGCCCTTTTTCAGGTGCACTATATTATGTCCCTATTTATCCCCAGCATCTCCTGGCCTCTCATATCTCTTCCCTGGCCCTTCCCCATGAGGCCATAACCCTCTCTCAGGTGCACTATATTATGTCCCTATTTATCCCCAGCATCTCCTGGCCTCCCCTATCTCTTCCCTGGCCCTTCGCTATGAGGCCATGGCCCTCTCTCAGGTGCACTATATTATGTTCCTATTTATCCCCAGCATCTCCTGGCCTCCCCTATCTCTACCCTGGCCCTTCCCCATGAGGCCATGGCCCTCTCTCAGGTGCACTATATTATGTCCCTATTTATCCCCAGCATCTCCTGGCCTCCCCTATCTCTTCCCTGGCTCTTCCCCATGAGGCCATGGCCCTCTCTCAGGTGCACTATATTATGTCCCTATTTATCCCCAGCATCTCTTGGCCTCCCCTATCTCTTCCCTGGCCCTTCCCCATGAGGCCATGGTCCTCTCTCAGGTGCACTATCGTATGTCCCTATTTATCCCCAGCTTCTCCTGCCCTCCCATATCTCTTCCCTGGCCCTTCCCCATGAGGCTATGGCCCATTTTCAGGTGCACTATCTTATGTCCCTGTTTGAAAAATAGGGGTTGGGGTTGCCAAAGCTCTTTTTTGGCACAGGTCACCAAAAAGTCTAGTTACATCTCTGCAATCATTACTGTGTTGCGCCCACCCAGCAAAGCAGGAAGAATCCTTACAGAATCCTATTATGCCCCTGATAGCCATGTACCTGCTGGATGGCACCTGCTGGCCCAAGGCGATTTGCGGAACGCATCGAGTGTGCTTTGTACGTTACCTATACAATAGGCAATGATGGAAACTACAAAATAAACAAGCATATGTCATTTATTTGCTGCTATAAAATAAAATCCTGTTTCCAGCGTCAGTAGTAGAAGATTTGTGATGCTTGGAAATTCTGAGTGTGTCTAGTATTCTAGAAATTGCTGATGCTTTTTAGAGCAGCACAATAACCCTCTGTGCCCAATAGATGGCGCTGTGTGCCTGGGTTACAGGAGGCCAGTCAGCTGTGAAATGCGCGTTGGGGAAGAGAGATGTAGAACAGGATGTCTCGGGGCGTGAAATGAGGCGTGATTTGTGCTCAGTTTAATTTTCTTGCAGTTTGTGTTACGTTCATGCTATTTATTTCTTCCTTTCGGAGCTCAGTTCTCTCATAATAAATTTACTGCATGCGGTTTGACTTTCGGGGGACATTTGATTTCTAAATATGAATTTGGGACATTTCTCACTGCATGAAAGAAATTATCTCATGTTCGGTATTTCAAGAATTTAGTTTTAGTCAACTGAGAGGGGAAAAAAAAATCAGTTGAAATAAAGGGCCTGATTCAGACCCACTCGCAAGCGGCTGTCCGCTCGCAAGTGGGTCGATGTTGTGCACTGCGCATGCGCACGACGGCGGGAGCTTCGTCGTGCGCATGCGCCAGACGCGACGAGCGAAGGGCTTTCCTTCGCTCATTGTGTCTGATCAAAGGGGGCGTGCTGTCGATGTTGATTGACAGCACGCCCCCTTTGGTGGGCGTGCCGGGGGCATGCCTCCCTGGCGGGGGCGTCAGAAGCCGGCCCTGGCGGGGGCGTCAGAAGCCGGCCCACTGACATCACTAGTGATGTCAGTGGGAGTGAATTTGGCTCTGATAGAGCCAAAATCACTCCGGGCCTTGCGGTTGAAAAACTCAACCGCAGGCTCCGGCTCGCAGTGGCGATGGTCGCGATGGTCAAGACCATCGCGGCCATCAAACTGCACGCTCGTATAGGCTGTGGGTGGTGACCCACAGCTATACGAGTGTCCAGGAGGACGCTCCATAATTATGGAGGGCGGCCCTCATTCAGAACGTGCGCTCTGCTCAGAGCGTCCGGCTCTGAATGAGGGCCAAAGTTTCTTGTTACAACCACCAACCAGCCCCAACTCCCTACACTCAAAGGTCTTTAGAATGTTCTCATGAGCAGGGCCCTCCTCCCTCATGTGTTCCTCCTTCCCTTACTTACACTATCACTTACTCCTAGCTCCCCACAATGCCACTTGGTTGCTGACGTCCTGCTGCTTACTTAGGATTTATGATTGATAATACAGCAAAGTGTATAAACCACGTCCTTATCCTGCATTGTTAATACTGTTATTTACTGTTTTCTTGTGTGATTATTTGTCTATGTACTTAGTAAGGCGCTGCGGAACCCTTGTGGCGCCATATAAATAAAGAATAATAATAATAATAAGTCCATTGCTTTATTGTAAATAACTCTGATAACACACCTTAAGCTAACTTATGAACTAAAATAAACACCCAGACACAACTGCATTGGATTAAAGCCCTGATTTAGAGCCAGATGCTCTGAAAGAGCGCTCGCTCTGAATCAGGGCGTTATTTGTTTTGGAGCGGCCTCCGGGCCTCTCGCATAGCTGAGGATGACCACCCACAGCTATTGCGAGCGGCCAGGATGATGTTCGCGATGGTCAAGACCATCGCGACCATCGGGCTTGCGACGAGACCCTTGTGGTAGGGTCTCATGGCCGCAAGCCCCAGAGAGCTTCTGGCTCTAATAGAGCCGGAAGCTCTCCCACTGACATCACTGGTGATGTCAGTGGGGCTGCCCACAAATGTCAGGCGTTCGCATGGGAACGCCTCCGTTTGTGAAGCCACCCCCCCGGCCACGCCTCCAAAACGGTGTGAGCTGTCGATCAAAATCGACAGCCGCCCCCTTTTGGTGTGAGACCCAGAGCGACGGAGCGCCCATCGCTAGCCGGGTCTCGCGTATGCGCACGACGGAGCCGGCTCCGGCGTGTGCATGCGCAGTGGTCTAACATCGACCCGCTCGCTAGCGCGTAGCACTTGCGAGCTGGTCTGAATCAGGGTCTAAGGTCACAGCTTTATTCATTGGATGACCGGATGATGTTTGTGTTCTGCGTAAGCATTGCAGTGCACGTGCGCAAGCCGGCCACTGCGATCGAGTGTGTGAACACGCAGCAGCACTAAGAAAGAAATGATTGACAGGAAGTGCCGTTTGGGGATTGAGAGGGGGGGAGGTCAAAAGAACGCCATCCCAGGAGCGTGCATAATTAAGCCCCAGCGATGGTATATACGCAGAGCTCTATATGGTGACAGGAGGTTTCGCAGGTTGCGAGTCATGTCCAGCTGAACCACAACTCTGCATATGGGTCCAAAGTTAGTCCATGTTACTGATGTTTTTGCTGACTTGCGGATGTATGGAATGGGAAGTGGGCGGCTTTATGAGCTGGGGGCGTCTTGGAATAGTGCTGCGATCACATTCATTTGCATATTTTGGCTACGTGCGGGTGCGTGCGATTGCAGACTTGTGATCTGTGCTGAATCAGATACGTCACTTATGGGTGTTACGGATGAGAGCACTGGGATCTGCGCGCACATATGAGTATTTCCATCGCTCTCCTCTGTGTAGGCCCGGTCAGTACAGACCCTGTGTTGGAGGGTAAAGAAAGGAGAACATGATGGTAAATGATAGGGACACAATGAGACAGGAGAGTCCCTGTATACGGCTCAGCTGCCGGGTGCCGTCTGGGGCACATCAGGTTTCTGAATGCTGTGTGCCCTGCATGTGCCCTTCCCATCAGCTGCCCCTAATACAGCCCTATAGGCTCTGTGTGTCACTGCGGTGTCTGTAGCTGGGCATACTGTAATATCCTGACTGCAGGGTAGGCGAGTATGGTACAGTATAAATAATGCACATCCCACGTACCTCCCCTGGCATTAGACGGCTGACGGTGACCTTCCTCCGTGCAGAGATCTGATATAAATCCGAGAATTTGTGGGGAAAGTTTTTCCTAATCACATCAGGCACCTTGTCAGTGACCTTATAGGATAACACTGCGCAGGGCCAGCCCAGCCTTCAGGTAGGTGATATCAGAGGACAATTGCTTACACTGAGCTTCATTCAAAATGTACATATACTGTAAAGCATCTGAGGTCGCAATGCTGCAGGCAAATAATAACATTACTGGCTAAGGACCGTATTCAATTAGCCGCAAAAAGTTTGGTTCTTTTCGCACTCCGGACTTTCCGCCTACATTGCGTGTTTTTGGAGAAAACACTTTCCATGCGCATGGCCGCTTTTGGGCCGATTCAATTCGAGCAAAAAGTGCTGTCAGGTTTGGGGATATCAGCCTGACACCCCCCAAAAGATGGACTAACATGGGGGATCACTATGGATACCCCTGAATAGCCCTGCTGAAGGTATTTGGTGTGCTGAAATTCTCTCAATAGCTGCTATGTGGCATCTTTGTACAAGTGGTGAAGAATAGAATTTAGCAGTTTTTTTGGGACAAAGTAAGTAGTCCCAGCAAATTTGGGTACATGAAAATGGGGGCAAGCATGGTTAAAAGTCACTAAAGTAAGGTTTTAAAAAACGTACAAAAAGCACCTTCAGCAAGTACCTGCAATAAAAAAAAAAACCTGGGCCATACTTAGGGGACCTCCTGGAGTCTATTTCGCTAGTTTTTAAGTTTGTCCCACAGCTTTGGACTTTTTCACCTCCAAAACGAAAGTACTTTTTTGGGGTGATCTAAAGAATTTTTCAAACTTTTTTTGATGCAGTTTACCTTTGGGGGACTGTCCCAAGACGGCAGGGGTGTTCCCGCAACTTTGCACCCCAAAACCCCTATTCTGACCTTTTTTTCACTTGCATTCAGAGGCAAATTCTTTCCGCTAGTTATAAGATGCAGACTTTACACACCAGCAAAAAGTCTTTGGAATTGAATACAGGAAAACAGGCGAAAGCAGTATAGGCATGAGAATATATGAGTCCTGGGTTTTTTGCTGATTGGCTGGCTTGACAGCCTTGTTACTAGGTAGATTAGCTGAGTTTTTGGTCAGGGGGTTGGTTATCTGACCAATAGAATGAATTTTGGGTGTGTTTGAGGATTATGTATAAAAGAGGTGGATTTGCATGTGACCAGCCTCTTTGTCATTTATGGATCCCACCCTCCCAACCAAAACTTTTGTTGCTTTGGTTTGTTATGCTAACTTTGTATTCCTTATTTAGGGAAGGCGCAGCATGGCAGGAGAACGCTGCATCTCAGTGGCTTTATTGTGGTGCAAGAGAGGGTTCTGAGAGCGCTGGCCCTCGATGTATATGGTGAGTTTGTCCTTCTCTGTGCGAGAGGACCCAGGCTCTTTTAAATGGAAGTGTTTGGACTAGACCTAGGAGGAAGATGAGTCCTTCACAGCATAAGTGCTTCTTTAGGGGGGATGTTTCAGTCATCTCCCGAGTATGTCTCCATCTAGAAGGCTAGAACTGAGTATGCAGCATCTCCTGGCCACCTCGGTTAGGTGAATTGATTAATTGGTAAATAAAAGCTGTGACCTTGTAGCCAAGCTGTTATGATGTCCGTCTCTTCATTTATTAGTTAAATTAAGTGTTAAGTTAAGTAAGGATGTTTTAAGGGATTATTCTGCAATAAACCAATGGAGGTCTTATAATCCACAATGTTACAAACAGCTCTTCCATATTTGTTTAAAGACCCCTATGTAACCCGAGACGCATATATAATTGTTATGCAGGGACCTCCAAGTGACCAGTCACATCCCTCATTTTAGGAGAAGGAATAAGTTTCTAGATACATAGACAGTACTAGAGATGAGCAGCTCAGTTTTGCTGAAAACCTAACACACCCGAACTTTGGGGTTCCGAGAAGAAATGAGCCCTGACTCACGTATTCTCGCCAAGTTTGGAACTCAGATCTAAGAACTAGATCTTGGGTATTTTTTATTACATTTATGTCATACTTACCTATTCTCCCGACTGTCAGGAGCCTCACAAAAAGAGTAGGCAAGTCCCCTGGATTGTCTGCTGGCCCCCCTCCCACGCCCGCACGTCAAAGTGGGCGGTTCGGGGGGGGTCGATGACGTGATTTGCACTGATTCGCGTCATCCTAGCCTCGCCCCCTGCTTTGTAATGCCGGTGTTATCGGCATTATAAAGAGGGAGGCAGGGCCACAATGACGTGTTCGCACTGGCACCCCCTCGCTCTGCCCACTTAAGCCACCCCCACCCTCCCTGCTGCACCAACATGGCAGCCCTCTCTCGGAGAGACAACTTCCTTCCATCTTAGCCATGGGGCCAATGCTTTTCTTTTCTCATATATACAATGACATGGGTATAGAGGGCCTGATTCACAACTGTACGCAACTGTGATTATGCACGCAATCTGCTGACTGTTTTGCATTTCACATGCATACGCATCACAGTGCACGAACCAACCGCTGCGATGGAGACTGTGATCACAGACCCATTGCAGAGTGATTTACTGGAAGTGCCATTTGTGGGAGGTGATAGGGGGTGGTCGGCGAAAAGCAGACGTGCCAGTGCGGGGTTGTGCATCATACTTACCGCAGGAAGCTGGTTTGGGGGGGCAGGGCTAAACTGATGTTGTGATTAGGCCACGCCCCTTTCATGGGAAAGTCCGTGATTCAGGGACCCACGAGGAGGGGGCGGTGCTAAACAATGCATATCGCGCTGTTTAGCCCTGCCCCCTTCTCGCGGATCTACAAATTCTCTCTTAAGTCTCCCCATCCTGTCCGCTTCACTAGGAAGTGGGCAGGATACGGGAGATCTGTGTACACTTCCGGGGGTGCAGGGGGTTACCCAAAAAATTGGACTCCTCCTGCGACTTCCGGGAGTGTAGGCAAGTATGGCGTGCATAAATTATCCAATGTGATGCCATGCACAGTCTGAGGTCTCATAGCATGCGTGGAAGTTAACTATTTCTGAGTAGGGTCTGACCTTACAAGTGGTACAAGTGTGCATGTGGCTGCGATGGTACTCGATTGTGCTGATGGTTTCACAGTATTGCTAATCAGTACTTTGTGTGCTGCGTAAAGTAGTCATCCTTGTGCAGTGCTGTGACATAATGGCGATCGCAATGAATTAGCATACTATCGCAGTTGAACTTTGGGCCTGATTCAGAGCCAGACGCTATTTGCGGTCGTTCGTTCAGAAAATCAGGGTGGCTATTCAAATGAACCGTTCGCTCTTTGCGGTCTGTTCACGCCTCTATGTCTGAACGAGCGAACAAAACTTGCGGTCGTTTTTTGGATAACTACGCCCCCTGGCCGCTCGCATCCTACGTCATGTCCGCTATTTATTAGATTAATCGAGTACATCCACCAGCGTGGGTATATATTTAACAATGTGTACTCAGCTGAGCTATTGCGAGATGGGACCCGGCGGGAGCAACAGTGGGGGCCAAGCTGCATTTGGCAGCATGGCCATCGCCTGAGCCGGCGCTAGGCTGCGCTGCGCCCAGCACTGTCCTGTGTTGCCGCCCCTTCCCTCCCCCGCTCCCTCCCCCTGAGCTTACATATGTGCTATAGTGCTGGGAGGGGGGGTGGGTGTTTCATGCGCCCTCCTGAAACAGTAGCGCTCTGGGCGATGGACCGGCTTGCCCGTGCCTGGAGCCGCTACTGGCCCTCGCTGATGATGTCGCCCACCGGACCTGCATGCATGTGGGGAGCGTGCATCATCAGTGACATTGAGGGTACACACTAGGCAATGTGACCTATATATAGTCCCTGGAACAGATAAAGGGTAAATGCGCCCATGGCGTGACATTTTTCCAGGAAGGAGGTCGATGCCACAGTCCCAGGAGCGATGGGGAGGCAATTGGTTCACTGCTTATTCATTGAAAACATCAGTAAAAATCTTGATAGGGTATAGCTAGTCAGGAATCAGAAAGAACATTTGAGTGATTGGAAGGAGGTGGTTTGATGGTAACTTGACGAGTATGCACTGGAAGTACACAGGACAAACATCGATGGGAACAGCCAGGACCCCAAGACAGGATTGCATGGTAGCCCAGTTCAGCGTTGGGTTGTGTTTTTCAAGCCAGGGCAGACCTAGGACTATTTTGTAGGAACTTTTTGGAAGGATTAGAAATTCCAATTTCTCAAGGTGAAGGTATCCTATTTTGAGAGAGACTGGAGGAGTAATTGAGGAGATAGCATCTCTGAAAATGACATTGTTATCTACTCCAGACATGTAGATCTTATTTGGTAAAGGAGGGACTGGAATACCGAAAGTTACAGCCAGAGACTCGAAAATAAAATTCCCAGCAGCACCTGAATTAGGCTTTTACCTCTTTTGTCCTCAACTTATGGGAAATGGTCACTGATAGAAGACTATCCATCAAATGGGATGGCTTGACTAACACCCCTAACTTAACGCCATCAGAAACAGTTAGGGTCTCGCTTTTCCCGCAAGAAGAGGACAAGTTTTAAGGATATGGTCCTGGGCTGCACAGAGCATGTTCTGAAATCGATGGGTACACTCAACAACAGTTAACTGAGATCTGTTGATCTGCATGGGCTCTTTTTTACTTGCAGTGGATGTACAAACCAGTCCCTGGAATGATCCTCTTGCCTTCTACTTGCCAACCATTCTAGATGGTGTAAAGCAATCTCTATTCACAAGGAGATTACTTCAGCGAAAGAATCAGGAAGGTTCCGTAAAGCTAATTAATCTTTAATTTTTTTTTGAAAGACCATGAAGGAAGGTGGCCTTGAGGGCCTCTTCATTCCATTTTAATTCATTAAATTGTTTGGAATTGGATCATGTACTGACCTACTGTACGGGTCCCTTGTCGGACTCAAAGGAGATCGGAGGAGGCCGAGGCAGTGCGACCCGGCTCGTCAAAGATTCTTTTGAAAGCAGAAATGAAATTTTTGTAATTGGACACCAGAGAATCTGCCTGTTCCCATAATGGAGAGAACCAATCCAAAGCAGTTCCGGAAAAAAGGAGATAATATAGGCCACTTTAGACCTTGATGTAGGGAAGTTCTGTGGCAAACATCCGAACTGATTAACCTCTACAGCACTTGGGGCAACCATTGAAATGTTCTCGAGATGCCAACTGAAGATGAGATTTTGGGCTTCCAGAAACTGGAAGATAAACTGGAGGATTGGAGGAGCTATCACTGATGGAGGAGAAAGCAGCATGGCTAAAGTATCCTATATAGACAGTAACTGCCCTGAAAGTGACCAGTGACCCTTCCAAGTGGGATATGGGTTTCAGCTGCTCCCGACAAGCAGGTGGCGGTCCTATGGTCAGGTATCCGATGCGGGTGGGAGTGGAGAAAGGTATACTGCTATGGCCCACTGGGAGTACAGTATCTATACCCACAGGTACAGAGTATGCACAAAGTTTCCTGAAGTGGTACAATGGGAGACCAGAGAAAAGATCTACAGAAGAGTAGGACACTCAACTGGCACGGGAGGAGGGTGGTGATTGAGCTGACTGGGAGAGCTCTGGCTGCACGTACAGCAAATGCTGGAGCATCGTTTGTACAGGAGGTGGACTCAGAGATATGACTAGAATGGAGATGTACTGATTACATGGTGTGCGAATCCAGGTGGACCGAAGAGTGGTTCAGAAAGTGTACTCCATAGTGTGTATTGAGTAAACAACGTGCGAATCAAGACGCACCGGAGAGTGTTTCAGTGGTTGTACTCGGTAGTGTGTATTGAGTACACATCGTGCGACTCCAGATGCAGCGGAGAGTGGTTCAGTAGTAGTACTCAATGATGTGTACTGAGTAGACGGCATGTGCATCATGATGCACCTGAACGTGGTACTGAGATGGTAATAGAAATCACTTGAGAGGAAGGAAAAGGAACCTGGAACAGAATGACAACAAGCATACACTGGGAGTGACGATGCTGCACAGGCAACTTCCTGTTGTCCAGAGCTTACTTATATACCCTAAGGTAGCAGTTCATAGGAATTCAGTGTCAGCTGACCAAGACCACGCTACCATTGGTTGAAGGAACAGTCAGGTGATGCAGACTATCATGGCTGCGCCCATGACAGCAACCTCAGTAACCAAGTCACAGCCGCACATGGAAGTCCAAGGACACCTAAGGCAAAATCCTTAGCACGTCACCTGCCGCCTGAAGTTTGACCGCACAAGAAGTCAGGGGAAGCCGGTGCTGGGGTGAGTAACGGCCAATCCTAGGCCAAACCCTGACAGTAATATAGTGGGAGGGGCAGGATCCCCAGCATCAGAAGAAGCAGTTACTGGCCTCGGCACTCCCACAAAATGAAAACGATTCACCTCCGTTTTGGGAAACAATTTGCTTTGCTGACTCGTTCCCGCCCCAAACATTCATCAGCTTAGGGGGTACTGTGTCCAATGATGTAGAACCCGTTCTACACATGCACAGAATGGATCCAGCCCAAGCGCAGTACAGAAAATATCGGAGATATTGTCGTATACCATCGGTTTACGACAATATCTGAATTGGCTCCGGATGTGATGATTCAATAACTTGCCAATTATCATCTTAACGGAAGTAGCTTATTCATATACAGTATGCCATACTCTCCCAAAAATCGCGGGAGGCTCACAATTTTTCAGGTAAGCCTCCACAACCTCGGAAGAGTAGGAACATCTCCCACATCCCGCCCACTTCTTAATGAAGTGGGCAGGATGGGGAGATTTCACCGGGAATTTTCGGGTCCGTGGGTAAAAATTGACACGAATGGCGCCATTTAGCCTCGCTCCCTACCTGTTGCATTTCCTTGTGTTGGGACGGGGCCTAATTACATATACACTCGGCCACACCCTCAAAGTAATCAACAGTATCTCCTCCCCGGGCTTCTCCCAGGGAGAAGATGTATAATGTTGGAAAGTATGAGCTTACTCATATTCAGTGTCCATCTCCCAGTGACGTTCTGTCCTGCACTTGGCCATCTGTGGTCGGAACATTCACTCATTCCCATGCAGGAAGATCCCTCATCGTGGCCATTTTTAGAAAGACCAAAAGTAATTATCATATTTGCTTTGGGTTCATGTTAATTGCCCCAATAGACAGCGAGACAATGTCTGTACGTTGTTTCCAACACAACGGTCCAATGTGGTGACAATGTGGGGCCTATTCTAGGCTGTTTGCCCTTCTGATCCACAGGAGGTTTCTGTCCTCCCTGAGCTCGCCTTAGGACACCTGCGTTACGGTTTGACAGGTGTAACGTCCCATACCGATGAATGGAAATTGTAGGACAAAGAGGACCTGATTCAGCAGTGTTTGAAAACGCAACAACGTACGCAGATTGAGCGTTTGTTAGCCAATGCGCATGCATGTAATCTGCACAGTGCATTCATTGTGATTGTGATCACACATGCACAGAGAAATCCATCGCAGAGTGAGTGACAGGCTGTGAGAGTTTGGGGGCGGTGATTGGGGAGTGGTCAGAAAAACACATGCGTGCCTGTCCGTTTGAATGCCATTGCATGTGTGTGCATAAATTAGCCACCGTGATTGCATGTGCAGCATGGGAGCCCCGTGTGTGTCTGTGGCAGGTCAGGCCTGGTGTGGATGCTGCGTGACTGGCCGATGTGCGTCGATGGTACCGATGTTTACACAGAAGAGCGACATTGGACGTATGTGAGAAGGTGGCAGGGGGCGTCCTTGTGGCGGATGAAGGCAGCAGAGGGTGTCCTTGTGGGGGATGAGCTGTGGCAGGGGGCATCTTTGTGGCGGATGAAGGCGGCAGGTGGTGTCTTTGTGGCGGATGAAGGCGGCAGGGGGCGTCTTTGTGGCAGATGAGCTGTGGCAGGGGGTGTCTTTGTGGCGGATGAAGGCGGCAGAGGGTGTCCTTGTGGGGGATGAGCTGTGGCAGGGGGCATCTTTGTGGCAGATGAAGGCGGCAGGGGGTGTCTTTGTGGCGGATGAAGGCGGCAGGGGATGTCTTTGTGGCAGATCAGCTGTGGCAGGAGGTGTCTTTGTGGCGGATGAAGGTGGCAGGGGGTATCTTTGTGACGGATGAAGGCGGCAGGGGGCGTCTTTGTGGCGGATGAGCTGTGGCAGGGGGCATCTTTGTGGTGGATGAAGGTGGCAGGGGGCATCTTTGTGGCGGATGAAGGTGGCAGGGGGCGGCTTTGTGGCAGATGAGCTGTGGCAGGGGGCATCTTTGTGGCGGATGAGGGTGGCAGGGGGCGTCTTTGTGGCGGATGAGCTGTGGCAGGGGGCATCTTTGTGGCGGATGAAGGTAGCAGGGGGCGTCTTTGTGGCGGATGAGCTGTGGCAGGCATTAGCATTTTGTCACTGCTGCGTTCCATACAATATCACAGAGTACGCAATAGCGATCCTTACTGAATCAGGCCCCCGGACTTGTCTGTCTCCCGTGTTCATCTGACACATAATTAGGATACAAAGTAAACTCTCAGGTACATCCTCTATGTATCTGGTGGGATATTTCTCCTCACATTCTGTACTACAGGCCGGGAAGTGTCAGTAAATAACACTGTGTATCTTATATCTTTATTTTACAATCTTGTGGACTGAAGGTTTTTGTATTAGAAATTTGTGGAGTTAAGAAAAAGAGTCTTAAATCAAATGTTCTCTGAGCTAATGTCAAACTCAATTCTCCTGGATAAATATTGTTTGATTAATGGCCCTTAGACGTGTAAAGCTGCTGTAACATTTCGCATGGGTATTGTTTTGTGGTGGAGCCGTGTCACAGAGCGAGTCTCCGGGATCCATTGCACCATTGCACAAAGCACAATTTCTTTATGGATCTGTTATCTCTCGCTGTGATTGGGCTAACCTTATACATACCTACTTTGGAAAAAGCATTTCAGGGAGAGTGTGAGAGCAGCACCTAGGAGCGTGGCGGTAAAGTGGGCGTGTACTGCTACATCTGAGAGGCGTGTCATACATGTGATAGGAGTGTACTGCTACATCTGAGGTGTGTCATACATGTGATAAGTGTGTACTGCTACATCTGAGATGCGTGTCATACATGTGATAGGAGTGTACTGCTACATCTGAGAGGCGTGTCATACATGTGATAAGTGTGTACTGCTACATCTGAGAGGCGTGTCATACATGTGATGGGTGTGTACTGCTACATCTGAGAGGCGTGTCATACATGTGATGGGTGTGTACTGCTACATCTGAGGCATGTCATACATGTGATAAGTGTGTACTGCTACATCTGAGAGGCGTGTCATACATGTGATGGGTGTGTACTGCTACATCTGAGAGGCGTGTCATACATGTGATAGGAGTGTACTGCTACATCTGAGAGGCGTGTCATACATGTCATGGGTGTGTACTGCTACATCTGAGAGGCGTGTCATACATGTGATAGGCGTGTACTGCTACATCTGAGAGGCGTGTCATACATGTGATAAGTGTGTACTGCTACATCTGAGAGGCGTGTCATACATGTGATGGGTGTGTACTGCTACATCTGAGAGGTGTGTCATACATGTGATAGGCGTGTACTGCTACATCTGAGAGGCGTGTCATACATGTGATAGGTGTGTACTGCTACATCTGAGAGGCGTGTCATACATGTGATAGGAGTGTACTGCTACATCTGAGAGGCGTGTCATACATGTGATAAGTGTGTACTGCTACATCTGAGAGGCGTGTCATACATGTGATGGGTGTGTACTGCTACATCTGAGAGGCGTGTCATACATGTGATGGGTGTGTACTGCTACATCTGAGGCATGTCATACATGTGATAAGTGTGTACTGCTACATCTGAGAGGCGTGTCATACATGTGATAGGAGTGTACTGCTACATCTGAGGGGCATGTCATACATGTGATAGGAGTGTACTGCTACATCTGAGAGGCGTGTCATACATGTGATAGGAGTGTACTGCTACATCTGAGAGGCGTGTCATACATGTGATAAGTGTGTACTGCTACATCTGAGAGGCGTGTCATACATGTGATAGGAGTGTACTGCTACATCTGAGAGGCGTGTCATACGTGTGAAAAGTGTGTACTGCTACATCTGAGAGGCGTGTCATACATGTGATGGGTGTGTACTGCTACATCTGAGAGGCGTGTCATACATGTGATAGGAGTGTACTGCTACATCTGAGTGGCATGTCATACATGTGATAGGAGTGTACTGCTACATCTGAGAGGCGTGTCATACATGTGATAGGAGTGTACTGCTACATCTGAGAGGCGTGTCATACATGTGATTATTGTGTACTGCTACATCTGAGAGGCGTGTCATACATGTGATAGGAGTGTACTGCTACATCTGAGAGGCGTGTCATACATGTGATAAGTGTGTACTGCTACATCTGAGAGGCGTGTCATACATGTGATGGGTGTGTACTGCTACATCTGAGGACTGTCATACATGTGATAGGCGTGTACTGCTACATCTGAGAGGCGTGTCATACATGTGATAGGTGTGTACTACTAAATCTGAGAGGCGTGTCATACATGTGATGGGTGTGTACTGCTACATCTGAGAGGTGTGTCATACATGTGATAGGCGTGTACTGCTACATCTGAGAGGCGTGTCATACATGTGATAGGTGTGTACTGCTACATCTGAGAGGCGTGTCATACATGTGATAGGCATGTACTGCTACATCTGAGAGGTGTGTCTTACATGTGATTTGCATGTACTGCTACATCCGAGAGGCATGTCTTTATACTGACTTACATCCAAATGTAAATGTAACCAAAAGCAGTTAGTAAGATCTATTTGATGATGAAAAAACACTGATACTTCTCAGAAAATACATGTAGCCATAGGGATCATTGTGCCTTATACCAATGCAGGGAAATTATACTAATTATTATTATTATTATTATTATTATTATTATTATTATTATTATCATTATTATTATTATTATTATTATTATCATTATTATGCTTTCTTTATAAGGCGCCACAAGGGTTCATAATGGGGATATGGTGCAATAAATGATTAGACTCTTCTGGGAGTCGGGGAGATTTCTGCTATGTCGGGGAGACAGGGAGATTACTGCTATGTCGGGGAGTCAGGGAGATGGCTGCTATGTCGGGGAGACAGGGAGATTGCTGCTATGTCAGGGAGTCAGGGAGATGGCTGCTATGTCAGGGAGACACGGAGATTACTGCTATATCAGGGAGATTAGTGCTATGTCAGGGTGTCAGGGAGTCAGGGAGATTGCTGCTATGTCAGGGAGATTGCTGCTATGTCAGGGAGTCAGGGAGATTGCTGCTATGTCGGGGAGTCAGGGAGATGGCTGCTATGTCGGGGAGTCAGGGAGATTGCTGCTATGTCAGGGAGTCACAGAGATTGCTGCTATGTCAGGGAGATTAGTGCTATGTCAGGGTGTCAGGGAGTCAGGGAGATTGCTGCTATGTCAGGGAGATTGCTGCTATGTCAGGGAGTCAGGGAGATTGCTGCTATGTCGGGGAGTCAGGGAGATGGCTGCTATGTCGGGGAGTCAGGGAGATGGCTGCTATGTCAGGGAGTCAGGGAGATTGCTGCTATGTCAGGGAGTCAGGGAGATGGCTGCTATGTCAGGGAGTCAGGGAGATGGCTGCTATGTCAGGGAGACACGGAGATTACTGCTATATCAGGGAGATTAGTGCTATGTCAGGGTGTCAGGGAGTCAGGGAGATTGCTGCTATGTCAGGGAGTCAGGGAGATTGCTGCTATGTCAGGGAGTCAGGGAGATTGCTGCTATGTCAGGGAGTCAGGGAGATTGCTGCTATGTCAGGGAGTCAGGGAGATTGCTGCTATGTCGGGGAGTCAGGGAGATGGTTGCTATGTCGGGGAGTCAGAGAGATGGCTGCTATGTCGGGGAGTCAGAGAGATGGCTGCTATGTCGGGGAGTCAGGGAGATGGCTGCTATGTCGGGGAGTCAGGGAGATGGCTGCTATGTCGGGGAGTCAGGGAGATGGCTGCTATGTCGGGGAGTCAGGGAGATGGCTGTTATGTCTGGGAGTCAGGGAGATTGCTGCTATGTCAGGGAGTCAGGGAGATTGCTGCTATGTCAGGGAGATTACTGCTATGTCAGGGAGTCAGGGAGATTACTGCTCTGTCAGGGAGTTAGGGAGATTGCTGCTATGTCAGGGAGTCAGGGAGATTACTGCTGTGTCAGGGAGATTACTGCTCTGTCTGGGAGTCAGGGAGATTACTGCTCTGTCTGGGAGTCGGGGAGATTACTGTTATGTCAGGGAGTCAGGGAGATTGCTGCTATGTCAGGGAGTCAGGGAGATTGCTGCTATGTCAGGGAGTCAGGGAGATTGCTGCTATGTCGGGGAGTCAGGGAGATGGTTGCTATGTCGGGGAGTCAGAGAGATGGCTGCTATGTCGGGGAGTCAGAGAGATGGCTGCTATGTCGGGGAGTCAGGGAGATGGCTGCTATGTCGGGGAGTCAGGGAGATGGCTGCTATGTCGGGGAGTCAGGGAGATGGCTGCTATGTCGGGCAGTCAGGGAGATGGCTGCTATGTCGGGGAGTCAGGGAGATGGCTGTTATGTCTGGGAGTCAGGGAGATTGCTGCTATGTCAGGGAGTCAGGGAGATTGCTGCTATGTCAGGGAGATTACTGCTCTGTCAGGGAGTCAGGGAGATTACTGCTCTGTCAGGGAGTTAGGGAGATTGCTGCTATGTCAGGGAGTCAGGGAGATTACTGCTGTGTCAGGGAGATTACTGCTCTGTCTGGGAGTCAGGGAGATTACTGCTCTGTCTGGGAGTCGGGGAGATTACTGTTATGTCAGGGAGTCAGGGAGATTGCTGCTATGTCAGGGAGTCAGGGAGATTGCTGCTATGTCAGGGAGTCAGGGAGATTGCTGCTATGTCGGGGAGTCAGGGAGATGGTTGCTATGTCGGGGAGTCAGAGAGATGGCTGCTATGTCGGGGAGTCAGAGAGATGGCTGCTATGTCGGGGAGTCAGGGAGATGGCTGCTATGTCGGGGAGTCAGGGAGATGGCTGCTATGTCGGGGAGTCAGGGAGATGGCTGCTATGTCGGGCAGTCAGGGAGATGGCTGCTATGTCGGGGAGTCAGGGAGATGGCTGCTATGTCGGGGAGTCAGGGAGATGGCTGTTATGTCTGGGAGTCAGGGAGATTGCTGCTATGTCAGGGAGTCAGGGAGATTGCTGCTATGTCAGGGAGATTACTGCTATGTCAGGGAGTCAGGGAGATTACTGCTCTGTCAGGGAGTTAGGGAGATTACTGCTGTGTCAGGGAGATTACTGCTCTGTCTGGGAGTCAGGGAGATTACTGCTCTGTCTGGGAGTCGGGGAGATTACTGTTATGTCATGGAGTCAGGGAGATTACTGCTATGTCAGGGAGTCAGGGAGCTTATTGCTATGTCAGGGAGTCAGGGAGATGGATGCTATGTCAGGGAGATGGCTGCTATGTCGGGGAGTCAGGGAGATTGCTGCTATATCAGGGAGTCTGCCTGACAATCAGGGAGAGTTGGCATGAATGGCTAACTGCTTGTAGAAGGACGGTGAACATGCAGCTCATCTCTAGTGTTACCATATTCTGAATGTATGGGGGGATTTAATCATGTTCTATGTCACAGATTTACTTGGTATCCAGTTACAGGTAATATTCTGTATTTTTATATTAAGGGGTACATTTACTAAGATCCGTGTCAGGTCGACACTGTAATATTGGGTGAGTTTAACCATTTTCACCAACTCGGAAAGTTACTACAGACAAATTCGGGAGAGATATCTCTATTGAGACAGAAAATCTGGGGTGAGAATACAATCACAAAGCAATACATCATCAGCCAAACTCGCATTCATAGCAAGAAATACAACTCGGGAATATACCAAGAATCGTGATTATAAACTAGGGGTGAGCGGGTTCGGATTTCTGAAATCCGAACCCCCCCGATCCGAGGCCAATCCGAATCAGGCTCGACTTTTCCCGCCTGACTCGGATCTGAAATCGAGGCAAAACGTCATCATCCCGCCTTCCGGGTCTCGCGGGTTTTGGATCCTATATAAGGTACCCGCGTCTGCGCCATTTTCTCACTTGGCTGTGGACAGTGAAGAGGGAGGGTGGGAGTTAGGGCTGTGTAGTGTAGTGTAGTGTAGAGTAGTGTTGTGCTGTGCTGCTGTTGTCCATAGGGGCTGTGTCCACTACTTCAAAGTCCATAGGGGCTGGCTGGACTGTGTTGTGCAGTCAGTTCTCCATAGGGACTGTGTCCACTCCAAAGTCCTGTGCAGTGTCCCAGTCCTAAAGGGGTGCTGTAGTGTTGTCCAGGGGGTGCTCTGTCCATCAGGGGTGCTCCCCCCAAGTGCTAAAAAAAAATTATTTTTTCTGTGTTTGTGAATTGTGTGCACTGTGGCTGCACGTGCATCAACAAAGGAGCAGCGCCAAGCGTGCGCCTGTGTCCCATAAGTAAAAGGCCGGCTGGCTTGTCCGTTAAAGGGTGCTGTAACCCCCAAAGGGCACTCCAAACAAAATAAAAAAAAAATGTCTGTGTTTGTGAATTGTGTGCACTGTGGCTGCATGTGCATCAACAAAGGAGCAGAGCCAAGCGTGCGCCAGTGTCCCATAAGTAAAGGGCCGGCTGGCTCATTTCTTAAAGGGTGGTGTAACCCACAAAGTGCACTAGTCTCCAACGAAAATAAAAAAATATTATCTCTGTTTGTGTGCACCTTAGCCGCATGTATATATCAATATAACATAAATGGAGGACCAAACTTTCTCCGATAAAAATAAAATAGGGAAAGATCAAGAACCACTTCCTCCTAGTGCTGAAGCTGCTGCCACTAGTCATGACATAGACGATAAAATGCCATCAACGTCGTCTGCCAAGGCCGATACCCAATGTCATAGTAGAGGGCACATACAATCCCAAATGACAAAGTTCAGGAAAATGACCTTGAAAAAAACATTTAAATCATCTTAAGAGAAACGTAAACTTGCCAATATGCCATTTATGACACGGAGTGGCAAGGAACAGTTAAGGTCTTTCCCTATGTTCATGACTAGTGGTTCAGCTTCACATGACGATGGAAGCCCTCCTTCCACTAAAAAAATCAAACGAGTTAAGCTGGCAAAAGCACAGCAAAGAACTGTGTGTTCTAAGAAGATATCACAAATCCCCAAGGAGAGTCCAAGTGTGGTGGCGGTTGCGATGCCTGACCTTCCCAGCACTGGACGGGAAGAGGTGGCTCTTTCCACCATTTGCACGCCCCCTGCAAGTGCTGAAAGGAGCACCCACAGTCCACTTGCTGATATGCAAATTGAAGATGTCACTGTTGAAGTACAACAGGATGAGGATACTGGTGTAGCTGGCACTGAGGAGGAAGTTGGCGAGGAGGATTCTGATGATGATGTGGTTTGTTTAAATCAGGCTCCGGGGGAGACAGTTGTTGTCCGTGGGATGAAAAAGCCCATCACGTTCATGCCTGGGCAGAAGACCAAACATTCCACCTCTTTGGTCTGGCAATATTTCTATCCAAATCCGGACAACAACTGTCTTGCCATATGTACCATATGTAAAGGTGAAATAAGTAGGGGTAGGGACGTTAACCACCTAGGAACATCCTCCCTTATACGGCACCTGCAGAGTGTTCATAAAAAGTTACTGTCAAGTTCAGAAACTGTGGCTAAGACCGTAAGCAGTCCAGGGACACCTAAATCCCGTTGTCCTGTTTTATCCAAGGAATCGGTGGATGAGGAGGATGAGGACGACATCTTGCCTCCGTAGAGCCAGTTTGTACAGGGACACATTAATTGCCAGCTTATTTTGTGGGGCCCAAACGAACCAATCATTTCAGCCACAGTTGTGTGGCAGACCCTGGCGCTGAAATGATTGGTTTGTTAAAGTGTGCATGTCCTGTTTATACAACATAAGGGTGGGTGGGAGGGACCAAGGACAATTCCATCTTGCACCTCTTTTTTTTCTTTGCATTATGTACAGTTTGGGGCCTAGTTTTTCAAACTGCCATCCTGTCTGCCACTGCAGTGTCACTCCTAGATGGGTCACGTGTTTCTGCTGCCCACTCGTGTCGCTTAGCATAGTCATCCAGCTACCTCGGTGCAACCTTTTGGCCATAAAAACAATATTGTGAGGTGTGAGGTGTTCAGAATAGACTGGAAATGAGTGAAAATGAAGGTTATTGAGGTTAATAATCGTATAGGAGCAGAAAAACCCACAAATTCTGTGATTTAAGCTGTTTTTATGCTTTTTTTAAATAAAATACAGATCCAAAACACAAAACCCAGAACCCAAAACACGGAAGGGTGGTTTTGGCAAAACCAATCCAGATCCAAAACACGAAGAAAGATCCAGATCCAAAACCAAAACACAAAAAGTGGCCGGTGCACACCCCTATTATAAACATGGGTGTAATTTGAGTAAACTCTGTCTTAAATAGAAGTTTTAAATAGGAAAATATAGTGTATATGTGAACCTGGGCACTCCTGAGTGTAAGCGGGCCTTGTGAAAACCGAATAATTAGTCAAAGAAATGGGTGTTGCCTACTCTGGGCGTTACTCGGATGCACCCATTTGGAAGCATATGAAGTGGGAGGGTTTCAGAATTTAAACATGAAACAAATACATTTATTCAATAAGATATGAAATAAGACACGAATAAAAAGTGGATCACAAACACTTTGGGACACGAATGAGTCCAAATTGTGCAATGCAGTATTCGTGGGTACCAATCCCGTGGGCTACATGATGAATGAGTTCAAATTATACAATGCAGTATTAAAAAGTCAAAGGGAATACAAAGCAGTTACCTGCATAGGGTTGGAATTCCCAAAATGAAGCCACTGTCAATAGTAGGTGCATTTTGAGACATATAGTCTCTTCCTCATGGGCCTTGAGAAAGAGACTATACATCTCGAAACGCGTCGGCGACCTGCCTCTATGTCATCTCCTGGACCCCAAGCTCACCTACAGGATTTCGTCCCCGTCTGGTGTTAAGCTATCGGAGCCACTGCAGGGCAACCAGGGTATCCTGCAGCTAACACCCGCTGGCTCCCTACTTCTCCTCGGGTAGGATTTTCCTACCATATGAACCCTACTTTTCACAGTGGTTTCACCTATATATACACTGCTAGTATTTCACATACCAAGTGTAGTTTTATTTTGGGAACTCCAACCCTATGCGGGTAACCGCATTGTATTCCCTTTGACTTTTGAATACTACATTGTATAATTTGGACTCATTCATCATGTACCCCACGGGATTGTGACCCACAAATACTGCATTGCACAATTTGGACTCAGTCGTGTCCCAATGTGTTTGTGATCCACTTTTTATTCATGTTTTATTTAATATTTTATTGAATACATTTATTTGTTTCATGTTTAATTTCTGAAACCCTCCCACTTCATCTGCTTCCAAATGGTTGCATCCAAGTAGCGTCCAGAGTAGTCAATACCTATTTCTTCGAGAAGTGTTAAATAGACTACCCTCTGAGATGCGAGTTTGGCAGAAACATACACAGATCAGTGTGATCTGTGAATATTTCTGACTGTAACTACTGTCTATAGGGTTAATGTTAAAAGAAAAAATGATGTATGGTCCTCCCCCCCACAAAAAAAAAGCATAACTAGCCCCGGGCTCCTAAGCCAGTCCTGGTTCTAAAAGTAGGGGAAAAAATGGCATGGCATCTCCCTATTTCTCTATATTTAAAACCAGTGCTGGACTCAAATCTAGCCGGGGTGTAATGCCACAGTCAGGCGATCCTTTCACCGGGTCTCTCCAGCCAAAACATTATCACCCAAATCTAGTCAGCCAAAGCCAGAGATCTCTGGGGAGGTGGGGACACCCAAGTAAGGGGTCACCCACCTCCTGAGCACCCCAGGCTTACGCTGAAGCCTGGGGCTCATCCATGCACCAGTGGCCGGTGGGTGCAGGGGTAATAGTGTGGAATATAGATTGTTACTATTATTTTTTACAGTGGACCTACAGGTGCCAGCGTGCCTGCCATTTGGCACTTGTGGAACTACAAGTGCTAGAATGTGGCCAGCACCAGTACCACTACTGTAAAAAAATTGTAAAATAAAAACAGTATATACACTGTAGAAAGTAAAAGTTTTTTACATACCTAACACACTTATACATAGTGTACTTACCTTCTGCCAGATGTTCTGTCCCCTTCTCCAGTAGGAAACGTATGGGTCACTTGTAAAGAATGAAAAAGCAATACTCACCTACCTCCTGGTGTTGCTCTGTCCCCTTGTCCAGTAGGGTCCATGGGTCTTTTTAAAACAAAAAAATGAGTACCGTGAACCATATCGGACATGTAGAGATGCATGTGTTAACACATACATCTCTACCGCGGTGAATGAAAGAGACCGCATTGTTTCTGTCAGTAGCCGGGCCCACCAGCCAATCAGAGGCTGCCCTACACTTAGCTGTGAGCCATGTGGCTGTCAATCAACAGCCAATCAGCGGCCGCTAACTGTGCAGCTGATTGGCTGCTTGTAGTTTCACTGCCGCTGCTGCTGGATCTAGAATGTTTGGAGCCGGCACTTGGTTAAATACCACCGCCGCTGACACTGGGTCCTGGACGTGTACAGCCTTGAGCATGGGAAGGATAACAGTTCAATCAACAGTTGGCGTAAGTACACATTTCGGTCACTCCTGTGACCTTTTTCAAGGTGATTATGGACCACACAGGACATCCAGATGCTTTCAACATTTCAGAACTCTTTACTTAAGCTGGGTACACACAACAACAACAAGGAATTGAGGACCTGATTCAGAGCCGGTCGCTAAGGCGCCATCGATCGCTGCTGGGTGATTGTTGCTCAGTGCGCATGCGCAAGCCAGTCTCAGCGATGGGGAATCGTGCGCTCATAGCACACAGACTGCCCGCTACTTTGAGTGACAGATTGTGGGTGGTAATAGGGGAAGGTGTTTGTAAATGGGGGAGCGGTGTTGCGAATGCAGGCGTCAGACCAACAAAACACCGTTTAACGGGCGTGCATAATTAGCAAAGTGGTGTCATTGTATACGTCACCTGCATGCATTTCAGCCAGCACTGATCGCAGAGCTTGCGGCGGGGTAGGGCTACCTCAAGGGCTGCGAGCAGCTCCGATGACTCTTGATGTTACCGATTAATCCTACAAATCCAGGGGATGACGTGTATTGCGAGGGGAAAGGGGGCGTCTTTATACACTTGTGAGCGCTCAGTGCTGTAGCTCGCTACATAGAGGGCGTCCTTACGCCATGCAGTGCGAGCATTTAATTTAAATATCCGGCCCCTTTCTGCCAGCGAGGAGTCGCATCTTGTGAGCAGGTCTGAATGAGCTCCTGAGTCCACACTAGAAAAAATATATTCAAGTAAAGTCTTGGTCTATACAGATGAGCCTATAATTGGCACATAAATACTTGTTACACAAAAACTCCCCCTGAGTCAGAATACACAAGACTCATAGAAAGAGCAGAGAAACAGACTCTTTTTTTATGGGGCACTCTTATTGATTTGTATGATTCAGCTAAAATATAACCTTTATTAATGTATTAGTTAAAAGGAATGAGTCCAAAAATTATTTAAACTAACTATGGCCCTCATTCAGACCCACTCGCGAGCGGCTGTCCGCTCGCAAGTGGGTCGATGGTCTGCACTGCGCATGTGCACGACGGAGGGAGCTCCGTCGTGCGCATGCGCGAGACGCGCCGAGCGAAGGACTTTCCTTCACTCTGAGTGTCTCATCAAAGGGGGCGTGCTGTCGATGTTGACTGATAGCACGCCCCCTTGGGTGGGCGTGCCGGGGGCGTGCCTGCCAGACGGAGGCGTTCCCAAGGGAACGCCTACCGTCTGAAGCCGGCCCCACTGACATCACTAGTGATGTCAGTGGGAGTGATTTTGGCTCTGATAGAGCCAAAATCACTCCTGGCCTTGCGGTTGAAAACCTCAACCGCAGGCTGTTGCTCACAGTGGCGATGGTCGCGATGGTCAAGACCATCGCGACCATCATCCTGCACGCTCGTATATGCTGTGGGTGGTGACCCACAGCTATACGAGCGTCCAGGAGGATGCTCCATATTAATGAAGGTGGGCCCTGATTCAGAGCGAGCGCTCTGGTCAGAGCGTCCGGCTCTGAATCAGGGCCTATGTTAGTAATTACGCTCAGGGTATACACAGCAAAAAATTTTGTTAAGAAAACATCAGATTCGCAAATATCACTTGACGTGAGTTTGGTTTCTCTCAGAAATAATGTGGTTACCCGAATCTGCCACTGCTACTAATCATCAAGTATATAGGTACAGTAGGACATGCAAGCAACAGCGAATTTGCGTTCCACATAAGTGCACTCACATGCAATAAATTGCGTATTAAATGAAAAGAACAAATCTTTAGTTTATGCTTTAGTACAATACCCTTCAGTCCAGCAATAAATCATATAGGCCGAAGGAGCAAGCCTGATTTATATCATATCACAAAACCATGTAATGGACACATAGGGGTCTATTTACTAAGCAGTGTTAGGAGAAGTGAAGAGTGAAAAGTGATAAGGTACCAGCCAATCAGCTCCCAACTGTCATTTTTCAAACACAACCTGTGAGATGGCAGTTAGGAGCTGATTGGCTGGCACCTTATCACTTTTCACTCTTCACTTTTCACTTCTCATAACACTGCTTAGTAAATAGACCCCATAGTTCCAACCTGGTTTATCACATTCATTAAATATACATTGTAACTTTTTATGCTTGTGACATGTATCACTTTTGCTGGTAAAGGAATAACAAGTGTTCCCAGTATATTATCAGTAAGCTGGGTACACACTGGCAGATATATCGTCCGTTCCACTGTACAGGTGATATATATCCATAGTGCATCACCAGGTGTGTACAGTGATGTCATTCCCAGACATATCTGATCTGCTGTGCAGCTGTCAAGCCCGGGTCATTCGCCAGACGATTGGCAGGTGTGTATATACTGTACTTACCAATTGTCATATAGGATGTTTGTCAGCCAAACGGCGCCTGGTGTGTTCCTGGCTTTAGGTTCTTTTATGATGAAATAACCTAAGTAAAGAATTCTGAAACACTAAAAGCAGCTTGGGGGGTCCCGTGTGATCCATTATCGCTGTCAGAATGGCGCTTTCATTGGTATTTGATGCTATCATTATATTGACAGTTGGCATAAGTGCTGGGGATAGGGGTAGGTTAGATTTAGGGTGCAGGGGGAGGGTTAGGTTTTATGGTGCAGAGGGAGGGTTAGGTTTTATGGTGCAGGGGGGGAGGGTTAGGTTTTACAGTGCAGGGGGGAGGGTTAGGTTTATGGTGCAGGGGGGGAGGGTTAGGGTTATGGTGCAGAGGGAGGGTTAGGTTTTATGGTGCAGAGGGAGGGTTAGGTTTTATGGTGCAGGGGGGGAGGGTTAGGTTTATGGTGCAGGGGGGGAGGGTTAGGCTTATGGTGCAGGGGGAGGGTTAGGTTTTATGGTGCAGAGGGAGGGTTAGGTTTTATGGTGCAGGGGGGGAGGGTTAGGTTTTACAGTGCAGGGGGGAGGGTTAGGTTTATGGTGCAGGGGGGGAGGGTTAGGGTTATGGTGCAGGGGGAGGGTTAGGTTTATGGTGCAGGGGGGGAGGGTTAGGTTTATGGTGCAGGGGGAGGGTTAGGTTTATGGTGCAGGGGGAGGGTTATGTTTTACAGTGCAGGTGGGAGGGTTAGGTTTATGGTGCAGGGGGGGAGGGTTAGGGTTATGGTGCAGAGGGAGGGTTAGGTTTTGTAGTGCAGGTGGGAGGGTTAGGTTTTGTAGTGCAGGTGGGAGGGTTAGGTTTTGTGGTGCAGTTGGGAGGGTTAGGTTTATGATGCAGGGGGAGGATTAGGTTTTTTGGTGCAGGGGGGAGGGTTAGGTTTATGGTGCATGGGGGGAGGGTAAGGTTTAGGGTGCAGGGGGGAGGGTTAGGTTTATGGTGCAGGGGGAGGGTTAGGTTTATGGTGCAGGGGGAGGGTTAGGTTTTATGGTTCAGGGGGGGAGGGTTAGGTTTTATGGTGCAGGGGGAGGGTTAGGTTTATGATGCAGGGGGAGGATTAGGTTTTTTGTTGCAGGGGGGGAAGGTTAGGTTTATGATGCAGGGGGAGGGTTAGGTTTATGGTGCACGGGGGGAGGGTAAGGTTTAGGGTGCAGGGGGGAGGGTTAGGTTTATGGTGCAGGGGGGAGGGTTAGGTTTATGGTGCAGGGGGAGGGTTAGGTTTATGGTGCAGGGGGAGGGTTAGGTTTTATGGTTCAGGGGGGGAGGGTTAGGTTTATGGTGCAGGGGGGAGGGTTAGGTTTATGGTGCAGGGGGAGGGTTAGGTTTATGGTGCAGGGGGGGAAGGTTAGGTTTATGGTGCAGGGGGGAGGGTTAGGTTTATGGTGCAGGGGGGAGTGTTAGGTTTATGGTGCAGGGGGGAGGGTTAGGTTTATGGTGCAGGGGGGAGAGACTAGGTTTATGGTGCAGGGGGGAGGGTTAGGTTTAGGGTGCAGGGGGGAGGGTTAGGTTTAGGGTGCAGGGGGCAGGGTTAGGTTTAGGGTGCAGGGGGGAGTGTTAGGTTTATGGTGCAGGGGGGGAAGGTTAGGTTTATGGTGCAGGGGGAGGGTTAGGTTAATGTTGCAGGAGGAGGGTTAGGTTTAGGGTGCGGGAGGGAGGGTTGGGTTTAGGGTGCAGTGGGAGGGTTAGGTTTAGGGTGCAGGAGGGAGGGTTAGGTTTAGGGTGCAGGGGGGAGGGTTAGGTTTAGGGTGCAGGAGTGAGGGTTAGGTTTAGGGTGCAAGGGGTGAGGGTTAGGTTTAGGATGCAGGGGGGGAGGGTTAGGTTTATAGTGCAGGGGGAAGGTTAAGTTTATGGTGCAGGTGAGAGATTAGGTTTAGGGTGCAGGGGGAGGGTTAGGTCTATGGTGCAGGGGAGAGTTTAGGGTACAGGGGGAGATCAGGTTTAGGGTGCAGAGGGGAGATTAGGTTTAGGGTGCAGGGGAGAGGGTTAGGTTTATGGTGCAGGGGGGAGGGTTAGGTTTATGGTGCAGGGGGAGGGTTAGGTTTATGGTGCAGGGGGGGAAGGTTAGGTTTATGGTTCAGGGGGGGAGGGTTAGGTTTATGGTGCAGGGGGGAGGGTTAGGTTTATGGTGTAGGGGGAGGGTTAGGTTTATGGTGCAGGGGGGGAAGGTTAGGTTTATGGTGCAGGGGGGAGGGTTAGGTTTATATTGCAGGGGGAGGGTTAGGTTTATGGTGCAGGGGGGAGGGTTATTTTTAGGGTGCAGGGGGAGGGTTGGGTTTAGGGTGCAGGAGGGAGGGTTAGGTTTAGGGTGCAAGGGGTGAGGGTTAGGTTTAGGATGCAGGGGGGGAGGGTTAGGTTTATAGTGCAGGGGAGAGTTTAGGGTGCAGGGGGAGATCAGGTTTAGGGTGCAGAGGGGAGATTAGGTTTAGGGTGCAGGGGAGAGGGTTAGGTTTATGGTGCAGGGGGAGGGTTAGGTTTATGGTGCACGGGGGGAGGGTTAGGTTTAGGGTGCAGTGGGAGGGTTAGGTTTTATGGTTCAGGGGGGGAGGGTTAGGTTTATGGTGCAGGGGGGAGGGTTAGGTTTATGGTGTAGGGGGAGGGTTAGTTTTATGGTGCAGGGGGGGAAGGTTAGGTTTATGGTGCAGGGGGGAGGGTTAGGTTTATGGTGCAGGGGGAGGGTTATTTTTAGGGTGCAGGGGGAGGGTTGGGTTTAGGGTGCAGGAGGGAGGGTTAGGTTTAGGGTGCAAGGGGTGAGGGTTAGGTTTAGGATGCAGGGGGGTAGGGTTAGGTTTATAGTGCAGGGGGAGGGTTAAGTTTATGGTGCAGGTGAGAGATTAGGTTTAGGGTGCAGGGGGTAGATCAGGTTTAGGGTGCAGGGGGGAGATTAGGTTTAGGGTGCAGGGGAGAGGGTTAGGTTTATGGTGCAGGGGGGAGGGTTAGGTTTATGGTGCAGGAGGGAGGGTTAGGTTTTATGGTGCAGGAGGGAGGGTTAGGTTTTATGGTGCAGGGGGGAGTGTTAGGTTTATGGTGCAGGGGGGAGGGTTAGGTTTATGGTGCAGGGGGGAGAGACTAGGTTTATGGTGCAGGGGGGAGGGTTAGGTTTAGGGTGCAGGGGGGAGGGTTAGGTTTAGGGTGCAGGGGGCAGGGTTAGGTTTAGGGTGCAGGGGGGAGTGTTAGGTTTATGGTGCAGGGGGGGAAGGTTAGGTTTATGGTGCAGGGGGAGGGTTAGGTTAATGTTGCAGGAGGAGGGTTAGGTTTAGGGTGCGGGAGGGAGGGTTGGGTTTAGGGTGCAGTGGGAGGGTTAGGTTTAGGGTGCAGGAGGGAGGGTTAGGTTTAGGGTGCAGGGGGGAGGGTTAGGTTTAGGGTGCAGGAGTGAGGGTTAGGTTTAGGGTGCAAGGGGAGGGTTAATTTTAGGCACTAAGGGGAGGGTTAGGTTTATGGTGCAGGAGGGAGGGTTAGGTTTATGGTGCAGGGGGGAGGGTTAGGTTAATGGTACAGTAGGGAGGGTTAGGTTTTTGGTTCAGGGGGGAGGTTAGGTTTATGGTGCAGGATGGAGGGTTTGGTTTATGGTGCAGGGGGGAGGGTTGGGTTTAGGGTGCAGGGGGAGGGTTAGATTTATGGTGCAGGGGAGGGTTAGGTTTATGGTGCAGGAGGGAGGGTTAGGTTTAGGGTGCAGGGGGAGGGTTAGATTTATGGTGCAGGGGAGGGTTAGGTTTATGGTGCAGGAGGGAGGGTTAGGTTTAGGGTGCAGGGGGGAGGGTTGGGTTTAGGGTGCAGGGGGAGGGTTAGATTTATGGTGCGGGGGAGGGTTAGGTTTATGGTGCAGGAGGGAGGGTTAGGTTTAGGGTGCAGGGGAAGGGTTAGATTTAGGCACTAGGGGGAGGGTTAGGTTTATGGTGCAGGAGGGAGCCCCAAGAACAAGCAGGAACTGAAGACATTTGCAGTAGAGGCCTGGCAGAGCATCACCAGGGATGAAACCCAGCGTCTGGTGATGTCTATGCGTTCCAGACTTCAGGCTGTAATTGCCTGCAAAGGATTTGCAACAAAGTATTAAAAAGTGAAAGTTCGATTTAGGATTGTTTAGTTTGTCCCATTACTTTTGGCCCCTTAAAAAGTGGGAGGCACATATAGAAACCATTGTAATTCCTACACCGTTCACCTGACTTGGATGTAATTACCCTCAAATGAAATCTGATAAGTCACCCATTTGTTTTATTATTCCCTTTTGTTAACTTAACTTAATCCTAAACCTAGAAATAAACACACTGACACATGTATATGGAATTCAAAGAGGTCACAGCCAGAATTTATTGATCAAATTGAAATTCTAGAATAGGTGGCAAGAAGAAAGCAGTGCTCCAAGGCCACAGCCCAGTGGATATCAATATAAATAAAAAGGGGCGGATCCCCGCCCTGCACAGACTGACCTGGTGCAGTACCATCCTTCCCTAATTGGCACAGCATTGGTCCCTCCCTTGGAACAATGACCATGTCCCCCCTTTAGGCGGTGACAAACTGGCCGCTCTCAAAGGAAGAATGCTACCACAGGCACTCCTGCGCTAATAATAGGCCGCCCATGAGCACTACTTCCCGCCAAAGCCCGGTTCGCAGAACCAGGCCCGCCACCAAAACTGTGACCTTCTTAATGAAATTGAAAACTGCAGAGGTCATCGGTCAACCGCTCTAGCCACGCGCTCGTGAGATGTACCCCGTCAGGCCTATGCAAGCTCTCTTCCCCGTGACATAAACTTGGGTATTGTATGACGCGTCCACCAAATGCTAAATGACAAGCGTGCAATGGCCATATCTGTTCAATACCCACGAACGCGACCAAATCATTGCCTCCCAAGTCTGGCCCCAAACTTCTCCTCTGCTGCCCATGGGGCATCTAGCAGGCACTTACAGTGCATTTCTCGTAATCCTAAGCAATGCCACTTACGCACTCACAACCAAAATTGGGCATGTAACTCCATTGGGTGCTGGCTAGCCCAGTAAATATAGGAATTTTCCCACACCCGACAGTTAGCACTCACGGACAACCCTGTCCGAAAGTTCACCTAGACAGAATTGGCATTTATACAGACAGATATTGGCATTTGTACAGACAGATATTGGTATTTAATACAAACAGAAATTGCTATGTATAATAACAACAATAATCTAACCACAAGGAAAGGGAAACAAATAGTTGGGTGACCCATCTGAAGATGAAAAACAGCAAAACCTCCTTGAGGGCAAAAGCTGAAAATCCTTTCAGAATCCCTAGTGGCAGTAGGCATAAGGCCCCTGGGTTTCCCAACAAACTCGCAAGGAGCGCAACTACTTAATGCTACTTGTTTTAAATACGACTTCCACTGCCCTAGCTATAATATAATTCTGAAACACCCTCGTAAACTACGACCTGGACAAAAGGGAGTTAGATTAACATGGATAACCACTGCCCGCCACCTGGAGGGCAAACCCTATTAAAGTACCCCAAAGAGCAACTGGCCAAATCACTGGATCTGCATGCATCTGAATAGAAATCCCTCGCTCCCTGCCAGTTAATCTGTCTTAGACTCATCTATTCAGCACAAGCTCAATACCGGTTTGATAACCACCTTATTTTAACATTAAACCTGATAGCGCAGAAATCTTAGTAGCAGCAACTAGCTCGCCCATTCTAAAAGCCCTAAAGTAAGCTAATGAAAATGCTAACCAAAAAGGGGGGGGGGGGAAGGCGCCTAGCACTTGACCGAAGCCACTCCTTTACTGGCCCAATCAAATCCTGTAATAGGGCTGCATTGATGGGGCTCCGCGCAACGCCTTTGTTAGGACGCTCCCTTGCCCACCCTATTAAATACCTTTGTTAATACTCTCTTGCCCACCCTATTAAATGCCTTGTTTAATACAAATAAATTGTCAGGATCCGCCAAACGTGCAACTTGGAAAATTATACTGGGTAACGCTGGAGACAAAGCCGCCTTGGAACGACCCCTGTCATAGCAGCTACAGACAAACTCTGCCATACAATCATTAACCATCTGAAACCGCCCGCTCTTGGAAGCTAAACACCTTGCCAATCGCACAAAACTAGCGTGTAGGTCTTAATGTACTTGGTGCCCATGACTTCCGTGCTAGTCCCTGGATGCTGGCGTGACGATCCGCCAGGCATGGAAGGGGAAGGAGAAACCATGTAAATTAGCAGGAGGCGCAAGCGAATGAAACATGTCCTACTGAACGATATAAGATGTCCACTATCTTGGTAGCAACGCCCGAAACATGCCGTGCCCTAAACTCAATATTCCTTAAACACATAGATGCCTAACCACTGCGAGGCCGGATCCAAGTCCGTCCTAGATTAGAGCCTTCTTATACCACACCTAAGTTATCACCAAACAGGATTTGCCTAATGCAAGGCTTGCTGGACCGCAGTTCGACCGCCACTACAATTGAAAAATTCTCAAGAATAAGGATGTTCCTGTCTAGGCCCTGAACCCCACAGGAAACCGACCAAGGCTCCGTGCCACACTCCCCTTCAAATGCACCACTTAATGAACAGGATGCATACGTAACGGTCTAAGTTTGGACTTGGCTACGGGTGACGTGTGCAGAACTGTACTCCGTTGAATTTGCGCATAAAAAACAAACAAATGCGCAGCATGTCCACTCCGCTCCAGAGGGACACATATGAGGTGACGAGGCTTCCTAACCCCTGCTGTGGCTCCTTCTAGCCATCTACTGAAAAACCGACCCCTGTGTATGACTCTAAATGCCAAACTGAGGGGGCCCGATAGCGACTGCAACTGTACTAGCAAAACTTTTTTTTTTTTTTTGCCAAAATGAAATGCTTCTAGCAACTACCCAAAACGCCACGCCTTCGCCATAGGCAAGCGGCATAATCCTATCAAGGTATCGATTTCTATCCGCAAATAAGATAATGCGCATAACTGAACCTTCTTACCTGTCACGAGCCATCGGGGCTCCCATAACGACTAAACTAAAGAGATTAATTGAATACTGGCAAACTCTGGTATCTACTAGCCCCATAACATGAAAACATCCAGGTAGCGGGACACCACAGTTTGTCCCAATACCCGCATGGACAACTACTGCAAAAAGTAACTAAAACCTTCAACTAAAGTACACGAAATGAAAAAGCCAATCGGCCGCCATGTAAAAACAGTCATCATAACCACAAGGCCATAAGGGCTTTCCCTCTGTGTAACGTAATTGAGCCCTGCAACTCCAAACCCCAAATATTTAAAGGACTCGGGGTGAAATGGGCAGCAGTCAAAAAGCAGATGCGATATCTGCCTTAGCTAGAAGAGCCCTCCCCCCGTTTGTTAACGGCGCAGTGATCTGACAGATATTTTGTGTGATTGCCGAACCCTTCCATTTATGTAAGAGACTCTGTAACAACCCCAATTTACCCAATTCCTTCTACGACACCCCCTTGAAGGCGGTGCACCTAAACCCTACCAAAAGTGGGTGGGGCAAAAGGGGCCACGCATGGGCCCCCACCCGACTTCCGCTTTCAGATTCCTCTCAGAAACCACGGATATTCCTGTGTCAAAGATAAATGCAAACCCACGCCAAAAACCTCCAAATTAATCAATGACGGTGCTTTTCTGAACACCTCTGTGCTGCTGCTGCAATATTCTCCTTGACCCTGTGCAGCAGACCAACGCGCACACCTTGGCTGGATGAATGCTCCCACAGAGCATGCAGATATGACTGTATCCACAGCCTGCCCCATATGACCCTGCGTGTTATTACACGCGTAGCACTACCAGCGGCTGATGCCCCCAGATCTGGCCAGGCCAGAAAGGGCTGCTTCCGACCAACCGAGGATTCCGCAGGCAAGCTAGGCAGTTGGTCGAGCAAACCAAACCTCAACATCCTTGAAACCTAATTGAAAACACTGCCTGTCCCTCCTGTTGTGTCTGGACTCAAGGTAGCACGCCGCAAAAAACATAACATACCCGAAGGCTCCCGCCATTACTCCTGCTGACTTAGCCTGAACTAAAACTACACGCGTCAGCCGTTATCACAAACATATCCACAAATTTACTCTTCACTAACCGCTCCCTACTTTAAAACTTCAAATCTTTACGGATAGCCGTATTCGCTCAGTGAACCATAACCCGCGCTTCATCCGGTACCTCAATTGCTGACACTGTGTTAAATCTCTAAGGGCACCCTTGCTACCCATTAAATTTGCACTAAGTAACGCCTAAGCTTGCGCGGATTTACAAATGAACTGGAAGAATCGCTAGAATCATCAGTGGAAGGGGAATGTGTGCTGCGCAAATGGGTTAACACCATGCTCACCTGATCCTGACGTGGAAGGCCCAGCCACTGGCTCCTTTGTGTTCGCCAACAGTCCCTCGCTGCGCGGTGCGCCCACCATGACTTGATTCGACATCAGCACCATCTGTCCACAGGACTTCGACAATGGTCCTAGACGCTCAAAAAACTGTGACCTGGGGGCTCGAAAAAATATCCGGTGAAACCCACGCAACAAAGTCCCTCTGCAGAAGAAAGAGCAGGAGATGCTGTAGCCAGTGGGGGTACGGGATCAGGTTTTGGGGGGAGGGGTGTGAGGAGGGGGTGGAAACATGTATGGGTTCAGGAAAACAGCTGTAGTGGCATGCGGCTGGATGGGCATAGCTATTGCGCCTTGTAGTGAGGCGCCAATCCCTGGGAAAAAAGGGGGGGGGGCCGCGTTAGCAGTGGAGGGGGCGAACTGGAGGAGAGTGGGGGGCAGTGGCTGGCAGTGCATAAGCGGGGCGGATGATAAGGGGCTGAAAAATGCATTGGGCTTATGTGCAGCATCCCGGTGGCAGGAAAATAAGGGGGGGGCAGCCCGGCGGCGCATCATTGTAGGCTTGAATGGGGCAGGATTATTGTGCTGTGCACCAGCCGCCCCTAAATGCAAGGGGGGGTGTAACCCCCACCCCAGGGTGCGGGGGGGGAAAGGGGACAAGTTGGTGGGTGGCGCGCTAGGGGACACCGAACCAAGGGGGTCTCTGGTGCTGGCAGAGCAGGGGGGGCTGTGCAGGGAGGTGCCCCCCTGTTCTTAAGTAGTGGGGGCATGGGGGGGTCGGAGGGGTGCGGCAGAGCACCATGCGGCGCCTGGCTGCACAAGATGGCAGCCGCAACCCTGTGGGTGGAGCTAGCCACCGGTGCAGGGAGCGGGATGGCCGCGCTTAGGTTGAGGGGAGACGGGGAGTGGGGGCCGTCTAGCTAATATCGCTGCCGCTTGAGAGCAGGCGGCCGCGGGGAAGGGGTGGTCGATGTGGGGGGGGGCGGCAATCGAGAGCTGGCAGCGGGAGTGCAGGCAGGTGGAGCCTTGCGCCTGAGCGGACCATGGCCCTCGCGTGGCTGAGGAAGCTGCCACGGAGGTGAGAGGCCTGGCAGCCGGGGGCATGGGGGGACACGGGGCTTGTGTATCTGGAAATGGCAGGGAGGGAGGGCACTGGCAGGTAACAGGGACTATATGGAAACACAAGCAGGGGAAGGGGGAGGAAAAGTATGGAACATGTGCAGAAAGGAAAGGAAGGGGGGAAATTAGAAATAGGAAGGTAGTAAAAGATAAAATTAACAGGAGACAGAGAGGGTGATAGACCAGGGGAAATAAATGGGGTGTGAAATGTGAAAGAAGAAGAGAAAGACAGACATATAAAATGCAATACATATGTCACTTAGCCAGCCTGGTTGAAATAAACTGGAAAGAGGAACATGTCTCCCCTCACCAGGCTATTTATATGGGACCTCTAAGCCCTCCCTTAAATCCTACCATAGGCTTATACTCCTCAAGCAACGAATACTAACCACATCCCCCTCCAGCTTTTAACCCTTAACTTACCTAACAAAATTACATATCAAACAGGGTGCTTATCTATCCTCAAACTTATTCAAGTATTCGGATGCATAAGTCTGCAGTTAAGGCTCATCTTGTTTGTTTCATTTCAAAGCCATTGTGGTGAATAGAGGCCAAAATATGACAATTCTGTCCCAATATTTATGCACCTGACTGTATTTTTATCTCTCTGTTGCCTATAAAATGTACATTTATATTTAACTCTCACCAGCATCTCCAGGATGCTCAGCTTTTAGCACTATATAAAAAGAATTAAAATGCAATCTGTTGCCTCAGCTGTGGGCTTCATGTGGATGTTACCAGTTTTAGATGGAGTGTTTCTCATACAATCTGAATAATGATTTCTAGTGAGCGGAGATCTGTGTAAAGAGACTAAGGACCTCATTCAGAGCCGGTCGCTGCGGCCTCTCGATCGTACGCCACCGATGTTCGCTAAACTGCGCATGCGTAAAATTTGCAATGTGCGTGCGCAAACTAGCTATTACGATCAGACATCGCGCTCTCCTTGAACACAGCCAGGTCGTTAGTTTGAGTGACAGGATGAGGCGTTTGTGGGTGGTAACAGGGGAAGGTGCTTGTGAACGGGGGAGTGGAGATCCGAACGCAGGCGTGCCTGACTATGCAAACGGCGTTTTATGGGAGTGCATAATTAACTAAGTAGAGTCATAGCACACGTGACAGGGGAGGTTTTTACACTGACTTGATGGTAGTGCTTAAGAGAGGGTATGGTCAGCCTTAAGCTCAACGACCAGCACCGATGGTTCCCGATGGTCTCGATTAATCCTTATATGCCCGGAGATAACATGTGATGCGAACGAGAAGGGGGCATATTTTTAGTCTTATGGCCGCATCCTCCCCTCGCTCGTCCAGCTAACGATCCCATCTTAACAACGCAACTTGCGAGGGCTTCATTTGCATATCCGTCCCCTTTTACCTTACGACCGAGTGGCCGCAACGACCGACTCTGAATGAGGTCCAGAAACCCTAATCTCACAGAATGACCCCTCACCCTGCATCTCCCTGCAGTGTAACCCTAATCTCATAGTATGACCCCTCACCCTGCAGTATCTTCCTATATATATATATATATATATATATATATATATATATAATGGCCTAGATGGCCTCATAGTATGACCTCTCACCTTGCAACTCCCTGCAGTGTAACCCTAATCTCACAGCATGACCCAACACCCTGCATCTCCCTGCAGTGTAACCCTAATCTCATGGTATGACCTCTCACCCTGCACCTCCCTGCAGTGTAACCCTAATCTCACAGTATGACCTCTCACCCTCTATCTCCCTGCAGTGTAACCCTAATCTCACAGTATGACCTCTCACCCTGCATATCCCTGCAGTGTAACCCTAATCTTATAGTATAACCCCTTCACCCAGCATCTCCCTGCAGTGTAACCCTGATCTCATAGTATGACCCCTCACCCTACATCTCCCTGCAGTGTAACCCTAATCTCATGGTATGACCTCTCACCCTGCACCTCCCTGCAGTGTAACCCTAATCTCACAGTATGACCTCTCACCCTCTATCTCCCTGCAGTGTAACCCTAATCTCACAGTATGACCTCTCACCCTGCATATCCCTGCAGTGTAACCCTAATCTCATAGTATAACCCCTTCACCCAGCATCTCCCTGCAGTGTAACCCTGATCTCATAGTATGACCCCTCACCCTACATCTCCCTGCAGTGTATCCCTAATCTCAAAGTATGACTCCTCACCCCACATCTACTTGCAGTGTAACCTTAATCTCACAGTATGACCTCTCAGCCTGCATCTCCCTGCAGTGTAACCCTAATCTCATAGTATGACCTCTCACCCTGCATCTCCCTGCAGTGTAACCCTGATCTCACAGTATGACCCCTCACCCTGCATCTCCCAGCAGCGTAACTCTAATCTCACAGTATGACCTTTCACCCTGCATCTCCCTGCAGTGTAACCCTAATCTCATAGTATGAACCCTCACCCGGCATCTCCCTGCAGTGTAACCCTGATCTCACAGTATGACCCCTCACCCTGCATCTCCCTGCAGTGTAACCCTAATCTCATAGTATGACCTCTCACCCTGCATCTCCCTGCAGTGTAACCCTAATCTCACTGTATGACCCCTCACCCTACATCTCCTTGCAGTGTAACCCTAATCTCACAGTATGACCCCTCACCCTGCATCTCCCTGCAGTGTAACCCTAATCTCACAGTATGACCCCTCACCCTCCATCTCCCTGCAGTGTAACCCTGATCTCATAGTATGACCCCTCACCCTGCATCTCCCTGCAGTGTAACCCTAATCTCATAGTATGACCCCTCACCCTGCATCTCCCTACAGTGTAACCCTAATCTCACAGTATGACCTCTCACCCTGCATCTCCCTGCAGTGTAACCCTAATCTCATAGTATGACCTCTCACCCTACATCTCCCTGCAGTGTAACCCTGATCTCATAGTATGACCCCTCACCCTGCATCTCCCTGCAGTGTAACCCTGATCTCACAGTATGACCCCTCTCCCTACATCTCCCTGCAGTGTAACCCTAATCTCACGGTATGACCCCTCACCGTACATCTCCTTACAGTGTAACCCTAATCTCACAGTATGACCTCTCACCCTGCATCTCCCTGCAGTGTAACCCTAATCTCATAGTATGACCTCTGACCCTGCATCTCCCTGCAGTGTAACCATAATCTCATAGTATGACCTTTCACCCTGCATCTCCCTGCAGTGTAACCCTAATCTCATAGTATGACCTCTCACCCTGCATCTCCCGGCAGTGTAACCCTAATCTCATAGTATGACCCCTCACGCTGCATCTCCTTGCAGTGTAACCCTAATCTCATAGTATGACCCCTCACCCTGCATCTCCCTGCAGTGTAACCCTAATCTCACAGTATGACCTCTCACCCTGAATCTCCCTGCAGTGTAACCCTAATCTCACAGTATGACCTCTCACCCTGCATATCCCTGCAGTGTAACCCTAATCTCATAGTATGACCCCCTCACTCTGCTTCTCCCTGCAGAGTAACCCTGATCTCATAGTATGACCCCTCACCCTACATCTCCCTGCAGTGTAACCCTAATCTCAAAGTATGACTCCTCACCCTACATCTCCTTGCAGTGTAACCTTAATCTCACAGTATGACCTCTCAGCCTGCATCTCCCTGCAGTGTAACCCTAATCTCACAGTATGACCCCTCACCCTGCATCTCCCTGCAGTGTAACCCTAATCTCACAGTATGACCTCTCACCTTGCATGTCCCTGCAGTGTAACCCTAATCTCATAGTATGACCCCTCACCCGGCATCTCCCTGCAGTGTAACCCTAATCTCATAGTATGACCCCTCATCCTGCATCTCTCTGCAGTGTTACCCTAATCTCATAGTATGACCTCTCACCCTGCATCTCCCTGCAGTGTAACCCTAATCTCATAGTATGACCTCTCACCCTGCATCTCCCTGCAGTGTAACCCTAATCTCATAGTATGACCTCTCACCCTGTATCTCCCTGCAGTGTAACCCTAATCTCATAGTATGACCTCTCACCCTGCATCTCCCTGCAGTGTAACCCTGATCTCATAGTATGACATCTCACTCTACATCTCCCTGCAGTGTAACCCTGATCTCATAGTATGACCCCTCACCCTGCATCTCCCTGCAGTGTAACCCTGATCTCATAGTATGACCCCTCACCCTACATCTCCCTGCAGTGTGACCCTAATCTCACAGTATGACCCCTCACCCTACATCTCCTTGCAGTGTAACCCTAATCTCACAGTATGACCTCTCACCCTGCATCTCCCTGCAGTGTAACCCTAATCTCACAGTATGACCTCTCACCCTGCATCTCCCTGCAGTGTACCCCTGATCTCACAGAATGATCCCTCAACCTGCATCTCCCTGCAGTGTAACCCTGATCTCACAGTATGACCCCTCACCGTGCATCACCCTGCAGTGTAACACTAATCTCACAGTATGACCCCTCACCCTGCATCTCCCAGCAGTGTTACCCTAATCTCATAGTATGATCCCTCTCCCTGCATCTCCCTGCAGTGTAACCCTAATCTCACAGTATGACCCCTTACCCTCCATCTCCCTGCAGTGTAACCCTGATCTCATAGTATGACCCCTCACCCTGCATCTCTCTGCAGTGTTAGCCTAATCTCATAGTATGAACCCTCACCCTGCATCTCCCTGCAGTGTATCCCTGATCTCATAGTATGACCTCTCACCCTGTATCTCCCTGCAGTGTAACCCTAATCTCATAGTATGACCTCTCACCCTGTATCTCCCTGCAGTGTAACCCTAATCTCATAGTATGACCTCTCACCCTGCATCTCCCTGCAGTGTAACCCTGATCTCATAGTATGACCCCTCACCCTGCCTCTCTCTGCAGTGTTAGCCTAATCTCATAGTATGAACCCTCACCCTGCATCTCCCTGCAGTGTAACCCTGATCTCACAGTATGACCCCTCACCTTGCATCTCCCTGCAGTGTAACCCTTATCTCATAGTATGACCCCTCACCCTGCATCTCCTTGCAGTGTAACCCTGATCTCACAGTATGACCCCTCACCCTGCATCTCCCTGCAGTGTAACCCTAATCTCATAGTATGACCCCTCACCCTGCATCTCCCTGCAGTGTAACCCTGATCTCATAGTATGACCCCTCACCCTGCATCTCCCTGCAATGTAACTCTAATCTCATAGTATGACCCCTCACCCTACATCTCCCTGCAGTGTAACCCTAATCTCATAGTATGACCCCTCACTCTGCATCTCCCTGCAGTGTAACCCTAATCTCATAGTATGACCCCTCACCCTGCATCTCCCTGCAATGTAACTCTAATCTCATAGTATGAACCCTCACCCTGCATCTCCCTGCAGTGTAACCTAATCTCATAGTATCACCTCTCACCATGCATCTCCCTGCAGTGTAACTCTAATCTCATAGTATGACCTTTCACCCTGAATCCCTCTGCAGTGTAACCCTAATTTCATAGTATGACCTCTCACCCTGCATCTCCTTGCAGTGTAACCCTTATCTCATAGTATGACCTCTCACCCTGCATCTCCCTGCAGTGTAACCCTAATCTCATAGTATGACCTCTCACCCTGTATCTCCCTGCAGTGTAACCCTAATCTCATAGTATGACCTCTCACCCTGCATCTCCCTGCAGTGTGACCCTAATCTCATAGTAAGACCTCTCACCATGCATCTCCCTGCAGTGTAACCCTAATCTCATAGTGTGTCCCCTCACCCTGCATCTCCCTGCAGTGTAACCCTAATCTCATAGTATGACCTCTCACCATGCATCTCCCTGCAGTGTAACCCTAATCTCATAGTATGACCTCTCACCATGCATCTCCTTGCAGTGTAACCCTAATCTCAGAGTATGACCTCTCACCATGCATCTCCCGGCAGTGTAACCCTAATCTCAGAGCATGACCTCTCACCCTGCATCTCCCAGCAGTGTTACCCTAATCTCATAGTATGATCCCTCTCCCTGCATCTCCCTGCAGTGTAACACTAATCTCACAGTATGACCCCTCACCCTCCATCTCCCTGCAGTGTAACCCTGATCTCATAGTATGACCCCTCACCCTGCATCTCTCTGCAGTGTTACCCTAATCTCTTAGTATGAACCCTCACCCTGCATCTCCCTGCAGTGTATCCCTGATCTCATAGTATGACCTCTCACCCTGTATCTCCCTGCAGTGTAACCCTAATCTCATAGTATGACCTCTCACCCTGTATCTCCCTGCAGTGTAACCCTAATCTCATAGTATGACCTCTCACCCTGCATCTCCCTGCAGTGTAACCCTGATCTCATAGTATGACCCCTCACCCTGCATCTCTCTGCAGTGTTATCCTAATCTCATAGTATGACCTCTCACCCTGCATCTCCCTGCAGTGTAACCCTGATCTCACAGTATGACCCCTCACCATGCTTCTCCCAGCAGTGTAACCCTAATCTCACAGTAAGACCCCTCACCTTGCATCTCCCTGCAGTGTAACCCTTATCTCATAGTATGACCCCTCACCCTGCATCTCCCTGCAGTGTAACCCTGATCTCACAGTATGACCCCTCACCCTGCATCTCCCTGCAGTGTAACCCTAATCTCATAGTATGACCCCTCACCCTGCATCTCCCTGCAGTGTAACCCTGATCTCATAGTATGACCCCTCTCCCTGCATCTCCCTGCAATGTAACTCTAATCTCATAGTATGACCCCTCACCCTGCATCTCCCTGCAGTGTATCCTTAATCTCATAGTATGACATCTCACTCTGCATCTCCCTGCAGTGTAACCCTAATCTCATAGTATGACCCCTCACCCTGCATCTCCCTGCAGTGTAACTCTAATCTCATAGTATGACCTTTCACCCTGAATCCCTCTGCAGTGTAACCCTAATCTCACAGTATGACCTCTCACCATGCATCTCCTTGCAGTGTAACCCTTATCTCATAGTATGACCTCTCACCCTGCATCAACCTGCAGTGTAACCCTAATCTCATAGTATGACCTCTCACCCTGTATCTCCCTGCAGTGTAACCCTAATCTCATAGTATGACCTCTCACCCTGCATCTCCCTGCAGTGTGACCCTAATCTCATAGTAAGACCTCTCACCATGCATCTCCCTGCAGTGTAACCCTAATCTCATAGTGTGTCCCCTCACCCTGCATCCCCCTGCAGTGTAACCCTAATCTCATAGTATGACCTATCACCATGCATCTCCCTGCAGTGTAACCCTAATCTCATAGTATGACCTCTCACCATGCATCTCCCTGCAGTGTAACCCTAATCTCATAGTATGTCCCCTCACCCTGCATCTCCCTGCAGTGTAACCCTAATCTCAGAGTATGACCTCTCACCATGCATCTCCCAGCAGTGTAACCCTAATCTCACAGTATGACCCCTCACCTTGCATCTCCCTGCAGTGTAACCCTTATCTCATAGTATGACCCCTCACCCTGCATCTCCCTGCAGTGTAACCCTGATCTCACAGTATGACCCCTCACCCTGCATCTCCCTGCAGTGTAACCCTAATCTCATAGTATGACCCCTCACCCTGCATCTCCCTGCAGTGTAACCCTGATCTCATAGTATGACCCCTCTCCCTGCATCTCCCTGCAATGTAACTCTAATCTCATAGTATGACCCCTCACCCTGTATCTCCCTGCAGTGTAACCCTAATCTCATAGTATGACCTCTCACCCTGTATCTCCCTGCAGTGTAACCCTAATCTCATAGTATGACCTCTCACCCTGCATCTCCCTGCAGTGTAACCCTGATCTCATAGTATGACCCCTCACCCTGCATCTCTATGCAGTGTTATCCTAATCTCATAGTATGACCTCTCACCCTGCATCTCCCTGCAGTGTAACCCTGATCTCACAGTATGACCCCTCACCATGCTTCTCCCAGCAGTGTAACCCTAATCTCACAGTATGACCCCTCACCTTGCATCTCCCTGCAGTGTAACCCTTATCTCATAGTATGACCCCTCACCCTGCATTTCCCTGCAGTGTAACCCTGATCTCACAGTATGACCCCTCACCCTGCATCTCCCTGCAGTGTAACCCTAATCTCATAGTATGACCCCTCACCCTGCATCTCCCTGCAGTGTAACCCTGATCTCATAGTATGACCCCTCTCCCTGCATCTCCCTGCAATGTAACTCTAATCTCATAGTATGACCCCTCACCCTGCATCTCCCTGCAGTGTAACCTTAATCTCATAGTATGACCCCTCACTCTGCATCTCCCTGCAGTGTAACACTAATCTCATAGTATGACCCCTCACCCTGCATCTCCCTGCAATGTAACTCTAATCTCATAGTATGACCCCTCACCCTGCATCTCCCTGCAGTGTAACCCTAATCTCATAGTATGACCTCTCACCATGCATCTCCCTGCAGTGTAACTCTAATCTCATAGTATGACCTCTCACCCTGCATCCCTCTGCAGTGTAACCCTAATCTCATAGTATGACCTCTCACCATGCATCTCCTTGCAGTGTAACCCTTATCTCATAGTATGACCTCTCACCCTGCATCTCCCTGCAGTGTAACCCTAATCTCATAGTATGACCTCTCACCCTGCATCTCCCTGCAGTGTAACCCTGATCTCATAGTATGACCCCTCACCCTATATCTCCCTGCAGTGTAACCCTGATCTCATAGTATGACCCCTCATCCTGCATCTCTCTGCAGTGTTACCCTAATCTCATAGTATGAACCCTCACCCTGCATCTCCCTGCAGTGTAACCCTAATCTCATAGTATGACCTCTCACCCTGTATCTCCCTGCAGTGTAACCCTAATCTCATAGTATGACCTCTCACCCTGCAGCTACCTGCAGTGTAACCCTAATCTCATAGTATGACCTCTCACCCTGTATCTCCCTGCAGTGTAACCCTAATCTCATAGTATGACCTCTCACCCTGCATCTCCCTGCAGTGTAACCCTAATCTCATAGTATGACCTCTCACCCTGCATCTCCCTGCAGTATAACCCTAATCTCATAGTATGACATCTCACCCTACATCTCCCTGCAGTGTAACCCTGATCTCATAGTATGACCCCTCACCCTGCATCTCCCTGCAGTGTAACCCTGATCTCATAGTATGACCCCTCACCCTACATCTCCCTGCAGTGTAACCCTAATCTCACAGTATGACCCCTCACCCTACATCTCCTTGCAGTGTAACCCTAATCTCACAGTATGACCTCTCACCCTGCATCTCCCTGCAGTGTAACCCTAATCTCACAGTATGACCTCTCACCATGCATCTCCCTGCAGTGTACCCCTGATCTCACAGAATGATCCCTCAACCTGCATCTCCCTGCAGTGTAACCCTGATCTCACAGTATGACCCCTCACCGTGCATCACCCTGCAGTGTAACACTAATCTCACAGTATGACCCCTCAACCTGCATCTCCCAGCAGTGTTACCCTAATCTCATAGTATGATCCCTCTCCCTGCATCTCCCTGCAGTGTAACCCTAATCTCACAGTATGACCCCTCACCCTCCATCTCCCTGCAGTGTAACCCTGATCTCATAGTATGACCCCTCACCCTGCATCTCTCTGCAGTGTTACCCTAATCTCATAGTATGACCTCTCACCCTGTATCTCCCTGCAGTGTATCCCTGATCTCATAGTATGACCTCTCACCCTGTATCTCCCTGCAGTGTAACCCTAATCTCATAGTATGACCTCTCACCCTGTTTCTCCCCGCAGTGTAACCCTAATCTCATAGTATGACCTCTCACCCTGCATCTCCCTGCAGTGTAACCCTGATCTCATAGTATGACCCCACACCCTGCATCTCTCTGCAGTGTTACCCCAATCTCATAGTATGACCTCTCACCCTGCATCTCCCTGCAGTGTAACCCTGATCTCACAGTATGACCCCTCACCGTTAATCTCCCAGCAGTGTAACCCGAATCTCACAGTATGACCCCTCACCTTGCATCTCCCTGCAGTGTAACCCTTATCTCATAGTATGACCCCTCACCCTGCATCTCCCTGCAGTGTAACCCTGATCTCACAGTATGACCCCTCACCCTGCATCTCCCTGCAGTGTAACCCTAATCTCATAGTATGACCTCTTACCCTGTATCTCCCTGCAGTGTAACCCTTATCTCATAGTATGACCTCTCACCCTGCATCTCCCTGCAGTGTAACCCTAATCTCATAGTATGACCTCTCACCCTGCATCTCCCTGCAGTGTAACCCTAATCTCAAAGTAAGACCTCTCACCATGCATCTCCCTGCAGTGTAACCCTAATCTCATAGTATGACCTCTCACCGTGCATCTCCCTGCAGTGTAACCCTAATCTCACAGTATGACCCCTCACCCTCCATCTCCCTGCAGTGTAACCCTGATCTCATAGTATGACCCCTCACCCTGCATCTCTCTGCAGTGTTACCCTAATCTCATAGTATGAACCCTCACCCTGCATCTCCCTGCAGTGTATCCCTGATCTCATAGTATGACCTCTCACCCTGTATCTCCCTGCAGTGTAACCCTAATCTCATAGTATGACCTCTCACCCTGTATCTCCCTGCAGTGTAACCCTAATCTCATAGTATGACCTCTCACCCTGCATCTCCCTGCAGTGTAACCCTGATCTCATAGTATGACCCCTCACCCTGCATCTCTCTGCAGTGTTACCCTAATCTCATAGTATGACCTCTCACCCTGCATCTCCCTGCAGTGTAACCCTGATCTCACAGTATGACCCCTCACCATGCATCTCCCAGCAGTGTAACCCTAATCTCACAGTATGACCCCTCACCTTGCATCTCCCTGCAGTGTAACCCTTATCTCATAGTATGACCCCTCACCCTGCATCTCCCTGCAGTGTAACCCTGATCTCACAGTATGACCCCTCACACTGCATCTCCCTGCAGTGTAACCCTAATCTCATAGTATGACCCCTCACCCTGCATCTCCCTGCAGTGTAACCCTGATCTCATAGTATGACCCCTCACCCTGCATCTCCCTGCAATGTAACTCTAATCTCATAGTATGACCCCTCACCCTGCATCTCCCTGCAGTGTAACCCTAATCTCATAGTATGACCCCTCACTCTGCATCTCCCTGCAGTGTAACCCTAATCTCATAGTATGACCCCTCACCCTGCATCTCCCTGCAATGTAACTCTAATCTCATAGTATGACCCCTCACCCTGCATCTCCCTGCAGTGTAACCCTAATCTCATAGTATGACCTCTCACCATGCATCTCCCTGCAGTGTAACCCTAATCTCATAGTATGACCTCTCACCCTGCAACCCTCTGCAGTGTAACCCTAATCTCATAGTATGACCCCTCACACTGCATCTCCCTGCAGTGTAACCCTAATCTCATAGTATGACCCCTCACCCTGCATCTCCCTGCAGTGTAACCCTGATCTCATAGTATGACCCCTCACCCTGCATCTCCCTGCAATGTAACTCTAATCTCATAGTATGACCCCTCACCCTGCATCTCCCTGCAGTGTAACCCTAATCTCATAGTATGACCCCTCACTCTGCATCTCCCTGCAGTGTAACCCTAATCTCATAGTATGACCCCTCACCCTGCATCTCCCTGCAATGTAACTCTAATCTCATAGTATGACCCCTCACCCTGCATCTCCCTGCAGTGTAACCCTAATCTCATAGTATGACCTCTCACCATGCATCTCCCTGCAGTGTAACCCTAATCTCATAGTATGACCTCTCACCCTGCAACCCTCTGCAGTGTAACCCTAATCTCATAGTATGACCTCTCACCCTGCATCTCCTTGCAGTGTAACCCTTATCTCATAGTATGACCTCTCACCCTGCATCTCCCTGCAGTGTAACCCTAATCTCATAGTATGACCTCTCACCCTGTATCTCCCTGCAGTGTACCCCTAATCTCATAGTATGACCACTCACCCTGCATCTCCCTGCAGTGTAACCCTAATCTCATAGTATGACCTCTCACCCTGCATCTCCCCGCAGTGTAACCCTAATCTCATAGTAAGACCTCTCACCATGCATCTTCCTGCAGTGTAACCCTAATCTCATAGTGTGTCCCCTCACCCTGCATCTCCCTGCAGTGTAACCCTAATCTCATAGTATGTCCCCTCACCCTGCATCTCCCTGCAGTGTAACCCTAATCTCAGAGTATGACCTCTCACCATGCATCTCCCGGCAGTGTAACCCTAATCTCAGAGCATGACCTCTCAACCTGCATCTCCCTGCAGTGTTTATCTAATCTCATAGTATGACCCCTCACCCTGCATCTCTCTGCAGTGTAACCCTAATTTCATAGTATGACCTCTCACCCTGCATCTCTCTGCAGTGTTACCCTAATCTCATAGTATGACCCCTCACACTGCATCTCTCTGCAGTGTTACCCTAATCTCATAGTATGAACCCTCACCCTGCATCTTCCTGCAGTGTAACCCTGATCTCATAGTATGACCTCTCACCCTGTATCTCCCTGCAGTGTAACCCTAATCTCATAGTATGACCTCTCACCCTGCATCTCTCTGCAGTGTAACCCTAATCTCATAGTATGACCCCTCACCCTGCATCTCCCTGCAGTGTAACCCTGATCTCATATTATGACCTCTCACCCTGCATCTCCCTGCAGTGTAACCCTGATCTCATAGTATGACCCCTCACCCTGCATCTCCCTGCAGTGTAACCCTGATTTCATAGTATGACCCCTCACCCTGCATCTCTCTGCAGTGTTACCCTAATCTCATAGTATGAACCCTCACCCTGCATCTCCCTGCAGTGTAACCCTAATCTCATAGTATGACCTCTCACCCTGTGTCTCCCTGCAGTGTAACCCTAATCTCATAGTATGACCTCTCACCCTGCATCTCCCTGCAGTGTAACCCTAATCTCATAGTATGACCTCTCACCCTGTATCTCCCTGCAGTGTAACCCTAATCTCATAGTATGACCTCTCACCCTGCATCTCCCTGCAGTGCAACCCTGTTCTCATAGTATGACCTCTCACCCTACATCTCCCTGCAGTGTAACCCTGATCTCATAGTATGACCCCTCACCCTGCATCTCCCTGCAGTGTAACCCTGATCTCATAGTATTACCCCTCACCCTACTTCTCCCTGCAGTGTAACCCTAATCTCACAGTATGACCCCTCACCCTACATCTCCTTGCAGTGTAACCCTAATCTCACAGTATGACCTCTCACCCTGCATCTCCCTGCAGTGTAACCCTAATCTCACAGTATGACCTCTCACCCTGCATCTCCCTGCAGTGTACCCCTGATCTCACAGAATGACCCCTCACCCTGCCTCTCCCTGCAGTGTAACCCTAATCTCACAGTATGACCCCTCACCCTGCATCTCCCTGCAGTGTAACCCTAATCTCATAGTATGATCCCTCAACCTGCATCTCCCTGCAGTGTAACCCTGATCTCACAGTATGACCCCTCACCGTGCATCTCCCTGCAGTGTAACACTAATCTCACAGTATGACCCCTCACCCGGCATCTCCCTGCAGTGTAACCCTAATCTCATAGTATGATCCCTCTCCCTGCATCTCCCTGCAGTGTAACCCTAATCTCACAGTATGACCCCTCACCCTCCATCTCCCTGCAGTGTAACCCTGATCTCATAGTATGACCCCTCACCCTGCATCTCCCTGCAGTGTAACCCTAATCTCATAGTATGACCTCTCACCCTGCATCTCCCTGCAGTGTATCCCTAATCTCACAGCATGACCCCTCACCCTGCATCTCCCTGCAGTGTAACCCTAATCTCTTAGTATGACTATAATATGACCGTCTTCCCTACTGCTTTATCCCGGCATGGGATAAATGACCCGGCGTCTATATCTAGACGCCTGTCCTTTCCCAGACGCCGGTAGACCGGCGCCCGGCATTCTGATCGAAGGGATGCTGGGAGTCGCGAGTGGACAGCCGTCGGGAGGGGAGGGTTAGATTTAGGGCACCGGGGGGGACTTACAGTCAGACACACCCCACCGGGAGGTTTAGCCTAGGGGGAGGATGATTTAGGTTTAGGCACCCCCTCGGGGGGCTTAGGCAGCGGGGAAGGGGGGGTTTAGGGTTATGCCCTTAGAGGGGGGATTAGGGTTCGGCACTTGGGGGGGAGGTTAGGGTTACGCACCCCTAAGGGGGGTTAGGGTTAGGGGGTAAGGTTAGGTTAGTTTATACTTACCTTAGCGACAATCGGGATTTCCAGCGCTGTCAGGCTTCCGCTGCTGGGAACTCTGCTTTTGTTGGCCAGGCACTGCTGGGAATCAAACCACTGGCCTGCATCCGGCGGTATTTCATAATGCAATGTAATGTAACCTTTTTCTTGCAGCATGATCCTTCACCCTACAACCTCCTGCAGTGTAACCCTAATCTCATAGCATGACCCCTCACCCTACGTACTATACGTGGGGTCTCCTTAGTGTCCCCCGAGAATACAGCAGATGGGAGGAAATCACATAGCTTTATCCTGAATTATATTTCAGTAGATACGTTTGGTAAGTGAAAGGAAAATGACAAGATGTACATGGTAATAAAGGACTTTCTGTCTGATAGATTGTATCAGTAGTTAGTTTCTTCCTCTTTAATGTCACTTACTGCTGTTACATTGTATTGTGTCACCATTTTTATTTTCTGTTATCTCCATTAATACAATTTGTATTCATTCTCAATCTTTGCAATCGTCCCTTACTTCCCCCTAATTACATCTGAATGCCGGCTGCTGCTTCTGGTGTAATGATTTTGTGATATCGGCGTGTCAATATGTGTGTGTGCTGGACTGCATCTGCAAATTGCTTAATAGCGTTCTGGAATATTGCATAGTGGGGAAGCTATAAAGTAATAATAGCTTTATTATGTCACCTCGATTTGTCACCAGACAGCGGCAGCATACGCGTTTCATGTGTGATGTCACAATGAATATATAATACCTGGAAACAAAGGGCTTTGTTTGCTTTGTTCTTCTCCTCTAACTCAAAGAAAGAAAATCAACCATAATGTATGTTCCCCTTGCCGGGGCTCCGGAATGCTGCTCACATAGACAGGATCTTGATTAAGTCACACTTAGAGTGGATCCGTCCTTCGCCCCCAGCATTTGCAGTAAAAACTCACATTCAAATCCATTGCTGCTGCTTCCACAGTGCCTATCTGATTATGGCCCTCATTCAGAGCCGTACGCTCTGAATGAGGGCCGGGCTCCATGAAAATGGAGCGTCCTCCTGGACGCTCGTATAGCTGTGGGTCACCACCCACAGGCTATACGAGCGTGCATTGTGATGGCCGCGATGGTCGTGACCATCGCGACCATCGAAATTGCATGCCGGAGCCTGCGGTTGAGGTTTTCAACCGCAAGCTCCGGAGTGATTTTGGCTCTATCAGAGCCAAAATCACTCCCACTGACATCACTAGTGATGTCAGCGGGCCGGCTTTTGACGGGAGGCGTTCCCGTGGGAACGCCCCCATCAGGGAGGCATGCCCCCGGCACGCCCACCAAAGGGGGCGTGCTGTCAATCAACATTGACAGCACGCCCCCTTTGATCGGACACAACGAGCGAAGGACTTTCTTTCGCTCGTCGCGTCTGGCGCATGCGCACGACGGAGCTCCCTCCATCGTGCGCATGCTCAGTCCATAACATCGACCCACTTGCGAGCGGACAGCCGCTCGCGAGTGGGTCTGAATCAGGCCCTATGTCTTCTTTAGTAATATAGTTTAGAAAGTCTCTAAATTGTCTAAAATTAAAGGGATCAAAAAATAGTAAGAAAAGCCACACGTCTCAGACAGGGGCAGGATTTAGGGGGCAACAGATCACCCATAGATCAGTGCTGGGACCTGTCTGATCTCACTTTATAGGTTTACCAGCAGAAAACAATCAGCCAGTAATGTCCCTCCCTGGGGTGACACCAGGCGCGGATACTATGGTAGTGCAAAAGGTAGCGCGTGTAATACCCCGACAGGTATTGCAAAGGTTTTATGTGATATTTCCACTCTTAGCAGATCTGGATGATTGTTTGGGTTCTTCTTGCTATAGCAGAGAGGTAAGGAGGATCATACAGGCATAGCACTAGCTCAAATACAGAAAGATACAGTGTATCCTTAATTATATTTTTCTTTATTCAAATTCAACAGAACTCAGAAAGAAAAGGATATATTCAAGATCTATCACTTTCTTTTCAATAACAATTGCTTCTAATGATACACACTTTGCACAAAAGAAATGTTTATTAAACAGGAATGTTTCTTTGCTTGTACTGTAAGGTTAGTAACAATATACATGCTCAACAAGATATCAATCTCCAACAAAACACTGGCCCTCATTCAGACCCACTCGCAAGCGGGCGCACGTACGTTAGGCGTACGTACAAAATTATTTAAATTCTATGGCTCGCTCGTATTTTCGTTCGCATCTAAAATTCCTCCCTAAACTCAGGCGACCCCTCCTCTAACTAACGAGCGTGCGAAATAGCGAGCGTACATCCCCGAAATGGCTTGAAGGGAACGCACGCACAAGTGAAACAGGAAGTGGCCTTGTCAGATGTCGATTACCTGCTCCTTTATTCTGCCTACCTCCCTCAATCGTATCATGCCAATCAATGTATCAATTAGCTTAATTGTTTGTTTTTTTTCAACACAATGCAAGAAACTTTACTCTTGTCCGTGTTTGTGTTTACCCGCAGAATACGTACGGATGGAACATTCGCTTTTATTGTTCAAAAAACATGTGAACCACAATTAAACAATTGTTCTATTGCTGTGGATCCCCGCATATTTTCCGGGGTTCATTTCTTTATTTAAATTTGCAAACGCATGTCACTGCATCAAGCCTATCATAACTCTCCAGAGATTTCTGGCCCTGTTGAACACATGACTCATACACTAACCAATAAAATTGCTCCTGTTAATTTCCAAAATACATTAGCCAATCAGAAATTTTTTGCACACTTTATCAAAAATGTTTTGTATGAAAAACTCCATTGCCATCATGAGAGCCTCCGCATTCACCAGGCGCGAGCTGCTGGTGCTTACGGAGGTGATGGATCGCCGTATCACCAGCCAGCCTCCACCCATCACCAACCGGCAGAAGCGCTCCGCGTATGCGGAGGCACGGTCCCGCCTGCGGTCCTTGGGTTCACGCCGCAACATCGGGCAGCTGGAGCGCAGGTGGTCAGACCTGCAACGGCGAACGCCCGCTTGCTGGCATGCTTTCGCATGCAGATCCTTGAAAGTAAGTGTTATGTATTGTGGTTTTCATGTTTGTGTTTGTGGGGCAAACTGCGTGTGCATGTTTTCCTGTCTGTCCTATTTATTATTTGTCCTCATATCTGCGTGTGCATGTTTTCCTGTCTGTCCTATTTATTATTTGTCCTCATATCTGCGTGTGCATGTTTTCCTGTCTGTCCTATTTATTATTTGTCCTCATATCTGCGTGTGCATGTTTTCCTGTCTGTCCTATTAATTATTTGTCCTCATATCTGCGTGTGCATGTTTTCCTGTCTGTCCTATTAATTATTTGTCCTCATATCTGCGTGTGCATGTTTTCCTGTCTGTCCTATTAATTATTTGTCCTCATATCTGCGTGTGCATGTTTTCCTGTCTGTCCTATTAATTATTTGTCCTCATATCTGCGTGTGCATGTTTTCCTGTCTGTCCTATTAATTATTTGTCCTCATATCAGCGTGTGCTTGTTTTCCCTCTATTTCTGTTTTTTTCATTCTACTCCTATTTGCATGTTTTTTGTTTGTGGTTTTTTTTTTTTTATTTGGGCCCCGGATTTGCCCAGAAACTAACCTCAATTTGTTTGACATATTTTAGGAGGACAGCCAAGACTACGCCGTCACCGTCCGGCCAGACGGCGTTCCCGGCCACTATCCCCAACCCCCAGCCAATACTCCACCCCAAATATTTCCTCTATATCCCACTCCTCCCCAGCCTTCCAAGACCCTCTCCCGGAACTGTCGGGCCTCCTTCCCCTCCGTCCCACTTCCCCCTCTCCTCCACCCACCCCTCTTCCAATTACCCCCTCCCCGGAGTCCATCATTACCCCTCCCCGTTCTTTGGGGAATGAAGGCTCCTCCGAGGAGGAACATGGAGGGACTTCCGGAGCTCCCGTTTTGGCTCCCGGTATGTTTTTCTTTCTCATTTTTTTTAACCACAAACTGTTTGTATGTAATCATGTGTCGTGCCTTTATTCGTGCTTGTTTGGTTTACTTTTGGTGATTTAGCAGTTTGCCTTTACCTCTTCCTGCTGATTTCAACATACACATATCACACCTGTGTGAATTTGTACATAGGCCTTGTATTTTTGGCAGCACCCCCTTTTGGTTTTGTTTTTTGTTTTTTCGGTTTAGGAGTGATTTCGTCGTGTTTTTGTTTTTTTAATGTGGATTCCCTATTGTTTTATTAATCCACACACTTTTCTCACCCACAGAGGAACAGAGGCGTCGACAAGAGGTGGACGATTGTGTTGGCCAGATGCGCCAACATGTCATTGGCATTCTTGTGGGCCTTGACCGGCTGTCTGGCATCCTTCGCCAGTAGTTTTTTTTGTTTATTTTCGTTTTGTAAATAAATTTTCTAGTTCTAATATACGTTCTGGCTCATTCTTTTTTTCAAAAACACAAATAGTTTTCCCTGACATAAGTAGACTGTTCCTGCAAGGATTTCCCTTTTTTAAAAGTTAGATTGTATTTTGTATTTGTATGTTAAACAGCCACAAGAAACACATAACAGTAACAATGTCATTTCCCTTTTTGGGTGTAGTGTCAATTAGATATTCCGACATTTTACAGGTTCCTAGTTGGTGTGCAAGCTGCTTAGACCAATCTTCAAAATCCAAAGGTTTGGACAGGCTTCCTTTTGGTGTGGGTTGGGAACCTGCAAACATATTTCAGTTTACATCAACTGGTGTCAGTACTGGATTACCCCTTAGTCAAATGTCAGGTGTGTTAACCTGGTTACACTTGCTGTTAACGTCCAAAAAAAGGAAGACCATTTCACTCTCCAAACATTTATTCACAACATAAATGAGAAATCAAAGTGGTCAGTCCCAAAAAAAAAAACCAGTGATAATCTCAAATACAACACATACAAATAAAATATTTAAATAAAAAAAACAATCAAGAACTGGTTGACGAAGGACCATGCCAACATGATTCCACAAACATGGCGTTGCGATATGGGTTCCAGAATATATGGCCAAAATCACCAGATCCAGGTTTGGTAAGGGTAGCAGGAAGTAGTGAGCGTTGGAGTGGCAAAGATTATGTGAACAAACAGAAGATGGTGAAAAAAAATAAATAAATTAGATGTTCGCAAACAAACACAAACACATTAGGTATAAACACTGTAGTTTGGGTCAAACTTACCTAAAAAATCTGGCCACCACATCATCGCGTATGGCCCCCCCACATACTGACCTCCGACCAACCTCGGGGGGGCCATCCTCAGGTAAGGCATCCTCTGGCTGCATTGGGACACCACTCCTTATGGCGATGTTGTGAAATATCCCACACAGGACCACAATTTTCGACACCATATCCGGCAAATACATGAGCTCGCCACCAGAGCGGTGGAGGCATCTGAATCGGCCTTTTAAAAGGCCGATACAGCGCTCCACCACTTGCCTGGTGGCTGTAAGTGCGGAATTATACTCACTTTGTGGGCCTGGTGTGGGAGCCAAATAAGGAGTGAGCAGCCAGGACATGCAAGGGTATCCACTGTCTCCTGTGAAAAATAAGAGACAACATCAGGAACACTGTGTATCAAGCTTAACATTGTTATGTACTAAAGGTTTCCACTTACCCAGAAGCCACGCATCACCAGCTTGTAGGTTGGTTAATTTCTGCCATATCCCTGATTGCCGGATGACGAAGGAGTCATGTGCACTTCCTGGTAACTTAGCATTCAGGGACAGGATCTGGAGGGAGGCATCACATACCACCATTACATTCAGGGAGTGATAGTGTTTCCTGTTTCTAAATATTGCCTCCAGCCATGCTGGAGGCTGAAGTGGTATGTGAGTACCATCCACAACCCCTATGATGTGTGGGAAGCCAGCTATTTGGTAAAAATTGGCCTTGGCCACACTAAGGGCACCCATATCCAAAGGCATTTGAATAAAATGATGGAGGTGCTTGAAAAGTGCCTCCATCACTGCCCTCAGGATCCGGGAAAAGGAGGATTGGGAGATGCCCGCCACTATTCCCACCGTTGTTTGAAACGATCCTGAGGCACAGAAATGTAACACCACCATAAATTGCATCAGTGGTGGTATTGCTGTTGGACTGTCAATTTGCCGCTCAAGATCACTTTCTATTAATGAGAGAGTGTCTATGATGATTTTGGGAGGTAGACGGTAGCGTCTTAAAACCTCATCATCGGGCATTCCAAAAAGGGTGACACGTGTTCGAAATATCTGGGGCCTTGCATGCCTACGATGCCTACGCCTGGGATGAGATTGAGGTTGGTCGGCTTCCGGGAGCATGGCCAGAACAATCCGCCCCAGATCAACCTGAAATTCAAAGATTTCAAAGTAAGGCTTTTGACCCACCCCAAAACTATATTAAAACAACTTAGCTTGATGATACCATCCATTGCTGCTTACATGCCGGGGTATTGTCATGATACGTCCAAACTGAAAATAAACAACAAAATTACTTGACACATTTCACTCTGTGCATTTTTGTTTATACATTTTGTGCTAGACCAAAGTTCAAATATGCCAAACACCCATTTAGCAAAACTGCAAAGCGACATTTAACACAGTACATCAAAACGGGTCGAAATGTTGGCTCAAAAAGCGAAAGATAAACCACCAAAAAGTTAGAATGATTATAAAGCTGTTTAAAATGCGCTAATTAGTTTGCTAATACAAGTCACAAGAGTAACTACTAAAAATGCGCTAATTAGTTCGCTAATACAAGTCACAAGAGTAACTACTAAAAATGCGCTAATTAGTTCGCTAATACAAGTCACAAGAGTAACTACTAAAAATGCGCTAATTAGTTCGCTAATACAAGTCACAAGAGTAACTACTAAATATGCGCTAATTAGTTCGCTAATACAAGTCACAAGAGTAACTACTAAAAATGCGCTAATTAGTTCGCTAATACAAGTCACAAGAGTAACTACTAAAAATGCGCTAATTAGTTCGCTAATACAAGTCACAAGAGTAACTACTAAAAATGCGCTAATTAGTTCGCTAATACAAGTCACAAGAGTAACTACTAAAAATGCGCTAATTAGTTCGCTAATACAAGTCACAAGAGTAACTACTAAAAATGCGCTAATTAGTTCGCTAATACAAGTCACAAGAGTAACTACTAAAAATGCGCTAATTAGTTCGCTAATACAAGATAAAAAATGGACTTACCAAGAGCAAATATCTAAGATGCAAAATCAAAAGGTCTTTGGGGTCGAAAATAAACAAAATCTAAAATAGAAGAAATTAGGGATCCAAAAATTACAAAATATACGAAACACAATGAAACAACAATTGAACAAAAGTTAGACTTCACAAAACTTACCAAATCAACAAACGAGGTCCCAAAAATATAAACCAACAAAGATAACGGAAAAAAAAAACGCAAATCTAACCAACAAACGAATCTCCAACCTCCAACTCCTTTCTACGCAATCAATAAACTCCAGCCAAGATAACCTCCAACAATCCAAAAACGCCACCTCGACTTGAGACACACCAAGCCATAAATAGTGTTTCGTTTCCCGCACAAATTAAGGAGGGATCATAGGGCCGCACAATCAATGATGCGGCCGCAAAATAAGGACGCATGTATAAATACGTCACGAAAACACATTCAAATTCTGGTGTATTTCTTGTTTGGACCTCAGACATGGCGACAGACCAGGGAAAAAATGCACAAGAGTCAGGCGGTAAGTCTTTCATGCATTTTCTATCAACGATTAATTTGAAACATAAGATTAGGCAAGTTGTGATTTTGTGAATTCTGTAAATTTACACAAATAGGTGAGGAGGATGACATGGAAGAGGCTGCTGGGCCCAGTATTCCGGCCAAAGCGGGCAAAAAAAAAAGGCAGCCACATTTCACAAGAAAGGAGATGGAGGTTTTGATCCAGAAGTGTGTGGACATCCTGCCACAGGCAGACAGGAATATGAGTCTAAGCCAGAAGTGGAGAATGTGGGAAGAGGTAGCCGTTGCTGTCAATAGAGTGGGTGATTATGTCCGTCTAGCCCGGGATGTCAAACGGCGGTAAGTAAACCCTTGCCCCCCCTAAAAACAAACCCCATTTTAAACCAAAGGATAATGGCTTCCATTTTTCCCCACAGATGGGGCGACTTCAAATATCGCCTAAAGCAAAAACTCGCGGACAGGGCTAGGCATGCAAGGGGGACAGGTGGGGGTCCCACCCCTGTGTCATTGGAGTTGACGGATTTAGAAGAGCTGGCACAGGGGTGTGTGCAGCCTGTGGAGGTGTTTGGCGTGTCCAACATGGATACGGACATGCCAGACTTTGCGGCTCCTCATGTTGGCCCAGGTAAGTATTGTGATGTCACCAACTCTGAAATGCTATTGTGCCAATATGTAGATTCTAATGTGACTCTTTTCTAATTTTTCAAACAGAGACACAGGCGGATGAGTCTGCTCCAGAGGGAAGCCTTGGCCGCAGAATTTCTGCTGGCTCTGCAGGGGAGGAACCAGTACATCCGGCTGAGGACCCTGCAAAAGCCAGTCCAGGGCGTGCCCCCTCGCAGGCAGTGGGCCTCCTCACAGAACTCAATTTCAAATCGGATTTCCATACGGAGATTCTGCAGAGGATGGACGCCAGTCTGATACGGGTGGCTGAGGCCCTGGAGCAAAATGCTGCGGCCAACGTGACCATTGGTCAGGCCCTGGCGGAAAATACCAGGGCCAACATCCGCATCGCCGATGCCCTGGAGCAGCTCGTTCGCCAGCACATGGTAGAGCCGAGATCCCTTCCTGCCGGAACATCAGGATCCTCCACCTCTGGCACAACATCAGCCAATCCTCCAAATGTGCCTAGTCCAGAGGCCAAAACATCTGCCTCTGGACAGGCCAGCCCGATGGCATCCCGGACCCGGTCTGGCGCCCACCCTCCCCCATCCAAACGGGCGAAAAAACGGTGACAGCAATGGCGACTTTTCCCACACTCCTTCTGTGCTTGGCTCATATTCCTTTCTGGTCAAAACTTCCCTCTCCTTTCTTGTGAAATGTTTTTAAGTTATTTTTGTACGTTTATGTTATCAGTTATTGATTATTTATTTTTGATAAAAAGTATCTTTGGCAGAAAAAAAAAAATATATTATGCCAATTGGTTTGTGTTTAAACAATAAATTTATGATAAAAATCTGACATTGTATTGTGACATTATTGTACAAATGGGTTACATTTAATCCTGGCCCTAAAGGCAAAAAAGGACACAAAAAACCATTTCATTTGTATAAAAAAAAGGCCTCTTGAAGGAACGTTTAAAAAATCACATAACGATGCAAATTCCACATTAAAAAAAAAAGGGGAGCTAATTAAAACATGATGACATTATTGTCACAATAGGCCAGAAACAACAAATTGAGGCCAAAAAAAACCACAAAAAATGTACGCCAATTGATTGTGTAATCCTGACATTAGCAGGTATGATTTCCACCTGCGTACGGTTTTGTGCTATCCCAATAAACTGCTTTCCAAACACATACCAAGCCGGTTTTCAATACAACACTAATTGCTTTTGTGACCACCCGCGATTAATCGCTGCAACATCATGGAGTCCCGGGACGGAGGAGAAGGCCATCGCCAATGTTGTCGAGTAATCCAGACCCTAAACTGTGCGAGCATTTTGAAGGGAAAGAGGATGTTCCAGTGACGTATGTGACGGTCCGAACACATTTGACGTTCGCATCTGCTAATGTATGTATGCCCCAAAAACGCATCGCCACGCCTGCGTTTTTCCATCTCCACCCCCGTCAACACCCAAAAACGCCCTGTTCTGTCAATCACATTTGACATGTCACTTCCTGTACGCTATTTTAGGAACGAGAGAAAAAAAGCTCGCAATCTGCCGTACGCACATGCGCAGTGTAACACCGACGCATGCGCGGTTAGTCAACATCGGAACGCAACGAGCGTACTGCTGTTTGCGAGTGGCTCTGAATGAGGGCCACTGTCACTATGTTAAGCATCAGCAATACATAAATTGCAATACAGTTTTAAATGATATGCATATAACCTGGCCAGGCCTCTCTCCGTTGGTGCACATTTGAAGAAACTAATGCTATCCTTAAGTGTGTGTAGAATTATTGTTTGTATAATAAGCTACTAAGACGTAATATCATGCATGTGTCAACATGGAGTAATTATACTGTAACTTGGATGTTGCAAGCAAGGGCCTGGAAATGTCCCGTACTAGCTCCTGCGGAAGCTGGATGTGATTTGGTCCATTGAAACACGATGGGCCTTAGCTTCGGAGACTCTCCTATCCATTTAAACTGCCTTGATACTTTCTTGGATTGCACGGACCTGTGTTGACTTTGGCAGAGTACACATTTTCCGGTGGAATATTACAGCCCTAATACCTGCATCGGCCACTGAATGTTCTCAAGGACTGTGGAAAAATAATTCATCCAATACCGGTAACTCTTCTTGCCTAAGGGACACTTTATTCATTTATTTTTTTCATCAGCCAGCACATGACTGTGTTATATTTGGAAGGAGAATCCATTTTAGAATCATCAGAAATGGTTCACCTAAACCCATATGTGGCTTTTTTATAATAGTTAATTTTTTATTTCATTCTCATCTTTATTTTCATATTTTTTTGTGTTTAATTTCTTCACATGTGTTTTTAGTGTATTATTGTATTAAATTATATATTAGAATTATCATTCCAACTGTCCATGGTCCATCCCATTTTTTAATTTTTTTAATTTTTTTTAGTAGCGCTGGAATCCTTTCGGTTTCTTGTTTACGGACATAGAAATGTACTTATTCTCTTGAAGCTGATGTAGCAATAATTGAAGGGTTTATTTATTCTCTATAACTGCTGGAGTACTAGCGGGGTTTTTACACATATGATGTTCTCTCCCTCTCATGCAGTTCAATTACCTCAGAATTAACTATAGCTGATAGGTTGTGTTAGTCCTTGTTTTTCCTGAAGGAGCTATCACCAGTAACGTGACTGTCAGATGGAGTGTAGTGAGAAGGTGTCAGGCCGTGTTTGCTGAATATGACACTACCTTCCTCACCAGGGAATCAGTATGATATACCACCGGCCACATGGCAGTTCAAATCCCGACAGCGGAAGCCCAGCAGGGGTGAAGATCCAGAAGCTAAAAAATTTAAGTATAACTAAACCTATTGTACCCCCTAACCCTCCTTTAGGGGTGCCTAACCCTAACCTCCCCCCCAAGTGCCTAACCCTAACACCCCTATAAGTGCCTAAACCTAACCCCCCCTCCCCAAAAAATAGCCATAACCCTCTTAGGGGGCTAAGTCCCCCTGGGGCTCCCGGTGTAGGTCTAATGACAGGCATTGGGTTTCGATGCCTGTCATTAGTACCTTGCCAGTATTAGATAGTCTGTAAGCCAGAGGTCGTCATTGCGACCATCGGCTTCCTGACTGCATCCCCCTCCCCAGCTAGCCGCTCTCCTGGGTGGATCCTGCCTGTGTGTCTTTCACCCACTGCCTGTGAGGTAGGGACAAGAGTCCACCTTACCATCAGCTTCAAGGGAAGACATCCACTATGCTACACCTCCGGACCGCCTCCTCTCACCGGGTATTATGAAATGGACGCAGGTCCCCACTCTTAGCACACTTCCTCAGGACTCACTAACTGTCCTCAGGAGATGCCCTCTGTAATTGTAATAACTGTTCTTTTCCTTAGGAGATTCCCTCTATAACTGTAATAACTGTCCTTTACCCCAGGAGACGCACTCTGTAACTGTAATAACTGTCCTTTACCTCAGGAGATGCCCTCTGTAACTGTAATAACTGTCCTTTACCTTAGGAGATGCCCTCTATAACTGTAATAACTGTCCTTTACCTTAGGAGATGCCCTCTATAACTGTAATAACTGTCCTTTACCTTAGGAGACACCCTCTATAACTGTAATAACTGTCCTTTACCTCAGGAGACACCCTTTGTAACTGTAATAACTTTCCTTTACCTCAGGAGATGCCCTCTGTAACTGAAATAACTGTCCTTTACCTCAGGAGAGACCCTCTCTAACTGCAATACCTATTCTTTACCTCAGGCGATGCCCTCTGTAACTATAATAACTGTCATTTACCTTAGGAGATGCCCTCTGTAACTGTAATAACTGTCCTTTACCTCAGGAGATGCCCTCTATAACTGTAATAACTGTCCTTTACCTTAGGAGACGCCCTCTGTAACTGTAATAACTGTCATTTACCTTAGGAGACGCCCTCTGTAACTGTAATAACTCATTTACCTTAGGAGATGCCCTCTGTAACTATAATAATTGTCCTTTACCTTAGGAGACACCCTTTGTAACTGTAATAACCGTCCTTTACCTCAGGAGATGCCCTCTGTAACTGTAATAACTGTCCTTTAGCTCAGGAGATGCCCTCTATAACTGTAATAACTGTCCTTTACCTTAGGAGAGACCCTCTCTAACTGTAATACCTATTCTTTACCTCAGGAGATGCCCTCTGTAACTATAAATACTGTCATTTACCTTAGGAGATGCCCTTTGTAACTGTAATAACTGTCCTTTACCTCAGGAGATGCCCTCTATAACTGTAATAACTGTCCTTTACCTTAGGAGACGCCCTCTGTAACTGTAATAACTGTCAATTACCTTAGGAGACGCCCTCTGTAACTGTAATAACTGTCCTTTACCTCAGGAGATGCCCTCTATAACTGTAATAACTGTCCTTTACCTTAGTAGACGCCCTCTGTAACTGTAATAACTGTCATTTACCTTAGGAGACGCCCTCTGTAACTGTAATAACTGTCCTTTACCTCAGGAGACACCCTCTGTAACTGTAATAACTGTCCTTTACCTCAGGAGATGCCCTCTATAACTGTAATAACTGTCCTTTACCTTAGGAGACGCCCTCTGTAACTGTAATAACTGTCATTTACCTTAGGAGACGCCCTCTGTAACTGTAATACCTGTCATTTACCTTAGGAGATGCCCTCTGTAACTATAATAATTGTCCTTTACCTAAGGAGACACCCTTTGTAACTGTAATAACAGTCCTTTACCTTAGGAGACGCCCTCTGTAACTGTAATAACTGTCCTTTACCTCAGGAGATGCCCTCTATAACTGTAATAACTGTCCTTTACCTTAGTAGACGCCCTCTGTAACTGTAATAACTGTCATTTACCTTAGGAGACGCCCTCTGTAACTGTAATAACTGTCCTTTACCTCAGGAGACACCCTCTGTAACTGTAATAACTGTCCTTTACCTCAGGAGATGCCCTCTGTAACTGTAATAACTGTCATTTACCTTAGGAGACGCCCTCTGTAACTGTAATACCTGTCATTTACCTTAGGAGATGCCCTCTGTAACTATAATAATTGTCCTTTACCTTAGGAGACACCCTTTGTAACTGTAATAACAGTCCTTTACCTCAGGAGATGCCCTCTGTAACTGTAATAACTGTCCTTTACCTCAGGAGATGCCCTCTATAACTGTAATAACTGTCATTTACCCCAGGAGATGCCCCCTATAACTGTAATAACTGTCATTTACCCCAGGAGATGCCCCCTATAACTGTAATAACTGTCCTTTACCTTAGGAGACGCCCTCTGTAACTGTAATACCTGTCATTTACCTTAGGAGATGCCCTCTGTAACTGTAATAACTGTCCTTTACCCCAGGAGATGCCCCCTATAACTGTAATAACTGTCATTTACCCCAGGAGATGCCCTCTGTAACTGTAATAACTGTCCCCCTCAGCCTCCTGTATCTCCTTCCAGCAGCATCTGAGTCATGTGACCTGCTGCTGACTCGCCACATACTACCCACACCAGTACACATATTTTGTTTTTATAGGGGTTTTAAATACATTAGTGATACCCACCATAGGCTTAAACACAGTGTTTTGATGGGGTCTCACATGTGGTCTCGCAGGTATGGGGCATGGTCTCAAAGCCCTAACCCCTGTTTTAGTCACTTCAGTGTTGCTAGAGTCATGGACTACCCCCGGGGACCAGTCTGTGTGCAGTGCAGTCCCCCTCACTTTGTGAGGAGGTGAGTTCTGCAGGTAATGCTACAGTTGGCAGTTTTGTGTCACCCTTTAGTGTGTGACACCCGGGTTCGGCCGCACCCCCCACACACCCCTAGTGCTATCTCTGGGTCTGATTTAGGAATAGAGTAAAGGGGCTCATAGAGCTGTAACTAAACATTTTGATGCCCTGTGCTAGAAAGAATATTGGTGACCCCTATATCATACACAGAGACAGTGTGTACTGCAGGTGCATGGGCCAAAAAAGGGTGTGGTCTCATAACGGTAGTGCAAGGCTACACTATAGTACCCCATATTCACATTACACTACATAGTGGTAATGTCCCTTACACATTATGCACACACAGCAGTAATGTCCCTTTCATATTATGCCCACTGTTGAAATTCCCCCATTATACATTATGCCCCCCTTATACATTATGCCACATTGTAGAAAAGTACAAAGCCCACACCCCTTACACAATATGCACCCCCCAGTGTCTCTTCTATATGCAGCACTTACCTGTCAGCATTTCATTTTGGGAGCCTGGGGAAGCTGCAGTCTCTGTCCCTGTGAGTGCCATCTCTTCTCTGCAACCCACCACCTAGGGAACAGCTCCTCTGCACAGGGTACTGTGGGACTGGATGAGATGTCATGATGTCTCTCCCAGTGCCTGAAGATGAAAGAGGGGGCAGGCAGCTGCATTGCTGGAAGTCCAGCATGGCCCACACCCAGGAGCACCGAGAGGGGGGGAGCGGGTACAGATTACCCAGGCCCGGGCTTTCTGAGGGGCCCGGCGGGGGCCTGGGTCCGGCGCTGCCCTCCCCTCACAGCAGCCCAGCACACAGCGTGTGCTGAGCTGCAGTTGGAGACTGCTCGTGGCTGCTGAGGAGCAGCCACAGCAGTCTCCTATGCCTGTGCGGGGGAGCGATCACACTGATCACGCCTCCCCTGGCTTTGCGCCAGGCTGAGGGGGCTCAGAGCGCCCCCCTCCCCCAGCGTGCAGCGCTGCAAATCTTTTTTTTTTCTATCAGCAAGGGGGCGTGGCCATGCCTCCCGCTATTAGGCCACGCACCCTATTACCGAGGCCCACCACGGCTCTTCGCGGGCCTGCCCACGCCATCGCGATGTCGCTCCCAAAATCGGCAAGTGTGTATGCACTTGTCGATGCCAGGACCCCAGTCGGGTCCCGTCGCATGATAGGTCGGCTGAGTACACATTGTTAAATATATACCTAGCTTAAGAGAAGCCTTTTACTATGACTGAACTAGAGGAGTCTATCAAATTGCCCTTTCATTCAATGAAAAGCCCTGGCCCATATTGTTTTACCATCAGTTACTACTGTATAAGGCTTTAAGGACAAAATAACTCCCTTACTCCTGGAGGCATACAATACTGTCTAGGACCAGACCCCCTTCTCTTGCCAGTCCCTAGAGGCCCATATTACGGTCATTCCCAAAGAGGGTAGGACCCATCCCTTTGTCCCAGCTACAACACAATTTCCCTTCTTTATGTTGATGTCGAGATATTTGCAAAACTTCTTGCCAATAGATTGAAACATCTTCTGTCCACTCTTATACATAGTGACCATGTAGATTTTGTGCCTGGTTGTGAGGCTTGTGACAATACTTCTAATGTTCTGGTCCTTATCCATCACACCTCCTCAATGGATGCCTTGGTGATTTTACTGTCTACAGATGCTGAGAAGGTATTTGACAGGATTGATTGAAGTTTTATGGCTGGAGTGCTGGGACACTTGGGACTATAAACATAAATAATCTTTTTATTTTTGTTTAAAGTAGCCGCGTGTGTTCAAATAACTTCAAACAAGCCAGGCAGACAGTGATACAGTGTTTAACAACACTAATGTTCAGTAGATCCAGGGCCACTATGTTAATCAGTGCCGTGAGTTGATATGGATCACGACGATCAATCGATAGAACAGCAGGAGCAGCAACCAAGTAATAGTGCTGCAACTGCTGCCACCAGTCATGACAATTCTAGTCCTTCAACATGTATTAAAGTCAGAGCTCAATGGCATAGAGGGATTCAGTCAGGACATCTGAAATCAAAACAATATTTTACATGGCTAAAGAAAAAAAATCACCTCTGAAAAAGGGAAAGTTTCCTGCAGAAAAACATAAAATTTCCAATATGCCATACACCAAACACAGTGGCAAGGAAAGGCTTAGGTCTTGGATTTTATTTCTGTTTGGTAGTTCTGCAACTGCTGTCAGTCAGGCATCTTCTTCTGCCTCGCATGACAATGCAAGACCTTCTCACTCAGAGTCTAGAAGAGATGTTAAATAATTAAAACAGGAAAATCAGTTCTGAAAGAGCACTAAGGCAGAAGAACAAACTGTGTATTCAGAAATGTAATAAAACCGTGAGGAGAGTTAAGAAAATATGGTGACGTTTAAATTGAGGATGCAACTAAGAAAGTGCAACAGGATAAGGTGGATATTTGTGTAGTTGACTCCTTTAATAAAGGATGTTGATGATGAGGATGTTGTTTATGTAAGTCAGGCACTAGTGGAAGCAGTTCTTGCCCGTGATAAGAAGGCCATTGTCATGCATGGGCATAAGACCAAAAACTCCTCCTCTTATGTGTAAAATTATTTTTACCCAAATCTTGTCAACAACTGTCAAGCCATCTATAGAGTTTGTAAAGCCAATGTAAGTAAATATAGGGATGTTAACCAGATAGGAATCTCCTCCCTGTTACGGCATTTGCAGCACTTTCATAAAAACTTTTTGGCAAAATCTCAAAATCATGCTAAAGCAATAACAACAAGCAGTCCAGAAACTGAGATAGATCCCAACACCTACAATCTCCACACCAACACCTTCATTATCAATCTCCTCATTACTGATCAGAGGTAGTCCTGCAGCAAATTTTCTAAGGCTAACTGAGTCCTCCCCTATCCAGGATTCCTCAGAAGAATCCTTGAGCACTGGACAAGTTGCTGCCCATCTCCAGAGACTCAAAGCAGATGAAGCCGCAGGTGGTCGTCTCCATACATCTCCTAGAGGCTGCAACATTTGCATTTTTTCGCATAGCGGATGCTTACAAATTCAAAGCTGCGACATCACTAGCGTACATCTCTTAATCAGGCCCTATAATAATAATAATATAACACTTCAGTACAGTGAACAATTTGCGAATTTTCCTGTGACGTCTGTACACTCTGCGTGTCCTGGGAATGTGTGGAAAGTATGATGTGTGTGGTCACTGCTCACATACATGCAAACCTGGAATACAACAGCAATGCTAGTGCATGGAACTATATACATATATATATATATATATATATATATATAATATATATATATATATACACACAATAGTGCATATATACAGTATGTACCTTCTCCAGGGAGGGGGATGCAGTTATATCTACAATAGAATAGAATGTGAAATGACTAATGAGATCAGAATGGTGACTGCTGCTTAGAACCGGCTGACTGAGACAGCGGGCAGCAATAACCGGTCACACATGGCACTGCCATACAGAGCAGACTAAATGTGCGACCTCTGCCCGCTCCTTGTGTATGAATACAGCCCTTCACGTTCATTTTTAGATTTGCTTTCCAGTGCTGTCTATCTAATTATTGAATAAATGTCCTGTACCCATTAAGGTTTTCTCTTTCTGCATCCTGGCACTTATAAACCGAGCAATATTCTGTAATTCAATAACAATATAAAATGTATTCTGCAGTAATTACTGAATTCAGCTGCAAAGGAACGTCTGCCGTGCACAAAGGGCTTTGTACTATATCACACAGTACATTTCTCAGCTGGCACAGATAAGACTCATCCGCAGCCCCGCATCATACTGTACAAGTCAGCCAAGGGTAGAACTCATGCACATAAGATACCAAGAAGTATATTTAAAATCGATAAAAATATATCAAAGTTGATCAACATCGATGTTGTGTTTTCTGGGGCTGAATTACACATTTACTAATTACAATTTTTGATTAGTTTTTTTCAAGTATTAGTAAAAGTGTGATTTCTCCACGGAAACACAACATTGATGTTGATCGATTTTCATAAATTTTTATTGATTTTAAAATATAATTATACCCCCAAATGTCATGTGAATCACCTGCTTCCAGCAAACAAAGAGTAACGTACAGTACAACACTTTCTAACATTGCCGTCTACACAGGAACCGAAGTTTCAAAACTGTTCAGCAAACCATTAGACTAGTTCAGCATTTGTCCATGGCACGGACATAATTACCATACAGTAGGTGCAGGGCCGGATTTCACGCTGTCCATCCTAGGCGCTCGCCTAGGGCCCAGCGGGACCCAAGGGGCCCGTCCTTTGCCTGAAGATATCCCCGATCACAGCACTCCCAGAGGAGCACTGCGATAGTACCGCGTGACGTCATGATGTCACGCGGTCCCACCTCCACTCCCAGAGAGTGCCGCGCGGCTGACGGAGAGAGAGCCTGTGTGTCCGCTGCCGCCAGAGCGCGGCATGAAGAAATGGTGTGTGTGCACACTGCAAAGCTTAGCTCACCGGGGACCCGCCGCCCTGTCCCTCCCAGCTGATCCATGCTCATCTAGCTAGCCCCACTGTGACCCGCCCCAGCAGCCACTCTGTCAGCCTTCCAGGCCCTCCGCCGTCCACCAGCAGCAAACAGCAGCAGTGGAGCACCCAAGGCCAGGCAGGTAGGGAACTGTATTACATATACAGTATATATGTACTGTATGTATATATATATATATATATATATATATATATGTGTGTACTGTATGTATATACCTATATTAATGTGCACTGTATGTGTATATATACATAAATATATTAGGGGTGAGCGGGTTCGGATTTCTGAAATCCGAACCCCCCCGAGCCCCCCCCGATCCGAGTCCGATCCGAGTCAGGCTCGACTTTTCCCGCCTGACTCGGATCTGAAATCGAGGCAAAACGTCATCATCCCGCCTTCCGAGTCTCGCGGGTTTTGGATCCTATATAAGGTACCCGCATCGGCGCCATTTTCTCACTCGGCTGTGGACAGTGAAGAGGGAGGGTGGGAGTTAGGGCTGTGTAGTGTAGTGTAGTGTAGTGCTGCTGTTGTCCACTACTTCAAAGTCCATAGGGGCTGGCTGTGTTGTGCTGCTGTTGTTAATAGGGGCTGTGTCCACTACTTCAAAGTCCATAGGGGCTGGCTGGACTGTGTTGTGCAGTCAGTTCTCCTTAAGGGCTGTGTCCACTCCAAAGTGCTGTGCAGTGTCCCAGTCCTAAAGGGGTGCTGTAATGTTGTCCAGGGGGTGCTCTGTCCATCAGGGGTGCTCCCCCCAAAGTGCTAAAAAAATAATATATTTTCTGAGTTTGTGAATTGTGTGCGCAGTAGCCACACATGCATCAACAAAGTAGTGCCAAGCAAGCGCCTGTGTCATAAGTAAAGGGCCGGCTGGCTTGACCGTTAAGGGTGCTGTAACCCCCGAAAGTACACTCCAGTCCAAACCAAAAAAAAAAATATTTTCTGTGTTTGTGAATTGTGTGCGCAGTAGCCGCACGTGCATCAACAAAGTAGTGCCAAGCGAGCGCCCGTGTCATAAGTAAAGGGCCGGCTGGCTTGACCGTTAAGGGTGCTGTAACCCCCGAAAGTACACTCCAGTCCAAACCAAAAAAAAAATTATTTTCTGTGTTTGTGAATTGTGTGCGCAGTAGCCGCACGTGCATCAACAAAGTAGTGCCAAGCGTGCGCCTGTGTCATAAGTAAAGGGCCGGCTGGCTTGACCGTTAAGGGTGCTGTAACCCCCGAAAGTACACTCCAGTCCAAACCAAAAAAAAAATTATTTTCTGTGTTTGTGAATTGTGTGCGCAGTAGCCGCACGTGCATCAACAAAGTAGTGCCAAGCGTGCGCCTGTGTCATAAGTAAAGGGCCGGCTGGCTTGACCGTTAAAGGGTGCTGTAACCCCCAAAGTACACTCGAGTCCAAACCAAAAAAAAAATAATTTTCTGTGTTTGTGAATTGTGTGCGCAGTAGCCGCACGTGCATCAACAAAGTAGTGCCAAGCGTGCGCCTGTGTCATAAGTAAAGGACCGGCTGGCTTGACCGTTAAGGGTGCTGTAACCCCCGAAAGTGCACTCCAGTCCAAACCAAAAAAAAAATTATTTTCGGTGTTTGTGAATTGTGTGCGCAGTAGCCGCACGTGCATCAACAAAGTAGTGCCAAGCGTGCGCCTGTGTCATAAGTAAAGGGCCGGCTGGCTTGACCGTTAAAGGGTGCTGTAACCCCCAAAGTACACTCCAGTCCAAACCAAAAAAAAAATTATTTTCTGTGTTTGTGAATTGTGTGCGCAGTAGCCGCACGTGCATCAACAAAGTAGTGCCAAGCGTGCGCCTGTGTCATAAGTAAAGGGCCGGCTGGCTTGACCGTTAAGGGTGCTGTAACCCCCGAAAGTACACTCCAGTCCAAACCAAAAAAAAAATTATTTTCTGTGTTTGTGAATTGTGTGCGCAGTAGCCGCACGTGCATCAACAAAGTAGTGCCAAGCGTGCGCCTGTGTCATAAGTAAAGGGCCGGCTGGCTTGACCATTAAGGGTGCTGTAACCCCCGAAAGTACACTCCAGTCCAAACCAAAAAAAAAATTATTTTCTGTGTTTGTGAATTGTGTGCGCAGTAGCCGCACGTGCATCAACAAAGTAGTGCCAAGCGTGCGCCTGTGTCATAAGTAAAGGGCCGGCTGGCTTGACCGTTAAGGGTGCTGTAACCCCCGAAAGTACACTCCAGTCCAAACCAAAAAAAAAATTATTTTCTGTGTTTGTGAATTGTGTGCGCAGTAGCCGCACGTGCATCAACAAATTAGTGCCAAGCGTGCGCCTGTGTCATAAGTAAAGGGCCAGCTGGCTTGACCGTTAAAGGGTGCTGTAACCCCCAAAGTACACTCCAGTCCAAACCAAAAAAAAAATGATTTTCTGTGTTTGTGAATTGTGTGCGCAGTAGCCACACGTGCATCAACAAAGTAGTGCCAAGCGTGTGCCTGTGTCTTAAGTAAAGGGCCGGCTGGCTTGACCGTTAAGGGTGCTGTAACCCCCGAAAGTACACTCCAGTCCAAACCAAAAAAAAAATAATTTTCTGTGTTTGTGAATTGTGTGCGCAGTAGCCGCACGTGCATCAACAAAGTAGTGCCAAGCGTGCGCCTGTGTCATAAGTAAAGGGCCGGCTGGCTTGACTGTTAAAGGGTGCTGTAACCCCCAAAGTACACTCCAGTCCAAACCAAAAAAAAAATTATTTTCTGTGTTTAGCCGCACGTATATATCAAATCGATATAACATAAATGGAGGACCAAACTTTCTCCGATAAAAATAAAATAGGGAAAGATCAAGAACCACTTCCTCCTAGTGCTGAAGCTGCTGCCACTAGTCATGACATAGACGATAACATGCCATCAACGTCGTCTGCCAAGGCCGATGCCCAATGTAATAGTAGAGGGCACATACAATCCCAAATGGCAAAGTTCAGGAAAATGACCTTGAAAAAGACATTTAAATCAGGTGAAGAGAAACGTAAACTTGCCAATATGCCATTTACGACACGGAGTGGCAAGGAACGGCTAAGGGTGATCCCTAGTATGTTCATGACTAGTGGTTCAGCTTCACATGACGATGGAAGCCCTCCTCCCACTAAAAAAATCAAAAGAGTTAAGCTGGCAAAAGCACAGCGAAGAACTGTGCTTTCTAAGAAGATATCACAAATCCCCAAGGAGAGTCCAAGTGTGGTGGTGGTTGCGATGCCTGACCATCCCAGCACTGGACGGGAAGAGGTGGCTCTTTCCACCATTTGCACGCCCCCTGCAAGTGCTGAAAGGAGCATCCACAGTCCACTTGCTGATATGCAAATTGAAGATGTCACTGTTGAAGTACAACAGGATGAGGATACTGGTGTAGCTGGCGCTGAGGAGGAAGTTGGCGAGGAGGATTCTGATGGTGATGTGGTTTGTTTAAATCAGGCTCCGGGGGAGACAGTTGTTGTCCGTGGGATGAAAAAGCCCATCACGGTCATGCCTGGGCAGAAGACCAAACATTCCACCTCTTTGGTCTGGCAATATTTCTATCCAAATCCGGACAACAACTGTCTTGCCATATGTACCATATGTAAAAGTGAAATAAGTAGGGGTAGGGACGTCAACCACCTAGGAACATCCTCCCTTATACGGCACCTGCAGCGCGTTCATAAAAAGTTACTGTCAAGTTCAGAAACTTTGGCTAAGACCGTAAGCAGTCCAGGGACACCTAAATCCCGTTGTCCTGTTGTATCCAAGCGCCTGCAAACCACACCGTCAACTCCCTCCTCGTCAATTTCCTCCTTAGTCAGGATCGGAAGTAGTCCTGCAGGCCATGTCACTGGCATGACTGACTCTCCTATCCGGGATTCCTCCGGAGGATCCTGCATTGCTACGCCTACTGCTGCCGATGCTGCTGTTGCTGCTGCTGGGAGTCGTTCATCATCCCAGAGAGGAAGTAGGAACACCACTACTTTTACTAAACAATTGACCCTCCAACAGTCCTTAGCGAGGAGGATGAAGTACGACAGCAGTCATCCTGAAGCAAAACGTATAACTGAGGCCTTGACTGCTATGTTGGTGTTAGACGTGCATCCGGTATCCGCCATTAGTGCAGTGGGATTTAGACAATTGATGGAGGTAGTGTGTCCCCGGTTCCAAATCCCGTCTAGATTCCACTTCACTAGGCAGGCGATACCGAGACTGTACAGAAACGTTAGAAAAAGTGTCCTCAGTGTCCTGAAAAATGCCGTTGTTCACAATGTCCACTTAACCACGGACATGTGGACAAGTGGAACAGGGCAGACTAAGGACTATATGACTGTGACAGCCCACTGGGTAGATGTATCACCTTACGCAGCAACAGCAGCAGCGTCACCAGTAGCAGCATCTCAGAAACGCCAGCTCGTTACAAGGCAGGCTACGCTGTGTATCACCGGTTTCAGTAAGAGGCACACCGCCGACAACCTCTTAGAGAAACTGAGGGAAATCATCGCCCAGTGGCTTACCCCACTTAGACTCTCCTGGGGATTTGTGATATCTGACAACGCCACCAATATTGTGCGGGCATTACATCTGGGCAAATTCCAGCACGTCCCATGTTTTGCTCACACAATAAACTTGGTGGTGCAGAATTTTCTGAAAAGCGACAGGGGCGTGCAGGAGACGCTTTGGGTGGCCCGAAAAATTTCTGCCCACTTTCGCCATTCAGCGACTGCGTGCCGAAGACTGGAGCGCCAGCAAACACTCTTGAACCTGCCCCGCCATCACCTGAAGCAAGAGGTTGTGATGCGGTGGAACTCAACCCTCTATATGCTTCAGAGGATGGAGGAGCAGCAAAAGGCCATACAAGCCTATACATCCACCTATGACATAGGCAAAGGAGGGGGTATGCACCTGACTCAAGCGCAGTGGAGAATGATTTCCGTGTTGTGCAAGGTTCTCCAGCCCTTCGAACTTGCCACACGTGAAGTCAGTTCAGACACTGCCAGCTTGAGTCAGGTCATTCCCCTCATCAGGCTTTTGCAGAAGCAGCTGGAGAAAGTGAAGGAGGAGCTAAGACGGAGCGATTCCGCTCGGCATGTGGGACTTGCGGATGAAGCCCTTCATTCGCTTTGCCAGGATTCCAGGGTGGTCAATCTGTTGAAATCAGACCACTACATTTTGGCCACCGTGCTCGATCCTAGGTTTAAAGCCTATGTGGTGTCTCTCTTTCCGGCCGACACAAGCCTGCAGAGGTGCAAAGACCTGCTGGTGAACACACTGTCAGCTGAAGAAGAACGTGACACGTTAACGGCTCCTTCTTCATTTTCTCCCGCAACTGGGGCTGCCAGGAAAAAACTTAGGTATCCTAAGCAACCCGCTGGCGGTGATGCAGGGCAGGCAGGACCAAGTTTGGACATCTGGTCCAGACTGAAGGACCTGGCAACAATTTCTGACATGTCTACTGTCACTGCATATGATACTGTCACCATTGACAGAATGGTGGAGGATTACATCGGTGACAGCATCCAAGTAGGCATGTCAGACAGTCCATACCTGTACTGGCAGGAAAAAGAGGCAATTTGGAGGCCCCTGTACAAACTGGCTCTATTTTACCTGAGTTGCCCCCCCTCCAGTGTGTACTCCGAAAGAGTGTTTAGTGCAGCCGGGAACCTTGTCAGCGAAAGGCGTAGGAGGTTGCTTCCACAGAATGTGGAGAAGATGATGTTCATCAAAATGAATTATCAGCTCTTCCAGGGAGACCAGCCTCCAGAAGGTACAGAGGGACCTGTGGTGGTGGATTCAAGTGGGGATGAGTTAATACTTTGTGAGGATGAGGATGTACACACTGAAGAGGGTGAGGAATCGGTGGATGAGGAGGATGAGGATGACATCTTGCCTCCGTAGAGCCAGTTTGTGCAGGGACACATTAATTGCCAGCTTGTTTTGTGGGGGCCCAAACGAACCAATCATTTCATCCACAGTTGTGTGGCAGACCCTGGCGCTGAAATTATTGATTTGTTAAAGTGTGCATGTCCTGTTTATACAACATAAGGGTGGGTGGGAGGGCCCAAGGACAATTCCATCTTGCACCTCTTTTTTTTCTTTGCATTATGTACAGTTTGGGGCCTAGTTTTTCTAACTGCCATCCTGTCTGCCACTGCAGTGTCACTCCTAGATGGGTCACGTGTTTGTGCCGCCCACTCGTGTCGCTTAGCATAGTCATCCAGCTACCTCGGTGCAACCTTTTGGACATAAAAACACTATTGTGAGGTGTGAGGTGTTCAGAATAGACTGGAAATGAGAGGAAATTAAGGTTATTGAGGTTAATAATAGCATAGGAGCAGAAAAACCTACAAATTCTGTGATTTTAGCTGTTTTTATGCATTTTTAAAAAAAAATACAGATCCAAAACACAAAACCCAGAACCCAAAACACGGAAGGGTGGTTTTGGCAAAACCAATCCAGATCCAAAACACGAAGAAAGATCCAGATCCAAAACCAAAACACAAAACACGAAAAGTGGCCGGTGCACACCCCTGAAATATATACATATGTGCATATATATATATATATATATATATATATATATATATATTGTGTACTGTATGTATACACATGTATATGTGTACTGTATGTATGTATATGCTTATATGTATATGTGTACTGTATGTATTATGTATATATATATATATATATGTGTACTGTATGTATATATATGTGTGTATATATGCATGTACATGTGTATGTGTGTGTATATATATATATATATATATATATATATGTGTGTTTGTGTTTGTGTATATATGTATGTATATATATTTTTATACAGACGGATAGAATCCATTAAGTGCATGGAGTGCTGCACCATCCGTCTGTATTTGTGAGTAACATGAGCACCCTGCCACTTAGATGTTCGTTTAGGAGAGCTGGACCACACGACTATGTGTGTGTGTGTGTGTGTGTGTGTGTGTATATATATATATATATATATATTTGATGTGTGTGTGTGTGTGTGTGACTGCTTGTATGTATATATATATATATATTTATATACACATCTAATGTGTGTATATATATATATATATATATATGCGTGTGTATGTATGTATGAATTAGGGGTGAGCGGGTTCGGATTTCTGAAATCCGAACCCCCCCGAGCCCCCCCGATCCGAGTCCGATCCGAGTCAGGCTCGACTTTTCCCGCCTGACTCGGATCTGACATCGAGGCAAAACGTCATCATCCCGCCTTCCGAGTCTCGCGGGTTTTGGATCCTATATAAGGTACCCGCGTCGGCGCCATTTTCTCACTCGGCTGTGGACAGTGAAGAGGGAGGGTGGGAGTTAGTGCTGTGTAGTGTAGTGTAGTGTAGTGCTGCTGTTGTCCACTACTTCAAAGTCCATAGGGGCTGGCTGTGTTGTGCTGTGCTGCTGTTGTTAATAGGGGCTGTGTCCACTACTTCAAAGTCCATAGGGGCTGGCTGGACTGTGTTGTGCAGTCAGTTCCAAAGTCCTGTGCAGTGTCCCAGTCCTAAAGGGGTGCTGTAGTGTTGTCCAGGGGTGCTCTGTCCATCAGGGGTGCTCCCCCCAAGTGCTAAAAAAATAATATATTTTCTGTGTTTGTGAATTGTGTGCGCAGTAGCCGCACGTGCATCAACAAAGTAGTGCCAAGCGTGCGCCTGTGTCATAAGTAAAGGGCCGGCTGGCTTGACCGTTAAGGGTGCTGTAACCCCCGAAAGTACACTCCAGTCCAAACCAAAAAAAAAATTATTTTCTGTGTTTGTGAATTGTGTGCGCAGTAGCCGCACGTGCATCAACAAAGTAGTGCCAAGCGTGCGCCTGTGTCATAAGTAAAGGGCCGGCTGGCTTGACCGTTAAGGGTGCTGTAACCCCCGAAAGTACACTCCAGTCCAAACCTAAAAAAAAATTATTTTCTGTGTTTGTGAATTGTGTGCGCAGTAGCCGCACGTGCATCAACAAAGTAGTGCCAAGCGTGCGCCTGTGTCATAAGTAAAGGGCCGGCTGGCTTGACCGTTAAAGGGTGCTGTAACCCCCGAAAGTACACTCCAGTCCAAACCAAAAAAAAATTATTTTCTGTGTTTGTGAATTGTGTGCGCAGTAGCCGCACGTGCATCAACAAAGTAGTGCCAAGCGTGCGCCTGTGTCATAAGTAAAGGGCCAGCTGGCTTGACCGTTAAGGGTGCTGTAACCCCCGAAAGTACACTCCAGTCCAAACCTAAAAAAAAATTATTTTCTGTGTTTGTGAATTGTGTGCGCAGTAGCCGCACGTGCATCAACAAAGTAGTGCCAAGAGTGCCCCTGTGTCATAAGTAAAGGGCCGGCTGGCTTGACCGTTAAAGGGTGCTGTAACCCCCGAAAGTACACTCCAGTCCAAACCAAAAAAAAAAATATTTTCTGTGTTTGTGAATTGTGTGCGCAGTAGCCGCACGTGCATCAACAAAGTAGTGCCAAGCGTGCGCCTGTGTCATAAGTAAAGGGCCGGCTGGCTTGACCGTTAAGGGTGCTGTAACCCCCGAAAGTACACTCCAGTCCAAACCTAAAAAAAAATTATTTTCTGTGTTTGTGAATTGTGTGCGCAGTAGCCGCACGTGCATCAACAAAGTAGTGCCAAGCGTGCGCCTGTGTCATAAGTAAAGGGCCGGCTGGCTTGACCGTTAAAGGGTGCTGTAACCCCCGAAAGTACACTCCAGTCCAAACCAAAAAAAAATTATTTTCTGTGGTTGTGAATTGTGTGCGCAGTAGCCGCACGTGCATCAACAAAGTAGTGCCAAGCGTGCGCCTGTGTCATAAGTAAAGGGCCGGCTGGCTTGACCGTTAAGGGTGCTGTAACCCCCGAAAGTACACTCCAGTCCAAACCTAAAAAAAAATTATTTTCTGTGTTTGTGAATTGTGTGCGCAGTAGCCGCACGTGCATCAACAAAGTAGTGCCAAGAGTGCGCCTGTGTCATAAGTAAAGGGCCGGCTGGCTTGACCGTTAAAGGGTGCTGTAACCCCCGAAAGTACACTCCAGTCCAAACCAAAAAAAAATTATTTTCTGTGTTTGTGAATTGTGTGCGCAGTAGCCGCACGTGCATCAACAAAGTAGTGCCAAGCGTGCGCCTGTGTCATAAGTAAAGGGCCGGCTGGCTTGACCGTTAAAGGGTGCTGTAACCCCTGAAAGTACACTCCAGTCCAAACCAAAAAAAAATTATTTTCTGTGTTTGTGAATTGTGTGCGCAGTAGCCGCACGTGCATCAACAAAGTAGTGCCAAGCGTGCGCCTGTGTCATAAGTAAAGGGCCGGCTGGCTTGACCGTTAAGGGTGCTGTAACTCCCGAAAGTACACTCCAGTCCAAACCAAAAAAAAAATTATTTTCTGTGTTTGTGAATTGTGTGCGCAGTAGCCGCACGTGCATCAACAAAGTAGTGCCAAGCGTGCGCCTGTGTCATAAGTAAAGGGCCGGCTGGCTTGACCGTTAAGGGTGCTGTAACCCCCGAAAGTACACTCCAGTCCAAACCAAAAAAAAAATTATTTTCTGTGTTTGTGAATTGTGTGCGCAGTAGCCGCACGTGCATCAACAAAGTAGTGCCAAGCGTGCGCCTGTGTCATAAGTAAAGGGCCGGCTGGCTTGACCGTTAAGGGTGCTGTAACCCCCGAAAGTACACTCCAGTCCAAACCAAAAAAAAAATTATTTTCTGTGTTTGTGAATTGTGTGCGCAGTAGCCGCACGTGCATCAACAAAGTAGTGCCAAGCGTGCGCCTGTGTCATAAGTAAAGGGCCGGCTGGCTTGACCGTTAAAGGGTGCTGTAACCCCCGAAAGTACACTCCAGTCCAAACCAAAAAAAAATTATTTTCTGTGGTTGTGAATTGTGTGCGCAGTAGCCGCACGTGCATCAACAAAGTAGTGCCAAGCGTGCGCCTGTGTCATAAGTAAAGGGCCGGCTGGCTTGACCGTTAAGGGTGCTGTAACCCCCGAAAGTACACTCCAGTCCAAACCTAAAAAAAAATTATTTTCTGTGTTTGTGAATTGTGTGCGCAGTAGCCGCACGTGCATCAACAAAGTAGTGCCAAGAGTGCGCCTGTGTCATAAGTAAAGGGCCGGCTGGCTTGACCGTTAAAGGGTGCTGTAACCCCCGAAAGTACACTCCAGTCCAAACCAAAAAAAAATTATTTTCTGTGTTTGTGAATTGTGTGCGCAGTAGCCGCACGTGCATCAACAAAGTAGTGCCAAGCGTGCGCCTGTGTCATAAGTAAAGGGCCGGCTGGCTTGACCGTTAAAGGGTGCTGTAACCCCTGAAAGTACACTCCAGTCCAAACCAAAAAAAAATTATTTTCTGTGTTTGTGAATTGTGTGCGCAGTAGCCGCACGTGCATCAACAAAGTAGTGCCAAGCGTGCGCCTGTGTCATAAGTAAAGGGCCGGCTGGCTTGACCGTTAAGGGTGCTGTAACTCCCGAAAGTACACTCCAGTCCAAACCAAAAAAAAAATTATTTTCTGTGTTTGTGAATTGTGTGCGCAGTAGCCGCACGTGCATCAACAAAGTAGTGCCAAGCGTGCGCCTGTGTCATAAGTAAAGGGCCGGCTGGCTTGACCGTTAAGGGTGCTGTAACCCCCGAAAGTACACTCCAGTCCAAACCAAAAAAAAAATTATTTTCTGTGTTTGTGAATTGTGTGCGCAGTAGCCGCACGTGCATCAACAAAGTAGTGCCAAGCGTGCGCCTGTGTCATAAGTAAAGGGCCGGCTGGCTTGACCGTTAAGGGTGCTGTAACCCCCGAAAGTACACTCCAGTCCAAACCAAAAAAAAAATTATTTTCTGTGTTTGTGAATTGTGTGCGCAGTAGCCGCACGTGCATCAACAAAGTAGTGCCAAGCGTGCGCCTGTGTCATAAGTAAAGGGCCGGCTGGCTTGACCGTTAAGGGTGCTGTAACCCCCGAAAGTACACTCCAGTCCAAACCTAAAAAAAAATTATTTTCTGTGTTTGTGAATTGTGTGCGCAGTAGCCGCACGTGCATCAACAAAGTAGTGCCAAGCATGCGCCTGTGTCATAAGTAAAGGGCCGGCTGGCTTGACCGTTAAAGGGTGCTGTAACCCCCGAAAGTACACTCCAGTCCAAACCAAAAAAAAATTATTTTCTGTGGTTGTGAATTGTGTGCGCAGTAGCCGCACGTGCATCAACAAAGTAGTGCCAAGCGTGCGCCTGTGTCATAAGTAAAGGGCCGGCTGGCTTGACCGTTAAGGGTGCTGTAACCCCCGAAAGTACACTCCAGTCCAAACCTAAAAAAAAATTATTTTCTGTGTTTGTGAATTGTGTGCGCAGTAGCCGCACGTGCATCAACAAAGTAGTGCCAAGAGTGCGCCTGTGTCATAAGTAAAGGGCCGGCTGGCTTGACCGTTAAAGGGTGCTGTAACCCCCGAAAGTACACTCCAGTCCAAACCAAAAAAAAATTATTTTCTGTGTTTGTGAATTGTGTGCGCAGTAGCCGCACGTGCATCAACAAAGTAGTGCCAAGCGTGCGCCTGTGTCATAAGTAAAGGGCCGGCTGGCTTGACCGTTAAAGGGTGCTGTAACCCCTGAAAGTACACTCCAGTCCAAACCAAAAAAAAATTATTTTCTGTGTTTGTGAATTGTGTGCGCAGTAGCCGCACGTGCATCAACAAAGTAGTGCCAAGCATGCGCCTGTGTCATAAGTAAAGGGCCGGCTGGCTTGACCGTTAAGGGTGCTGTAACTCCCGAAAGTACACTCCAGTCCAAACCAAAAAAAAAATTATTTTCTGTGTTTGTGAATTGTGTGCGCAGTAGCCGCACGTGCATCAACAAAGTAGTGCCAAGCGTGCGCCTGTGTCATAAGTAAAGGGCCGGCTGGCTTGACCGTTAAGGGTGCTGTAACCCCCGAAAGTACACTCCAGTCCAAACCAAAAAAAAAATTATTTTCTGTGTTTGTGAATTGTGTGCGCAGTAGCCGCACGTGCATCAACAAAGTAGTGCCAAGCGTGCGCCTGTGTCATAAGTAAAGGGCCGGCTGGCTTGACCGTTAAGGGTGCTGTAACCCCCGAAAGTACACTCCAGTCCAAACCTAAAAAAAAATTATTTTCTGTGTTTGTGAATTGTGTGCGCAGTAGCCGCACGTGCATCAACAAAGTAGTGCCAAGCGTGCGCCTGTGTCATAAGTAAAGGGCCGGCTGGCTTGACCGTTAAGGGTGCTGTAACCCCCGAAAGTACACTCCAGTCCAAACCAAAAAAAAAATTATTTTCTGTGTTTGTGAATTGTGTGCGCAGTAGCCGCACGTGCATCAACAAAGTAGTGCCAAGCGTGCGCCTGTGTCATAAGTAAAGGGCCGGCTGGCTTGACCGTTAAGGGTGCTGTAACCCCCGAAAGTACACTCCAGTCCAAACCTAAAAAAAAATTATTTTCTGTGTTTGTGAATTGTGTGCGCAGTAGCCGCACGTGCATCAACAAAGTAGTGCCAAGCGTGCGCCTGTGTCATAAGTAAAGGGCCGGCTGGCTTGACCGTTAAAGGGTGCTGTAACCCCCGAAAGTACACTCCAGTCCAAACCAAAAAATAATTATTTTCTGTGGTTGTGAATTGTGTGCGCAGTAGCCGCACGTGCATCAACAAAGTAGTGCCAAGCGTGCGCCTGTGTCATAAGTAAAGGGCCGGCTGGCTTGACCGTTAAGGGTGCTGTAACCCCCGAAAGTACACTCCAGTCCAAACCTAAAAAAAAATTATTTTCTGTGTTTGTGAATTGTGTGCGCAGTAGCCGCACGTGCATCAACAAAGTAGTGCCAAGAGTGCGCCTGTGTCATAAGTAAAGGGCCGGCTGGCTTGACCGTTAAAGGGTGCTGTAACCCCCGAAAGTACACTCCAGTCCAAACCAAAAAAAAATTATTTTCTGTGTTTGTGAATTGTGTGCGCAGTAGCCGCACGTGCATCAACAAAGTAGTGCCAAGCGTGCGCCTGTGTCATAAGTAAAGGGCCGGCTGGCTTGACCGTTAAAGGGTGCTGTAACCCCTGAAAGTACACTCCAGTCCAAAACAAAAAAAAATTATTTTCTGTGTTTGTGAATTGTGTGCGCAGTAGCCGCACGTGCATCAACAAAGTAGTGCCAAGCGTGCGCCTGTGTCATAAGTAAAGGGCCGGCTGGCTTGACCGTTAAGGGTGCTGTAACTCCCGAAAGTACACTCCAGTCCAAACCAAAAAAAAAATTATTTTCTGTGTTTGTGAATTGTGTGCGCAGTAGCCGCACGTGCATCAACAAAGTAGTGCCAAGCGTGCGCCTGTGTCATAAGTAAAGGGCCGGCTGGCTTGACCGTTAAGGGTGCTGTAACCCCCGAAAGTACACTCCAGTCCAAACCAAAAAAAAAATTATTTTCTGTGTTTGTGAATTGTGTGCGCAGTAGCCGCACGTGCATCAACAAAGTAGTGCCAAGCATGCGCCTGTGTCATAAGTAAAGGGCCGGCTGGCTTGACCGTTAAGGGTGCTGTAACCCCCGAAAGTACACTCCAGTCCAAACCTAAAAAAAAATTATTTTCTGTGTTTGTGAATTGTGTGCGCAGTAGCCGCACGTGCATCAACAAAGTAGTGCCAAGCGTGCGCCTGTGTCATAAGTAAAGGGCCGGCTGGCTTGACCGTTAAAGGGTGCTGTAACCCCCGAAAGTACACTCCAGTCCAAACCAAAAAAAAATTATTTTCTGTGTTTGTGAATTGTGTGCGCAGTAGCCGCACGTGCATCAACAAAGTAGTGCCAAGCGTGCGCCTGTGTCATAAGTAAAGGGCCGGCTGGCTTGACCGTTAAAGGGTGCTGTAACCCCCAAAGTACACTCCAGTCCAAACCAAAAAAAAATTATTTTCTGTGTTTGTGAATTGTGTGCGCAGTAGCCGCACGTGCATCAACAAAGTAGTGCCAAGAGTGCGCCTGTGTCATAAGTAAAGGGCCGGCTGGCTTGACCGTTAAAGGGTGCTGTAACCCACAAAGTACACTCCAGTCCGAACCAAAAAAAAATTTATTTTCTGTGTTTAGCCGCACGTATATATCAAATCGATATAACATAAATGGAGGACCAAACTTTCTCCGATAAAAATAAAATAGAGAAAGATCAAGAACCACTTCCTCCTAGTGCTGAAGCTGCTGCCACTAGTCATGACATAGACGATAACATGCCATCAACGTCGTCTGCCAAGGCCGATGCCCAATGTCATAGTAGAGGGCACATACAATCCCAAATGGCAAAGTTCAGGAAAATGACCTTGAAAAAGACATTTAAATCAGCTGAAGAGAAACGTAAACTTGCCAATATGCCATTTACGACACGGAGTGGCAAGGAACGGCTAAGGTCGATCCCTAGTATGTTCATGACTAGTGGTTCAGCTTCACATGACGATGGAAGCACTCCTCCCACTAAAAAAATCAAAAGAGTTAAGCTGGCAAAAGCACAGCGAAGAACTGTGCTTTCTAAGAAGATATCACAAATCCCCAAAGAGAGTCCAAGTGTGGTGGTGGTTGCGATGCCTGACCTTCCCAGCACTGGACGGGAAGAGGTGGCTCTTTCCACCATTTGCACGCCCCCTGCAAGTGCTGAAAGGAGCACCCACAGTCCACTTGCTGATATGCAAATTGAAGATGTCACTGTTGAAGTACAACAGGATGAGGATACTGGTGTAGCTGGCGCTGAGGAGGAAGTTGGCGAGGAGGATTCTGATGGTGATGTGGTTTGTTTAAATCAGGCTCCGTGGGAGACAGTTGTTGTCCGTGGGATGAAAAAGCCCATCACGGTCATGCCTGGGCAGAAGACCAAACATTCCACCTCTTTGGTCTGGCAATATTTCTATCCAAATCCGGACAACAACTGTCTTGCCATATGTACCATATGTAAAGGTGAAATAAGTAGGGGTAGGGACGTCAACCACCTAGGAACATCCTCCCTTATACGGCACCTGCAGCGCGTTCATAAAAAGTTACTGTCAAGTTCAGAAACTTTGGCTCAGACCGTAAGCAGTCCAGGGACACCTAAATCCCGTTGTCCTGTTGTATCCAAGCGCCTGCAAACCACACCGTCAACTCCCTCCTCGTCAATTTCCTCCTTAGTCAGGATCGGAAGTAGTCCTGCAGGCCATATCACTGGCATGACTGACTCTCCTATCCGGGATTCCTCCGGAGGATCCTGCATTGCTACGCCTACTGCTGCCGCTGCTGCTGTTGCTGCTGCTGCTGGGAGTCGTTCATCATCCCAGAGAGGAAGTAGGAACACCACTACTTTTACTAAACAATTGACCCTCCAACAGTCCTTAGCGAGGAGGATGAAGTACGACAGCAGTCATCCTGAAGCAAAACGTATAACTGAGGCCTTGACTGCTATGTTGGTGTTAGACGTGCGTCCGGTATCCGCCATTAGTGCAGTGGGATTTAGACAATTGATGGAGGTAGTGTGTCCCCGGTTCCAAATCCCGTCTAGATTCCACTTCACTAGGCAGGCGATACCGAGACTGTACAGAAACGTCAGAAAAAGTGTCCTCAGTGTCCTGAAAAATGCCGTTGTACACAATGTCCACTTAACCACGGACATGTGGACAAGTGGAACAGGGCAGACTAAGGACTATATGACTGTGACAGCCCACTGGGTAGATGTATCACCTTACGCAGCAACAGCAGCAGCGTCACCAGTAGCAGCATCTCAGAAACGCCAGCTCGTTACAAGGCAGGCTACGCTGTGTATCACCGGTTTCAGTAAGAGGCACACCGCCGACAACCTCTTAGAGAAACTGAGGGAAATCATCGCCCAGTGGCTTACCCCACTTAGACTCTCCTGGGGATTTGTGATATCTGACAACGCCACCAATATTGTGCGGGCATTACATCTGGGCAAATTCCAGCACGTCCCATGTTTTGCTCACACAATAAACTTGGTGGTGCAGAATTTTCTGAAAAGCGACAGGGGCGTGCAGGAGACACTTTGGGTGGCCCGAAAAATTTCTGGCCACTTTCGCCATTCAGCGACTGCGTGCCGAAGACTGGAGCGCCAGCAAACACTCTTGAACCTGCCCCGCCATCACCTGGAGCAAGAGGTTGTGACGCGGTGGAACTCAACCCTCTATATGCTTCAGAGGATGGAGGAGCAGCAAAAGGCCATACAAGCCTATACATCCACCTATGACATAGGCAAAGGAGGGGGTATGCACCTGACTCAAGCGCAGTGGAGAATGATTTCCGTGTTGTGCAAGGTTCTTCAGCCCTTCGAACTTGCCACACGTGAAGTCAGTTCAGACACTGCCAGCTTGAGTCAGGTCATTCCCCTCATCAGGCTTTTGCAGAAGCAGCTGGAGAAAGTGAAGGAGGAGCTAAGACGGAGCGATTCCGCTCGGCATGTGGGACTTGTGGATGAAGCCCTTCATTCGCTTTGCCAGGATTCCAGGGTGGTCAATCTGTTGAAATCAGACCACTACATTTTGGCCACCGTGCTCGATCCTAGGTTTAAAGCCTATGTGGTGTCTCTCTTTCCGGCCGACACAAGCCTGCAGAGGTGCAAAGACCTGCTGGTGAACACACTGTCAGCTGAAGCGGAACGTGACACGTCAACGGCTCCTTCTTCATTTTCTCCCGCAACTGGGGCTGCCAGGAAAAAACTTAGGTATCCTAAGCAACCCGCTGGCGGTGATGCAGGGCAGGCAGGACCAAGTTTGGACATCTGGTCCGGACTGAAGGACCTGGCAACAATTTCTGACATGTCTACTGTCACTGCATATGATACTGTCACCATTGACAGAATGGTGGAGGATTACATCGGTGACAGCATCCAAGTAGGCATGTCAGACAGTCCATACCTGTACTGGCAGGAAAAAGAGGCAATTTGGAGGCCCCTGTACAAACTGGCTCTATTTTACCTGAGTTGCCCCCCCTCCAGTGTGTACTCCGAAAGAGTGTTTAGTGCAGCCGGGAACCTTGTCAGCGAAAGGCGTAGGAGGTTGCTTCCACAGAATGTGGAGAAGATGATGTTCATCAAAATGAATTATCAGCTCTTCCAGGGAGACCAGCCTCCAGAAGGTACAGAGGGACCTGTGGTGGTGGATTCAAGTGGGGACGAGTTAATACTTTGTGAGGATGAGGATGTACACACTGAAGAGGGTGAGGAATCGGTGGATGAGGAGGATGAGGATGACATCTTGCCTCCGTAGAGCCAGTTTGTGCAGGGACACATTAATTGCCAGCTTGTTTTGTGGGGGCCCAAACGAACCAATCATTTCAGCCACAGTTGTGTGGCAGACCCTGGCGCTGAAATGATTGATTTGTTAAAGTGTGCATGTCCTGTTTATACAACATAAGGGTGGGTGGGAGGGCCCAAGGACAATTCCATCTTGCACCTCTTTTTTTCTTTGCATTATGTACAGTTTGGGGCCTAGTTTTTCTAACTGCCATCCTGCCTGCCACTGCAGTGTCACTCCTAGATGGGTCACGTGTTTGTGCCGCCCACTCGTGTCGCTTAGCATAGTCATCCAGCTACCTCGGTGCAACCTTTTGGACATAAAAACACTATTGTGAGGTGTGAGGTGTTCAGAATAGACTGGAAATGAGTGGAAATTAAGGTTATTGAGGTTAATAATAGCATAGGAGCAGAAAAACCTACAAATTCTGTGATTTTAGCTGTTTTTATGCTTTTTTTCAAAAAAATACAGATCCAAAACACAAAACCCAGAACCCAAAACACGGAAGGGTGGTTTTGGCAAAACCAATCCAGATCCAAAACACGAAGAAAGATCCAGATCCAAAACCAAAACACAAAACACGAAAAGTGGCCGATGCACACCCCTAGTATGAATATATATATATTAGGGGTGAGCGGGTTCGGATTTCTGAAATCCGAACCCCCCCAAGCCCCCCCCGATCCGAGGCCGATCCGAGTAAGGCTCGACTTTTCCCGCCTGACTCGGATCTGAAATCGAGGAAAAACGTCATCATCCCGCCTTCCGAGTCTTGCGGGTTTTGGATCCTATATAAGGTACCCGCGTCAGCACCATTTTCTCACTCAGCTGTGGACAGTGAAGAGGGAGGGTGGGAGTTAGGGCTGGCTGGGCTGTGTAGTGTAGTGTAGTGTAGTGCAGAGTAGTGTTGTGCTGTGCTGTGCTGCGCTGTGCTGCTGTTGTCCACTACTTCGAAGTCCATAAAGGCTGGCTGTGTTGTGCTGTGCTGCTGTTGTTAATAGGGGCTGTGTCCACTACTTCAAAGTCCATAGGTGCTGGCAGGACTGTGTTGTGCAGTCAGTTCTCCATAGGGGCTGTGTCCACTCCAAAGTCCTGTGCAGTGTCCCAGTCCTAAAGGGGTGCTGTAGTGTTGTCCAGGGGGTGCTCTGTCCATCAGGGGAGCTCCACCCAAGTGCTAAAAAAATAATATTTTTTGTGTGTTTGTGAATTGTGTGCGCAGTAGCCGCACGTGCATCAACAAAGTAGTGCCAAGCGTGCGCCTGTGTCATAAGTAAAGGGCCGGCTGGCTTGACCGTTAAAGGGTGCTGTAACCCCCAAAGTACACTCCAGTCCAAACCAAAAAAAAAATTATTTTCTGTGTTTGTGAATTGTGTGCGCAGTAGCCGCACGTGCATCAACAAAGTAGTGCCAAGCGTGCGCCTGTGTCATAAGTTAAGGGCCAGCTGGCTTGACTGTTAAAGGGTGCTGTAACCCCCAAAGTACACTCCGAACCAAATAACAAAATATTTTTACGTGTTTGTGAATTGTGTGCGCAGTAGCCGCACGTGCATCAACAAAGTACTGCCAAGCGTGTGCCTGTGTCATAAGTAAAGTGCCGGCTGGCTTGACCATTAAAGGGTGCTGTAACCCCCAAAGTACACTCCAAACCAAAAAAAAAAATATTTTCTGTGTTTGTCAACTGTGTGCGCAGTAGCCGCACGTGCATCAACAAAGTAGTGCCAAGCGTGCGCCTGTGTCATAAGTAAAGGGCTGGCTGGCTTGACCGTTAAAGGGTGCTGTAACCCCCAAAGTATACTCCAGTCCAAACCAAAAAAAAATTATGTTCTGTGTTTGTGAATTGTGTGCGCAGTAGCCGCACCTGCATCAACAAAGTAGTGCCAAGCGTGCGCCTGTGTCATAAGTAAAGGGCTGGCTGGCTTGACCGTTAAAGGGTGCTGTAACCCCCAAAGTACACTCCAAACCAAATAACAAAATATTTTTTCTGTGTTTGTGAATTGTGTGCGCAGTAGCCGCACGTGCATCAACAAAGTAGTGCCAAGCGTGCGCCTGTGTCATAAGTAAAGGGCCGGCTGGCTTGACAGTTAAAGGGTGCTGTAACCCCCAAAGTACACTCCAAACCAAAAAAATATATATTTTCTGTGTTTGTGAATTGTGTGCGCAGTAGTCGCACGTGCATCAACAAAGTAGTGCCAAGCGTGCGCCTGTGTCATAAGTAAAGGGCCGGCTGGCTTGACCGTTAAAGGGTGCTGTAACCCCCAAAGTACACTCCAGTCCAAACCAAAAAAAAAATAATTTTCTGTGTTTGTGAATTGTGTGCGCAGTAGCCGCACGTGCATCAACAAAGTAGTGCCAAGCGTGCGCCTGTGTCATAAGTAAAGGGCCGGCTGGCTTGACCATTAAAGGGTGCTGTAACCCCCAAAGTACACTCCAAACCAAATAACAAAATATTTTTTCTGTGTTTGTGAATTGTGTGCGCAGTAGCCGCACGTGCATCAACAAAGTAGTGCCAAGCGTGCGCCTGTGTCATAAGTAAAGGGCCGGCTGGCTTGACAGTTAAAGGGTGCTGTAACCCCCAAAGTACACTCCAAACCAAAAAAATATATATTTTCTGTGTTTGTGAATTGTGTGCGCAGTAGTCGCACGTGCATCAACAAAGTAGTGCCAAGCGTGCGCCTGTGTCATAAGTAAAGGGCCGGCTGGCTTGACCGTTAAAGGGTGCTGTAACCCCCAAAGTACACTCCAGTCCAAACCAAAAAAAAAATATTTTCTGTGTTTGTGAATTGTGTGCGCAGTAGCCGCACGTGCATCAACAAAGTAGTGCCAAGCGTGCGCCTGTGTCATAAGTAAAGGGCCGGCTGGCTTGACCGTTAAAGGGTGCTGTAACCCCCAAAGTACACTCCAAACCAAATAACAAAATATTTTTTCTGTGTTTGTGAATTGTGTGCGCAGTAGCCGCACGTGCATCAAAAAAGTAGTGCCAAGCGTGCGCCTGTGTCATAAGTAAAGGGCCGGCTGGCTTGACCGTTAAAGGGTGCTGTAACCCCCAAAGTACACTCCAGTCCAAACCCAAAAAAAAATTATTTTCTGTGTTTGTGAATTGTGTGCGCAGTAGCCGCACGTGCATCAACAAAGTAGTGCCAAGCATGCGCCTGTGTCATAAGTTAAGGGCCGGCTGGCTTGACTGTTAAAGGGTGCTGTAACCCCCAAAGTACACTCCAAACCAAATAACAAAATATTTTTTCTGTGTTTGTGAATTGTGTGCGCAGTAGCCGCACGTGCATCAAAAAAGTAGTGCCAAGCGTGCGCCTGTGTCATAAGTAAAGGGCAGGCTGGCTTGACCGTTAAAGGGTGCTGTAACCCCCAAAGTACACTCCAAACCAAAAAAATATATATTTTCTGTGTTTGTGAATTGTGTGCGCAGTAGCCGCACGTGCATCAACAAAGTAGTGCCAAGCGTGCGCCTGTGTCATAAGTAAAGGGCCGGCTGGCTTGACCGTTAAAGGGTGCTGTAACCCCCAAAGTACACTCCAAACCAAATAACAAAATATTTTTACGTGTTTGTGAATTGTGTGCGCAGTAGCAGCACGTGCATCAACAAAGTAGTGCCAAGCGTGCGCCTGTGTCATAAGTAAAGGGCCGGCTGGCTTGACCGTTAAAGGGTGCTGTAACCCCCAAAGTACACTCCAGTCCAAACCAAAAAAAAAATTATTTTCAGTGTTTGTGAATTGTGTGCGCAGTAGCCGCACGTGCATCAACAAAGTAGTGCCAAGCGTGCGCCTGTGTCATAAGTTAAGGGCCGGCTGGCTTGACTGTTAAAGGGTGCTGTAACCCCCAAAGTACACTCCAAACCAAATAACAAAATATTTTTTCTGTGTTTGTGAATTGTGTGCGCAGTAGCCGCACGTGCATCAACAAAGTAGTGCCAAGCGTGTGCCTGTGTCATAAGTAAAGTGCCGGCTGGCTTGACCATTAAAGGGTGCTGTAACCCCCAAAGTACACTCCAAACCAAAAAAATATATATTTTCTGTGTTTGTCAACTGTGTGCGCAGTAGCCGCACGTGCATCAACAAAGTAGTGCCAAGCGTGCACCTGTGTCATAAGTAAAGGGCCGGCTGGCTTGACCGTTAAAGGGTGCTGTAACCCCCAAAGTATACTCCAGTCCAAACCAAAAAAAAATTATGTTCTGTGTTTGTGAATTGTGTGCGCAGTAGCCGCACCTGCATCAACAAAGTAGTGCCAAGCGTGCGCCTGTGTCATAAGTAAAGGGCTGGCTGGCTTGACCGTTAAAGGGTGCTGTAACCCCCAAAGTACACTCCAAACCAAATAACAAAATATTTTTTCTGTGTTTGTGAATTGTGTGCGCAGTAGCCGCACGTGCATCAACAAAGTAGTGCCAAGCGTGCGCCTGTGTCATAAGTAAAGGGCCGGCTGGCTTGACAGTTAAAGGGTGCTGTAACCCCCAAAGTACACTCCAAACCAAAAAAATAGATATTTTCTGTGTTTGTGAATTGTGTGCGCAGTAGTCGCACGTGCATCAACAAAGTAGTGCCAAGCGTGCGCCTGTGTCATAAGTAAAGGGCCGGCTGGCTTGACCGTTAAAGGGTGCTGTAACCCCCAAAGTACACTCCAGTCCAAACCAAAAAAAAAATAATTTTCTGTGTTTGTGAATTGTGTGCGCAGTAGCCGCACGTGCATCAACAAAGTAGTGCCAAGCGTGCGCCTGTGTCATAAGTAAAGGGCCGGCTGGCTTGACCATTAAAGGGTGCTGTAACCCCCAAAGTACACTCCAAACCAAATAACAAAATATTTTTTCTGTGTTTGTGAATTGTGTGCGCAGTAGCCGCACGTGCATCAACAAAGTAGTGCCAAGCATGCGCCTGTGTCATAAGTAAAGGGCCGGCTGGCTTGACAGTTAAAGGGTGCTGTAACCCCCAAAGTACACTCCAAACCAAAAAAATATATATTTTCTGTGTTTGTGAATTGTGTGCGCAGTAGTCGCACGTGCATCAACAAAGTAGTGCCAAGTGTGCGCCTGTGTCATAAGTAAAGGGCCGGCTGGCTTGACCGTTAAAGGGTGCTGTAACCCCCAAAGTACACTCCAGTCCAAACCAAAAAAAAAATTATTTTCTGTGTTTGTGAATTGTGTGCGCAGTAGCCGCACGTGCATCAACAAAGTAGTGCCAAGCGTGCGCCTGTGTCATAAGTAAAGGGCCGGCTGGCTTGACCGTTAAAGGGTGCTGTAACCCCCAAAGTACACTCCAAACCAAATAACAAAATATTTTTTCTGTGTTTGTGAATTGTGTGCGCAGTAGCCGCACGTGCATCAAAAAAGTAGTGCCAAGCGTGCGCCTGTGTCATAAGTAAAGGGCCGGCTGGCTTGACCGTTAAAGGGTGCTGTAACCCCCAAAGTACACTCCAGTCCAAACCAAAAAAAAAATATTTTCTGTGTTTGTGAATTGTGTGCGCAGTAGCCGCACGTGCATCAACAAAGTAGTGCCAAGCGTGCGCCTGTGTCATAAGTTAAGGGCCGGCTGGCTTGACTGTTAAAGGGTGCTGTAACCCCCAAAGTACACTCCAAACCAAATAACAAAATATTTTTTCTGTGTTTGTGAATTGTGTGCGCAGTAGCCGCACGTGCATCAAAAAAGTAGTGCCAAGCGTGCGCCTGTGTCATAAGTAAAGGGCAGGCTGGCTTGACCGTTAAAGGGTGCTGTAACCCCCAAAGTACACTCCAAACCAAAAAAATATATATTTTCTGTGTTTGTGAATTGTGTGCGCAGTAGCCGCACGTGCATCAACAAAGTAGTGCCAAGCGTGCGCCTCTGTCATAAGTAAAGGGCCGGCTGGCTTGACCGTTAAAGGGTGCTGTAACCCCCAAAGTACACTCCAAACCAAATAACAAAATATTTTTACGTGTTTGTGAATTGTGTGCGCAGTAGCCGCACGTGCATCAACAAAGTAGTGCCAAGCGTGTGCCTGTGTCATAAGTAAAGTGCCGGCTGGCTTGACCATTAAAGGGTGCTGTAACCCCCAAAGTACACTCCAAACCAAAAAAATATATATTTTCTGTGTTTGTCAACTGTGTGCGCAGTAGCCGCACGTGCATCAACAAAGTAGTGCCAAGCGTGCGCCTGTGTCATAAGTAAAGGGCCGGCTGGCTTGACCGTTAAAGGGTTCTGTAACCCCCAAAGTATACTCCAGTCCAAACCAAAAAAAAATTATGTTCTGTGTTTGTGAATTGTGTGCGCAGTAGCCGCACCTGCATCAACAAAGTAGTGCCAAGCGTGCGCCTGTGTCATAAGTAAAGGGCCGGCTGGCTTGACCGTTAAAGGGTGCTGTAACCCCCAAAGTACACTCCAAACCAAATAACAAAATATTTTTTCTGTGTTTGTGAATTGTGTGCGCAGTAGCCGCACTTGCATCAACAAAGTAGTGCCAAGCGTGCGCCTGTGTCATAAGTACAGGGCCGGCTGGCTTGACAGTTAAAGGGTGCTGTAACCCCCAAAGTACACTCCAAACCAAAAAAATATATATTTTCTGTGTTTGTGAATTGTGTGCGCAGTAGTCGCACGTGCATCAACAAAGTAGTACCAAGCGTGCGCCTGTGTCATAAGTAAAGGGCCGGCTGGCTTGACCGTTAAAGGGTGCTGTAACCCCCAAAGTACACTCCAGTCCAAACCAAAAAGAAAATTATTTTCTGTGTTTGTGAATTGTGTGCGCAGTAGCCGCACGTGCATCAACAAAGTAGTGCCAAGCGTGCGCCTGTGTCATAAGTAAAGGGCCGGCTGGCTTGACCATTAAAGGGTGCTGTAACCCCCAAAGTACACTCCAAACCAAATAACAAAATATTTTTTCTGTGTTTGTGAATTGTGTGCGCAGTAGCCGCACGTGCATCAACAAAGTAGTGCCAAGCGTGCGCCTTTGTCATAAGTAAAGGGCCGGCTGGCTTGACAGTTAAAGGGTGCTGTAACCCCCAAAGTATACTCCAAACCAAAAAAATATATATTTTCTGTGTTTGTGAATTGTGTGCGCAGTAGTCGCACGTGCATCAACAAAGTAGTGCCAAGCGTGCGCCTGTGTCATAAGTAAAGGGCCGGCTGGCTTGACCGTTAAAGGGTGCTGTAACCCCAAAGTACACTTCAGTCCAAACCAAAAAAAAAAATATTTTCTGTGTTTGTGAATTGAGTGCGCAGTAGCCGCACGTGCATCAACAAAGTAGTGCCAAGCGTGCGCCTGTGTCATAAGTAAAGGGCCGGCTGGCTTGACCGTTAAAGGGTGCTGTAACCCCCAAAGTACACTCCAAACCAAATAACAAAATATTTTTTCTGTGTTTGTGAATTGTGTGCGCAGTAGCCGCACGTGCATCAAAAAAGTAGTGCCAAGCGTGCGCCTGTGTCATAAGTAAAGGGCCGGCTGGCTTGACCATTAAAGGGTGCTGTAACCCCCAAAGTAGACTCCAAACCAAAAAAAAAATTATTTTCTGTGTTTGTGAATTGTGTGCGCAGTAGCCGCACGTGCATCAACAAAGTAGTGCCAAGCGTGCGCCTGTGTCATAAGTTAAGGGCCGGCTGGCTTGACTGTTAAAGGGTGCTGTAACCCCCAAAGTACACTCCAAACCAAATAACAAAATATTTTTTCTGTGTTTGTGAATTGTGTGCGCAGTAGCCGCACGTGCATCAAAAAAGTAGTGCCAAGCGTGTGCCTGTGTCATAAGTAAAGGGCAGGCTGGCTTGACCGTTAAAGGGTGCTGTAACCCCCAAAGTACACTCCAAACCAAAAAAATATATATTTTCTGTGTTTGTGAATTGTGTGCGCATTAGCCGCACGTGCATCAACAAAGTAGTGCCAAGCGTGCGCCTGTGTCATAAGTAAAGGGCCGGCTGGCTTGACCGTTAAAGGGTGCTGTAACCCCCAAAGTACACTCCAAACCAAATAACAAAATATTTTTACGTGTTTGTGAATTGTGTGCGCAGTAGCCGCATGTACATCAACAAAGTAGTGCCAAGCGTGTGCCTGTGTCATAAGTAAAGTGCCAGCTGGCTTGACCATTAAAGGGTGCTGTAACCCCCAAAGTACACTCCAAACCAAAAAAATATACATTTCTGTGTTTGTCAACTGTGTGCGCAGTAGCCGCACGTGCATCAACAAAGTAGTGCCAAGCGTGCGCCTGTGTCATAAGTAAAGGGCCGGCTGGCTTGACCGTTAAAGGGTGCTGTAACCCCCAAAGTATACTCCAGTCCAAACCAAAAAAAAAATATGTTCTGTGTTTGTGAATTGTGTGCGCAGTAGCCGCACCTGCATCAACAAAGTAGTGCCAAGCGTGCGCCTGTGTCATAAGTAAAGGGCCGGCTGGCTTGACCGTTAAAGGGTGCTGTAACCCCCAAAGTACACTCCAAACCAAAAAACAAAATATTTTTTCTGTGTTTGTGAATTGTGTGCGCAGTAGCCGCACGTGCATCAACAAAGTAGTGCCAAGCGTGCGCCTGTGTCATAAGTAAAGGGCCGGCTGGCTTGACAGTTAAAGGGTTCTGTAACCCCCAAAGTACACTCCAAACCAAAAAACTATATATTTTCTGTGTTTGTGAATTGTGTGCGCAGTAGCCGCACGTGCATCAACAAAGTAGTGCCAAGCGTGCGCCTGTGTCATAAGTTAAGGGCCGGCTGGCTTGACTGTTAAAGGGTGCTGTAACCCCCAAAGTACACTCCAAACCAAATAACAAAATATTTTTTCTGTGTTTGTGAATTGTGTGCGCAGTAGCCGCACGTGCATCAAAAAAGTAGTGCCAAGCGTGCGCCTGTGTCATAAGTAAAGGGCAGGCTGGCTTGACCGTTAAAGGGTGCTGTAACCCCCAAAGTACACTCCAAACCAAATAACAAAATATTTTTACGTGTTTGTGAATTGTGTGCGCAGTAGCCGCACGTGCATCAACAAAGTAGTGCCAAGCGTGTGCCTGTGTCATAAGTAAAGTGCCAGCTGGCTTGACCATTAAAGGGTGCTGTAACCCCCAAAGTACACTCCAAACCAAAAAAATATATATTTTCTGTGTTTGTCAACTGTGTGCGCAGTAGCCGCACGTGCATCAACAAAGTAGTGCCAAGCGTGCGCCTGTGTCATAAGTAAAGGGCCGGCTGGCTTGACCGTTAAAGGGTGCTGTAACCCCCAAAGTATACTCCAGTCCAAACCCCCAAAAAATTATGTTCTGTGTTTGTGAATTGTGTGCGCAGTAGCCGCACCTGCATCAACAAAGTAGTGCCAAGCGTGCGCCTGTGTCATAAGTAAAGGGCCGGCTGGCTTGACCGTTAAAGGGTGCTGTAACCCCCAAAGTACACTCCAAACCAAATAACAAAATATTTTTTCTGTGTTTGTGAATTGTGTGCGCAGTAGCCGCACGTGCATCAACAAAGTAGTGCCAAGCGTGCGCCTGTGTCATAAGTAAAGGGCCGGCTGGCTTGACTGTTAAAGGGTGCTGTAACCCCCAAAGAACACTCCAAACCAAAAAAATATATATTTTCTGTGTTTGTGAATTGTGTGCGCAGTAGTCGCACGTGCATCAACAAAGTAGTGCCAAGCGTGCGCCTGTGTCATAAGTAAAGGGCCGGCTGGCTTGACCGTTAAAGGGTGCTGTAACCCCCAAAGTACACTCCAGTCCAAACCAAAAAAAAAATAATTTTCTGTGTTTGTGAATTGTGTGCGCAGTAGCCGCACGTGCATCAACAAAGTAGTGCCAAGCGTGCGCCTGTGTCATAAGTAAAGGGCCAGCTGGCTTGACCGTTAAAGGGTGCTGTAACCCCCAAAGTACACTCCAAACCAAATAACAAAATATTTTTTCTGTGTTTGTGAATTGTGTGCGCAGTAGCTGCACGTGCATCAAAAAAGTAGTGCCAAGCGTGCGCCTGTGTCATAAGTAAAGGGCCGGCTGGCTTGACCGTTAAAGGGTGCTGTAACCCCCAAAGTAGACTCCAAACAAAAAAAATATATATTTTCTGTGTTTGTGAATTGTGTGCGCAGTAGCCACACGTGCATCAACAAAGTAGTGCCAAGCGTGCGCCTGTGTCATAAGTAAAGGGCCGGCTGGCTTGACCATTAAAGGGTGCTGTAACCCCCAAAGTACACTCCAAACCAAAAAAATATATATTTTCTGTGTTTGTGAATTGTGTGCGCTGTAGCCACACGTGCATCAACAAAGTAGTGCCAAGCGTGCGCCTGTGTCATAAGTAAAGGGCCGGCTGGCTTGACAGTTAAAGGGTGCTGTAACTCCCAAAGTACACTCCAAACCAAAAAAATATATATTTTCTGTGTTTGTGAATTGTGTGCGCAGTAGTCGCACGTGCATCAACAAAGTAGTGCCAAGCGTGCGCCTGTGTCATAAGTAAAAGGGCCAGCTGGCTTGACCGTTAAAGGGTGCTGTAACCCCCAAAGTACACTCCAAACCAAATAACAAAATATTTTTTCTGTGTTTGTGAATTGTGAGCGCAGTAGCCGCACGTGCATCAACAAAGTAGTGCCAAGCGTGCGCCTGTGTCATAAGTAAAGGGCTGGCTGGCTTGACCGTTAAAGGGTGTTGTAACCGCCAAAGTACACTCCAAACCAAAAAAATATATATTTTCTGTGTTTGTGAATTGTGTGTGCAGTAGCCGCACGTGCATCAACAAAGTAGTGCCAAGCGTGTGCCTGTGTCATAAGTAAAGTGCCGACTGGCTTGACCATTAATGGGTGCTGTAACCCCCAAAGTACACTCCAAACCCAAAAAATATATATTTTCTGTGTTTGTGAACTGTGTGCGCAGTAGCCGCACGTGAATCAACAAAGTAGTGCCAAGCGTGCGCCTGTGTCATAAGTAAAGGGCCAGCTGACTTGACCGTTAAAGGGTGCTGTAACCCCCAAAGTATACTCCAGTCCAAACCAAAAAAAAAATTATGTTCTGTGTTTTTGAATTGTGTGCGCAGTAGCCGCACGTGCATCAACAAAGTAGTGCCAAGTGTGCGCCTGTGTCATAAGTAAAGGGCCGGCTGGCTTGACTGTTAAAGGGTGCTGTAACCCCCAAAGAACACTCCAAACCAAAAAAAAATATATTTTATGTGTTTGTGAATTGTGAGCGCAGTAGCCGCACGTGCATCAACAAAGTAGTGCCAAGCGTGCGCCTGTGTCATAAGTAAAGGGCCAGCTGGCTTGACCGTTAAAGGGTGCTGCAACCCCCAAAGTACACTCCAGTCCAAACCAAAACAAAAAATATTTTCTGTGTTTGTGAATTGTGTGCGCTTTAGCCGCACGTGCATCAACAAAGGAGCAGCGCCAAGCGTGCGCCTGTGTCCCATAAGTAAAGAGCTGGCTGGCTCATTTCTTAAAGGGTGGTGTAACCCACAAAGTGCACTACTCTCCAGCAAAAAAATATATATATTTTCTGTGTTTGTGTGCGCCTTAGCCGCACGTATATATCAATATAACATAAATGGAGGACCAAACTTTCTCCGATAAAAATAAAATAGGGAAAGATCAAGAACCACTTCCTCCTAGTGCTGTTGCTGCTGCTGGGAGTTGTTCATCATCCCAGAGAGGAAGTAGGAACATCACTACTTTTACTAAACAATTGACCCTCCAACTGTCCCTAGCGATGAGGATGAAGTACGACAGCAGTCATCCTGAAGCAAAACGTATAACTGAGGCCTTGACTGCTATGTTGGTGTTAGACGTGCGTCCGGTATCCGCCATTAGTGCAGTGGGAGTTAGACAATTGATGGAGGTAGTGTGTCCCTGGTTCCAAATCCCGTCTAGATTCCACCTGCATCCTCAAAGCAGCAGCGACAAGCGTGCGTCTGTCTGTTAAAGGATGGTGTAACCCTCAAAGTGCGCTACACAAACAATAAAAATATTCTTCTTCTTTTTTCTGTCTTTGTGAATTGTGTGGGCTGTAGCCGCACTTGCATCCTCAAAGCAGCAGCGACAAGCGTGCGTCTGTCTGTTAAAGGGTGTGTAACCCTCAAAGTGCACTCCACAAACAATAAAAATATTCTTCTTTTTTTTTCTGTCTTTGAGAAATGTGTGGGCTGTAGCCGCACCTGAATCCTTAAAGCAGCAGCGACAAGCGTGCGTCTGTCTGTTAAAGGGTGGTGACACCCTCAAAGTGTGCTACACAAACAATTAAAATATTGTTCTTTTTTTTTCTGTCTTTGTGAAATGTGTGGGCTGTAGCCGCACCTGCATCCTTAAAGCAGCAGCAACAAGCGTGCATCTGTCTGTTAAAGGGTGGTGACACCCTCAAAGTGTGCTACACAAACAATAAAAATATTGTTCTTTTTTTTCTGTCTTTGTGAATTGTGTGGGCTGTAGCCGCACTTGCATCCTCAAAGCAGCAGCGACAAGCGTGCGTCTGTCTGTTAAAGGGTGGTGACACCCTCAAAGTGTGCTACACAAACAATAAAAATATTCTTCTTTTTTCTGTCTTTGTGAATTGTGTGGGCTGTAGCCGCACTTGCATCCTCAAAGCAGCAGCGACAAGCGTGCGTCTGTCTGTTAAAGGGTGGTGTAACCCTCAAAGTGCTCCAAAAAATAAAAAACTATTTTTTTAATGTGTTTGTGACTTGTGCGTGATGTAGCCGCACGTGCATCAACATAGTAGCAGCGCCAAGCGTGCGCCTGTGTCATAAGTCAAGGGCCGGTTTGGACATCTGGTCCGGACTGAAGGACGTGCCAACAATTTCTGACAAGTCTACTGTCACTGCATATGATACTATCCTCAAAGCAGCAGCGACAAGCGTGCATCTGTCTGTTAAAGGGTGGTGACACCCTCAAAGTGTGCTACACAAACAATAAAAATATTCTTCTTTTTTTTCTGTCTTTGTGAATTGTGTGGGCTGTAGCCGCACTTGCATCCTCAAAGCAGCAGCGACAAGCGTGCGTCTGTCTGTTAAAGGATTACATCGGTGACAGCATCCAAGTAGGCATGTCTGACAGTCCGTACCTGTACTGGCAGGAAAAAGAAGCAACTTGGAGGTCCCTGTACAAACTGGCTCTATTTTACCTGAGTTGCCCCCCCTCCAGTGTGTACTCCGAAAGAGTGTTTAGTGCAGCCGGGAACCTTGTCAGCGAAAGGCGAAGGAGGTTGCTTCCACAAAATGTGGAGAAGATGATGTTCATAAAATGAATTATCAACTCTTCCAGGGAGACCAGCCTCCAGAACGTACAGAGGGACCTGTGGTTGTGGATTCCAGCGGGGACGAATTAATACTCTGTGAGGATGAGGATGTACACAACACTGAAGAGGGTGAGGAATCGGTGGATGAGGAGGATGAGGACGACATCTTACCTCCGTAGAGCCAGTTTGTGCAGGGACAGATTAATTGCCAGCTTGTTTTGTGGGGGCCCAAACGAACCAATCATTTCAGCCACAGTCATGTGGCAGACCCTGGCGCTGAAATGTTTGGTTTGTCAAAGTGTGCATGTCCTGTTTATACAACATAAGGGTGGGTGGGTGGGAGGGCCCAAGGACAATTCCATCTTGCACCTCTTTTTTTTCTTTGCATTATGTATAGTTTGGGGCCTAGTTTTTCAAACTGCCATCCTGTCTGCCACTGCAGTATCACGCCTAGATGGGCCACGTGTTTGTGCCGCCCACTCGTATCTCTTAGCATAGTCATCCAGCTACCTCGGTGCAACCTTTTGGACATAAAAAAATTGGTTTTGCCAAAACCACCCTTCCGTTTTTTGGGTTCTGGGTTTTGTGTTTTGGGTCTGTATTTTTCTGAAAAAAAGCATAAAAACAGCTAAAATCACAGAATTTGTGGGTTTTTCTGCTCCTATGCTATTATTAACCTCAATAACCTTAATTTCCACTCATTTCCAGTCTATTCTGAACACCTCACACCTCACAATAGTGTTTTTATGTCCAAAAGGTTGCACCGAGGTAGCTGGATGACTATGCTAAGCGACACGAGTGGGCGGCACAAACACGTGACCCATCTAGGCGTGAAACTGCAGTGGCAGACAGGATGGCAGTTAGAAAAACTAGGCCCCAAACTGTACATAATGCAAAGAAAAAAAAGAGGTGCAAGATGGAATTGTCCTTGGGCCCTCCCACCCACCCTTATGTTGTATAAACAGGACATGCACACTTTAACAAACCAATCATTTCAGCGCCAGGGTCTGCCACACAACTGTGGCTGAAATGATTGGTTCGTTTGGGCCCCCACAAAACAAGCTGGCAATTAATCTGTCCCTGCACAAACTGGCTCTACGGAGGCAAGATGTCATCCTCATCCTCCTCATCCACCGATTCCTCACCCTCTTCAGTGTGTACATCCTCATCCTCACAGAGTATTAATTCATCCCTGCTGGAACCACAGGTCCCTCTGTACGTTCTGGAGGCTGGTCTCCCTGGAAGAGTTGATAATTCATTTTATGAACATCATCTTCTCCACATTTTGTGGAAGCAACCTCCTACGCCTTTCGCTGACAAGGTTCCCGGCTGCAATAACCACTCTTTCGGAGTACACACTGGAGGGGGGGCAACTCAGGTAAATTAGAGCCAGTTTGTACAGGGACCTCCAAATTGCTTCTTTTTCCTGCCAGTAAAGGTACGGACTGTCTGACATGCCTACTTGGATGCTGTCACCGATGTAATCCTTTAACAGACAGACGCACAATTGTCGCTGCTGCTTTGAGGATGCAAGTGCGGCTACAGCCCACACAATTCACAAAGACAGAAAAAAAAAGAATATTTTTATTGTTTGTGGAGCGCACTTTGAGGGTTACACCACCCTTTAACAGACAGACGCACGCTTGTCGCTGCTGCTTTAAGGATGCAGGTGCGGCTACAGCCCACACATTTCACAAAGACCGAAAAAAAAAGAACAATATTTTAATTGTTTGTGTAGCACACTTTGAGGGTGTCACCACCCTTTAACAGACAGACGCACGCTTGTCGCTGCTGCTTTAAGGATGCAGGTGCGGCTACAGCCCACACAATTCACAAAGACAGAAAAAAGAAGAACAATATTTTTATTGTTTGTGTAGCACACTTTGAGGGTGTCACCACCATTTAACAGACAGACGCACGCTTGTCGCTGCTGCTTTGAGGATGTAAGTGCGGCCACATCGCACACAAGTCACAAACACATTAAAAAAATAGTTTTTTATTTTTTGGAGCACATTGAGAGTTACACCACCCTTTAACAGACAGACGCACGCTTGTCACTGCTGCTTTAAGGATGCAGGTGCGGCTACAGCCCACACATTTCACAAAGACCAAAAAAAAAAGAACAATATTTTAATTGTTTGTGTAGCACACTTTGAGGGTGTCACCACCCTTTAACAGACAGACGCACGCTTGTCGCTGCTGCTTTAAGGATGCAGGTGCGGCTACAGCCCAGACAATTCACAAAGACAGAAAAAAGAAGAATATTTTTATTGTTTGTGTAGCACACTTTGAGGGTGTCACCACCCTTTAACAGACAGACGCACGCTTGTCGCTGCTGCTTTGAGGATGCAAGTGCGGCTACATCGCACACAAGTCACAAACACATTAAAACAATAGTTTTTTATTTTTTGGAGCACTTTGAGAGTTACACCACCCTTTAACAGACAGACGCACGCTTGTCGCTGCTGCTTTAAGGATGCAGGTGCAGCACATTTCACAAAGACCGAAAAAAAAAGAACAATATTTTAATTGTTTGTGTAGCACACTTTGAGGGTGTCACCACCCTTTAACAGACAGACGCACGCTTGTCGCTGCTGCTTTAAGGATGCAGGTGCGGCTACAGCCCACACAATTCACAAAGACAGAAAAAAGAAGAAGAATATTTTTATTGTTTGTGTAGCACACTTTGAGGGTGTCACCACCCTTTAACAGACAGACGCACGCTTGTCGCTGCTGCTTTGATGATGCAAGTGCGGCTACATCGCACACAAGTCACAAACACATTAAAAAAAATGTTTTATTGTTTGTGGAGCGCACTTTGAGAGTTACAACACCCTTTAACAGACAGACGCACGCTTGTCGCTGCTGCTTTGAGGATGCAAGTGCGGCTACAGCCCACACAATTCACAAAGACAGAAAAAAAAGAACAATATTTTAATTGTTTGTGTAGCACACTTTGAGGGTGTCACCACCCTTTAACAGACAGACGCACGCTTGTCGCTGCTGCTTTAAGGATGCAGGTGGAGGCTACAGCCCACACATTTCACAAAGACAGAAAAAAAAAGAACAATATTTTAATTGTTTGTGTAGCACACTTTGAGGGTGTCACCACCCTTTAACAGACAGACGCACGCTTGTCGCTGCTGCTTTGAGGATACAAGTGCGGCTACATCGCACACAAGTCACAAACACATTAAAAAAAAAATTTTATTTTTTGGAGCACTTTGAGAGTTACAACACCCTTTAACAGACAGACGCACGCTTGTCGCTGCTGCTTTGAGGATACAAGTGTGGCTACAGCCCACACAATTCACAAAGACAGAAAAAAAAAGAACAATATTTTAATTGTTTGTGTAGCACACTTTGAGGGTGTCACCACCCTTTAACAGACAGACGCATGCTTGTCGCTGCTGCTTTAAGGATGCAGGTGCGGCTACAGCCCACACATTTCACAAAGACCGAAAAAAGAAGAACAATATTTTTATTGTTTGTGTAGCACACTTTGAGGGTGTCACCACCATTTAACAGACAGACGCACACTTGTCGCTGCTGCTTTGAGGATGCAAGTGCGGCTACATCGCACACAAGTCACAAACACATTAAAAAAATAGTTTTTTATTTTTTGGAGCACATTGAGAGTTACACCACCCTTTAACAGACAGATGCACGCTTGTCGCTGCTGCTTTAAGGATGCAGCTGCGGCTACAGCCCACACATTTCACAAAGACCGAAAAAAAAAGAACAATATTTTAATTGTTTGTGTAGCACACTTTGAGGGTGTCACCACCCTTTAACAGACAGACGCACGCTTGTCGCTGCTGCTTTAAGGATGCAGGTGCGGCTACAGCCCACATAATTCACAAAGACAGAAAAAAGAAGAAGAATATTTTTATTGTTTGTGTAGCACACGCTTGTCGCTGCTGCTTTGAGGATGCAGGTGGAATCTAGACGGGATTTGGAACCGAGGACACACTACCTCCATCAATTGTCTAAATCCCACTGCACTAATGTCGGATACCGGACGCACGTCTAACACCAACATAGCAGTCAAGGCCTCAGTTATACATTTTGATTCAGGATGACTGCTGTCATACTTCATCCTCATCGCTAGGGACTGTTGGAGGGTCAATTGTTTAGTAAAAGTAGTGATGTTCCTACTTCCTCTCTGGGATGATGAACAACTCCCAGCAGCAGCAACAGCACTAGGAGGAAGTGGTTCTTGATCTTTCCCTATTTTATTTTTATCGGAGAAAGTTTGGTCCTCCATTTATGTTATATTGATATATACGTGCGGCTAAAGCGCACACAAACACAGAAAATATTTTTTTATTTTTGCTGGAGAGTAGTGCACTTTGTGGGTTACACCACCCTTTAAGAAATGAGCCAGCCAGCTCTTTACTTATGGGACACAGGCGCACGCTTGGCGCTGCTCCATTGTTGATGCACGTGCTGCCACAGTGCACACAAGTCACAAACACAGAAAATATATATATTTTTGTTTTGGAGTGTACTTTGGGGGTTACAGAACCCTTTAACGGTCAAGCCAGCCGGCCCTTTACTTATGACACAGGCGCATGCTTGGCACTACTTTGTTGATGCACGTGCGGCTACTGCGCACACAATTCACAAACACAGAAAATATTTTTTTTTTTGGTTTGGACTGGAGTGTACTTTCGGGGGTTACAGCACCCTTTAACGGTCAAGCCAGCCGGCCCTTTACTTATGACACAGGCGCACGCTTGGCACTACTTTGTTGATGCACGTGCGGCTACTGCGCACACAATTCACAAACACAGAAAATAAGGTTTTTTTTGGTTTGGACTGGAGTGTACTTTGGGGGTTACAGCACCCTTTAACGGTCAAGCCAGCCGGCCCTTTACTTATGACACAGGTGCACGCTTGGCACTACTTTGTTGATGCACGTGCGGCTACTGCGCACACAATTCACAAACACAGAAAATAATTTTTTTTTTGGTTTGGACTGGAGTGTACTTTCGGGGGTTACAGCACCCTTAACGGTCAAGCCAGCTGGCCCTTTACTTATGACACAGGCGCACGCTTGGCACTACTTTGTTGATGCACGTGCGGCTACTGCGCACACAATTCACAAACACAGAAAATATTTTTTTTTTGGTTTGGACTGGAGTGTACTTTCGGGGGTTACAGCACCCTTAACGGTCAAGCCAGCCGGCCCTTTACTTATGACACAGGTGCACGCATGGCACTACATTGTTTATGCACGTGCGGCTACTGCGCACACAATTCACAAACACAGAAAATAATTTTTTTTTTGGTTTGGACTGGAGTGTACTTTGGGGGTTACAGCAGCCTTTAACGGTCAAGCCAGCCGGCCCTTTACTTATGACACAGGCGCACGCTTTGCACTACTTTGTTGATGCACGTGCGGCTACTGCGCACACAATTCACAAACACAGAAAATAATTTTTTTTTTGGTTTGGACTGGAGTGTACTTTCGGGGGTTACAGCACCCTTAACGGTCAAGCCAGCTGGCCCTTTACTTATGACACAGGCGCACGCTTGGCACTACTTTGTTGATGCACGTGCGGCTACTGCGCACACAATTCACAAACACAGAAAATATTTTTTTTTTGGTTTGGACTGGAGTGTACTTTCGGGGGTTACAGCACCCTTAACGGTCAAGCCAGCCGGCCCTTTACTTATGACACAGGCGCACGCTTTGCACTACTTTGTTGATGCACGTGCGGCTACTGCGCACACAATTCACAAACACAGAAAATATATATTTTTTTGGTTTGGAATGGAGTGTGCTTTCGGGGGTTACAGCACCCTTTAACGGTCAAGCCAGCCGGCCCTTTACTTATGACACAGGCGCACGCTTGGCACTACTTTGTTGATGCACGTGCGGCTACTGCGCACACAATTCACAAACACAGAAAATAATTTTTTTTTGGTTTGGACTGGAGTGTACTTTGGGGGTTACAGCACCCTTTAACGGTCAAGCCAGCCGGCCCTTTACTTATGACACAGGCGCACGCTTGCCACTACTTTGTTGATGCACGTGAGGCTACTGCGCACACAATTCACAAACACAGAAAATATATTATTTTTTTAGCACTTGGGGGAGCACCCCTGATGGACAGAGCACCCCCTGGACAACACTACAGCACCCCTTTACGACTGGGACACTGCACAGGACTTTGGAGTGGACACAGCCCCTATGGAGAACTGACTGCACAACACAGTCCAGCCAGCCCCTATGGACTTTGAAGTAGTGGACACAGCCCCTATTAACAACAGCAGCACAGCACAACACAGCCAGCCCCTATGGACTTTGAAGTAGTGGACAACAGCAGCACTACACTACACTACACTACACAGCCCTAACTCCTACCCTCCCTCTTCACTGTCCACAGCCGAGTGAGAAAATGGCGCCGACGCGGGTACCTTATATAGGGTCCAAAACCCGTGAGACTCGGAAGGCGGGATGATGACGTTTTGCCTCGATTTCAGATCCGCGTCAGGCGGGAAAAGTCGAGCCTGACTCGGATCGGACTCGGATCGGGGGGGCTCGGATTTCAGAAATCCGAACCCGCTCACCCCTAATATATATATATATATATATATATGTATATATATATATATATATGTATATATATATATATATATGTGTATATATATAAAATGTGTATGTATCTCACTGGGAATAATTTTATATATATATATATATATATATATATATGTATGTGTGTGTTTTTGTTTTTTTCTCTCATCTAGTGACATTGTAAAGACCGTGTATATCCAGTAGGTATCACTAGGTCAAGACTTGACCTAATGTCACCTACTGGATATAGGCACAGTTTTTACATTGTATAAATATATACATATATATCACACACACACACATATTATATAATGTTTTGATGTCCGTAATGTTTAAATCTCTAAAAAGTTCAATATACAATAAATAAATAAATAAATAAAATTATGTAAGGGCATGAATCATTAGCTCACAAATAGTGGTATGGATTGTTTGAGGGAGGGGGCCCCAAACTAGTACCTTGCCTAGGGCCACATGAGGTCTAAATCCGGCTTTGAGTAGGTGCTAGGGGGGCAGCTACTATGGGGCCCAGAACTGAGGGGGCCCATCTTCCTGTGTTATATACATTTGTCACCATTGGGTGGTATATAGGGGTTATTACAATCTTTCGCTATGGGACCTTCAACTATCCTTGGTCTATGGTATTGAAGAAGCCAGACAAGGGGAGAGGGATCTGAAAGGATCCCTCTTCGCATCCTGGGACGCCATCCCATAGGGAAGAACGGGGGATTGGGAACAAATGCCGTCTAAAGATATATTGTATTTTCGGAGCTTGATGAATGTAGATCCCTATAGTAGTGTATGCGGTCTGTGGGACAGATCGGGGCTGAAAGGTAAGCAGGAAATATTAGTGTATAATGAATGCCCCCTATCCTTCATTTCTACAAAAGTAGGTGAAAATGTAAATTCTACTTTTGTAGAGATTAAGTGATAATGAATATGCCCCTTAGAGCAGTGATTCCCAACCTCAGTCCTCAAGGCACATTAACAGTCCAGGTTTTAGTGACCGTGGCATAACAATGGTGCTTGCGGGTGCCGGGGGCTGTTGCTATGCCACTGCAACTGGGAATGCTGGCTCTGAAGTGCTCAGAGGCTAAGGAAGCTTCAGAGGCCAGCATGCCCAGTGATGCAGTGCGCGACTGATGTTATGATGTCACCCGCATTGTGAGGAGCCTGAATTAAGTTAAATCCAGTCAGCACAGCTGCGCAGCAGCGGCAGCAAGGGAACTACAGGGGCACTGCATATGGGAACTACAGGGGCACTGCATATGGGAACTACAGGGGCACTGCATATGGGAACTACAGGGGCACTGCATATGGGAACTACAGGGGCACTGCATTTGGGCACAACTACAGGGGGACTGCATATGGGCACAACTACAGGGGCACTGCATATGGACACAACTACAGGGGCACTGCACATGGGCACAACTACAGGGGCACTACATATGGACACAACTACAGGGGCAATACATATGGGCACAACTACAGGGGGACTGCATATGGGCACAACTACAGGGGAACTGCATATTGACAAAACTACAGGGGCACTGCATAAGGGGCCACAACTACAGGGGCACTACATATGGGCACAACTACAGAGGAACAGCATATGGGAACTACAGGGGCACTGCATATGGGAACTAAAGGGGCTCTCCATTTGGGCAAAACTACAGGGGGACTGCATATGGGCACAACTACAGGGGGACTGCATATGGGCACAACTACAGGGGCACTGCATATGGGCACAACTACAGGGGGACTGCATATGGGCACAACTACAGGGGGACAGCATATGGGCACAACTACAGGGGGACTGCATATAGGCACAACTACAGGGGCACTGCATAAGGGGCCACAACTACAGGGGCACTACATATGGGCACAACTACAGAGGAACAGCATATGGGAACTACAGGGGCACTGCATATGGGAACTAAAGGGGCTCTGCATTTAGGCACAACTACAGGGGGACTGCCTATGGGCACAACTACAGGGGGACTGCCTATGGGCACAACTACAGGGGGACTGCATATGGGCACAACTACAGGGGGACAACATATGGGCACAACTACAGGGGCACTGCATATGGGCACAACTACAGGGGCACTGCATATGGGAACTACAGGGCACTGCATATGGGAACCACAGGGGCACTGCATATGGGCACAGCAACAGGGGCACTGCATATGGACACAACTACAGGGGCAATACATATGGGCACAACTACAGGGGGACTGCATATGGGCACAACTACAGGGGGACTGCATATAGGCACAACTACAGGGGCACTGCATAAGGGGCCACAACTAAAGGGGCACTACATATGGGCACAACTACAGAGGAACAGCATTTGGGAACTATAGGGGCACTGCATATTGGAACTAAAGGGGCTCTCCATTTGGGCACAACTACAGGGGGACTGCATATGGGCACAACTACAGGGGACTGCATATGGGCACAACTACAGGGGCACTGCATATGGACACAACTACAGGGGCACTGCATATGGGCACAACTACAGGGGCACTGCATATGGGCACAACTACAGGGGCACTGCATATGGGCACAACTACAGGGGCAATACATATGGGCACAACTACAGGGGGACTGCATATGGGCACAACTACAGGGGGACTGCATATGGGCACAACTACAGGGGCACTGCATATGGGCACAACTACAGGGGGACTGCATATGGGCACAACTACAGGGGGACTGCATATGGGCACAACTACAGGGGCACTGCATAAGGGGCCACAACTACAGGGGCACTACATATGGGCACAACTACAGAGGAACAGCATATGGGAACTACTGGGGCACTGCATATGGGAACTAAAGGGTCTCTGCATTTAGGCACAACTACAGGGAGACTGCCTATGGGCACAACTACAGGGGGACTGCATATGGACACAACTACAGGGGCACTGCATATGGACACAACTACAGGGGCACTGCATATGGACACAACTACAGGGGCACTGCATATGGACACAACTACAGGGGCACTGCATATGTGCACAACTACAGAGGCACTGCATATGGGAACTACAGGGGCACTGCATATGGACACAACTACAGGGGCACTGCAAATGGACACAACTACAGGGGCACTGCATATGTGCACAACTACAGGGGCACTGCATATGGGAACTACAGGGGCACTGCATATGGGAACTACAGGGGCACTGCATATGTGCACAACTACAGGGGCACTGCATATGGGAACTACAGGGCCACTGCATATGGGAACTATAGGGGCACTGCATATGGGCACAACTACAGGGGCACTGCATATGGGCACAACTACAGGGGCACTGCATATGGGCACAACTACAGGGGCACTGCATATGGGAACTACAGGGGGACTGCATATGGGAACTACAGGGGCACTGCATATGGACACAACTACAGGGGCACTGCAAATGGACACAACTACAGGGGCACTGCATATGTGCACAACTACAGGGGCACTGCATTTGGGAACTACAGGGGCACTGCATATGGGAACTACAGGGGCACTGCATATGTGCACAACTACAGGGGCACTGCATATGGGAACTACAGGGCCACTGCATATGGGAACTATAGGGGCACTGCATATGGGCACAACTACAGGGGCACTGCATATGGGCACAACTACAGGGGCACTGCATATGGGAACAACAGGGGGACTGCATATGGGAACTACAGGGGCACTGCATATGGACACAACTACAGAGGCACTGCATATGGACACAACTACAGGGACACTGCATATGTGCACAACTACAGGGGCACTGCATATGGGAACTACAGGGGCACTGCATATGGCAACTACAGGGGCACTGCATATGTGCACAACTACAGGGGCACTGCATATGGGAACTACAGGGGCACTGCATATGGGAACTACAGGGGCACTGCATATGGGAACTTCAGGGGCACTGCATATGGGCACAACTACAGGGGCACTGCATATGTGCACAACTACAAGGGCACTGCATATGGGAACTACAGGGGCACTGCATATGGACACAACTACAGGGGCACTGCATATGGACACAACTACAGGGGCACTGCATATGGACACAACTAAAGGGGCACTGCATATGGGCACAACTATAGGGGCACTGCATATGGGAACTACAGGGGCACTGCATATGGGAACTACAGGGGCACTGCATATAGACACAACTACAGGGTCACTGCATATGGGAACTACAGGGGCACTGCATATGGGCACAACTGCAGGGGCACTGCATATAGGCACAACTACAGGGGCACTGCATATGTGCACAACTACAGGGTCACTGCATATGGGAACTACAGGGGCACTGCATATGGGAACTACAGGGGCACTGCATATAGACACAACTACAGGGTCACTGCATATGGGAACTACAGGGGCACTGCATATGGGCACAACTGCAGGGGCACTGCATATAGGCACAACTAAAGGGGCACTGCATATAGGCACAACTAAAGGGGCACTGCATATGGACACAACTATAGGGGCACTGCATATGGGAACTACAGGGGCACTGCATATGGGAACTACAGGGGCTCTGCATTTGGGCACAACTACAGGGTCACTGCATATAGGCACAACTAAAGGGGCACTGCATATGGACATAACTATAGGGGCACTGCATATGGGAACTACAGGGGCTCTGCATTTGGGCACAACTACAGGGGCACTGCAAATGAGTGGGAAAGTATTGTTGAGGAATTTGAGGACCGCTCGCAATTCCCAAACTGTGAAGAAGCTATAGATAAAAAGCACGTCCGTATAATACCACCTCCCAACAGCGGCTCCTACTTTTAGGGAAGAGTCCTATACTGCACACCCTGCATATATATAATGGGAGGTTCTACCTGTTGAAACGTCTATTGTAGGTACAGAAACAGATAGATACAGGTGCACAACTCCAATTTACTGATTATATATATATATACACATTATGCAATAAATAGAGGTTTTTATCATAATCATGGCCAAGGTTATGGGCCTACCCACCATATCCAGGTAACCCCTGTAGGTAGGTCCCTAACATACAGGGGTTCAAATCCAGGGCACAGGACACCCCCAAACCAGCTCAGCTGAGCCACCCCAGGGCATCTCTCTAATGAGAAAAGTGAATTGTGAAGTAAGAAAGATAAGATCAGTGGCGGTTGCATATATAGAATAGAAGTGAAAATACAAATATAATAAAGAAGGAATGAGCACCCTGGTGTCAGCCCCCAATTAAGGGGTGTGATGTAGCTGACAGGGGTGTGGCCTATTGGCTGAACCTCTGTTTGAGGTCCTGGAGGTGCAGACTGCCCTCAGGGACCACTCTGTGTGCAGTGCCAGCTCCTTTACTGTGTAAAGAGCCCAGTGCTGCAAGCAATACTACAGTGCAGTGCCCGGCTCCTGTCACTGAGGCACTTTGGTGCACCTCTAGGTGTATGACACCCGGGTGAAGCCCGAACCCCCGCAACCCCCTTGTAATACCACTGTCTCTTCAGGGATCCCTCCTTGTTTCTCCTGCCACTCTCTCTAACATCATCCTCTCTTCTGTCCATGGGCACAGAGATTGGGTACTATTTATTGAGACCTGGGCTTGTTAAAGGGGCCTTGTGGGGGCCTGTGCCTGATGCCACCCCCGCCCTCTTACTTGCTGCTGTGTGCTGGGTTGCAGTGGGAGCATGGAGACTGCTGCTGCTGAGTAGCAGCAGCAGTCTCATCTCTCTGACTTTATGAGGGTGAGGGGGAGTGATCACACTGATCATGCCCCCCACTCTGTATTTGCCCCTGGCTGAGGGGGAGTGATCACACTGATAATGCCCCCCCACTCTGTATTTGCCCCTGGCTGAGAGGCTCATAGTGTGCCCATCTCAGCGCACTAATGGGGGTATGTCCACACCTTCCCAATTAGGTCATGCCCCTGGAGTAACGGGGCAGGAGCCGGCTCTCAATTGCCCTACTTCTGTCCACCATGTCTGCTGCCCCTGTGTCATTCTCTCCTTCAGTCCCCACATTCAGGCCATCTATCAGTCCTGTCACTTCCAACTTCATCTCCAGGATTCTGCCCTTCCCTGGATTCCACCAAAGCTCTCATCTATGCAGTCATCTTCTGCCACCTTGATTATTGTAATATCCTAATTTCTGGCCTCTCCCAATGTTGCTTCTTTGCACTTTAACATTTCTGCTCATCCAATTTTCTTCTCGAGGTGTCTTCCTCCAGCTTTTGTAACCTTCTTCATTGGCTCCCAATGCTCCTTAGATCCAGTTCAAACTCCTCATCTTCACATACACTGAAGTGTCAAAAGTAATTGGATAGATGCCTAGTTTCATGTAGGATCCCCTCTAGCCCGGCAAAGTGCAGCAATTCGATGTGGCATCAATTCCACAAAGTAGACAGAAGACCTCTGGAGAGATGCTGACCCTTGCCATGTGGATAGCTTCCCACAGCTCCCTGATATTTGTAGGTGCAGAATCATGGGTGTGAATGGACCTCTCCACCACACCTCATAAATGATTGATTGGGTTCATGTTGGGCAAACGTGGTGTCCACACCATTCGTCAGAACTCCCCAGAATGCTCCTCTAATCAGATCTGTACAACATGGAACCGATGAGATAGTGCATTATCCTGCTGGAATATTCCATTGTTGTTGGGGTACATGAAGTCCATGAAGGGCTGCAAATGGTCATCAAGCAATGCAACATAGTTATCAGTCAATGACCTGTTCAGGTAGATCAGTGGACCCAACCCATGCCACGTGAACAGTACACACCCCACACCATTATGGAACCACCACCAGCCTGCACAGTGCCTTGCTGATAACTGAAGTCCATGTCCTCATGGGGTCTGCACCACACCTGAACCCCACCATCAGCCAAACACAGCTGGAACTGTGACTCATTGGACCACAGCACATGTTGCCAGTCCTTCAGGGTCCAATTAGCGATGTCATGAGCCCAAACGAGGCGCTGTGTCCGGTGTCACAGGGGAACTGGTGGGTCTTCTGCTCCCATATCCCATGGAAGCTAAAGAACGCTGCCTTGACCTGCTGGATATGCCTCTGGTGGCTCCTGCATTGAATGTGGATGTGATTTGAGCCAGTGTCTCTTCTGTTACTACAGACAACGCTGGTCACGATCATTAGGCACAATTATTGTGTATCCCCATTTACATCGCTGCGTACACCTTGTGGCACCTAATAAGTAACAGGTAATATTAATAACTTGCACAAATTGCAGTAATAAAACTTGTATTTTATGCTCAGGCTGCCAGGCACTTTGTATGACCTCTGTACTGTATGTACTAACTGCCCTTCCCATCCACTGGTTACAGCAGCAAATAATGAGAGACCCCCTAACGCCTATACACGTGTTATATGACAGTGCTGTACAAAAGGTCCAAGTCTGTTCATTAAAAAGTGAACTAAACTTATTTTCAATGTTACTAACGAGCTTTATGTGTAATATGTAAATACAGACTATTCAGGTTTCTGTTATCTTCTCTCCTACAAAACTGCACCAATTAAAACTTGAAACAGGGAGAAGTTTGCAGCTAACAACTCTGAATATTCAAGTCCCTCTATCAGCATAATGTGATGCAAATTATAGGCTGAGATATCGCTGTTGTTTTTGTCCCAGCTGGCAGAGGAGCTTCAGTCATCGCCTGCGTCCTCTCTTCTATTATGCTATTAGAATATCCTGAATATTTCAGTCATTTTTCTGAGCTGATCCATTAAATGTTCGTGCGGCCGACATATTTTCTCACTTAGTTCTCCGGGAACAATACAGCAATTAAAAGTCTGCCGTGTTAAGTAAATTGAAATCAAAGCTGTAAAATATTAGAAGTGCTTATTTTCCAAAACAAATGCGCCGACTCTGCCGCCTGAAAAGTTTTGTGTTTTGAAGACAGATGTTCGGCACTGCTCGTTCACATCGCAATGGGAGAGAATCACTGTCACTGTGCACTTAGTGCCTGATTCAGACCCGCTCGCTAGGTTTCGGCCATCTGCGTCACGTATAATTCGCAGTGCGCATGTGCAAGCCTTTCATTGCGATCTGATTTTGGTAGCTCATAAGCCACTATCAGGTCGCTGCTTTGAGTGACAGATGGCGCCGTCTGTGGGAGGTAACAGGGAAAGGTGCTTGTGAATGGGGGAGTGGTGTTTTGCGAACGCGGGTGTGTCAGTCCACCAAAACGGGGTTTTAAGGGTGTGTATAATGAGTAACGTAGTATCATTGTACATGTCACCTGCATGTATTTCAGCCCACACTGATCGCAGTGCTTGTGGCGGGGAAAGGCAATCCCAAGGGCTGCGAGCAGCTCCGATGGCTCTCGATGGTCCCGATTAATCATAAATTTCCCAGAGATGATATGTGTTGCTAGTGGCAAGAGGGCGTCTTCAGACACTTGCGAGTGCACTTTGCCGTAGCTCGCTAACACACAGTGGGCGTCCTTACGCGATGCAGTGCGAGCGTATAATTTACATATCCGGCCCCTTTCTGCAAGCGAGCGATCGCATCTTGCGAGCGGGTCTGAATCAGGCCCTTAGGCCAGAAACTCACAGAATCCAGACACACTTATGGGCTAATGCCATAACTATCATACTATGCGCACTGTGGGCCTGTTTGAAAATGGAAGCAGTTGCATCAGCGGTTGCGATTCTTTGCGGAGTCACAGCGAGGATAAAATGCAAATTCTAGTTCCTAGCTTTCCCCTTGTGCACTAGTGTGCGCCGGACTGTGCAAGCCCTGAGATACCCACTTTCAATGATCATGGACAGTGTACTGTAACTCCGCCAGGGCTCCTGAATACTCCACCAATCGCATCCTCCATCGACACTTTCACCATTAGTAAAACATGTAAAAGATTTGGGCGCAGGTCTCACGAGTGACAATGAAATTAGCTGAACTGCTGCTCTCTTATAAGGAATTATCAACCAAAAACTTCAAAATTTGTGACCCTTGCACCAGCCTATGGCCTATGAGCTCCCTCCATCGTGTGCATGCGCAGTGGGGAACATCGAACCACTTGCGAGCGTACTGCCGCTCGCGAGTGGGTCTGAATGAATCCCAATGTGTAAAAAGTTTTTTTGAGATTTTTGCAAATTTAATAAAAAAGAAAAAACACTAAGAAATCACATGTACATAAGTATTCACGGCCTTTGCTCTTAAGCTCAAAATTGAGCTCAGGTGCATCCTGTTTTCACTGATCATCCTTGAGATGTCCCTACAGCTTAATTGGAGTCCACCTGTGGTAAATTCAGTTGATTGGACATGATTTTGAAAGGCATACACCTGTCTATATAAGGTCCCACACTTGACAGTGCATGTCAGAACACAAACCAAGCATAAAGTCCAAGAAATTGTCTGTAGACCTCTGAGACAGGATTGTCTTGAGGCACAAATCTGGGGAAGGGTACAGAAATATATCTGCTGCTTTGAAGGTCCCAATGAGCACAGTGGCCTCCATCATCCATAAATGGAAGAAGGTCGGAACCACCAGGACTCTTCCTAGAGTTGGCTGGCCACCTAAACTGAGTGATTAGGGGAGAAGGGCCCTAGTCAGGGAGGTGACCAAGAACCCGATGGTCACTCTGTAAGAGCTACAGCATTCCTCTTTGGAGAGAGGAGAAACTTCCAGAAGGAAAACCATCTCTGTAGCAATCCACCAATCAGGCATGTATGGTAGAGTGGCCAGACAGAAGGGGATGCAATCGGGAAGCCGACTGCCTATATACCGGCAGCCGGCTTCCCGACTGTCTTATCCCGGCAAGGGTGAAATGCCGGGCGACTAGATGTAGATGCCCGCATTTCCCCGACGCAGGGAGACCGGCGCCCGGCATCGCGATCGTAGTGATGCCGGGCGCCGCAAGCGGACAGCCGCGGGGGGAGGGTTTGGTTTAGGGCTGCCGGGGGGGACTTAGGGCTAGGCACCCCCCCCGGGAGGGTTAGGGTTAGGCTAGGGGGAGTGAGGGTTAGGGTTAGGCACCCCCGGGGGGGACTTAGGGTTAGGCACCCCCCAGGGGACTTAGGTTTAGGTAGCGGGGAAGGGGGTGGTTAGGGTTAGGCACTTAGAGTGGGGACTAGGGTTAGGCCCTTGGGGGGGAAGTTAGGGTTAGGCACCCCTAAGGAGGGTTAGGGTTAGGGGGGTTAGGTTAGGTTAGTGGATACTTACCTATCCACGATCGGGATTTCCAGCGCTGTCGGGCTTCCGCTGCATCGCACTCTGCTCCTGTCAGGCTGCCGCTGACGGGAATCGAACCCATTCCGACAGAAGCCACTCCTTAGTAAAAGTAGGGCAGCCTGCCTGGAGTTTGCCAAAATACACCTGAAGGACTCTCAGACCATGAGAGACAAATAGGGGAATTCAATATGGAGCATTAAGTCCATTTTCTGCATTAATATCGCACCTATGACGTCATTATCGCAGGTGTTAGTTTTACACTGTATTCAATTTCGAAAAGTCTTTGAAAAAAAACGGGGATAACTTTTCACCACTGAATAGGTGTTGATAAAAAGTGCAGAATTGGGGTTTAGGAGTGCAGGCTTAAAAAAAATAGCATGCACCCCTGGGAATGACATTTTAAAAAGAACCGTGTAAAAAAAAAAAAAAATAGGGACACCCCAAAAAATTTATTTAAAAATTGGGGTAAAAAAAAAAAATGGGAAAAAAAGTGTTTAAAAATAGGGAAATAGGTTCAGGGCTATTCTGCAAGTATGCGGCAGGTGTTTTCTAGAATAGGCTATTAGCGGCAGGTGCATAGATGCAGAATTTTTAAAAACTTACTTTAGGGACATAAAAATATGCTAGTACCCATTTTCATGTTCCCCAAGTTTGATGGGACCACTTAAAAAAACGAAGTGCTCTTCTGCATCACTTCTTCAATGTGGGGAAAAAAACACCTGCTGCGGCTATTTCAATCCCCGACTTCCATTTGCAGGCTAAAACGGGGGTACCCATAGTGATCCCCCATGTTTTTACAGCTTTAGGGGGTCCTACAATTTTTTTAAGGAGAATTTCATAAGTTAACGCAAATCCCACTTCGCAGGCTCCCATTTTCGTAGGTTTCATATTGAGTATTGAGTACGGGGATAAGCGGGCGCGCGCCCGATACTTTATCCCAGGTAAAACCTCCGATATGAAACGTAAACTTCGACAGCGAAGTTTACGTTTCATATTGAATACCCCTCAAAGATTGAACTCTTTGGCGTGAATGCCAGGCGTTATGTGTGGAGGAAACCAGGCACCGCTCATCACCAGGCCAATACCATCCCTACAGTGAAGCATGGTGGTGGCAGCATCATGCTGTGGGGATGTTTTTCAGCGGCAGGAACTGGGAGACTAGTCAGGATAGAGGGAAAGATGAATGCAGCAATGTACAGAGACATCCTGGATGAAAACCTGCTCCAGAGCGCTCTTGACCTCAGACTGGGGCGATGGTTCATCTTTCAGCAGGACAACAACCCTAAGCACACAGCCAAGATATGAAAGGAGTGGCTTCAGGACAACTCTGTGAATGTCCTTGAGTGGCCCAGCCAGAGCCCAGACTTGAATCCAATTGAACATCTCTGTAGAGATCTGAAAATGGCTGTGCACCGACGCTTCCCATCCAACCTGATGGAGCTAGAGAGATGCTGCAAAGAGGAATGGGCAAAACTGCCCAAAGATAGGTGTGCCAAACTTGTGGCATCATATTCAAAAAGACTTGAGGCTGTAATTGCTGCCAAAGGTGCTTCAACAAAGTATGTGAATACTTATGTACATGTGATTTTTTTTTTTTTTTTTTTTTACATTTGCAAAAATTGTAAAAAAACTTTTTACACGTTGTCATTATGGGGTATTGTGTGTAGAATTTTTATGGCAAAAATGAATTTATTATATTTTGGAATAAGGCTGTAACATAACAAAATGTGGAAAAAGTGAAGCGTTGTGAATACTTTCCGGATGCACTGTATATAATGAACCTCATAAAGGGTCCTCTATTCAGGCCGACTAGACGAAAAGTGTTTGATATTGATCTCATATATTGGTTTGTATATTATTGACCATGTGGAATATATTCGGTTGGCATGGACTGGGGATAAATGAATATAATATAGAGCTGTAGTAATGTAATATGCCCAACTCAATCAGTTTAACAATTTATACCTCTTCTATTATTCCCCGTAAGGGTACAGTATATTATTGGGATAGTTGCATATGTTTAGCAACCTTGTCACCTGATATCTAGATATGCACAGCAACATTATGTATCACGTTTCTCCATAAAATATATGGTTTGAATTTGTCAGGAATACTAATATGTGTCATTCAGATTTTATTTCCCACTATTCCACTATGTCCTATTGTCCCAGTCCCATGTCTGGGCTATTTCTCATTTATATATAGCTTTCCCCTATATTGATATCAGGGGTTCATAGTGTTTGTGTTCAAATAACAATCCTATATATTGTATCTATTTATTAGCTATTAGCTAAAGTTATAAAACATCCAAATATAGTATATTAATATTTTACAACAATGTCAGTGTAATCATCAGGATAAGCTTAGTGGTCATATCAGTTATTCTACACAGCGTATATAATCGCTTGTGATTTATTGTACTGGCATTTATACTCTTATATACCGCCCACAGCAGCACTTAATCCTGGGTCATACATATATCGTTCTTGTGTGAAGAACTCAATATCCAGACATATTAGGAGGAGTTATACAGTATCTATTATGTAACATTCATTAGCCACCCTTTACAATGTTGCCAAATATAGTGCAATCATGTTTCACAGTGCTGTGAGTGTAAATATCAGAATTACCTTCATAGTTATCCTTGCCAGCGTTCATTGTTTGATGGCTAATGATACTGACACTGATAAAAGCAGCCTGGTGTATACTGCTCAGCCCGGCGCTCAACCTAAATCATTGGTGCTGATGTACATATATTCATTTCAACATTCTAACATATTCAAAGGGAGTGAGATCAACACGACAGCAGCACGTGCCCTATGACACGCATTTTGCTTAACTGCTTGATGACCTCACAGCACCTGAAATCACAAAGGATGAACTTAAACACAATGTAAGCCCTCCTTGCGAGAAGGCATTAGCTACTGTATGTAGTGGTGTCCTATTGGAATCTCTGCCTGATAGTCTTACACAGAGCTGGTAGTCTCAGGAGAAGGACCATGAGTCCAGAATGCAATTAGCCGGCAGAGCTTCCAGCAGGAAACCCACACTGTGCTAATTGCCGGCCATAATATGCTTCTAGTGGCTGCAGGCTGTGCTAATCGCTGGCCACAACATGCTTCTAGGGGCTGCAGGATGTGATAATTGCTGCCCATAATGTGCTTCTAGGGGCTGCAGGTTGTGATAATTGCTGCCCATAATGTGCTTCTTGGGGCTGCAGGCTGTGCTAATCACCAGTCATAATGTGCTTCTAGGGGCTGCAGGCTGTGCTAATCACTGGCCATAATGTGCTTCTAAGGGCCGCAGGATGTTATAATCACTGGCCATAATGTGCTTCTAAGGGCCGCAGGATGTTATAATCACTGGCCATAATGTGCTTCTAGGGGCTGCAGGCTGTGCTAATCACCAGCCATAATGTGCTTTTAGGGGCTGAAGGTTATGCTAATCGCTGGCCATAATGTGTTTCTAAGGGCTGCAGGCTGTGCTAATCGCTGGCCATAATGTGTTTCTAGGGGCTGCAGGCTGTGCTAATCACTGGCCATAATGTGCTTCTAGGGGCTGCAGGTTGTGCTAATCACTGCCCATAATGTGCTTCTAGGGGCTTCAGGTTGTGCTAATCACCGGCCATAATGTGCTTCTAGGGGCTGCAGGCTGTGCTAATCACCGGCCATAATGTGCTTCTAGTGGCTGCAGGTTGTGCTAATCACCGGCCATAATGTGCTTCTAGGGGCTTCAGGTTGTGCTAATAACCGGCCATAATGTGCTTCTAGGGGCTTCAGGTTGTGCTAATCACCGGCCATAATGTGCTTCTAGGGGCTGCAGGATGTGCTAATCACCGGCCATAATGTGCTTCTAGGGGCTGCAGGCTGTGCTAATCACCGGCCATAATGTGCTTCTAGGGGCTTCAGGTTGTGCTAATAACCGGCCATAATGTGCTTCTAGGGGCTTCAGGTTGTGCTAATAACCGGCCATAATGTGCTTCTAGGGGCTGCAGGATGTGCTAATCACCGGCCATAATGTGCTTCTAGGGGCTTCAGGTTGTGCTAATAACCGGCCATAATGTGTTTCTAGGGGCTGCAGGCTGTGCTAATCACTGGCCATAATGTGCTTCAAGGGGCTGCAGGCTCTGCTAATCACCGGCCATAATGTGCTTCTAGTGGCTGCAGGTTGTGCTAATCACCGGCCATAATGTGCTTCTAGGGGCTTCAGTTTGTGCTAATAACCGGCCATAATGTGCTTCTAGGGGCTTCAGGTTGTGCTAATAACCGGCCATAATGTGCTTCTAGGGGCTGCAGGATGTGCTAATCACCGGCCATAATGTGCTTCTAGGGGCTTCAGGTTGTGCTAATAACCGGCCATAATGTGTTTCTAGGGGCTGCAGGCTGTGCTAATCACTGGCCATAATGTGCTTCTAGGGGCTGCAGGATGTGCTAATCACCGGCCATAATGTGCTTCTAGTGGCTGCAGGTTGTGCTAATCACTGCCCATAATGTGCTTCTAGGGGCTTCAGGTTGTGCTAATAACCGGCCATAATGTGCTACTAGGGGCTGCAGGCTGTGCTAATCACCGGCCATAATGTGCTTCTAGGGGCAGCAGGATGTGCTAATCACCGGCCATAATGTGCTTCTAGGGGCTGCAGGATGTGCTAATCACTGGCCATAATGTGCTTCTAGGGGCTGCAGGTTGTGCTAATCACTGGCCATAATGTGCTTCTAGGGGCTGCAGGTTGTGCTAATCGCTGGCCATAATGTGCTTCTAGGGGCTGCAGGCTGTGCTAATCACCAGCCATAATGTGCTTTTAGGGGCTGAAGGTTATGCTAATCGCTGGCCATAATGTGTTTCTAAGGGCTGCAGGCTGTGCTAATCGCTTGCCATAATGTGTTTCTAGGGGCTGCAGGCTGTGCTAATCACTGGCCATAATGTGCTTCTAGGGGCTGCAGGTTGTGCTAATCACTGCCCATAATGTGCTTCTAGGGGCTTCAGGTTGTGCTAATAACCGGCCATAATGTGCTTCTAGGGGCTGCAGGATGTGCTAATCACCGGCCATAATGTGCTTCTAGGGGCAGCAGGATGTGCTAATCACCGGCCATAATGTGCTTCTAGGGGCTGCAGGATGTGCTAATCACTGGCCATAATGTGCTTCTAGGGGCTGCAGGTTGTGCTAATCACTGGCCATAATGTGCTTCTTGGGGCTGCAGGTTGTGCTAATGGCTGGCCATAATGTGCTTCTAGGGGCTGCAGGATGTGCTAATCACCGGCCATAATGTGCTTCTAGGGGCTGCAGGCTGTGCTAATCGCTGGCCATAATAAGCTTCTAGGGGCTGCAGGCTGTGCTAATCGCTGGCCATAATGTGCTTCTAGGGGCTGCAGGTTGTGCTAATCACTGGCCATAATGTGCTTCTAGGGGCTGCAGTTTGTGCTAATCACTGGCCATAATGTGCTTCTAGGGGCTGCAGGTGGTGCTAATCACCGGCCATAATGTGCTTCTCGGGGCTGCAGGCTGTGCTAATCACGGGCCATAATGTGCTTCTAGTGGCTGCAGGGTGTGCTACTCACCGGCCATAATGTGCTACTAGTGGCTGCAAGCTGTGCTAATCACCGGCCAAAATGTGCTTCTAGGGGCTGCAGGTTGTGCTAATCACCGGCGGCCATAATGTGCTTCTAGTGGCTGCAGGGTGTGCTACTCACCGGTCATAATTTTTTTTTTAAAATGTTTCCTCCTCTGGGCCCGGCTAGATTTTCTCTGCATGCACAATAGATGATTTTGGTGTCCTGGCCTGAGCTGCATCCTGGGTAGCCCCTAGTCTGAAAATGTTAGGAACCTCTACTGGTTGTACATATCTTATTTTTACATTAGCAACCAATATGAAGGAAAAATGGATTGTACCAATTATAGTATAATGAATTGTGATTTTGAAATGTGTAACATACTGTAAATAAACATGGGTAATAGATTGTGATGCATCTTATACTTAGGTTGGAGATGATATCCCGGCAGTGACCATTCTGGCAGTCACAATACCTGCAGCTGAATCCCAACGGTCAAAATCATGATGAATTTTATTGAGTATTCAAACCCTAACCCTCCCTTACCACAGCCTAACCCTAGCCATGACAGCCTAATCCTAACCGTCCCCTACCACAGCATAACCCTAACCCTCCCCTACCACAGCCTAACCCTCCCCTACCACAGCCGAAACCATAGACCTCCCCTCCCACAGCCTAACCCTAACCATGCCCTACCACAGCCTAACCCTAACCCTTCCCTCCCACAGCCTAACCCTAACCATACCCTACCACTGCCTAACCCTCCCCTCCCACAGCCTTACCCTAACCATACCCTACCACTGCCTAACCCTTCCCTACCACAGCCTTACCCTAACCCTCCCCTCCCACAGCCTAACCCTAACCATACCCTACCACTGCCTAACCCTCCCCTCCCACAGCCTTACCCTAACCATACCCTACCACTGCCTAACCCTTCCCTACCACAGCCTTACCCTAACCCTCCCCTCCCACAGCCTAACCCTAACCATCCCATATCACTGCCTAACCCTAACCATCCCCTACCACAGCATAGCCCTAACCCTCCCTGACCACAGCCAAACCCTAACCCTCCACTACCACAGCCTAACCCTAACCCTCCCCTTCCACAGCCTAACCCTAACCCTCCCCTACCACAGCCTAACCCTAACCCTCCCCTACACATCCTAACCCTAATCCTCCTCTACCACAGCCAAACCCTAACCATCCCTTACCGCTAGTGCTGAAATAAACCCTGTGGAGGCCCCTAGGCAGATGAAATCTTGGGGCCCCCCTCACAAATTATCTCCTAATGCGTTTTTAATTTTACCAACCAACAATTATAATAAACCGTACGTAGGTTGCACCAAATATTTTTACAAACTGACAGCTGACAGAAGATGATCTCTTAAGAGACAATCTGTAATGTGAATGTGATGTCTATGGCTTGTGTACTTTAAGTTGCTAATGGGTACATTAAATGTATAGAGTATTTTCTCTATGGAGACTTTAATGTAAAGTTTCAGTTAAGTTGAGTTGATTCATTTTTTCTAACTTTTGGAAACAATTTACGAAGCTTGATTATAATTTTTTTTCAAGATCAAATCAATATTATATTAATCCATTATCGAGGGGCCCCAAAAAGGCTTGGCCCATAGGCCAGTGCCTACTCTGCCTATTTGGTAATCTGGCGCTGCCTACCTCAGCCTATGCCTCTCTCTAGTGCCAAACTCTAACCTTCCCCTCCCACAGCCTAACCCTAACTGTCCCCTACCACAGACTAACCCTAATGTCTCCCACCACAGCTTAACCCTTATGCCCCTACCGGAGCCTAACCCTAACCCTCCCCTATTTTCTAACCCTAACCATAATACTAACCATCGGGATTCATTGGTATTTGACTGTCTGTTGCTGGCATGGTGGACGTTAGGATGATCATTTCCAGTATCCTGACTACAATCCCTTACACTCTACTATTGCTTGACTTGCACATACTGTACCTCCTAAATGATAGTGTGCGCAGGAACAGAGCACAGGCAGGAACAGATTCCCAAAGGATATGTTATGGACAGTATTAGTGATACTTCAGGGGATCATCAGTCTACTATTCCCCAGGAGTGGTCGACCAACAAAGATCACGCCAAGAGCAAGGCATCTAATAGTTTGCAAGGTCACAAAGGAACCCAAGGTAACCTCTAAGCAACTTAAGGCCCTTCTCACATTAGCTAATGTTCATGAGTCCACCATCAGGAGGATACTGAACAACAATGGTGTGCATGGCAGGAGTGCAAGGAGAAAGCCACTGCTCTCCAAATAGAACATTACTGCCCATCTGCAGCTTGCTAAAGATCACCTGGACAAGCCAGAAGACTATTGGAAAAAAGTTTTGTTGATAGATTAGTCCAAAATAGAGCTTTTGGGTTTAATTGAGAAGTGTTATGTTTGGAGACAGGAGAACACTGCAATCCAGCATAAAAACCTCATACCATCTGTGAAACACGGTGGTGGCGATATCATAGTTTGGGCCTGTTTTGCTGCATCTGGCCCAGGATGACTTGTCATCATTGATGGGACAATGAATTCTGAATTATACCAGAATATTCTAAAGGAAAATGTCAGGACATCTGTCCATGAGCTGCATCTCAAGAGATCGTGGGTCCTACAGCAAGACAACCCAAAGCACACAAGTCATTCCACCAAAGAATGGTTAAAGAAGAATACATTTAAAGTTTTCAAATGGCCAAGTCAAAGTCCTGACCTTAATCCAATCAAAATGTTTTGGAAGGCCCTGAAGCGAGCAGTTCATGGGAGGAAACCCACCAACATACAGTAACAGAGTTGAAGCTATTTTGTATGGAGGAATTGGGTAAAATTCCTCCAAGCTGATGTTCAGGACCAGTGGCGGCAGTCCAAAATTCAAATAGGGGAACCACACCAACTGCCATTTCAAACGCTGCCAAACATAGATGGCTGGGACTCACTGGCAGTTGGTGTGGTTCCCACCTCTGGAGCCACCACGGTTCAGAACTAATCAACAATTACCGGAAATTTTAAGAAGCAGTTATTGCTGCACAAGGGGGTCATACCAGATACTGAAAGCAAAGGTTCACATACTTTTGCCACTCTCAGATATGTGATATTGGATCATTTTCCTCAATAAAAAAATGAGCACGTCTAATTTTTTTTGACTCGTTTGTTTGATTTGGTTTCTCTTTAGCTACTTTTAGGACTTTTGTGAAAATCTCATGTGGTTTTAGGCCAGATTTCATCAGAAATATAGAAAATTCTGAAGGGTTCAAGCACCACTGTACATTTCCAATGTCTTTACTCAAGCATCCTGCCAGGTAACATTCAGCATTTTATTCTGTAGTATTCTATGTGCTGTGAATTACGATTAAGCATTGTACAACACTACATACGTGTAGCCAGGGTCTATACCATGAATGGAGTAGAGATCACAATAGCCAGGTAAATAGGGATAATCTCTCAACATACTAAGCAGAATTATACATCATAATAATCATAGTATAGGAAGTAATTTATGTGAGGAAGAAGTTGTATGTTTAGTCATGTAATTTAGTGTAGGGGATGTAATAAATGTATATATGTTGTATTTATGGATGTTGTAAACTTTACTTGGGACAGATATGCCCAGGGTGTATAATTTATATATATCGCCTATTAACTAATATGGGAAATTGGAGGGGCTTGCGCTGTGATGGAAGATTCTAGCACAAGATGCACGAGGAAAGTGCAGGCGGGTATAGCAGGTAATCAGAGCCGTAACTAGACTTTATGGTGCCCTGTGCCAGAAAGAGCATTGGTGCCCCCCTCATTTTTCAAAGGGACATAATGCACCCAAAAAAGTGCCACGGCTTAATGGGGAAGGGCCAGGGAAGAGATAGGGGAGGCCAGGAGATGCTGGGGATGAAATAAGAGGAAGCTACAAGCAAGAATGATAATAAACAAAAATTTGACATGCCCATACAGCGCCCCCTGCCCTGCAGTGCCCTGTGCCATGGCACCGGCCGCACTGCCCTAGCTACGGCCCTGAGCAGGTTGCGCAGAAAAGAGAGGGCCGGTATAAATAGCTAAGCAGCCATTCAACGGTTTAGACTGAAGTACCCCCTTCTGTGCATACCTCATCATCCTCGGTGCTATTGGAGAGCTACTGTATATTAATAGCCCCTGTTGATGGTGGAGAGTGGTGCTTGTGAGGGGTATAGAGCGGTGGCAGAGTACTGGGGCGATAGGTGCTCACCTGATTGGACGGAGGAAGCTGTGAGCAGTGACTCAGGGCTGCCTGTCTGCATTCGTGAGAGTGAAGAAGACGGCTGACGGCTGGTCCTGCCTCAGGAGCTGAGCGTAGGTGATTCCTGAGGTGACAGACAACAGTAGGCGGTCTGCCAATACCAGAGCGGCACTGGAGATCAGGTGGACCATCATCTATGCCAATTCAGTTCTGATGAGGGGGTGAGACTAAGGGGTTTATTTACTAAGCAATGTTAGGAGTCAGAGTGAAAAGTGATAGGGCGCCAGCCAATCAGCTCCTAACTGCCATCTCACAGGCTGTGTTTGAAAAATGACAGTTAGGAGCTGATTGGCTGGTACCTCATCACTTTTCACTCTGTCTCCTAACACTGCTTAGTAAATAGACCCCTAAATTCCTTAGTGAGCGGATATCACAACAGATCGGGGTAACAGCCCAGGTAATCCTTTGTGGCTACTCTAAGTCTATATAGAGAGAACAGGAGGGCAACTCTCTACCAGGGATAGTGTTGACAGTATATAAAGTGAGCGGGGGGAGATTTTAGGGAAAGACCCCTGGAAAAGAAAAGGACACAATCTCCTGCATAGTGCTATAAACACTCCTGGGCATATTTCTTTCTAGAGAGAAAGTAGCAGATAAATTGTAATTGTAATAATAACGTTTCACTAAGGGATTCATTATCCCAATGACTTGTAGTTGTTTCATGGAATGGACACAAATGTTGCAATAAGTTTTAATCTTCTACAAACCCTGGAACTTTACGTATCTATCCCAGCAGTGTACAGTACTATCACACTATGCTAGTAATACAGTATTATGGCCCCAAAGACTTATGTATCTATCCCAGCAGTGTACAGTACTATCACACTATGCTAGTAATACAGTATTATGGCCCCAAAGACTTATGTATCTATCCCAGCAGTGTACAGTACTATCACACTATGCTAGTAATACAGTATTATGGCCCCAAAGACTTATGTATCTATCCCAGCAGTGTACAGTACTATCACACTATGCTAGTAATACAGTATTATGGCCCCAAAGACTTATGTATCTATCCCAGCAGTGTACAGTACTATCACACTATGCTAGTAATACAGTATTATGGCCCCAAAGACTTATGTATCTATCCCAGCAGTGTACAGTACTATCACACTATGCTAGTAATACAGTATTATGGCCCCAAAGACTTATGTATCTATCCCAGCAGTGTACAGTACTATCACACTATGGTAGTAATACAGTATTATGGCACCAAAGACTTATGTATCTATGTGTACAGTACTATCACACTATGCTAGTAATACAGTATTATGGCACCAAAGACTTATGTATCTATCCCAGCAGTGTACAGTACTATCACACTATGCTAGTAATACAGTATTATGGCACCAAAGACTTATGTATCTATCCCAGCAGTGTACAGTACTATCACACTATGCTAGTAATACAGTATTATGGCACCAAAGACTTATGTATCTATGTGTACAGTACTATCACACTATGCTAGTAATACAGTATTATGGCACCAAAGACTTATGTATCTATCCCAGCAGTGTACAGTACTATCACACTATGCTAGTAATACAGTATTATGGCCCCAAAGACTTATGTATCTATCCCAGCATCGTACAGTACTATTACACTATGCTAGTAATACAGTATTATGGCACCAAAGACTTATGTATCTATGTGTACAGTACTATCACACTATGCTAGTAATACAGTAATATGGCACCAAAGACTTATGTATCTATCCCAGCAGTGTACAGTACTATCACACTATGCTAGTAATACAGTATTATGGCACCAAAGACTTATGTATCTATCCCAGCAGCGTACAGTACTATCACACTATGCTAGTAATACAGTATTAAGGCACCAAAGACTTATGTATCTATCCCAGCAGTGTACAGTACTATCACACTATGCTAGTAATACAGTATTATGGCCCCAAAGACTTATGTATCTATCCCAGCAGTGTACAGTACTATCACACTATGCTAGTAATACAGTATTATGGCACCAAAGACTTATGTATCTATCCCAGCAGTGTACAGTACTATCACACTATGCTAGTAATACAGTATTATGGCACCAAAGACTTATGTATCTATGTGTACAGTACTGTCACACTATGCTAGTAATACAGTATTATGGCACCAAAGACTTATGTATCTATCCCAGCAGTGTACAGTACTGTCACACTATGCTAGTAATACAGTAATATGGCACCAAATACTTATGTATCTATCCCAGCAGTGTACAGTACTATCACACTATGCTAGTAATACAGTATTATGGCCCCAAAGACTTATGTATCTATCCCAGCAGTGTACAGTACTATCACACTATGCTAGTAATACAGTATTATGGCCCCAAAGACTTATGTATCTATCCCAGCAGCGTACAGTACTATCACACTATGGTAGTAATACAGTATTATGGCACCAAAGACTTATGTATCTATCCCAGTAGTGTACAGTACTATCACACTATGCTAGTAATACAGTATTATGGCACAAAAGACTTATGTATCTATCCAAGTAGTGTACAGTACTATCACACTATGCCAGTAATACAGTATTATGGCACCAAAGACATATGTATCTATCCCAGCAGCGTTGTTCAGTACTATCGCACTATGCTAGTAATACAGTATTATGGCACCAAAGACTTACGTATCTATCCCAGTAGTGTACAGTACTATCACACTATGCTAGTAATACAGTATTATGGCACCAAAGACTTTTGTATCTATCGCAGTAGTGTACAGTACTATCACACTATGCCAGTAATACAGTATTATGGCACCAAAGACATATGTATCTATCCCAGCAGCGTTGTTCAGTACTATCACACTATGCTAGTAATACAGTATTATGGCACCAAAGACTTACGTATCTATCCCAGTAGTGTACAGTACTATCACACTATGCTAGTAATACAGTATTATGGCACCAAAGACTTATGTATCTATGCCAGCTGTGTACAGTACTATCACACTATGCTAGTAATACAGTATTATGGCACCGAAGACTTACGTATCTATCCCAGCAGTGTACAGTACTGTCACACTATGCTAGTAATACAGTGTTATGGCACCAAAGACTTATGTATCTATCCCAGCAGCGTACAGTACTATCGCACTATGCTAGTAATACAGTATTATGGCACCAAAGACTTATGTATCTATCCCAGCAGCGTACAGTACTATCGCACTATGCTAGTAATACAGTGTTATGGCACCAAAGACTTATGTATCTATCCCAGCAGCGTACAGTACTATCGCACTATGCTAGTAATACAGTATTATGGCACCAAAAACTTATGTATCTATGTGTACAGTACTATCACACTATGCTAGTAGAACAGTATTAAGGCACCAAAAACTTACGTATCTATCCCAGCAGCGTACAGTACTGTCACACTATGCTAGTAATACAGTATTATGTCACCAAAGACTTATGTATCTATCCCAGCAGTGTACAATACTATCACACTATGCTAGTAATACAGTATTATGGCACCAAAGACTTATGTATCTATCCCAGCAGCGTACAGTACTATCACACTATGCTAGTAATACAGTATTATGGCACCAAAGACTGATGTATCTATCCCAGCAGCGTACAGTACTATCACACTATGCTAGTAATACAGTGTTATGGCACGAAAGACTTACGTATCTATCCCCAGCAGTGTACAGTACTATCGCACTATGCTAGTAATACAGTGTTATGGCACCAAAAACTTATGTATCTATCCCCAGCAGTGTACAGTACTATCGCACTATGCCAGTAATACAGTGTTTTCGCACCAAAGACTTATCTATCTATCCCAGCAGTGTACAGTACTATCACACTATGCTAGTAATACAGTATTATGGCACCAAAGACTTATGTATCTATCCCAGCAGTGTACAGTACTATCACATTATGCTAGTAATACAGTATTATGGCACCAAAGACTTATGTATCTATCCCAGCAGTTTACAGTACTATCACACTATGCTAGTAATACAGTATGATGGCCCCAAAGACTTATGTATCTATCTCAGCAGTGTACAGTACTATCACACTATGCTAGTAATACAGTATTATGGCACCAAAGACTTATGTATCTATCCCAGCAGTGTACAGTACTATCACATTATGCTAGTAATACAGTATTATGGCACCAAAGACTTATGTATCTATCCCAGCAGTTTACAGTACTATCGCACTATGCTAGTAATACAGTATTATGGCCCCAAAGACTTATGTATCTATCCCAGCAGTGTACAGTACTATCGCACAATGCTAGTAATACAGTGGTATGGCACCAAAGACTTATGTATCTATCCCCAGCAGTGTACAGTACTATCGCACTATGCTAGTAATACAGTGTTATGGCACCAAAGACTTATGTATCTATCCCCAGCAGTGTACAGTACTATCGCACTATGCTAGTAATACAGTGTTATGGCACCAAAGACTTATGTATCTATCCCAGCAGCGTACAGTACTATCGCACTATGCTAGTAATACAGTATTATGGCCCCAAAGACTTATGTATCTATCCCAGCAGTGTACAGTACTATCGCACTATGCTAGTAATACAGTATTATGGCACCAAAGACTTATGTATCTATCCCAGCAGTGTACAGTACTATCGCACTATGCTAGTAATACAGTATTATGGCACCAAAGACTTATGTATCTATCCCAGCAGTGTACAGTACCATCACACTATGCTAGTAATACAGTATTATGGCACCAAAGACTTATGTATCTATCCCAGCAGTGTACAGTACTATCACACTATGCCAGTAATACAGTATTATGGCACCAAAGACTTATGTATCTATCCCAGCAGCGTACAGTACTATCACACTATGTTAGTAATACAGTATTATGGCACCAAAGACTGATGTATCTATCCCAGCAGCGTACAGTACTATCGCACTATGCTAGTAATACAGTATTATGGCACCAAAGACTTATGTATCTATCCCAGCAGCGTACAGTACTATCGCACTATGCTAGTAATACAGTATTATGGCCCCAAAGACTTATGTATCTATCCCAGCAGTGTACAGTACTATCGCACTATGCTAGTAATACAGTATTATGGCACCAAAGACTTATGTATCTATCCCAGCAGTGTACAGTACTATCACACTATGCTAGTAATACAGTATTATGGCACCAAAGACTTATGTATCTATCCCAGCAGTGTACAGTACTATCACACTATGCCAGTAATATAGTATTATGGCACCAAAGACTTATGTATCTATCCCAGCAGTGTACTGTACTGTCACACTATGCTAGTAATACAGTATTATGGCACCAAAGACTTATGTATCTATGTGTACAGTACTGTCACACTATGCTAGTAATACAGTATTATGGCACCAAAGACTTATGTATCTATCTCAGTAGTGTACAGTACTATCACACTATGCTAGTAATACAGTATTATGGCACCAAAGACTTATGTATCTATCTCAGTAGTGTACAGTACTATCACACTATGCTAGTAATACAGTATTATGGCACCAAAGACTTATGTATCTATCTCAGTAGTGTACAGTACTATCACACTATGCTAGTAATACAGTATTATGGCACCAAAGACTTATGTATCTATCCCAGCAGTGTACAGTACTATCACACTATGCTAGTAATACAGTATTATGGCACCAAAGACTTATGTATCTATCCCAGCAGCGTACAGTACTATCACACTATGCTAGTAATACAGTATTAAGGCACCAAAGACTTATGTATCTATCCCAGCAGTGTACAGTACTATCACACTATGCTAGTAATACAGTATTATGGCCCCAAAGACTTATGTATCTATCACAGCAGTGTACAGTACTGTCACACTATGCTAGTAATACAGTATTATGGCACCAAAGACTTATGTATCTATCCCAGCAGTGTACAGTACTATCACACTATGCTAGTAATACAGTATTATGGCACCAAAGACTTATGTATCTATGTGTACAGTACTATCACACTATGCTAGTAATACAGTATTATGGCACCAAAGACTTATGTATCTATCTCAGTAGTGTACAGTACTATCACACTATGCTAGTAATACAGTATTATGGCACCAAAGACTTATGTATCTATCCCAGCAGCGTACAGTACTATCACACTATGCTAGTAATACAGTATTATGGCACCAAAGACTTATGTATCTATCCCAGCAGTGTACAGTACTATCACACTATGCTAGTAATATAGTATTATGGCACCAAAGACTTATGTATCTATCCCAGCAGTGTACAGTACTGTCACACTATGCTAGTAATACAGTAATATGGCACCAAAGACTTATGTATCTATCCCAGCAGCGTACAGTACTATCACACTATGCTAGTAATACAGTATTATGGCACCAAAGACTTATGTATCTATCCCAGCAGTGTACAGTACTGTCACACTATGCTAGTAATACAGTATTATGGCACCAAAGACTTATGTATCTATCCCAGCAGCGTACAGTACTGTCACACTATGCTAGTAATACAGTATTATGGCACCAAAGACTTATGTATCTATCCCAGCAGTGTACAGTACTATCACACTATGCTAGTAATACAGTATTATAGCCCCAAAGACTTATGTATCTATCCCAGCAGTGTACAGTACTATCACACTATGCTAGTAATACAGTGTTATGGCACCAAAGACATATGTATCTATCCCAGCAGCGAACAGTACTATCACACTATGCTAGTAATACAGTGTTATGGCACCAAAGACTTATGTATCTATCCCAGCAGTGTACAGTACTATCACACTATGCTAGTAATACAGTATTATGGCACCAAAGACTTATGTATCTATCCCAGCAGTGTACAGTACTGTCACACTATGCTAGTAATACAGTATTATGGCACCAAAGACTTATGTATCTATGTGTACAGTACTATCACACTATGCTAGTAATACAGTATTATGGCACCAAAGACTTATGTATCTATCTCAGTAGTGTACAGTACTATCACACTATGCTAGTAATACAGTATTATGGCACCAAAGACTTATGTATCTATCCCAGCAGTGTACAGTACTATCACACTATGCTAGTAATACAGTATTATGGCACCAAAGACTTATGTATCTATCCCAGCAGCGTACAGTACTATCACACTATGCTAGTAATACAGTATTAAGGCACCAAAGACTTATGTATCTATCCCAGCAGTGTACAGTACTATCACACTATGCTAGTAATACAGTATTATGGCCCCAAAGACTTATGTATCTATCACAGCAGTGTACAGTACTGTCACACTATGCTAGTAATACAGTATTATGGCACCAAAGACTTATGTATCTATCCCAGCAGTGTACAGTACTATCACACTATGCTAGTAATACAGTATTATGGCACCAAAGACTTATGTATCTATCTCAGTAGTGTACAGTACTATCACACTATGCTAGTAATACAGTATTATGGCACCAAAGACTTATGTATCTATCCCAGCAGTGTACAGTACTGTCACACTATGCTAGTAATACAGTAATATGGCACCAAAGACTTATGTATCTATCCCAGCAGCGTACAGTACTATCACACTATGCTAGTAATACAGTATTATGGCACCAAAGACTTATGTATCTATCCCAGCAGTGTACAGTACTGTCACACTATGCTAGTAATACAGTATTATGGCACCAAAGACTTATGTATCTATCCCAGCAGCGTACAGTACTATCACACTATGCTAGTAATACAGTATTAAGGCACCAAAGACTTATGTATCTATCCCAGCAGTGTACAGTACTATCACACTATGCTAGTAATACAGTGTTATGGCACCAAAGACTTATGTATCTATGTGTACAGTACTATCACACTATGCTAGTAATACAGTGTTATGGCACCAAAGACTTATGTATCTATCCCAGCAGTGTACAGTACTATCACACTATGCTAGTAATACAGTAATATGGCACCAAAGACTTATGTATCTATCCCAGCAGTGTACAGTACTGTCACACTATGCTAGTAATACAGTATTATGGCACCAAAGACTTATGTATCTATCCCAGCAGTGTACAGTACTGTCACACTATGCTAGTAATACAGTATTATGGCACCAAAGACTTATGTATCTATCCCAGCAGTGTACAGTACTATCACACTATGCTAGTAATACAGTATTATGGCACCAAAGACTTATGTATCTACGTGTACAGTACTGTCACACTATGCTAGTAATACAGTATTATGGCACCAAAGACTTATGTATCTATCCCAGCAGTGTACAGTACTATCACACTATGCTAGTAATACAGTATTATGGCACCAAAGACTTATGTAAATAGTGACATGGAAAGTCAGAAAGGTGCCTCTTTAGTGTAGTATTACCACCTGTTTACATGTAATTGACTTTATATTGTATAAGACATTGTTAATATAGTGTAATAGTGAGGAAAAGAGGAGGATATTATTATTATTGTTATTATTATTAATATTATTATCATCATTTATTTATATGGCGCCACAAGTGTTCCGCAGCACCTTACATAGTACATAAACAAATAAGTAACCAGTGAATTACAATACAATATAATAGAAAGCAGGACATGGACATGTATAATAATCATTTCTATATTAGCGACCTTTACACCCACATAATCTGCCGAGTGTTAGTTGCCCTAGTGGTGAGTAAGAGATAAATAAAAATACAGTAGGGAGAAGCACAAGAGGGTAGAGGGCCCTGCTAGAAAGAGCTTACATTCTAAAGGGGTGGGGCAGACAAACAGGGGTGACACAGATGGGGTGGGCTGGATAAAGTGTTTCCAGTGTGTATGTAAATTGTAATGTTACTGTGTTATGTGTAATCTGGGCTTCTGTTACAGGAATGTGTAGCTGGAAGACCTAATATCAGCAGTTCAGGAATAATAATATTTGCATTATTTGCATTATTTATGTATAATGGTAAACTGGAGAAATATTACTTTGACCGGAGTAATTGTATATGTGTTATGTTGAATGTGAATTGCATTGCTTCTGTATACATCCATCTAAGGCTGATTGTATTAAATCCTTGGTGATATACCTTACTCTGAGAACTAATATCTAATAATTACGCTAACTACATTGACATCACTTTCAAGGGAAGTAATATAAAGGGTAAACTTACCTTATCGTTCAGCCATTCATCTCTTATAAGAGACAAAGCTGAAGAGAATAGAGAGATAATATTATTAGCCTCTGATAAAGTACCTATAAATAGGGAGTATAATACCCTAATAAGTGTATGGTAACGTATAATAAGCCATTATATTGAGTTTCCACCAGGTATACCTACACTATCTTTTATGTAGAACCCAATCTGGGGTGGAGGCACTATTATATAACTAAGGTACTGAGGGTTACTTACATTTATTCCTATGTGAAACCAATACGTACAGTGCAGGTCCAGTTCTCAGAGAACCGACAGCAACCGAATTTAGGGGTTCCGAGTCAAACCAAGTCCAGATTCAGAATCACTTTGGGGTACCGAGTTGAACCAAATCCCGGTTCAGATTTTCCTGCGGTTTGGAACCCAGATTTAAAAACTGAACTCGGGTTTTGGATTGCATGCTCACTGGTCACAATGATGTCATTTTAGCTGTTTATTTATTTTTTAAAATAAATTCAGATTCAAAACCAAAACACTGGGGTCGGCACACAGCTCTAATATATATATATATATATATATATATATATATATATATATATATATATGTATACAGTGTTTCAAAAATATTTTCAGTTTAAACAGTGATTAGTAAAGTTGTTAAATGTGGTCTAGTGATGAAGGTGTGAACACGTCCCGGTCACAAAGGGTTTGTACTGTATGTCAGCTCTTATTCCTCATTGTTTTAGCAGGTACCATGTAGATGTACTGTATGTACTATCCAGCTATAGCTATAATCTGCTCTGTCTCATTAATGTGAGCAAAGTTTGTAATATTGCTAAAAAGAAAATAAGGGTTTTGCATTCATGAGACCAGAACTAACTTCTGAATTCTAAAATTACCCAACTGTGGAGCATATTTACTAAGCATTGGATTTTTAAAAGCATTGAATTTAGCAGTTTTTGCCTGCCAGATTTAGAAGGCTAATAATAATGAATACTTTATTTTGCATTTACTGTGATTGCCCTATTATACATGGCAGGCAAAATCAGCAAAAATCGTGGATTTTGAAAATCCATTGCTTTAGTAAATATACCCCTATATCTGAATGGTGTACTGGGTTAAGATCCCCATACATCGGATCATCGCGATCTTGCGATGGGATCAGAAACACTAATCTGCCGGTTGGAAATTCCAGACCGGCGGCCATCGATATTCCTCGATCCGTCGCAGGATCAGTGTTAAATTTCAGTGCTACATGTTAAATTTCACCGATCTGCCAATAACGAAAATTTTTTGATCGTGATCGATATATCTGTGAAATTCAACATGTTTGAATTCGGCGATCCTGTAATGCCGGGTTGCAGGATCGCAACATTGCGGCAATCCGTCGCTGAGGTATGGGAGCCTTTAGACATTTACATGAGTATGCAATGAAAATAACATGTCCTCGGCCGACAAGCTCCAGGATTAATGTGTGATTTGGTACAGGGGACTCAAGCACTCGTTAAGGACTCAGCATTCTGAAGTACCACTTATTGCGTTCTGCATTATATCTCCCCCCCGCAGTGTACCATGGTTGCTGCGACCGTGTTGCATCCCATACTTTCTCCTACTCCTCTGTTGATCACCACAAGGTGTTGCTGCTTGTAACTTCGGGAAAGATATATTGTACATAAGATGTCCTTACTATTCGAACATATAGGATGAGTATTCTGCATTATTTATGTTATAGCTCTATGGGCAAGGCAATTACTGGGAGATAAAACTAATGGGTCTATTCATGACGCACTGCCGAGCAGCAGCGCCAATTTAGTAAACAACTCACTGCAAGTTGCAGCGGCGAATGCTTAAAATCATCGGAGCAGTTCAACATTACTCTGGGGTGGGGACAACTGATCCGAATATCATGTTCTCCATCACTGTTAAGACTTCCGAGTTTGACTCAGCAGTGTTAACGCACAATGCATGAACCAGATTAACACAAACGTATGGGGATACCCAACAGGGTGCAGAGGGACCCAAACAGGGGTGGAGGTATCGGAATGGATCCCATTTAGCAGCCTGTGACGCCTTCCAATAGGAATGAGCGGGTCGTCGAGAACAGACTCCATGTGAAGATAGCATCCATCCAGCCATCAAATCCTAAAAAGTATGTATTTTCAGAGTTTGATGACTGAAGCAATAAGGAGATTCTCATACTAGTGCATGGGAACCACATTCCATTCTGGAGATGACTTGTAGGCAGATTTCTGTGGTTACTCCTGTGTTACATGTTTACTGAATGGAGCCAATGCTTACGTTTTACAAAAGTAGGTAAAAATGAATATTTTGACCTACTATTAAGGATGAATAAGCCCCTGTGTCACATATTGCTAATACAGAGATCAGTATCTTTTGACTGATGCACACATAGGAAACTGACCTAACTTTGTTACCTGAGATGTTCTGCTCTGATCTTCATAAAGGAGGTACAAAGAAATCCATGAATGCTTATGCTTAGTTTATTTATTGATCGAAGTCAGTGACTAGGGGCGTGGGATGGCTTTTCCCAGTCTCTTAGCAGCATGCAGTTATCAACTTGCGAATTATGTAATAAAGGTAACAGTATAAAGATCTGTTCTGACAATCAAAGGAGAGTATTTGTGGACTTATGAACAATATATGTTATTGGCTTTGGATGTTTGCAAGCTGTAGTGGCAATAATAGCGACAGTTGGGATGGGCTTAGAATGCTGGCACCAGAATCCCGACACCTGTCAGAATCCCAGTGCTGGCATCCCAACTGCCAGCATGCCGATGGTAAGAACTGGGCTTAGGGGGAGGGATAGGCACTAGGGGGGAAGGGTTAGGTTTAGGGTGCGGGGGACGTTAGATTTAGGCACTATAGGGGGAGGTTAGGTTTAGGCAGTGGGGTGGGAGGGGTATGGTTATGTAGCGGGGAGTGTTAGGATTCTGACCGACAGGTGCCGTGATCTTAACCCTGTTGGGATGTTGGTGTCGGGATTCTGAGTACCGGGATCACGAGTGCCGGCATGCCATACCAACCCGGCAATATACATATTTATTTAGGACATATTTGTTTTCCTCCCTTTGCTGCGCATTTCTGCATAGGAAAGAGAAGTGTGGTGCTGTCCTGTCAGCTAGGAAACATAAGCACCATAGACAATGTTATATTGTCAGGAGACAAGGAGAATTATATCCTAAGATCTGCTTCTGAAAACGGTACTATATAACATGCACTAGAGCCGCACGTAATGGTCATTTACACCAGGTGGCACCTTCCCCCGCGGTGGGAGTTTTCATGGGAACCTTTTTCTTATAGGATAACATCACTATGGAGTGTTCTGACAAGATACTATTTGTGGATTGTAGCAGAGGACACACGCCTGTCTGTCCAGGCTCCTATGGACTCCTATGGGCTCCTATGGGCTCCTATGGGCTCCTATGGACTCCTATGGGCCTGACTGAAACAACAAAAAGAGAAGATTTTCAAAAAAGGAGAAGATTGACCTTTTTACTTTTGTACCAATGGTCTGTTTAGGGTGATATACTGTAGCAGGGACCTGGGGAAGAGCATCAGGAGGAACAGGTAAAAGACTGACTTAGGTCACGGGGAATCCTGAGGGTGTTTGTCAGTTTGGGTGTTTTTGGGGGAAAGAATATTGTTCCTGGGTATTGTGCTTCCTGAACACTATCTGCTATTAGAGAAATAATCTGCACAGGGATAATAATTTGTTATTCGGCTGCTGTCTCTGCGCTGTCATTCCCCTCGGACTGGTGTGTCTAGTACTCTACGCCAGGGGTGCTCCCGAGAATGAGAATTATACATTAACCAAGTGCTCATGGCGCTATATGCTTATACCTCCACCTGGAGGGACACAGTCATCACATGTCACTTCTCTATTCCTATCTACTTTTAACAAACACAGCAATATCATTAATTATTCTCCTTAAAGAAAGTGGGCCCTTGTGAAACAGTAACACATACGTGTGAAGATGAGATAATGGGATGAGGGACAGAGGCTCCGTCCAGGATATCATTCCGGGAAATTCTGCGGCATCTCTTGGAATATCAACCTTATTTATTTATAAAGCGCGTTACTGAGCGTATTCCTCCTCCCAATAAATATTCATCATTGTGCAAGTAGTTTCTCTATAGGACATTGGAAACCATTTATAACTATAACTAAACAGAACTATTGAGGCTGAGGTGGATTTGGTAGCAAAGTGGGTGCAAATGACTGTGATAAATAGTGACTGCAGACATTGCGTATATGCAAATATTATTTATTTATATTATTAACAGATACTTATATAGCGCCAACATTTTACATTGCGCTTTACAATCATAGAACACAATAGTAATAAAACAGGCCTGGGTAATAATATACAGACAAAGAGGCAAGAGGGCCCTGCTCACAATCTTACACTCTATAGGACAAGCTTACAACCTATGGAACAAGCTTACACTCTATAGGGCAGCACAGACGGTGCTGGGCAGCACAGACGGTGTAATGGTAGCATTACTGCCTCACAGCACTACGGCCTTAACTGTGTGGAGTTTGTATATTCTCCCTGTGCTTGCATGGGTTTCCCCCAGGTGCTCCGGTTTCCTCCCACACTCCAAAAATATGCTGGTAGGTTAATTGGCTCCTAACAAAAATTACCCCTAGTGTGTATGTGTGTGAGCCTGTGATAGGGAATATAGATTGTAAGCTCCACTGGGGCAGGGACAGATGTGAATGGCCAAATATTCTCTGTAAAGCGCTGTGGAATATGTGTGCGCTATATAAATAACTGGTAATAATAATAATAATAATAATAATAATAATAATAATATAGGACAAGTTTACACTCTATAGGACAAGATTACACTCTATAGAACAAGATCGCACTCTAAAGGACAAGCTTACACTCTAAAGGACAAGCTTACACTCTATAGGACAAGCTTACACTCTATAGAACAAGCTTACACTCTAAAGGACAAGCTTACACTCTATAGAACAAGCTTACACTCTATAGTACAAGCTTACACTCTATAGAACAAGTTTACACTCTATAGGACAAGATTACACTCTATAGGACAAGATTACACTCTATAGAACAAGATTATACTCTATAGGACAAGATTACACTCTATAGTACAATATTACACTCTATAGAACAAGCTTACACTCTATAGAACAAGCTTACACTCTATAGGACAAGTGTACACTCTATAGGACAAGCTTACACTCTATAGAACAAGCTTACACTCTATAGGACAAGTGTACACTCTATAGGACAAGCTTACACTCTATAGAACAAGCTTACACTCTAAAGGACAAGATTACACTCTATAGGAGAAGCTTACATTCGATAGAACAAGCTTACACTCTAAAGGACAAGATTACAAACTACAAAACAAGCTTATACTATATAGAACAAGCTTATACTATATAGAACAAGCTTACACTCTAAAGGACAAGCTTACACTCTGTAGGACAAGCTTACACTCTATAGAGCGAGATTACACTCTATAGGACAAGATTACACTCTAAAGGACAAGCTTACGCTATATAGGACAAGCTTACACTCTACAGGACAAGCTTAGTCTATAGAACAAGTTTACACTCTATTGGACAAGTTTACACTCTACAGGCAAGCTTACAATCTATAGAACAAGCTTACACTCTAAAGGACAAGATTACAAACTACAAAACAAGCTTATACTATATAGAACAAGCTTATACTATATAGAACAAGCTTACACTCTAAAGGACAAGCTTACACTCTGTAGGACAAGCTTACACTCTATAGAGCGAGATTACACTCTATAGGACAAGCTTACACTATATAGGACAAGCTTACACTCTATAGAGCAAGATTACGCTCTCTAGGACAAGCTTACACTTTATAGGACAAGCTTACACTCTGTAGGACCGTCGCTCTGTCACTCTGGGGTTCACTACAAGACGGGGCGGCTGTTGATGTTGATTGACAGCTTGCCCCGTTTTGTAGGCGGGGAGGGGGGGTGGCGGCACAAACGCAGGTGTTCCCTTAGGAATGCCTGGCATTTGTGGGCGGCCCTACTGACATCACTGGTGATGTCAGTAGTGGACTTCTGCTCTATTAGAGCAGGAACTCCACTCGGGTTTCGCTACAAGCCCAATGGCCGCGATAATCTCGACCATTGCCTGGCTGCTCGCACAAGCTGTGGGTGGTCACCCACAGCTGTGCGAGCGGCCTGGAGGCCGGAAAAAAAAACAAAGGCACGTCCTGATTCAGAGTGAGCGCACGCAAACGGCGTGCGCCTCTGAATAAGGCCCTTAATGTGTAGGGTATTGGTCTCAGGGTTCTGGAGTACTGATCTCAGTGCAGAGGAGTATTTGTCTCAGGGTGGAGGAGTATTGGTCTCAGGGTTCTAGAGTACTGATCTCAGAGCAGAGGAGTATTTGTCTCAGGGTGGAGGAGTATAGTCTCAGGGTTCTAGAGTACTGATCTCAGAGCAGAGAAGTATTTGTCCTGTGATGGAGGAGTATTGGTCTCAGAGTGTTGGAGTATGGATCTCCGAGTACAGTAATATAGGTTTCATGATGTAGGAGTCTTAGTGTATGGGGTATTGGTCTCAGGGTGCTAGAGTACTGATCTCAGGGCCTGATTGTCACAAGCAGCCGCACTGCTAATACTGTGCAAAGCAAACGCCGGGCAAGCGTTCGCTGAGTCTCCACCTACCTCCTGCCTATCATCCTGGAATCAGTCCAGATTGGCTCCTGCGTCTATATCCTGCTGGCGCTAAAGCTGCCTCAGTGCCAGTGATAGAGTTTTCGTGCTTCTGGTTCTGGCTTTGTCTCCTGTCTTCCAGTTGAGCGCCAGTATTCCTGCCTCCTATATTGTTGTTCTGCCATGCGTCATCCAGGCAGCACAGTCCACAAATCTGTCCTCTGCCGTTCGTGTCATCCAGGCAGCACGGATAGTACTCTGAGTCCAGAGTACACACTACAGCGTCAGCTGCTCGTGTCAACCTGGTGACAGTGACATTTGTGCGCAAACCTGCGCTCCAACACAGTCACTTTGTTTCAGTAATACCTGGCTGCTGCCGCATCTAGTCAGTTCCTCCGGCCCTCGAGGCCTCTACACAGCGCTAAGGCTGCTTCATATTCTACGGCTCACTGGCCACAACAAGCCAAGTTATACCAGCCCTCAAGGCTACTGCTCAACCCAAAGGCTGCTCCATGATCTACGGCCTTCAGGCCATCTAGCCAAGATAACAAACAAACAAAAATAAAAAAAATGGCAGCTGCTCAATCAATCTGGCAGTACTTTTTTCAGGTGCATGAAAGGGAGGGGTCATACCAAGTAGAAAAAGTGGGGGGTTAGCCCCCTATTGTTCCTCAGCACACGGAATTATTCCTGCAACAAATATATGAAGACTATATGGTAATAGAAATTCAGAGATATTAGTTGCATACATTTACAAATACAAGGGAAGCTGCTAGGCCTCATCACGGCTTCTCTGTCACTAGCAGTCCCTAACACTAAGGGGTTCACGTTCGGGGCACAGGGCACCCCAAAAAAAATAGATGTGTGTGAATAGTTAATAAGTGTTGAAAAAGGGGTTAAAATATATGTGAAAAATTACATGATTAAAAAACAAATATAAAAGTTGATGTGAAAAGTAACTACCGTATATACTCGAGTATAAGTCGACCCGAATATAAGCCGAGGTACCTACTTTTACCCAAAAAAACTGGGAAAACTTACTGACTCGAGTATAAGCCTAGTGTGGGAAATGGCAGCAGCTGGTAGTGCCCCCAGTAGTAATTCCCCCTGGTTGTGCCCCCTGTAGTAATCCCTCCTGGTAGTGCTCCCAGTGGTAATCCCCCCTTTCAGTGTCCCCTGTAGTAATCCCCCCCTGGTAGTACCCCCAGTAGTAATCCCCCCTTTTAGTGCCCCCTGTAGTAATCCCCCACTGGTAGTGCCCCCTGTAGTAATCCTCCCCTGGTAGTTCCCCCAGTGGTAATCCCCCCTTTTAGTGCCCCCTGTAGTAATCCCCCCTGTAGTAATCCCCCCCTTGTAGTTCCCCCAGTGGTAATCCCCCCTTTTAGTGCCCCCTGTGGTAATCGCCACCTGATAATGCCCCCTGATAGTGCCCCCTGTAGTCATTGCCCCTTGGTAGTGCCCCCTGTAGTCCCCCCCCCCTAGTAGAGAGAGACGTGAAAAGAATAAAAAAAAAAATCACTACCTGGTCCCGCCGCTGTCCGCTCCTCCGGCCGCTTTGCATGGGAGTGACGTCGTCATGACGACGTGTCTCCCATTACCCACTGCGGGAGCCGGAATATGACTCCCGTAGTGGGAGCAGCAGCAGCCGCTGAGAGTCTGACAGACTCTCAGCGGCTGCTGATTACACCAAACATGCAGCTGCCGGCTCCGGCGGCTGTGTGTTTGGCAGTGTGTAGCGCTGACCGAACTCCGTCCGGTCAGCGCTACACTTGACTCGAGTGTAAGCCGAGGGGGTACTTTTTCAGCACATTTTTTGTGCTGAAAAACTTGGCTTATACTCGAGTATATACGGTATGTGTATTAAGTGGTGATGCTCAGAGGAGGCCCAGCCAGAGCAGTCTCGGGGGCCCTATGTCCAAACACCCACCCCGAATGTAATGTATACCAATTATAAGGCCCCATGATAAAGGCACATATATATTTTGACAAATGTAAGGCCTCCTGATAAAGGCAAATACATAAATGCATCCAAACTAAGAGCCAGAATACCTGGGAGTCACCCCTGGGAACTCCAACTAGCACTACTAGAACCAGCATGCCCTCCTAATGCTGGCTCATTCATGCATCTCATAACAACAAACAAAAAATGGCAGCTGCTCAATCAATCTGGCAGTACTCTTCAGGCGCATGAAAGGGAGGGGTCATACCAAGTAGAAAAAAGGGGGGGTTTAACCCCCTATTGTGCACACTGAGTTATACCTGCAACAATATATGAGGACTATATAGTAATAGGAATTCAGAGATATTAGTTACATGCATTTGCAAATACATCTGGCCAAGATATCTAGCAGCTCTCAAAGCTGTTGTACGGCCGCATCCAGCCAAGAATTACCCGCACTCAAGGTGGTTGTTAGACATTACCCTCTATAGTCACACCCCTGGCATAACACTGATTCATCAAGGATCGCTATTGTGATCGCAGCTCCGTAATCACACGCAGGTCTGCTGCAAAAATACGCTAATGATTCCTATCACACTGCCAGCATAGAGACGCCCACTGCTTCCCACTACTTCTATCTCACACTTTGCAAACCTCCATAAACATCGGTAACAGTGAGTACCATTGGCCCCTCATACAGAATTACAGCAGCCCTGACCTTACTTAGAAGTGGCTAACCTCGTAGCACACAGTGAGTACTGAAGCTGTGTATGCAATTGTAATGGCTAATTTATGCATGCCCATGCAACAGTGGGCCTGATTCAGAGCCGGACGCTCTGAATGAGCGCCTGCTCTGAATCAGGGCGTTTTTTTTGGTGCGTCCTCCTGGATGCTCGCATAGATGTGGGGTCTCGCTGCCTCAAGCCCTGGAGTGATTTTGGCTCTATTAGAGCCAAAATCACTCCCACTGACATCACTAGTGATGTCAGTGGGGCCGGACCCAGATGGTAGGCGTTCCCATTGGAATGCCTCCGTCTGGCCAGCCACGCCCCCGGCACGCCCACCAAAGGGGGCGTGCTGTCAATCACCATCGACAGCACGCCCCCTTTGGTGCGAGACCCCGAGCGACGGCTTCCCCGTCGCTCGCCGGGTCTCGCGAATGCGCACGACGGAGCAGCCTCCGTCGTGCACATGCGCATTTGGGTACAATCGATCCACTTGCGAGCGTCCTGGCACCCCCCCATCACCCCCCCAAAATGCTCGCTGCCTGTCAATCACTCTGCGATGGCTCTGCGTGGTCTCCGTGATCACAGTGTGGTCGAAGTGGTGCATTCGCACACGCGCACTGCGATGCCTGCGCAGTATTCAACAACTGGCCATCTGCGTACGCTTTAGCAATAATGATCCTTGATGAATCAGGCCCTCAGTGCAGAGGAGTATTTGTCCTGGAGTGGAGGTATATGGGCTTAGGGTGCTGGAGTATGAATCTATAAGTACAGTAATATAGGTCTCATGATGTAGGAGTAGGATTCTTAGGGGCATATTCAATTGTGTGCGAGAATAGCAAAAAACCCGCACCTGCGAGGTTTTTCCTGCAGGTGCGTGTTTTTTGCTATTCTATTAGGTGTGTGGTTTTTATAAAACACGCGCCGGTAGGTTTCTATTCTCGCACCTCCTGAGGAAGCGTGATTTTTCCTAAAATCGATGATTTAAGGAAAAATCCCCGGGACTAGCTCTGAAACCCCCGCGGCACCTCCCCTGAGGACTAATTAAGCAATTGGAAGTATCCAATTAGCTTAATTAGTCCTTAATTACTCACCTTCCTTAGCGCTGTCTTCTGCAAATTCTTCTACGTCCAGCGTCGGGAGCCGGCTCTTCTGCAGCAGTGGTGAGTATGTAAGTGTGTATCAGTGTGTGTGTGTGCATGAGTGTGTGACCCCCAGTGCAGTGTGTGTGGCCCCCCCCGGAATGGGCGCTCAGAGAACTACATCTCCCAGCAGCCCTTGCTCCTCCCATCAGCCCCCGGAACTCCCAGCAGCACCCTCTCCAGTAAGAAGAGAGAGGGGAAGCCATTGGGAGCCGCGGAGACCCCCTGCCAGGCAGTCTTTTTCTTTCATTTTACGCAGCGCAGGGTTTTCAGAGCTGAAAACCCCTGTGACCACTATTTTTTTAATTGAATACCGCAGGTAGTGGGGGCGCGCATACCCGCGGTATTTCAGAATTGGGCACGAGGTGCTCAAGGTTTTTAACTTGCTTGGTCTCAGTGTGCTAGATTATGAAACTCAGAGTAGAGTAATATACTGTAGGTCTCATGATGTAGGTGCAGGGGTCTTAGTGAGTTGGTCGCAGAATGTATAGTAGGAGTGTGGATCTTAGAGTAGAGTAATATAGGTCTCATGGTGTAGGAGTAATGGTCTTGGTATGTAAGAGTATTAGTCTCAGGGTGCTTGATTATGAATCTCAGAGTACAGTAATATACTGCAGATCTTATGATGTAGGTGCAGGGTCTTAGGCCCTCATTCAGAGGCGGTCGGAGGATGCAAGCGGTCGCTCAGAAACTGGGCGGCCGCTTGCATCCTGACCGGTCGCCTCTGTTTCGGTCGTTAGGCTGTGGGTTTACACCCACAGCTCTAATGACCGCTAGGGTGATGGTCGCGATGGTCATAGACCATCGCGACCATCGGGGCTTACGACGAGACCCTAGGGTAGGGTCTCACTTGTCGTAAGCCCTGGAGAGCTTCTGGCTCTGTCAGTGTGATGTCAGTGGGGCCTCCCCCAAATGGCAGGCATTCCCATGGGAACGCCTCTGTTTGGGCTGCCACCCCTCCGGCCCGCCTTCCAAATGGGGCGAGCTGTCAATCAACATCGACAGCTCGCCCCCTTTCGAAAGAGACCCACTACGACTGGCGCTGTCGGTGTAAGCGGGTTTCACGCATGCGCACGAAGGAGCCGGCTCCCTCGTGCGCATGCGCACTGGACAAACATCAAGGCAGCCGTGCGGTCGTAGACTGTACGGCCACCTCTGAATGAAGCCCTTAGTGTGTTGGTCTCAGATTGTACAGTAGGAGTATGGATCTCATGGTAGAGTAATATACTGTAGGTCTCATGATGTAGGTGCAGGGGTCTTAGGGCCTCATTCAGAGTAGGTCAGAGGATGCAAGCGGTGCTCAGAAACTGGGCGGCCGCTTGCATCCTGACCGCCCGCCTCTGTTGCGGTCGTTAGGCTGTGGGTTAACACCCACAGCTCTAACAACCGCTCGGGTGATGGTCGCGATGGTCAGAGACCATCGCGACCTTCGGGGCTTACGACGAGACCCTAGGGTAGGGTCTCACTTGTCGTAAGCCCCGGAGAGCTTCTGGCTCTGTCAGAGCCGGAAGCTCTCCACTGACATCACTAGTGATGTCAGTGGGGCCTTCCCCAAATGGCAGGCATTCCCATGGGAACGCCTCCGTTTGGGCTGCCACCCCCCCAGCCCTCCTTCCAAACGGGGCGAGCTGTCAATCAACATCGACAGCTCTCCCCCATTGGAAAGAGACCGCTATGACCAGCGCTGTCAGTCGTAGCGGGTCTCACGCATGCGCATGAGGGAGCCGGCTCCCTCGTGCGCATGCGCACTTGACAAACATCGAGGTGGCCGTGCAGTCGTAGACCGTACAGCCGCCACTTAATACAGCCCTTAGTGTGTTGGTCTCAGATTGTACAGTAGGAGTATGGATCTCATGGTAGAGTAATATAGGTCTCACAGTGTAGTAGAAATGGTCTTGGCATGTAGTAGTATTGGCCCCAGGGTACTCTGGAGTATGGATCTCAGAGCAGAGAAGTATTTGTCCTAAATTGGAAGAGTATGGGCAAGAGTTAGTGAACTAAGGATCTCACAGTAAAGCAATATCAGTCACCTGGATTAAAGGTATGTCCTGTATGATGGCTCGGGTATTGTAACTCCTCTTTGGTCGCCCCCGTGCTTCCTTTAAGTGTTGCTTTGCAAACAGACCTGGGATTATAGGAAGGGGAATTTGAGGAGCTTGGTAATCAGGTTTAGGGACAGCCCGTTGGCAGACTGTGCAAAATGTACACAATCTCTTGACCACTAAGCGGATGCCATACCAGTAATACCTCTGGAACACCCAAATGAGAATTTTCTCCTCTTCCAAATGCCCTTCCTTAGGGTGTATATGGGCTGCTGCTAATACCAAAGAAATGTGTATCCGTGGCACTAAGAGCTGTTCATCTATTTTCTCTTGTACCACTGCTACCCTATATAGCAGTTCCTTTTTTATTATAAAGTATGGTCATCTCTCAGCTGGTCTCTCAGCCTTCCATAGGCCATTCATTTTCACAACACATCTGAGGGCATCCTCCAATGCACAATCATTTAATTGGTCTCGAGCAAAGATTTGGAGTGATACAGTCCTGGGCACAGGAGACAATTCTTCTCCACCAGCTGGCCAGGTTCCTTGCATCCTTCTCTGAACAGGCCTTCTTCCTCACATCTTGTAGAATGTGACACTGGTTTAATTGCAGCCAAAGCCTGGTACCCAGGCTCCAAATATTGCTGAGTACTGATTTCTCCCTCTACCTCTGGTTCCAGTTTGTGAGTAACATCATGTAGGGTCGGACGTCCAGCCAGTGATTCATTTGCCGGCATGTCTGGACTGATCCAGTCAAGAATAATTTCCCAGAACAGGGGAAAGTCTCGCCACAGAATAAGGGGGTATGGCAACCCTGGTGCTAATGCTGCTATCACTAGCACCGCTTGTCCCCTCACGGTAATATTCCTCAGTGGCTCCGTGGATGCATAGGACTTTTACTGGTGCTAGCCAGATCATCATACCTTCTGGAACTAGAGTGCTGGACATCAAGTTGACTTCACTGCCTGAATCCATTGGTTCCTGCCAATTTCAGTGATTCCTCCGGAAGTGCCCCGGTTCGCCACACTCAAATCACCCTTCTGAGGTTACCCTGCACTCTGTGCCAACATTTTGTGCTGATTTTGGCCTGAAGATCAGCCTGACAGCCTTCCCCACTGTCTGGGACATATTTTCCAGGGCGTAATATCGGTCAGTGGCTATCGCAAGCTCTTCAAATGAGTATGAATCGCTCTGCAGCTCTTGGTTTAGGTTCCGCAAGCAATGGTCGATTGCGAGAACATCCAAGATTCTGATTGGCGGATTTTGGTCAGGCTCTAACCAGCTTTTTGTTAAATTCACCAATTCGGCTAGCTGAGCATGCGTTGCGGACCCCAGATTAAATTGCCAGTCATAAAGACATTGTGCTTTCCCAGGCCGTCACCCCTATCTGCACCAGAGTCATGGCCTTTAGCTGCTGATAATTTGCTGCCTGGGCTTTGGGCATTTCCACATAGGCCCGCTGTGCTTGGCTGGTAGAATAAGGAGCCAGTTTTGCATCCCACTCCTCTATAGGATATTTTATCCAAGTTACTGTCCTCTCAAAGGACAAAAGAAAGGTCTCAACATTGTCTGAGGGTGTCATGTTCTGCATCACCACAGACCAATGTTCACCTAGTCGGAGCTGACTGAGCTTTGCCTGCAACAATTTGTTGCTCTACACCTGGGCTTCAGCGACGTGATGGTTAGCATTTGGCCTGGCTGAGCCTGCTGCATAGTGGCCAAATTAGCCACGTTAGTTAAGTTCCGAAGGATTTCCTCCATCTTGCTATCAGAGCTGATGGAGTAGCGAAATTGGGCCTCCCTTGACATACACCGACAAGCCAATGTTTCCGACACTCATATAATTTTATCTGCCAGCGGCTGCTTCATTTTACCTCCTTCAAAGACATATCAAAGAAAAATAAAACTTCCCCTTTAACCTGGGTTTACACAGCCTACACATAGGAGCCAGTCCCCCTAATGCTGGCCATACACGGGACGATTTTTAACACGATTTTGCCAGTTTCTACAGGTTGGTCAGACCAATCATTTGCAATAGTTGTATTTTGAGTCTTCTGCGACCCCGATGTGCGTCCCCGCCGTCATGTAGTTGGATCGCAGATCAGATGGTTTTGCAGAGAGATCTGAACTGATCGTGTACAATGTGATACACTTCTGTGCATCTTATCCTATGATCTTAGTGATCAATCGTACACCATGTGACCACATCTTATGAAGAATTTCAAGGGAAATCGTACAACTGATCTTACCAACTTTGAATCTCAACGTGTATGGGAGCCTCTAGTTGTCCTGTGCACCACACCCAGGTTTAACAAGACAGGGCAAAGAAGAAAAAAAACACACTTGGGCTTTCTCCAATAACCCTTTCCCTGCTGGTACAAATTCACAAACAGTCGCTTTTGCTTGCAAATATTCATAGGGCTCTATTTACTACAATCCGGATATTGAATGCAGATTGTAGTGTGATATTATTCGCATTGCCAATATCACAGGGATTTACTACAAATCCCTTGCAGGGACAGAGCTTGCGATAAAGCTCTGTCTCTGCGAATCCCCTCTGCACAATAGTCACGGAATTTTCGCAAAAAATACCGTGACAAAGTGCCCGCTCATGCGCCGATGAGCCGCCGCTGCTACCCCCACCCAGTGCGAAGCCCCGCCCCCATGATCACGGACCCCCAGCGACCCCCCTCCCTTAATAGCACTTACCTGCATGATCCGGGCCTCCGGTGACGTCCGGTCAGGTGATGTCCCATACTGCACTGGGACCCGATCACCTGATGACTGGGGTGCAGTGCACTATGGGAGACCAGCTGACCGGAGGGAGGACATCACCGTAGGCCAAATCACCAGTCCCTGCAGTCAGGTAAGAAAAACATTTTTTGCCATTTTTTTTTCTTACAGTAATCAGCTTGCGGTCTGTTTAGACCACACAGCTGATTACAGGGACCGACTCCCGGCTCTGCTCTCCCCGTTAGAGCAGGGTAGGAGGACGGTAACCGGGGGAGACCCTGGATAACGCCACCTCCAGGTGGCGGTATTATCACAGGTCTTTACCCGGTATTTTTTTCCAATTTATTTTTAGTAACTTTGGTCGGATCACATATCCCATTACAATTATGGGAAATGCGATCTGATTACTAAAAATAAGTGATAATTAGGGGTTGGAGTAGAATTTTACAAATTCTACTACAATTGCCCTGTAATAACTATAGGTGATACTAAAATAATGTGAAAAGTGTGTGAAAATACAAAACAACCTTTATCACTTTATTCAAGTAAAAATAATGTTAATAAATAGAGCCCAAAGGGCTCACATTATTTTAGTATCACCTATAGTTATTAGAGGGCAATTGGAGTAGAATTCGTAAAATTCTACTCCAACCCCTAAGTATCACTTATTTTTAGTAAGCAGATCGCATTTCCCATAACTGTAATGGGAAATGTGATCTGACCATAGTTACTAAAAATAAATGTGAAAAAAATATCGGGGGAAGCCCTGTGAAAATAACGCCACCTGGAGGTGGCGTTATCCAGGGTCTCCCCCGGTTACCGTCCTCCTACCCTGCTCTAACGGGGAGAGCAGAGTCGGGAGTCGCTCCCAGTAATCAGCTGTGTGGTCTAAACAGACCGCAAACTGATTACTGTAAGAAAAAAGAAAAAAAAATAGTAAAAAAAAATTTACTTACCTGACTCCAGGGACCGGTGATCGGGCCTCCGGTGATGACTCCCCTCCGGTCAGCTGGTCTCCCACAGTGCACTGCTGCCCGGTCATCAGGTGATCGGACCCCAGTGCAGTATGGGAGATCACCTGACCGAAGGAATGGAGAATATCACCGGAGGCCTGGAGCATGCAGGTAAGTGTAAGTAAGGGAGGGGGGGGGGGGTTGCGGGGGGTCCGTGATTGCGGTGGGCAGGGCTTGGCGAAAATACCGTGATAAGGCTCTGAAGGGGAATAGCAGGGACAGAGCTTTATCGCAAGCTCTGTCCCTGCAAGGGATTTGTAGTAAATCCCTGTGATATTGCCTGAATTCGCAATGAGAATTCACTCGGTAATATCACACTACAATCTGCATTACCAATGCGGATTGTAGTAAATAAAGCCCATAGTGTGTACACACTTATTTATTTTCCAGGACACCGCATAGACTTTACACAATTGCACTTTGTATAACTTTTCCACATGTGCAAATAAACCAATTTTTACAGGCCGGTCACCCAGTTCTCAGAGAATCACTTCGGGTACTGAGTTGAACCGAGTCCTGGTTCGGATCTTCCTGGAGTTAGAAACTCGGATTTGAAGGCCGAACTCAGATTTTGGATTTCATGCTAACAGGTAAAAATTACTTTAATTTAGCTGTTTTTTTCATTTATAAATAAAATATAAAATACAGATCCAAAACCAAAACACGAAGATTAATCTGGATCGTACTTGCCGACATTCAGCTCTCTCCTTCCGGGATGGAGCTGAATGCCTGCATACAGCGGGGGGCATAGCCGGGCTATGATGCTGTTTTGGGGGTGGGACCAGGGGGCATGACTGCAGGATCGCATCATCATGGCCCCGCCCTGTTTCACAATGCCGAAAATAAAGGCATTGTGAAGCAGGGGGCGGAGCCACGATTATGCGATTCAGCGCGAATTGCATCATCAGGCCCCCCCGCTGCAGGGGTTTCTAGTAGTAGTCCGGGGGGGCAGGCGGCAGCCGGGAGGCTTGCCTGCCTTTCTGGAGGGTTGGGAGCGGCACCCGATATTCAGGAGGCTCCCGACCAAATCGCGAGGGTAGGCAAGCCTGATCTGGATGCAAAACCAAAACATAGGGGTTGGCACACATCCCACATATATAGGGAGCCCTCACCCACCCCCTGTAAATCCTGCATTTACAATTGGATGGAGAGTAAGTAGTCTATGCCAGTGGGGAAATGAGTAGTCTATGCCCGGGGTTGGCTTTTCCACACACCCCTTGCCAGAGGGTGCGCACACCTGTTGTACATTTATTTCTAGTTACAGAGTTCTCTATAATAGCTATAGATCCCTATCTATGTCCTGCTGTAAGGCCAATGTTAGAATAGCTGATACTGACTAAACATGTATGGGCTCATGGATGATGGGCAAAATGCTCCTGCCCACCACAAATACAGCTACTGACCCACTGTGTCTCATTTGTGCCAACAAACCTAGATTTCATAGGGGGAGGGGCCCTAGACTGCACACCCAAAGCACAATGTGAGGTGCTACTTGCTGAGACTTGTAGTGCTGCAAACAGAAAAAGAGACAGATGCAAACCTAGATTTCAGCCAGAGTACTGTACACAGGTTTTCAAAGCAAACTGGCAGCACTTTGTTTGCACAGACAGTATATAGATGGAAAGGCTTTTCCATCTATATTATACTGTATGAAAAGCTGCCTCGGTGCCCCACGTCATGGGGAGCAGCGCAGGAATAGTGGGTCTCCGTGAGTGGATGTGGAATTTTGTCAGGGTATTATTTGGGATATTTGTGGTTTTTCATTTGCAGGGAAAAAAAAAAAAGCTTTTTTTTTTTTTTTAGATATAAATTGGTAAACCTGGGTCTGGCTGCTGGTTATTACTATGGAGCATTACGCACAAGGTCATTGTTTTTAATATATATGTACAATGATTCCGCAGCAAACTGTGCCAGTAGCTGCAGCATTGCAAGTCGCACTTATTACACACACAGGAGCCAGTCTGCAGGGGCCACGCAGTGGCAGCCGAATGGGCCAGCAGTAACAGACACATTATGTTATCACAACCGAGAATATTAAGTGAGACACTAACAACCGCGGAAAAAACATGGAGATCGACCACTGAGACAAAAGCTGCTGCCGCTGTGTGGGGGCTCTTGTAGCTTCTCTTTATGAAAGTTACATGAAACACATGAAGGTTCAGCCGGCAGGGACAGGCCTCAGGGATCTGCTTGAATTATTCAGTGTCCTTCCCTCCTTTAATGCATTATATAGTCAGCGGGTGTCAGGTCGGTCTATCAGGGTATCTGGTCCAGCGCGGCTGCTGACACTCGGAATAATACAGATAAATAAAGAACTAGAACAGTGACCTGAGTTCAGCAAGTTTCTGTGTTTAATCCAAAGCTTCAGATCTCTTCATATCAAGTATCCACATATAAGGTAACAAGTGCAGGGCTGCCATCAGAAATGGTGGGGCCCAGGACTGACCATTTAGGAATAGGAAATAGGAAGGGCCCTCTGCCCCCCCCTCCTTGTAAACAGCAGCAATAATGTGTGTGTATAAGTATTTTTAATGGGGCATTAATAATTATATATGCCCTAGATAATTGACAATCTTTCTGTCAATCACTAATGTGACACCAGGCAGTGCAGTTTTTTGGCACCTCTAACCTTCTGTCTCTCCAGCCCTGCTGTCTGACACTTGTCTCCAGTCCAGCCCCTCAGCTAGTCCCAGCCCCAGGCAGCCAGCCCTGCCCCAGATACTCAGCCAGCCAGAGCCGGCCCTAGGCATAGGCAAACTAGGCAAATGCCTAGGGGCATGTATTCCAAGCCTAGGGCCAGCTCAGCTTGACAGCGGGCAATGGCGGGACTGGGACAGACAGATGGCTCCTCTGCTCTTGATGTCCTACTGCGATCGGAGCTCTCAGCTCTGATCGGAAGGCAGCTCATACAGCTGGCAGCAGTGGCAGTGGCGAGCAGAGAGAGGGGGGCAGTGGACATGTATCAAAAATGGCTGCTGGAGGAGGGGTGCTGGGCATGCCTAGCTGCAGTAGCTCCTCCTCCCAAGGGCCTTTGCAAGAGTCCAGTAGGCTGGGCCTGTTTGGAAAGAGACACACGGGGGGGGGGGGGGTGTTCCAAGCTCTTGCAGGCACAGTGCACCAAAATGTCTAGTTACAGCTCTGTGGATGAGGATTGCAATGGGTGAGGGGTGATGGTTGTTGCTGGCTGCTGCTGTTATCTGTACCTCTAGTTGATTGGTGCTGTGATGGAAGAGGGGTGCTGGGACAGAGGCAGACCTATCAATGGTACTAGGGGGCACCACTAAAAGATCTTGCCTAGTGCATCAAACTGGTTAGGGCCGGCTCTGCAGCCAGCCACAGCCCCAGATACTCAGCCAGCCACAGCCCCAGATACTCAGCCAGCCAGCCTCAGCCCCAGATAGCCTGCCAACCTCAGCCCCAGATAACCAGCCAGCCTCAGCCCCAACTGACCATCCAGCCTCAGCCCCAGATAACCAGCCAGCTTCAGCCCCAGATAGTCAGCCAGCTTCAGCCCCAGATAGTCATCCAGCCAGCCAGCCTCAGGCCCAGATAGTCATCCAGCTTCAGCCCCAGATAACCAGCCAGCCAAAGCTCCAGATAGCCAGCCACAGCCCCAGATAGCAAGCCAGCCTCAGCTCCAGATAGCCAGCCAGCCTAAGCGCCAGATAGCCAGTCAGCCAGCCTCAGCACCAGATAGCCAGCCAGCCAAATCTCCAGGGAGCCAGCTTCAGCCCCAGATTGTCAGCCAGCCTCAGCCCCTGATAGTCAGTCACCCAGAGCCCCAGATAGCCAGCCTCAGCCCCAGATAGCCAGCAAGCCTCAGCCCCAGATAGTCAGCCAGCCACAGTCCCAGATAGCCAGCCAGTCAGCCTCAGTCCCAGATAGCCATCCAGCCTCAGCCCCAGATAGCCAGCCAGCCTCAGCCCCAGATAGCCAGCCAGCCTCAGCCCCAGATAGTCAGCCAGCCTTAGCCCCAGATACTCAACCAGCCTCAGCCCTGTCAGGACTTTGACTATTTCAGTACATAAAGATAAACTACACTTGCCAAAGTTCCATTGTGGTCATTGGAGGATATATCCTGGTTAATGGCGTTCATCACATGCAGTGTGCAGATAGTGATCATCTGTTTCTTAGGTGTCGTCAGGTTGTTGGATTCCTTTATTACTTATTATTTCAAAACTGATTCTATTTGGGTAATATGTTCTGAAATTCCTATGGATCACAGACCTCTAGTATAAAGCCTGTTACTAACCATGCCTCATTGTCTGTGCAACGTTACTTTCAGGTCTTCCTTGGACTCCTGCCAGATCCCCACTGTGCCTGGTGTATGCTGTGGACCTCGCTACATTCCTGCTTGTGTTCTGGTTCAAGTTCTGATACAAGTTATCAGCTGCACTACAGAGCTCAGCATTGCCATTGTCTTTCCGTTGTTATCCTGCTCTATTACTGCTATTCCATTCTACGCTACACTATTGGGTTTACTTGTTATAATTGACTCATACGGACACTGGGGTTACTTCTTCTACAGTTGTCAACTGCACCGTTACAGTCCATCCTCATTGGAACCCCATCACATCGCAGGGCTCAACCCTGCTCCAGACCTTCATCCTGCCGCAGGGCTCAACCCTGCTCTGGACCTTCATTACATCGCAGGGCTCAACCATGCTCCGGACCTTCATTACACTGCAGGGCTTAACCCTGTTCCGGAACCTGATCACATCTCAGGGCTCAACCCTGTTCCAGACCCTCATCATGTCTCAGGGCTCAACCACGTTCCGGACCCTCATCACGTCTTAGGGCTCAACCCTGTTTTGGATCTTCAATACATCTCATGGCTCAACTGAGTTCCAGACCTCCATCACGATACAGGGCTCAACCCTGTTATTGACCTCTATTCTATCCTGAGGCCCTAGCCTAGTGTCGGACTCGGGGTTTCACCCCACACCAGTTCAGTGTGTATTTTGTACTTTGTTTCTCTCAGGGGCATACCCCTGCACCTGTGTTATTGAGATTTAATGTGGCACTTTGCCATACAGTTTTTGTTCTTGAATAAATTCTATTTACTTTTATTTTGTGCTAGTGATATTTCATGAAAAGGTCATTCCTAAAACCACCTCAGTTCATACTACCTAGAAAGCCTGACTCTTAGCCATGAGTCTCAAGTGTCTGTAGCCATGACAAGCCCAAGATAGCCAGCCAGCCTCAGCTGTGGATACTCAGCCAGCCTTAACACCAAATAGTCAGCCAGCCTTAGCCGTAGATAGTCACACAACCAGCCAGCCTCAGCCCTAGATAACCAGCCTCAGCTCCAGATAGCTAGCCTCAGCCACAGATAGTCAGCCAGCCTCAGCCCCAGATAGTCATCCAGCCAGCCAGCCTTAGCCACAGATAGCCAGCCTAAACCCTAGGTAGCCAGCCTCAGTCCCAGATAGTCAGCCAGCCTCAGCCCCATATATTCATCCAGCCTCAGCCCCAGATAACCAGCCAGCCTCAGCCCCAGATAGTCAGCCAGCCACAGCCCCAGATAGTCAGCCAGTCACAGCACCAGATAGCCAGCCTCAGCCCCAGATAGCCAGCCAGCCTCAGCCTCAGATAGCCAGCCAGCCTCAGCCCCAGATTGTCAGCCAGTCACAGCACCAGATAGCCAGCCTCAGCCCCAGATAGCCAGCCAGCCTCAGCCCCAGATAGCCAGTCAGCCTCAGCCCCAGATTGTCAGCCAGCCACAGCCTCAGATAGTCAGCCAGTCAAAGCACCAGAGAGCCAGCCTCAGCCCCAGATAGCCAGCCAGCCACAGCCCCAGATAGCCAGCCTCTGCCCCAGATAGCCAGCCAGCCTGAGCCCCAGATAGTCATCCAGCCTCATATAGTCAACCAGCCACAGCCCCAGTTAGCTAGCCTCAGCCCCAGATAGTCAGCCAGTCTCAGCCCCAGATAACCAGTCTCATCTCCAGGTAGCCAGCCAGGCTCAGCCTGAGATAGCCAGCCAGCCTCATCCCCAGATAGTCAGCCAGCCTCAGCCCCAGATAGTCAGCCAGCCTTTGCCCCAGATAGTCAGCCAGCCTCAGCCCCAGATAGTCATCCAGCCTCAGCCCCAGATAACTAGCCTAAGTCCAGATACTCAGCCAGCCTTAGCCCCAGATACTCAGCCAGCCTCATCCCCAGATAGCCAGCCTAAGCCCCAGATAGTCAGCCAGCCTCAACCCCAGATAGCCAGCCAGCTGCAGCCCCAGTCAGCCAGCCCCACCCCCACACTTACCTGCTACTTCGTTCTTGATGATCCCCAGTCCTCACAACAAGCAGCGGCTCGGCTCCTCTGTCCTCTTTCTTAACCGTGCAGTGTAATGTTATAAAGTCACGCGTGCCAGCCGCTGGGTTCTCACTCTTCAAAAGAATTTTTTTTATGCAGGTTTTGTTGCTTTGAAACACAGCGGGCTGGCGGGCGAACGTGCAGCGGATGAGCAAGCGGGCCCCCTTCTCTGTTCAGGGGCCGGGCCCAGGACTCCAGTCCCGGCAGTTCCCCCTTGATGGCGGTCCTGAACAAGTGCATCAGGGTTCTGTAAATAGAATATTGGACCCACATTTGCTAAAGAGATACGTGTTGTTTCTATGCCCAGACGTCACTGCAGAGGTGATTATTACAAAACAACAGTCAAAAACTTGCTACAGTATTTCCATTCCTGCAGCGTTACGTAGCGAATTAGCCAGAGTAAAACAATTAGAGAAATTTGGCATAATCATCTGAGGCGCGATTGCGCAATACAAGAAATGCGGTCAGACCCCCGAAAAATGCTGTTTTGGGGGGATTGATCACATTTCTCATATGCATCAAGCTCCGGAACGCGATGTATAATATCTAATTGCAGAGTGATTGCAGAACCCCCCACAGTGCACGGTTCGCTCTGCATATGCGCAGAATGACACCAGGGAGACTTCTGGGTCATAGACACGGAAGTCCTTCATTCATAAAGGATCGTTCTTACCGAGAGAGCAGCCTTTTGCATTTTTTTTCATGCATACTGGTGTAATTAACATGCGAAGAGTGGCGCCACGCATCCTGCCCCTAATTAATAATCAACAGGAATAGTGCTGTAAATGACTCTAATGTCAGAGACAACTGATGCTTGATTGACGGGAATGTAGTAGTAATGTCCCAATGTTACTATGGATCAGGTTGGAGTAGATCAGAGAGGCAGCCTAATCGTGAGTTTTCCTCTTTTTACATGTATCATGACTGATACATAGGGGTAAATTTACTAAGATTAGTGTTGGTCCTGATTTGCATTTTCGGGTGAAAATATATCTTTTTTGCAAATCGGGAATTTACTATCATTAAACTTGAATGATTTGTGGTAGTTTTGGGGTTGAAATCTGGTGGTTTAATGCCGCTAATTCGGACGTTTTTTGCAATAGAAATGATATCACCATCGGCTCTATTCGGAAGTACTTTTCACTCAGTAATGCCTAAATCTGGAATTTACTATTATTCGCTTTGCTCAATTCAGCCAAATCGAGGACTCAATAGAAGTTTTAAATGCACCACTTCCAGAGCTGCAAGTTGCATTCCAACATTCACAAATCAGTGTGATTTGTGTATGTTTATGAATGGCTAGTGTGTTGTAAGGGTTCATTTTTTTTTATAAAATTGACGTGGGCCCCCCCCTAAAACTGAACCAGCCCTAGACTTTTCATAGCCACTCCTGGTTGTCTAAGTACAGGGAAAAAAATTCATAGGGTTCCACTGTACTTACTGCAACCAGCACTGGGAACCAGTCCTGGTTCTGGAATTACAGGAGAAAAAAATGTGTAGGTTCCCACTGTAATTCCCAGAACCAGCACCAGACCTTTTCTAGCAGGGGGGCTGAATCCACAGCCAGGGGAACCCTATCACCAGGCCCCCAGCCGCAGCATTAGCACTGACCACTAGTCAGCCCAGGTAAGGGATCCCTGGGGAGTAGGGGACCCCTCCAATAAAGGGGTCCCCCTCTCTAGGGCACCCCTGGCCTAGGCTGATAACCCAGGGCTATCCCCGCCACCCCTGGGCGGTGGGTGGAGAGTTGATAGTGTATGTGTGGTACAAAAAAAGAGAAGTATCAACATTGTCTTTACAGTAGAGCCCAGCAAGCCTCCCCTGCATGCTGGTACATGGAGAACCACAAGTACCAGCATGCAGGACATTAAGGGCCTGCTGGTACCTGTAATTCACCTGTAAACAAATGTAGGCCAGGGGTGCCCTAGAGAGGGGTCCCCTTTATTGGGGGGGTCCCCAACTCCTCAAGAATCCCTGGCCTGGGCTGACTAGTGGTCAGGGCTGATGCTGCGGCTGGGGGGCCTGGTGATAGGGCTCCCCTGGCTGTGGCATCAGCTCCCACTAGAAAGGGTCCAGTGTTGGTTCTGGGAATTACAGGGGGACCCTATGCATTTTTTCCCCTGTAATTCCAGAACCAGGACTGGTTCGCAGAGCCCAGTGCTGGTTGCACTAAGTACAGTGGAACCCTATGCATTTATTTCCTTGTACTTAGACAACCAGGATTGGCTATGAAAAGTCTGGGCTGGTTCTGTTTTGGGGGGGGACTCCACGTCAATTTTTTACAAAAAAATAGCCATTACGATTAGGGGTGAGCGGGTTCGGATTTCTGAAATCCGAACCCCCCCGAGCCCCCCCGATCCGAGTCCGATCCGAGTCAGGCTCGACTTTTCCCGCCTGACTCGGATTCTGAAATCGAGGCAAAACGTCATCTTCCCGCCTGCCGAGTCTCGCGGGTTTTGGATCCTATATAAGGTACCCACGTCGGCGCCATTTTCTCACTCGGCTGTGGACAGTGAAGAGGGAGGGTGGGAGTTAGGGCTGTGTAGTGTAGTGTAGTGTAGTGCTGCTGTTGTCCACTACTTCAAAGTCCATAGGGGCTGGCTGTGTTGTGCTGTGCTGCTGTTGTTAATAGGGGCTGTGTCCACTACTTCAAAGTCCATAGGGGCTGGCTGGACTGTGTTGTGCAGTCAGTTCTCCATAGGGGCTGTGTCCACTCCAAAGTCCTGTGCAGTGTCCCAGTCCTAAAGAGGTGCTGTAGTGTTGTCCAGGGGGTGCTCTGTCCATCAGGGGTGCTCCCCCCAAGTGCTAAAAATATAATATATTTTCTGTGTTTGTGAATTGTGTGCGCAGTAGCCGCACGTGCATCAACAAAGTAGTGCCAAGCGTGCGCCTGTGTCATAAGTAAAGGGCCGGCTGGCTTGACCGTTAAAGGGTGCTGTAACCCCCGAAAGTACACTCCAGTCCAAACCAAAAAAAAATTATTTTCTGTGTTTGTGAATTGTGTGCGCAGTAGCCGCACGTGCATCAACAAAGTAGTGCCAAGCGTGCGCCTGTGTCATAAGTAAAGGGCCGGCTGGCTTGAACGTTAAGGGTGCTGTAACCCCCGAAAGTACACTCCAGTCCAAACCAAAAAAAAATTATTTTCTGTGTTTGTGAATTGTGTGCGCAGTAGCCGCACGTGCATCAACAAAGTAGTGCCAAGCGTGCGCCTGTGTCATAAGTAAAGGGCCGGCTGGCTTGACCGTTAAGGGTGCTGTAACCCCCGAAAGTACACTCCAGTCCAAACCAAAAAAAAAATTATTTTCTGTGTTTGTGAATTGTGTGCGCAGTAGCCGCACGTGCATCAACAAAGTAGTGCCAAGCGTGCACCTGTGTCATAAGTAAAGGGCCGGCTGGCTTGACCGTTAAGGGTGCTGTAACCCCCGAAAGTACACTCCAGTCCAAACCAAAAAAAAAATTATTTTCTGTGTTTGTGAATTGTGTGCGCAGTAGCCGCACGTGCATCAACAAAGTAGTGCCAAGCGTGCGCCTGTGTCATAAGTAAAGGGCCGGCTGGCTTGACCGTTAAAGGGTGCTGTAACCCCCGAAAGTACACTCCAGTCCAAACCAAAAAAAAATTATTTTCTGTGTTTGTGAATTGTGTGCGCAGTAGCCGCACGTGCATCAACAAAGTAGTGCCAAGCGTGCGCCTGTGTCATAAGTAAAGGGCCGGCTGGCTTGACCGTTAAGGGTGCTGTAACCCCCGAAAGTACACTCCAGTCCAAACCAAAAAAAAAATTATTTTCTGTGTTTGTGAATTGTGTGCGCAGTAGCCGCACGTGCATCAACAAAGTAGTGCCAAGCGTGCGCCTGTGTCATAAGTAAAGGGCCGGCTGGCTTGACCGTTAAAGGGTGCTGTAACCCCCGAAAGTACACTCCAGTCCAAACCAAAAAAAAATTATTTTCTGTGTTTGTGAATTGTGTGCGCAGTAGCCGCACGTGCATCAACAAAGTAGTGCCAAGCGTGCGCCTGTGTCATAAGTAAAGGGCCGGCTGGCTTGACCGTTAAGGGTGCTGTAACCCCCGAAAGTACACTCCAGTCCAAACCAAAAAAAAAATTATTTTCTGTGTTTGTGAATTGTGTGCGCAGTAGCCGCACGTGCATCAACAAAGTAGTGCCAAGCGTGCGCCTGTGTCATAAGTAAAGGGCCGGCTGGCTTGACCGTTAAAGGGTGCTGTAACCCCCAAAGTACACTCCAGTCCAAACCAAAAAAAAAATTATTTTCTGTGTTTGTGAATTGTGTGCGCAGTAGCCGCACGTGCATCAACAAAGTAGTGCCAAGCGTGCGCCTGTGTCATAAGTAAAGGGCCGGCTGGCTTGACCGTTAAAGGGTGCTGTAACCCCCGAAAGTACACTCCAGTCCAAACCAAAAAAAAATTATTTTCTGTGTTTGTGAATTGTGTGCGCAGTAGCCGCACGTGCATCAACAAAGTAGTGCCAAGCGTGCGCCTGTGTCATAAGTAAAGGGCCGGCTGGCTTGACCGTTAAGGGTGCTGTAACCCCCGAAAGTACACTCCAGTCCAAACCAAAAAAAAAATTATTTTCTGTGTTTGTGAATTGTGTGCGCAGTAGCCGCACGTGCATCAACAAAGTAGTGCCAAGCGTGCGCCTGTGTCATAAGTAAAGGGCCGGCTGGCTTGACCGTTAAAGGGTGCTGTAACCCCCGAAAGTACACTCCAGTCCAAACCAAAAAAAAATTATTTTCTGTGTTTGTGAATTGTGTGCGCAGTAGCCGCACGTGCATCAACAAAGTAGTGCCAAGCGTGCGCCTGTGTCATAAGTAAAGGGCCGGCTGGCTTGACCGTTAAAGGGTGCTGTAACCCACAAAGTACACTCCAGTCCAAACCCCCAAAAAAATTATTTTCTGTGTTTAGCCGCACGTATATATCAAATCGATATAACATAAATGGAGGACCAAACTTTCTCCGATAAAAATAAAATAGAGAAAGATCAAGAACCACTTCCTCCTAGTGCTGAAGCTGCTGCCACTAGTCATGACATAGACGATAACATGCCATCAACGTCGTCTGCCAAGGCCGATGCCCAATGTCATAGTAGAGGGCACATACAATCCCAAATGGCAAAGTTCAGGAAAATGACCTTGAAAAAGACATTTAAATCAGCTGAAGAGAAACGTAAACTTGCCAATATGCCATTTACGACACGGAGTGGCAAGGAACGGCTAAGGTCGATCCCTAGTATGTTCATGACTAGTGGTTCAGCTTCACATGACGATGGAAGCCCTCCTCCCACTAAAAAAATCAAAAGAGTTAAGCTGGCAAAAGCACAGCGAAGAACTGTGCTTTCTAAGAAGATATCACAAATCCCCAAGGAGAGTCCAAGTGTGGTGGTGGTTGCGATGCCTGACCTTCCCAGCACTGGACGGGAAGAGGTGGCTCTTTCCACCATTTGCACGCCCTCTGCAAGTGCTGAAAGGAGCACCCACAGTCCACTTGCTGATATGCAAATTGAAGATGTCACTGTTGAAGTACAACAGGATGAGTATACTGGTGTAGCTGGCGCTGAGGAGGAAGTTGGCGAGGAGGATTCTGATGGTGATGTGGTTTGTTTAAATCAGGCTCCGGGGGAGACAGTTGTTGTCCGTGGGATGAAAAAGCCCATCACGGTCATGCCTGGGCAGAAGACCAAACATTCCACCTCTTTGGTCTGGCAATATTTCTATCCAAATCCGGACAACAACTGTCTTGCCATATGTACCATATGTAAAGGTGAAATAAGTAGGGGTAGGGACGTCAACCACCTAGGAACATCCTCCCTTATACGGCACCTGCAGCGCGTTCATAAAAAGTTACTGTCAAGTTCAGAAACTTTGGCTAAGACCGTAAGCAGTCCAGGGACACCTAAATCCCGTTGTCCTGTTGTATCCAAGCGCCTGCAAACCACACCGTCAACTCCCTCCTCGTCAATTTCCTCCTTAGTTAGGATCGGAAGTAGTCCTGCAGGCCATGTCACTGGCATGACTGACTCTCCTATCCGGGATTCCTCCGGAGGATCCTGCATTGCTACGCCTACTGCTGCCGCTGCTGCTGTTGCTGCTGCTGGGAGTCGTTCATCATCCCAGAGAGGAAGTAGGAACACCACTACTTTTACTAAACAATTGACCCTCCAACAGTCCTTAGCGAGGAGGATGAAGTACGACAGCAGTCATCCTGAAGCAAAACGTATAACTGAGGCCTTGACTGCTATGTTGGTGTTAGACGTGCGTCCGGTATCCGCCATTAGTGCAGTGGGATTTAGACAATTGATGGAGGTAGTGTGTCCCCGGTTCCAAATCCCGTCTAGATTCCACTTCACTAGGCAGGCGATACCGAGACTGTACAGAAACGTCAGAAAAAGTGTCCTCAGTGTCCTGAAAAATGCCGTTGTACACAATGTCCACTTAACCATGGACATGTGGACAAGTGGAACAGGGCAGACTAAGGACTATATGACTGTGACAGCCCACTGGGTAGATGTATCACCTTACGCAGCAACAGCAGCAGCGTCACCAGTAGCAGCATCTCAGAAATGCCAGCTCGTTACAAGGCAGGCTACGCTGTGTATCACCGGTTTCAGTAAGAGGCACACCGCCGACAACCTCTTAGAGAAACTGAGGGAAATCATCGCCCAGTGGCTTACCCCACTTAGACTCTCCTGGGGATTTGTGATATCTGACAACGCCACCAATATTGTGCGGGCATTACATCTGGGCAAATTCCAGCACGTCCCATGTTTTGCTCACACAATAAACTTGGTGGTGCAGAATTTTCTGAAAAGCGACAGGGGCGTGCAGGAGACGCTTTGGGTGGCCCGAAAAATTTCTGGCCACTTTCGCCATTCAGCGACTGCGTGCCGAAGACTGGAGCGCCAGCAAACACTCTTGAACCTGCCCCGCCATCACCTGAAGCAAGAGGTTGTGACGCGGTGGAACTCAACCCTCTATATGCTTCAGAGGATGGAGGAGCAGCAAAAGGCCATACAAGCCTATACATCCACCTATGACATAGGCAAAGGAGGGGGTATGCACCTGACTCAAGCGCAGTGGAGAATGATTTCCGTGTTGTGCAAGGTTCTCCAGCCCTTCGAACTTGCCACACGTGAAGTCAGTTCAGACACTGCCAGCTTGAGTCAGGTCATTCCCCTCATCAGGCTTTTGCAGAAGCAGCTGGAGAAAGTGAAGGAGGAGCTAAGACGGAGCGATTCCGCTCGGCATGTGGGACTTGTGGATGAAGCCCTTCATTCGCTTTGCCAGGATTCCAGGGTGGTCAATCTGTTGAAATCAGACCACTACGTTTTGGCCACCGTGCTCGATCCTAGGTTTAAAGCCTATGTGGTGTCTCTCTTTCCGGCCGACACAAGCCTGCAGAGGTGCAAAGACCTGCTGGTGAACACACTGTCAGCTGAAGCGGAACGTGACACGTCAACGGCTCCTTCTTCATTTTCTCCTGCAACTGGGGCTGCCAGGAAAAAACTTAGGTATCCTAAGCAACCCGCTGGCGGTGATGCAGGGCAGGCAGGACCAAGTTTGGACATCTGGTCCGGACTGAAGGACCTGGCAACAATTTCTGACATGTCTACTGTCACTGCATATGATACTGTCACCATTGACAGAATGGTGGAGGATTACATCGGTGACAGCATCCAAGTAGGCATGGCAGACAGTCCATACCTGTACTGGCAGGAAAAAGAGGCAATTTGGAGGCCCCTGTACAAACTGGCTCTATTTTACCTGAGTTGCCCCCCCTCCAGTGTGTACTCCGAAAGAGTGTTTAGTGCAGCCGGGAACCTTGTCAGCGAAAGGCGTAGGAGGTTGCTTCCACAGAATGTGGAGAAGATGATGTTCATCAAAATGAATTATCAGCTCTTCCAGGGAGACCAGCCTCCAGAAGGTACAGAGGGACCTGTGGTGGTGGATTCAAGTGGGGACGAGTTAATACTTTGTGAGGATGAGGATGTACACACTGAAGAGGGTGAGGAATCGGTGGATGAGGAGGATGAGGATGACATCTTGCCTCCATAGAGCCAGTTTGTGCAGGGACACATTAATTGCCAGCTTGTTTTGTGGGGGCCCAAACGAACCAATCATTTCAGCCACAGTTGTGTGGCAGACCCTGGCGCTGAAATGATTGGTTTGTTAAAGTGTGCATGTCCTGTTTATACAACATAAGGGTGGGTGGGAGGGCCCAAGGACAATTCCATCTTGCACCTCTTTTTTTTCTTTGCATTATGTACAGTTTGGGGCCTAGTTTTTCAAACTGCCATCCTGTCTGCCACTGCAGTTTCACGCCTAGATGGGTCACGTGTTTGTGCCGCCCACTCGTGTCTCTTAGCATAGTCATCCAGCTACCTCGGTGCAACGTTTTGGACATAAAAACACTATTGTGAGGTGTGAGGTGTTCAGAATAGACTGGAAATGAGTGGAAATTAAGGTTATTGAGGTTAATAATAGCATAGGAGCAGAAAAACCTACAAATTCTGTGATTTTAGCTGTTTTTATGCTTTTTTTAAAAAAAATACAGATCCAAAACACAAAACCCAGAACCCAAAACACGGAAGGGTGGTTTTGGCAAAACCAATCCAGATCCAAAACACGAAGAAAGATCCAGATCCAAAACCAAAACACAAAACACGAAAAGTGGCCGGTGCACACCCCTAATTACGATATAAGAAGAAAAAAAAAAACAGCAGCCTGAATATATTTCACTGATATGTGCAACCTGCTTGTTTGGGAGAGAAATTTGGCAGGTTAAATTGGGGCTTCAAAACGGACAGGATCGACAAAATACACCATCAATCAAATTGATCCTGTCAAAACTGGGACCTTGGTACAGTAAATTCCCGATTTTTTAAGTGAAAAAAACCGACCGTTTTTGATCGATCCTATCCGAGTGAAATACGGGACAAATCGGGACCAAATCGAATCTTAGTAAATTTACCCCATACTATCAGGTACAACACTATTTTATTTCAAACCAAAGAATTAGCAATACAATATGAGAGTCACTACAATGTAAAGACATAACCGAGGTACCAGATCAATACACATTAAAACAACAATGATGAAGAAATCAGATGACAAATTGACAGGAGAATATTAGTACTAAAAGGGTTGACAAGGCAAAGTGTGACAGAACGGCCAAATGTAAAACTGAGAATTAGCAGTCAGTGAGGCATGTGGGAGTACATAAAGGACCTCATTCAGAGTCGGTCGTAAGCGGCCGCTCGGTCGTACGCATCCGATGTTTCCAAACCACGCATGCGTACGGTTAGTTGTGCGCATGTGCGTACGAGACCTTGCAATCCAAAATGCTGTTGATCGTACGGCTTACGAGCAGGAAGTGGCTTCCGAGAGTTGATTGACATGAAAGGCCGTTTGTGGGTGTTGACAGGGGTGGTGGTCTGAAAACGCAGGCGTGCCTCACCGTTTTGAGGGCGTTTTGGGGGCGTACATACATTACCTGCTACAAGCCACATAGAAGGCCGGAAGTAGTAAAACGTCACTCTGCGAGCAGGTTAGAGGCCTGGCTGATCGTACAGCTTGAGGTTGGGTACGTGCTCTCTCAAGCCCCAGAGTACAATCGATACTATCGAATGTGACTGATGTTATGTTTGATGTTTCTATATTGTGCCACACAATGCAAGCATCTAATAATCGTTTGTTGTAGCTAATAACTCTGCTAATTGGCTTGTACTTGATTCAGCTGCGTTTTGATTAGTGAATAATAAGAATGAATACATTTCATGGGGATGGCTTATTCTATGCGGTTTTTTATCAATTTTAACAACAACACAACATTATTATTCCAAAATCCGGTTTTAAAATCTTTTTTATTAACAAACGCACCAGTAAAACATCAGCATGAACTAGGGGTGTGCACCGGCCACTTTTCGTGTTTTGTGTTTTGGTTTTGGATCTGGATCTTTCTTCATGTTTTGGATCTGGATTGGTTTTGCCAAAACCACCCTTCCGTGTTTTGGGTTCTGGGTTTTGTGTTTTGGATCTGTATTTTTTTTAAAAAAAGCATAAAAACAGCTAAAATCACAGAATTTGTAGGTTTTTCTGCTCCTATGCAAGTATTAACCTCAATAACCTTAATTTCCACTCATTTCCAGTCTATTCTGAACACCTCACACCTCACAATAGTGTTTTTATGTCCAAAAGGTTGCACCAAGGTAGCTGGATGACTATGCTAAGCGACACGAGTGGGCGGCACAAACACGTGGCCCATCTAGGAGTGACACTGCAGTGGCAGACAGGATGGCAGTTAGAAAAACTAGGCCCCAAACTGTACATAATGCAAAGAAAAAAAAGAGGTGCAAGATGGAATTGTCCTTGGGCCCTCCCACCCACCCTTATGTTGTATAAACAGGACATGCACACTTTAACAAATCAATCATTTCAGCGCCAGGGTCTGCCACACAACTGTGGCTGAAATGATTGGTTCGTTTGGGCCCCCACAAAACAAGCTGGCAATTAATGTGTCCCTGCACAAACTGGCTCTACGGAGGCAAGATGTCATCCTCATCCTCCTCATCCACCGATTCCTCACCCTCTTCAGTGTGTATATCCTCTTCCTCACAAAGTATTAACTCGTCCCCACTTGAATCCACCACCACAGGTCCCTCTGTACCTTCTGGAGGCTGGTCTCCCTGGAAGAGCTGATAATTCATTTTGATGAACATCATCTTCTCCACATTCTGTGGAAGCAACCTCCTACGCCTTTCGCTGACAAGGTTCCCGGCTGCACTAAACACTCTTTCGGAGTACACACTGGAGGGGGGGCAACTCAGGTAAAATAGAGCCAGTTTGTACAGGGGCCTCCAAATTGCCTCTTTTTCCTGCCAGTACAGGTATGGACTGTCTGACATGCCTACTTGGATGCTGTCACCGATGTAATCCTCCACCATTCTGTCAATGGTGACAGTATCATAAGCTGTGACAGTAGACATGTCAGAAATTGTTGCCAGGTCCTTCAGTCCGGACCAGATGTCCAAACTTGGTCCTGCCTGCCTTGCATCACCGCCAGCGGGTTGCTTAGGATACCTAAGTTTTTTCCTGGCAGCCCCAGTTGCGGGAGAAAATGAAGAAGGAGCCGTTGACGTGTCAGGTTCCGCTTCAGCTGACAGTGTGTTCACCAGCCGGTCTTTGCACCTCTGCAGGCTTGTGTCGGCCGGAAAGAGAGACACCACATAGGCTTTAAACCTAGGATCAAGCACGGTGGCCAAAATGTAGTGGTCTGATTTCAACAGATTGACCACCCTGGAATCCTGGCAAAGCGAATGAAGGGCTTAATCCACAAGTCCCACATGCTGAGCGGAATCGCTCCGTCTTAGCTCCTCCTTCACTTTCTCCAGCTGCTTCTGCAAAAGCCTGATGAGGGGAATGACCTGACTCAAGCTGGCTGTGTCTGAACTGACTTCACGTGTGGCAAGTTCGAAGGGCTGGAGAACCTTGCACAACACGGAAATCATTCTCCACTGCACTTGAGTCAGGTGCATACCCCCTCCTTTGCCTATGTCATAGGTGGATGTATAGGCTTGTATGGCCTTTTGCTGCTCCTCCATCCTCTGAAGCATATAGAGGGTTGAGTTCCACCGCGTCACAACCTCTTGCTTCAGGTGACGGCGGGGCAGGTTCAAGAGTATTTGCTGGCGCTCCAGTCTTCGGCACGCAGTCGCTGAATGGCGAAAGTGGGCAGAAATTTTTCGGGCCACCCAAAGCGTCTCCTGCACGCCCCTGTCGCTTTTCAGAAAATTCTGCACCACCAAGTTTATTGTGTGAGCAAAACATGGGACGTGCTGGAATTTGCCCAGATGTAATGCCCGCACAATATTGGTGGCGTTGTCAGATATCACAAATCCCCAGGAGAGTCTAAGTGGGGTAAGCCACTGGGCGATGATTTCCCTCAGTTTCTCTAAGAGGTTGTCGGCGGTGTGCCTCTTACTGAAACCGGTGATACACAGCGTAGCCTGCCTTGTAACGAGCTGGCGTTTCTGAGATGCTGCTACTGGTGACGCTGCTGCTGTTGCTGCGTAAGGTGATACATCTACCCAGTGGGCTGTCACAGTCATATAGTCCTTAGTCTGCCCTGTTCCACTTGTCCACATGTCCGTGGTTAAGTGGACATTGTGTACAACGGCATTTTTCAGGACACTGAGGACACTTTTTCTGACATTTCTGTACAGTCTCGGTATCGCCTGCCTAGTGAAGTGGAATCTAGACGGGATTTGGAACCGGGGACACAATACCTCCATCAATTGTCTAAATCCCACTGCACTAATGGCGGATACCGGACGCACGTCTAACACCAACATAGCAGTCAAGGCCTCAGTTATACGTTTTGCTTCAGGATGACTGCTGTCGTACTTCATCCTCCTCGCTAAGGACTGTTGGAGGGTCAATTGTTTAGTAAAAGTAGTGGTAATCCTACTTCCTCTCTGGGATGATGAACGACTCCCAGCAGCAGCAACAGCAGCAGCGGCAGCAGTAGGCGTAGCAATGCAGGATCCTCCAGAGGAATCCCGGATAGGAGAGTCAGTCATGCCAGTGACATGGCCTGCAGGACTACTTCCGATCCTGACTAAGGAGGAAATTGACGAGGAGGGAGTTGACGGTGTGGTTTGCAGGCGCTTGGATACAACAGGACAACGGGATTTAGGTGTCCCTGGACTGCTTACGGTCTTAGCCAAAGTTTCTGAACATGACAGTAACTTTTTATGAACGCGCTGCAGGTGCCGTATAAGGGAGGATGTTCCTAGGTGGTTGACGTCCCTACCCCTACTTATTTCACCTTTACATATGGTACATATGGCAAGACAGTTGTTGTCCGGATTTGGATAGAAATATTGCCAGACCAAAGAGGTGGAATGTTTGGTCTTCTGCCCAGGCATGACCGTGATGGGCTTTTTCATCCCACGGACAACAACTGTCTCCCCCGGAGCCTGATTTAAACAAACCACATCACCATCAGAATCCTCCTCGCCAACTTCCTCCTCAGCGCCAGCTACACCAGTATCCTCATCCTGTTGTACTTCAACAGTGACATCTTCAATTTGCATATCAGCAAGTGGACTGTGGGTGCTCCTTTCAGCACTTGCAGGGGGCGTGCAAATGGTGGAAAGAGCCACCTCTTCCCGTCCAGTGCTGGGAAGGTCAGGCATCGCAACCACCACCACACTTGGACTCTCCTTGGGGATTTGTGATATCTTCTTAGAATGCACAGTTCTTCGCTGTGCTTTTGCCAGCTTAACTCTTTTGATTTTTTTAGTGGGAGGAGGGCTTCCATCGTCATGTGAAGCTGAACCACTAGTCATGAACATACTAGGGATCGACCTTAGCCGTTCCTTGCCACTCCGTGTCGTAAATGGCATATTGGCAAGTTTACGTTTCTCTTCAGCTGATTTAAATGTCTTTTTCAAGGTAATTTTCCTGAACTTTGCCATTTGGGATTGTATGTGCCCTCTACTATGACATTGGGCATCGGCCTTGGCAGACGACGTTGATGGCATGTTATCGTCTATGTCATGACTAGTGGCAGCAGCTTCAGCACTAGGAGGAAGTGGTTCTTGATCTTTCTCTATTTTATTTTTATCTGAGAAAGTTTGGTCCTCCATTTATGTTATATCGATTTGATATATACGTGCGGCTAAACACAGAAAATAATTTTTTTTTTGGTTTGGACTGGAGTGTACTTTTGGGGGTTACAGCACCCTTAACGGTCAAGCCAGCTGGCCCTTTACTTATGACACAGGCGCACGCTTGGCACTACTTTGTTGATGCATGTGCGGCTACTGCGCACACAATTCACAAACACAGAAAATAATTTTTTTTTTGGTTTAGACTGGAGTGTACTTTCGGGGGTTACAGCACCCTTTAACGGTCAAGCCAGCCGGCCCTTTACTTATGACACAGGCGCACGCTTGGCACTACTTTGTTGATGCACGTGCGGCTACTGCGCACACAATTCACAAACACAGAAAATAATTTTTTTTTTGGTTTGGACTGGAGTGTACTTTGGGGGTTACAGCACCCTTTAACGGTCAAGCCAGCCAGCCCTTTACTTATGACACAGGCGCACGCTTGGCACTACTTTGTTGATGCACGTGCGGCTACTGCGCACACAATTCACAAACACAGAAAATAATTTTTTTTTTGGTTTACACTGGAGTGTACTTTCGGGGGTTACAGCACCCTTAACGGTCAAGCCAGCCGGCCCTTTACTTATGACACAGGCGCACGCTTGGCACTACTTTGTTGATGCACGTGCGGCTACTGCGCACACAATTCACAAACACAGAAAATAATTTTTTTTTTGGTTTGGACTGGAGTGTACTTTGGGGGTTACAGCACCCTTTAACGGTTAAGCCAGCCAGCCCTTTACTTATGACACAGGCGCACGCTTGGCACTACTTTGTTGATGCACGTGCGGCTACTGCGCACACAATTCACAAACACAGAAAATAATTTTTTTTTTGGTTTGGACTGGAGTGTACTTTGGGGGTTACAGCACCCTTAACGGTCAAGCCAGCCGGCCCTTTACTTATGACACAGGCGCACGCTTGGCACTACTTTGTTGATGCACGTGCGGCTACTGCGCACACAATTCACAAACACAGAAAATAATTTTTTTTTTGGTTTGGACTGGAGTGTACTTTGGGGGTTACAGCACCCTTTAACGGTTAAGCCAGCCAGCCCTTTACTTATGACACAGGCGCACGCTTGGCACTACTTTGTTGATGCACGTGCGGCTACTGCGCACACAATTCACAAACACAGAAAATTATTTTTTTTTTGGTTTGGACTGGAGTGTACTTTGGGGGTTACAGCACCCTTTAACGGTTAAGCCAGCCAACCCTTTACTTATGACACAGGCGCACGCTTGGCACTACTTTGTTGATGCACGTGCGGCTACTGCGCACACAATTCACAAACACAGAAAATATATTATTTTTTTAGCACTTGGGGGGAGCACCCCTGATGGACAGAGCACCCCCTGGACAACACTACAGCACCCCTTTAGGACTGGGACACTGCACAGGACTTTGGAGTGGACACAGCCCCTATGGAGAACTGACTGCACAACACAGTCCAGCCAGCCCCTATGGACTTTGAAGTAGTGGACACAGCCAGCCCCTATTAACAACAGCAGCACAGCACAACACAGCCAGCCCCTATGGACTTTGAAGTAGTGGACAACAGCAGCACTACACTACACTACACTACACAGCCCAGCCAGCCCTAACTCCCACCCTCCCTCTTCACTGTCCACAGCCGAGTGAGAAAATGGCGCCGACGCGGGTACCTTATATAGGATCCAAAACCCGCGAGACTCGGAAGGCGGGATGATGACGTTTTGCCTCGATTTCAGATCCGAGTCAGGCGGGAAAAGTCGAGCCTGACTCGGATCGGACTCGGATCGGGGGGCTCGGGGGGGTTCGGATTTAAGAAATCCGAACCCGCTCACCCCTAGCATGAACTAAATGATATTTGAACAATAAAGTTTTAAGACCAATTGAAAGGGAGGGAAAAAAAGCCAACAACACTTTAGAACACTAATTACATAATTATCAACAAGCTATTAACAAGCTGATGGATAGACCATGGAAACATGACATGTGGGCATCAACACAACACAAGCGGCCGCAACCATCAGAAGAAAATTAACATACAGCGACTGACAACGATTGACTCGATCGCTAGCTGCTATCACTCGCTAGATAGAGGAGGTGCTTTGTTCACGTATGGGCGTCACTTTGGTTGCGACCGACCAGCTGTGCGATTGCTTCCTTTTTCAGTTTCTCGGTCATTAGGCGTACGACCGAGGGGCCGCTTTCGACCGATTCTGAATGAGGTCCAAAGTCCTTTTTGCTTTAACTGGTGACAATAAACAGTTTTAAACAGAAAAGTCAATATGAGCTGCAATCGGGTGATGTGTGTAGTAAAAGCGACCAGCAGGTACACGCACAACTTGGTTATAATAAATAGCTTTAACAAACTGAGGGGTCTATTTACTAAGCTGTGTTAGGAGATAAAGTGAACGGTGGTAAGCTACCAGCCAATCAGCTCCTAACTGCCATTTTTCAAACACAGCCTGTGAGATGGCAGTTACGAGCTGATTGGCTGGTACCTTATCACCGTTCACTTTATCTCCTAACATTGGGCCTGATTCAGACCCAGACGCTATTAGCGCTCGCTCGTCCAGAAAATAGGGGTGGCTATTCAAATGAACCGTTCGCTGTTTGCGGTCTGTTCACGCCTCTATGTCTGAACGAGCGAACAAAACTTGCGGTCGTTTTTTGGGAAACTACGCCCCCTGGCCGCTCGCATCCTACGTCATGTCCGCTATTTATTAGATTAATCGAGTACATCGACCAGCGTATGAACTGCTCGCTATTCTTGGGGTTGGTTTTTGCTACCACAATTTTGCGAGCAGTTCTGGCTATAAAATAACCCAGTGACGTGGTCAATGACGCTGCTGTTTTAAATATGCACACCCATAAAACGCCCGTTTTGACCTTTAAGCACGCCTGTGATCGGATCTCCACTCCCCGTTTTCAAGCACCTTCCCCTGTTACCACCCACACACGCCTCATCCTGTCACTGAAATTAGCAGGTATTCGCTACTTTGCGATCACATGAATTTCGGCCGCACTGACTGGTTCGCGCATGCGTATAACGATCCGTACGCATGCGCAGTTGGGCAAACATCGCTCGGAGCGAACGAGCTGCCGCTTACGAGTGGCTCTGAATCAGGCCCATAGTTTAGTAAATAGACCCCTAAGGGCCTCATTTATCAACAAGTTTTATCAATCACAATGGGCTCTATTTACTACAATCCGCATATTGAAGGCGGATTGTAGTGTGATATTACCGAGTGAATTCGCATTGCGAATTCAGGTAATATCACAGGGATTTACTATAAATCCCTTGCAGGGACAGAGCTTGCGATAAAACTCTGTCCCTGCGGATCCCATGCGCACTCTAGTCGCGGTATTTTTGGAAAAACTACCGCGACTAAGAGCACGCGCATGCGCCGACCTACCACCGCTACTACCCCCCCACCGACGCTAAGCCCCGCCCCCCAGCGCTAAGCCCCGCCCCCACAATCGCGGATCCCCGCAACCCCCCCTCCCCACCCCCGCGACCCCCCCTCCCTTCATTACACTTACCTGCATCCTCCTGGCCTCCGGTGGTCTTCTCCGGGCTTCCCGATCAGGTGATCTCCCATACTGCACTGGGACCCAATCACCTGATGACCGGGCCCCAGTGCACTGTGGGAGACCAGCTGACCGGAGAGGAGCCATCACCGGAGCCCCGATCACCGGTCCCTGGATTCAGGTAAGTGAAAAAAAAAATGTTTAATTTTTTTCTTCTTTTTTTTACAGTAATCAGCTTGCGGTCTACTTAGACTACATAGCTGATTACTGGTACCGGCTCCCGCCTCTGCTCTCCCCGTTAGAGTAGAGTGGGAGCCCGGTAACCGGGGGAGACCCTGGATAACGCCACCTCCAGGTGGCGTTATTATCACAGGGCTTCCCCCGGTATTTTTTTACAATTTATTTTTAGTAACTTGCACACAGATCACATTTCCCATTACAATTATGGGAAATGCGATCTGCTTTACTAAAAATAAGTGATCCTGGGGGTTGGAGTAGAATTTTACTAATTCTACTCCAGTTGCCCTGTAATAACTACAGGTGAAACTAAAATAATGTGAAAAGGGTGTGAAAACAGCCTTTTTCACTTTATTTTAGTAAAAATAATGTTAATAAATAGAGCCCATTGAGTGATAAAACTTGATGTGTATGGTAAATGGTGCTCCAGCCAATCAGCTCCCGGCAGTCATTTTTCAAACAGATAACAGAAGGGAGCTGATTGGCTGGAGTAGCATTTATCATACGCAATGATAAGACAATGAACATGAATTGGAGGAAGCTGGGAAGAGAGCATAACTTCCTCCAGGTAAGCATAGCAGGGGCAATACAGATTTTATAATGAGGGTTTAAATATATATCACACTTACACTTAAGGTGCCCATACATGGTGCAATGCAAAAGATTATGATGTATGAAGGTAGTGGTGCAGCAATCTAGCGGTATATACATTGCAGGATACTTCAGCAGGATTTCAGGGCCTGTGTCCCACTGTGGTGATTATACATAGTGACAAGATGGATTTACTTGGTAAAGGTGAAGGTATCATATAAGGAGCAGTCATGGAGGTAGCACATACTTGCCGACAATCAGCTCCAGCATTCTTGTCTGCTAAATACAGGGGCCTCGGCCGGCCATTGGTGGTGGAGCTGGGGGCGGGGGAGGCCATTTGGTGGCACAATGGGACTGCTGTTATTTTCAGCATTGTGAAGCAGGGGGCGGGGCCACGATGACGTGATTCTGCGGGGGTTTCCGTTTTTTTCAGGGGGGAGGAAGGGAGGGTCGCAAGCTTCCGGGAGGCTTGCCTGCCTTTTCGGGGGGCTGGCAGCGGCACCCGAAAATCGGGAGGCTCCTGGCCAAATCGGGAGGGTAGGCAAGCCTGAGGTAGTACAGTAGTGAACTTCACATTTCTACACTTCCCCCTCACACTGCAAGCTTCTCCATGTTACACCTCCACCTCATACTGCAAGATTCTCCATGTTACACCTCCACCTCATACTGCAAGATTCTCCATGTTACACCTCCACCTCACACTGCAAGCTTCTCCATGTTACACCTCCACCTCACACTGGAAGCTTCTCCATATTACACCTCCACCTCTGCAAGCTTCTCCATGTTACACCTCCCCCTCTCCAAGCTTCTCCATGTTACACCTCCTCCTCACACTGCAAGCTTCTCCATGTTACACCTCCACCTCACAATGCAAGCTTCTCCATGTTACACCTCCACCTCACACTGGAAGCTTCTCCATGTTACACCTCCACCTCTGCAAGCTTCTCCATGTTACACCTCCCCCTCTGCAAGCTTCTCCATGTTACACCTCCACCTCACACTGCAAGCTTCTCCATGTTACACCAATACCTCACACTGCAAGCTTCTCCATGTTACACCTCCACCTCACACTGCAAGCGTCTCCATGTTACACCTCCACCTCACACTGCAAGCTTCTCCATGTTACACCTCCCCCTCACACTGCAAGCTTCTCCATGTTACACCAACACCTCACACTGCAAGCTTCTCCATGTTACACCTCCACCTCACACTGCAAGCTTCTCCATGTTACACCTCCCCCTCACAATGCAAGCTTCTCTATGTTACACCTCCCACTCACACTGCAAGCTTCTCCATGTTACACCTCCACCTCACAGTGCAAGCTTCTTCATGTTACACCTCCACCTCACACTGCAAGCTTCTCCATGTTACACCTCCTCCTCACACTGCAAGGTCCTCCATGTTACACCTCCCCCTCACACTGCAAGCTTCTACATGTTACACCTCCCCCTCACACTGCAAGCTTCTCCATGTTACACCTCCACCTCACACTGCAAGCTTCTCCATGTTACACCTCTACCTCTGCAAGCTTCTCCATGTTACACCTCCCCCTCACACTACAAGCTTCACCATGTTACACCTCCACCTCACACTGCAAGCTTTCCATGTTACACCTCCACCTCACACTGCAAGCTTCTCCATGTTACACCTCCACCTCACACTGCAAGCTTCTCCATGTTACACCTCGCCCTCTGCAAGCTTCTCCATGTTACACCTCCCTCTCAAACTGCAAGCTTCTCCATGTTACACCTCCCCCTCACACTGCAAGCTTCTCCATTTACACCTCCCCCTCACACTAAAAGCTTCTCCATGTTACACCTCCACCTCACACTGCAAGCTTCTCCATGTTACACCTCCACCTCACAGTGCAAGCTACTCCATGTTACACCTCCACCTCACACTACAAGCTTCTCCATGTTACACCTCCACATCACACTGCAAGCTTCTCCATGTTACACCTCCACCTCACACTGCAAGCTTCTCCATGTTACACCTCCCCCTCACACTAAAAGCTTCTCCATGTTACACCTCCCCCTCACACTGCATGCTTCTCCATGTTACACCTCCACCTCACACTGCAAGCTTCTCCATGTTACACCTCCACCTCTGCAAGCTTTCCATGTTACACCTCCCCCTCACACTACAAGCTTCTTCATGTTACACCTCCACCTCACACTGCAAACTTCTCAATGTTACACCTCCACCTCACACTGCAATCCATGTTACACCTCCACCTCACACTGCAAGCTTCTCCATATTACACCTCCACCTCTGCAAGCTTCTCCATGTTACACCTCCACCTCACACTGCAAGGATCTCATTGTTTCACCTCCACCTCTGCAAGCTTCTCCATGTTACACCTCCACCTCACACTGCAAGCTACTCCATGTTACACCTCCACCTCACACTGCAAGCTTCTCCAAGTTACACCTCCACCTCACACTGCAAGCTTCTCATTGTTAAACCTCCACCTCTGCAAGCTTCTCCATGTTACACCTCCACCTTTGCAAGCTTCTCCATGTTACACCTCCACCTCACACTGCAAGCTTCTCCATGTTACACCACCACCTCTGCAAGCTTCTCCATGTTACACCTCCACCTCACACTGCAAGCTTCTCCATGTTACACCTCCACCTCTACAAGCTTCTCCATGTTATACCTCCACCTCTACAAGCTTCTCTATGTTACACCTGCTCCTCTACAAGCTTCTCCATGTTACAACTCCAACTCTACAAGCTTCTCCATGTTACACCTCCACCTCTACAAGCTTCTCCATGTTACACCTCCTCCTCTACAAGCTTCTCCATGTTACACCTCCACCTCTACAAGATTCTCCATGTTACACCTCCCCCTCTACAAGTTTCTCCATGTTACACCTCCCCCTCTACAAGCTTCTCCATGTTATACCTCCACCTCACACTGCAAGCTTCTCCATGTTACACCTCCACCTCACACTGCATGCTTCTCCATGTTACACCTCCACCTCTACAAGCTTCTCCATGTTACACCACACCCTCTACAAGCTTCTCCATGTTACACCTCCCCCTCTACAAGCTTCTCCATGTTACACCTCCCTCTCTACAAGATTCTCCATGTTACACCTCCACCTCTACAAGCTTCTCAGCTTCTCCATGTTACACCTCCACCTCTGCAAGTTTCTCCATGTTACACCTCCACCTCTGCAAGCTTCTCCATGTTAAACCACACCCTCTGCAAGTTTCTCCATGTTACACCTACACCTCACACTGCAAGCTTCTCCATGTTACACCTCAACCTCACACTGCAAGCTTCTCCATGTTACACTTCCACCTCACACTGCAGGCTTCTCCATGTTACACCTCCAGCTCACACTGCAAGATTCTCCATGTTACACCTCACCCTCTTCAAGCTTCTCCATGTTACACCTCCCCATCTACAAGCTTATCCATGTTACACCTCCCCCTCTGCAAGCTTCTCCATGTTACACCTCCACCTCACACTGCAAGCTTCTCCATGTTACTCCTCCCCCTCTACAAGCTTCTCCATGTTAGTCTTGCCCCTCTACAAGCTTCTACAATGTTACACCTCCACCTCTACAAGATTCTCCATGTTACACCTCCCCCTCTACAAGATTCTCCATGTTACACCTCCCCCTCTACAAGATTCTCCATGTTACACCTCCCCCTCTGTAAGATTCTCCATGTTACACCTCCCCCTCTACAAGCTTCTCCATGTTACACCACACCCTCTACAAGCTTCTCCATGTTACACCTCCCCCTCTACAAGCTTCTCCATGTTACACCTCCCCTTCTACAAGATTCTCGATGTTACACCTCCCCCTCTACGAGCTTCTCCATGTTACACCACACCATCTACAAGCTTCTCCATGTTACACCTCCTCTCGCTGCAAGCTTCTCCATGTTACACCTCCCCCTCTTCAAGCTTCTCCATGTTACACCTCCCCCTCTACAAGATTCTCCATGTTACACCTCCCCCTCTACGAGCTTCTCCATGTTACACCACACCATCTACAAGCTTCTCCACGTTACACCTCCCCCTCTACAAGATTCTCCATGTTACACCTCCCACTCTACAAGCTTCTCCATGTTACACCACACCCTCTGCAAGCTTCTCCATGTTACACCTCCCCCTCTACAAGCTTCTCCATGTTGCACCACACCCTCTACAAGATTCTCCATGTTACACCTCCACCTCTACAAGCTTCTCCATGTTACACCTCCACCTCTGCAAGCTTCTCCATGTTACACCTCCACCTCTGCAAGCTTCTCCATGTTACACCACACCCTCTGCAAGCTTCTCCATGTTAAACCTACACCTCACACTGCAAGCTTCTCTTCGTTACACCTCCACCTCACACGGCAAGCTACTCCATGTTACACCTCCACCTCACACTGCAAGCTTCTCCATGTTACACCTCCAGCTCACACTGCAAGATTCTCCATGTTACACCTCCCCCTCTTCAAGCTTCTCCATGTTACACCTCCCCATCGACAAGCTTCTCCATGTTACACCTCCCCCTCTACAAGCTTCTCCATGTTACACCTCCACCTCACACTGCAAGCTTCTCCAAGCTACTCCTCCCACTCTACAAGCTTCTCCATGTTACACCTCCCCCTCTACAAGCTTCTACAATGTTACACCTCCACCTCTACAAGAATCTCAATGTTACACCTCCCCCTCTACAAGATTCTCCATGTTACACCTCCCCTTCACACTGCAAGCTTCTCCATCTTACACCTCCCCCTCTACAAGATTCTCCATGTTACACCTCACCCTCTACAAGATTCTCCATGTTACACCTCCCCCTCTACAAGATTCTCCATGTTACACCTACTCTTCTACAAGCTTCTCCATGTTATACCTCCCCCTCTACAAGCTTCTCCATGTTACACCACACCACCTGCAAGCTTCTCCATGTTTACCCTCCCCCTCAACAAGCTTCTCCATGTTACACCTCCCCCTCTACAAGATTCTCCATGTTACACCTCCCCCTCTACGAGCTTCTCAATGTTACACCACACCATCTACAAGCTACTCCATGTGACACCTCCTTTCACTGCAAGCTTCTCCATGTTACACCTCCCCCTCTTCAAGCTTCTCCATGTTACACCTCCCCCTCTACAAGATTCTCCATGTTACACCTCCCCCTCTACGAGCTTCTCCATGTTACACCACACCATCTACAAGCTTCTCCACGTTACACCTCCCCCTCTACAAGCTTCTCCATGTTACACCTTCCCCTCTACAAGCTTCTCCATGTTACACCACACCCTCTACAAGCTTCTCCATGTTACACCTCCCCCTCTACAAGCTTCTCCATGTTACACCTCCCCCTCTACAAGCTTCTCAATGTTACACCTCCCCCTCTACAAGATTCTCCATGTTACACCTCCCCCTCTACAAGTTTCTCCATGTGACACCTCCCCCTCCCGATGCAAGCTTCTGCATGTGACACCTCCTCTCGCTGCAAGCTTCTCAATGTTACACCTCCCCCTCTACAAGCTTCTCCATGTTACACCTCCCCCTCTGCAAGCTTCTCCATGTTGCACCTCCCCCTCTACAAGCTTCTCCATGTTACACCTCCCCCTCTACAAGCTTCTCAGTGTTACACCTCCCCCTCTACAAGCTTCTCCATGTTACACCTCCCCCTCTGCAAGCTTCTCCATGTTACACCACTCCCTCTCGCTGCAAGCTTCTCCATGTTACACCACCCCCTCTACAAGCTTCTTCATGTGACACCTCCCTCTCTTGCTGCAAGCTACTCCATGTGACACCTCCCCATCCCGCTGCAAGTTTCTGCATGTGACACCTCCTCTCGCTGCAAGCTTATCCATGTGACACCTCCCTCTCTTGCTGCAAGCTTCTGCATGTGACACCTCCCCCTCTCGCTGCAAGCATCTCCATATGACACCTCCCCCTCTTGCTGCAAGCTTCTCCTTGTGACACCTCCCCCTCTCACTACAAGCTTCTCCATGTGACACTGTCCTCTCTTGCTGCAAGCTTCTCCATGTGACACCGCCCCCTCTCGCTGCAAGCTTCTCCATGTTGCACCTCCTCCTCCCGCTGCAAGCTTCTCCATGTGACACCTCCCCGTCTCGCTGCAAGCTTCTCCTTGTGACACTGCCCCCTCTCGCTGCAAGCTTCTCCATGTGACACCTCCCCCTCTCGCTGCAAGCTTCTCCATGTGACACCTCCCCCTCTCACTGCAAGCCTCTCCATGTGATACCTCCCCCTCCCGCTGCAAGCTTCTCCATGTGACACCTCCCCCTCTCGCTGCAAGCTTCTCCATGTGTCACCGCCCCCTCTCGCTGCAAGCTTCTCCTTGTGATACCTCCCCCTCTCGCTGCAAGCTTCTCCATGTGACACCTCCCCCTCTCGCTGCAAGCTTCTCCATGTGACACCTCCCCCTCTCGCTGCAAGCTTCTCCATGTGACACCTCCCCCTCTCACTGCAAGCTTCTCCATGTGACACCCTCCCATCTCGCTGCAAGCTTCTCCATGTGATCCCTCACCCTCTTACTGCAAGATTCTCCATGTGACACCTCCCCCTCCCGCTGCAAGCTTCTCCATGTGACACTTCCCCCTCTCGCTGCAAGCTTCTCCATGTGACACCTCCCCCTCCCGCTGCAAGCTTCTCCATGTGACACCTCCCCCTCCTGCTGCAAGCTTCTCCATGTGACACCTCCCCCTCCCGCTGCAAGCTTCTCCATGTGACACCTCCCCCTCCCGCTGCAAGCTTCTCCATGTGACACCTCCCCGCTTCAAGCTTCTCCATGTGATACCTCCCCCTCCCGCTGCAAGCTTCTCCATGTGACACCTCCCCCTCCCGCTGCAAGCTTCTCCATGTGACACCTCCCCCTCCCGCTGCAAGCTTCTCCATGTGACACCTCCCCCTCCCGCTGCAAGCTTCTCCATGTGACACCTCCCCCTCCCGCTGCAAGCTTCTCCATGTGACACCTCCCCCTCCTGCTGCAAGCTTCTCCATGTGACACCTCCCCCTCCCGCTGCAAGCTTCTCCAAGTGACACCTCCCCCTCTCGCTGCAAGCTTCTCCATGTGACACCTCCCCCTCTCGCTGCAAGCTTCTCCATGTGACACCTCCCCCTCTCACTGCAAGCTTCTCCTTGTGACACTGCCCCCTCTCGCTGCAAGCTTCTCCATGTGACACCTCCCCCTCTCGCTGCAAGCTTCTCCATGTGACACCTCCCCCTCTCACTGCAAGCCTCTCCATGTGATACCTCCCCCTCCCGCTGCAAGCTTCTCCATGTGACACCTCCCCCTCTCGCTGCAAGCTTCTCCATGTGTCACCGCCCCCTCTCGCTGCAAGCTTCTCCTTGTGATACCTCCCCCTCCCGCTGCAAGCTTCTCCATGTGACACCTCCCCCTCTCGCTGCAAGCTTCTCCATGTGACACCTCCCCCTCTTGCTGCAAGCTTCTCCATGTGACACCTCCCCCTCTCACTGCAAGCTTCTCCATGTGACACCCTCCCATCTCGCTGCAAGCTTCTCCATGTGATCCCTCACCCTCTTACTGCAAGATTCTCCATGTGACACCTCCCCCTCCCGCTGCAAGCTTCTCCATGTGACACTTCCCCCTCTCGCTGCAAGCTTCTCCATGTGACACCTCCCCCTCCCGCTGCAAGCTTCTCCATGTGACACCTCCCCCTCCTGCTGCAAGCTTCTCCATGTGACACCTCCCCCTCCCGCTGCAAGCTTCTCCATGTGACACCTCCCCCTCCCGCTGCAAGCTTCTCCATGTGACACCTCCCCGCTTCAAGCTTCTCCATGTGATACCTCCCCCTCCCGCTGCAAGCTTCTCCATGTGACACCTCCCCCTCCCGCTGCAAGCTTCTCCATGTGACACCTCCCCCTCCCGCTGCAAGCTTCTCCATGTGACACCTCCCCCTCCCGCTGCAAGCTTCTCCATGTGACACCTCCCCCTCCCGCTGCAAGCTTCTCCATGTGACACCTCCCCCTCCTGCTGCAAGCTTCTCCATGTGACACCTCCCCCTCCCGCTGCAAGCTTCTCCAAGTGACACCTCCCCCTCTCGCTGCAAGCTTCTCCATGTGACACCTCCCCCTCTCGCTGCAAGCTTCTCCATGTGACACTGCCCCCTCTCGCTGCAAGCTTCTCCATATGACACCACCCCCTCTCGCTGCAAGCTTCTCCATGTGACACCTCCCCCTCTCGCTGCAAGCTTCTCCATGTTACACAAACATCTTTATACAGCAGCCTTTCAAAAATTGAGGGTTAAACAAGCAAGAACATATCAACATTTCACGTAAATTCCAGTCCGCATTTCTCCAGAAATATGAACAGTGACTGTGATGTAATCCCCCGGTGAGCACGTCAGCAGGATTCTCCTCACTAACTTTGTGACCACAGCAACAGATCCTTTCTCCAACAGCTCAGGAATAAGGTGAGAATTGACCTCAATGTGATTGGATCTTCTATGATGTTTGATGCTGTACGATAGTACAATCGCACCTCTATAGTCACACTCATGTTGATGATATCTTCCCTGTTTATAAAACTCAGGGCCTGATTTAGTATGATCGCAACTGCGATTGCAATAGTGATATTGCACGCAGTCTCACTGTGATGATATGCTAATCCATTGCGATCGCTATGCCATTGCAGCACAACATAAGTACGCCCACCTTACCTAACACACATCCGTAATACTGAGCAAGACTGTGAAACCATCGGTAACATCGATTACCATCGCAGCCTCACGCTCACTTGCACAAGGTAGGACCTTTAAAAAAGTAGTGAATAGACATTGGAACCAAAACTTAAGTATTTTCCATTGACAGGAATACAACTTACTGATTTATTAAGAATTGTTTTTCAAAACATGATAGAATATGGAGCAGAATAGAATAAAGCAATATACTGTAAGTGCTTGTGCGCTGGGTGCTCTGCCGAAGCAGTCAGATCTGTGCAGTGCTTTGGAGTATGTACATTGTTAATAAATGGTTAAAAAGTAGAAAAATGGCATGGAGTCTCCTCTTCCCAAAGCAGAACCAGCCCTGGGCCTCTGAACCCGTTCTGGAAAAATTTGAGGAAAAATGGTGTGGGGTTCCCCCGTATTTCCAGTAACTAGCACTGGGCTGAACCAGCTTGGGGGTAATACCAGAGCAAAGGGGCACACATCATGGGGTCCCCTCAAGAATGACTAACATTGTCGCACGCTATGAGTATAAAAGCTGCGTATGGCATTGCAGTGGATAATTTATGCTCGCCCACGCAATGGCGTTCAAATGCCCTGGCATGCCTGTATTTCACTGACCATCTCCCAGTCATCACCCCCAAAAGGTACTTCCTGTCAATCACTTCTGTGATGGATCTGTGTAGTAACTGCGATCACAGTCCCGATCACGGTGGAGTGTACGCACACGTGCACTGCGATGCATACGCATGCGCAGAACCCAACAACCAGCCAATTGCGTGGCCAATCGCAATTGTGATCCTTGCTGAATCAGGCCCTCAGTTCACTCAAAGGGGGCTATTTATCAAAGATTGGAGATAAAATTGTGAGAGATAAAGTACTAACCAATCAGCTCCTAACTTACCTTTTACAAGGAAAAATGACAGGAGCTGATTGGTTGGTACTTTATAGCTAACAATTTTATCTCTCTCCAATCTTTGATAAATACCCCCAAAACTCTTTACGGTGAAGAGCTTTCTTGGCTGTTTTAGATTTCCACTCACACCAGTCATTTCTTAATTTTGCATTTTGGATATTTTGGTGTTGATGTGAATTTTGCAGACTCAACGTTTCTTTGGTGGTTTTCCACCGTTTGATCTTGCAGATGTACTTTTCTGTGGTTGGATGTCCATACTGGTAGCCTTTGGATCAGGTATGTCTCCAGCTGCTAGCATATCCAATAACACATACTTGTTCTGCAAATCCAATTCCAGTTTTTCTTTAAGTGGTGCAGTCTCTTGGAATATGACATCCCTTTACTTGACAAGCTTTTTAGTCTTTGGATTCCGTAGTCTGTAACATTTACTCTCTTCCCATTATCCAAGCATGATGCATTTTATGGACTATGGATCCAGTTTACGTCTTCTTTCTTTGAGAAAGTGTAGATATGCAGTACATCCAAAATCTGTCAGATGTTTGAGGCTTAGGGGTATATTTACTAAAGGGGGATTTTTAAAAATGGACATGTTGCCCATAGCAACCAGTCAGATTCTACTTTACATTTATCTAGCCAGTTCTAAAATGTAATACCTAAAATCTGATTGGTTGCTATGAGCAACATCTCCACTTATAGAAAAAAGCACTTCAGTAAATTTACCCCTTAGTCTTCTTCCTGACCACATTTCTACTGGTGTGTTGTAGTTTAAGGCAACTGTGGGAGCACAATTTTTCACATACACTGCCAAAGACACTGCTTCCACGAATACACTAGTTTAGGGTTTGATCTTTCCCATCATCATCATGCTTTCTCCACTACAGATGTGTTCTCAATTTGCCACATTGCGCGAGATAACTGAAGTGAATGAGCCTTTTGGTCCTGTGTCTGGAACGGATATACATGTTGCGTATCAAATGAATCAGCACATTGCGAGTAAGATGCATTTTCATTAAATATATACAAAAAATAAGCCAGGCACTAGCAGAGTCGCATGGGACCTGGCGCGCTGAAAGGTGCAGTTTGGTGCGACTGCAGCAATCATGTATGAGGACACATATGTATGGTTCTATTTGCACCCACACCATTCTGTTCTGGTGTGTATGCAATGGTCAATTGATGATCAATGCTCTTCTTTAGGATGATTTCCACATCTTTCTGGTTTGTGTTTCCTCTGATTTCGTTGAGACCTCTGGGTTATATGTATGGTGGGTGTTGGGCAATTTTTGCCTTCTGCTCTAGATTGCCTAGAAATTGTATTTTTACAGCTATGGATCAAAGAGGGTGTCAGCCCCAAACCAGGTTCTTGCCTAGGGCTGCATGAGGCCTTAATTTGGCTCTTGGCTCTTCTGCCCTTCTGGTGGTTGGCAACAACCATGCTGTCACTTGTGTCACCCCCCTTTAGTGTGCCCCCCTCTGAGCCCTTTATTACACAGTCAAACATGGACAATAACCCTGTAGGTGGCTACGACTTCACAATATAGTAATAAGGGGACCTTATCTCACAAGCACCCGGTGCTACATCGCAATAATTACACAAAAATATGATAAATAAATGGATAAATATTTAATATGTCTATTTAAATTTTAATGACATAAAATCTGTTTATATATATATAAATGTTTACCACCTTAAAATGTAATTAAAATAAAAGCTCTGTGGCAGACAGGACCCTCCCCACCCTGTGTTTTCATGTGGCTATTCATTTTGTGTATCATGTATGCCCCTGTTTTATGTAAGAGCTGTGCGGCGCTGTGGATCCCGGTATCTCCTTAGAAATCTAAGATAATATGAATGACAATAATTTAAAAGACCAAGGGCCCCATTTACAAACAAAACGAAATACCAGCGGGAATTCTCATTTAGTATCACTGTGATACAAACAAAGATTCCACTGGTATTTAGTAATACTTACCCCTCCGGCGAGGTCCCGAGAAGTCGAAGTCCTCAGCGAGGTCCTCTCCTGGGCTGCTGGCAGCCTAACACTGACAGCAACAGGGCTCCAGTGTTATGCGCATGTGCGACGGTCCGTCTGTGCATGACACGGAGACCCGGCAGTGCCGGAAAGGCTTCGCCGAAGCCGGAAAGGCACCGCCGGTTCTCCATTGCCGGCATTAGGGCCCGCATCGCTCTCGCCATCTAACAGATGACGAGAGCGATGCTGTAAAAACAGCGGTAATCTAAGATTACCGCTGTTTACTAATTACAGAAACCTGGCATAACCCCTATAGTGAGCGCTAAAGGGGTTATTTTTCATTTATAAATCTGGGCATGCACTGCAGAAAGAAATTGGCTTCTGTACATGGGCGGGATCAGGTATCTGCACACGGGCAGCGATTGCTAGTCGCTGAAGAGGAACACTAAAGCTGGGTACACATTTAACGATGTGTACCCAGCCAACCTGTCGTTCAATGGGACCCGGTGGGGGTCCCGGCATCGGCAAGTGCAAACACACTTGTCGAGGTTGGGGGCCATGCTGCATTCGGCAGCAAGGCTCTCGCTGACGATATCACCTGTCAGACCAGCATGCAGGTTCCATGGGCGATGTAACTGATGATGCGTGGGAGCGCGCATTGTCAGTGATATTGAGTGTACACACTAGACGATGTTGCTGACATGTCGTCCGATCTGGCTAGAATGAACGACATATCGTCTAGTGTGTACCGCCATAAGTCTCATCTTTCCTGGCAAGACGGGGCGTTTCATTGCATCAGTATGTGGTGACAAAATATATGGTCATAATTAGGGGTGAGCGGGTTCGGATTTCTGAAATCCGAACCCCCCCGAGCCCCCCCGACCCGAGGCCGATCCGAGTCAGGCTCGACTTTTCCCGCCTGACTCGAATCTGAAATCGAGGCAAAACGTCATCATCCCGCCTTCCGAGTCTCGCGGGTTTTGGATCCTATATAAGGTACCCGCGTCGGCGCCATTTTCTCACTCGGCTGTGGACAGTGAAGAGGGAGGGTGGGAGTTAGGGCTGGCTGGGCTGTGTAGTGTAGTGTAGTGTTGTAGTGCAGTGTAGTGTTGTGCTGTTCTGTGCTGCGCTGTGCTGCTGCTGTTGTCCATAGGGGCTGTGTCCACTCCAAAGTCCTGTGCAGTGTCCCAGTCCTAAAGGGGTGCTGTAGTGTTGTCCAGGGGGTGCTCTGTCCGTCAGGGGTGCTCCCCCCAAGTGCTAAAAAAAATATATATGTTTTCTGTGTTTGTGAATTGTGTGCACTGTGGCTGCACGTGCATCAACAAAGGAGCAGCGCCAAGCGTGCGCCTGTGTCCCATAAGTAAAGGCCGGCTGGCTTGTCCGTTAAAGGGTGCTGTAACCCCAAAGTACACTCCAAACAAAATAAAAAAATATATTTTTTTGTGTTTGTGAATTGTGTGCGCAGTAGCCGCACGTGCATCAACAAAGTAGTGCCAAGCGTGCGCCTGTGTCATAAGTAAAGGGCCGGCTGGCTTGTCCGTTAAAGAGTGCTGTAACCCCAAAGTACACTCCAAACAAAATAAAAAAATATTTTCTGTGTTTGTGAATTGTGTGCGCAGTAGAAGCACGTGCATCAACAAAGTAGTGCCAAGCGTACGCCTGTGTCCCATAAATAAAGGGCCAGTTGGATTGACCGCTAAAGGGTGCTGTAACCCCCAAAGGGCACTCCAAACAAAATAAATAAATATGTTTTTTTTGTGTTTGTGAATTGTGTGCGCAGTAGCCGCATGTGCATCAACAAAGCAGTGCCAAGCGTGCGCCTGTGTCCCATAAGTAAAAGGCCGGCTGGCTTGTCTGATAAAGGGTGCTGTAACCCCCAAAGGGCACTCCAAACAAAATAAAAAAATATATTTTTTTGTTTGTGAATTGTGTGCGCAGTAGCCGCACGTGTATCAACAAAGTGGTGCCAAGCGTGCGCCTGTATCATAAGTAAAGGGCCAGCTGGCTTGTCCGTTAAAGGGTGCTGTAACCCCCAAAGTACACTCCAAACAAAATAATAAAATATTTTCTGTGTTTGTGAATTGTGTGCGCAGTAGAAGCACGTGCATCAACAAAGTAGTGCCAAGCGTGCGCCTGTGTCCCATAAATAAAGGGCCAGCTGGATTGACCGCTAAAGGGTGCTGTAACCCCCAAAGGGCACTCCAAACAAAATAAATAAATATGTTTTTTTGTGTTTGTGAATTGTGTGCGTAGTAGCCGCACATGCATCAACAAAGTAGTGCCAAGCGTGCGCCTGTGCCCCACAAGTAAAAGGCCGGTTGGCTTGTCCGTTAAAGGGTGCTGTAACCCCCAAAGGGCAGTCCAAACAAAATAAAAAAATATTTTCTGTGTTTGTGAATTGTGTGCGCAGTAGCCGCACGTGCATCAACAAAGTAGTGCCAAGCGTGCGCCTGTGTCCCACAAATAAAGAGCGGGCTGGATTGACCGCTAAAGGGTGCTGTAACCCCAAAGGGCACTCCAAACAAAATAAAAAAATATATTTTTTTGTGTTTGTGAATTGTGTGCACAGTAGCTGCACGTGCATCAACAAAGTAGTGCCAAGCGTACGCCTGTGTCCCATAAATAAAGGGCCAGCTGGATTGACCGCTAAAGGGTGCTGTAACCCCCAAAGTACACTCCAAACAAAATAAAAAAATATTTTCTGTGTTTGTGAATTGTGTGCGCAGTAGCCGCACGTGCATCAACAAAGTAGAGCCAAGCGTGCGCCTGTGTCCCATAAATAAAGGGCCGGCTGGATTGACCGCTAAAGGTGCTGTAACCCCCAAAGGGCTCTCCAAACAAGATAAAAAAATATATTTTTTGTGTTTGTGAATTGTGTGCGCAGTAGCCGCACGTGCATCAACAAAGTAGTGCCAAGCGTGTGCCTGTGTCCCATAAATAAAGGGCCGGCTGGATTGACCGCTAAAGGGTGCTGTAACCCCCAAAGGGCACTCCAAACAAAATAAAAAAATATATTTTTTTGTGTTTGTGAATTGTGTGCGCAGTAGCCGCACGTGCATCAACAAAGTAGTGCCAAGCGTGCGCCAGTGTCCCATAAATAAAGGGCCAGCTGGATTGACCGCTAAAGGGTGCTGTAACCCCCAAAGGGCACTCCAAACAAAATAAAAAAATATATTTTTTGTGTTTGTGAATTGTGTGCGCAGTAGCCGCACGTGCTTCAACAAAGTAGTGCCAAGCTTGTGCCTGTGTCCCATAAATAAAAGGCCAACTGGAATTGACCGCTAAAGGGTGCTGTAATCCCCAAAGGGCACTCCAAACAAAATAAAAAATATTTTTTTTTGTGTTTGTGAATTGTGTGCGTAGTAGCCGCACGTGCATCAACAAAGTAGTGGCAAGCGTGCACCTGTGTCCCATAAATAAAGGGCTGGCTGGATTGACTGCTAAAGGGTGCTGTAACCCCCAAAGGGCACTCCAAACAAAATAAAGAAATATATTTTTTTGTGTTTGTGAATTGTGTGCGCAGTAGCCACACATGCATCAACAAAGTAGTGCCAAGCGTGCGCCTGTGTCCCATAAGTAAAAGGCCGGCTGCATTGACCCCTAAAGGGTGCTGTAACCCCCAAAGTACACTCCAAACAAAATAAAAAAATATTTTCTGTGTTTGTGAATTGTGTGCACTGTGGCTGCATGTGCATCAACAAAGGAGCAGCGCCAAGCGTGCGCCTGTGTCCCATAAATAAAGGGCCGGCTGGATTGACCGCTAAAGGGTGCTGTAACCCCCAAAGTACACTCCAAACAAAATAAAAAAATATTTTCTGTGTTTGTGAATTGTGTGCGCAGTAGCCGCACGTGCATCAACAAAGTAGTGCCAAGCGTGCGCCTGTGTCATAAGTAAAGGGCCGGCTGGCTTGTCCGTTAAAGGGTGCTGTAACCCCAAAGTACACTCCAAACAAAATAAAAAAATATTTTCTGTGTTTGTGAATTGTGTGCGCAGTAGAAGCACGTGCATCAACAAAGTAGTGCCAAGCGTACGCCTGTGTCCCATAAATAAAGGGCCAGTTGGATTGACCGCTAAAGGGTGCTGTAACCCCCAAAGGGCACTCCAAACAAAATAAATAAATAAGTTTTTTTTGTGTTTGTGAATTGTGTGCGCAGTAGCCGCACGTGTATCAACAAAGTGGTGCCAAGCGTGCGCCTGAATCATAAGTAAAGGGCCGGCTGGCTTGTCCGTTAAAGGGTGCTGTAACCCCCAAAGTACACTCCAAACAAAATAATAAAATATTTTCTGTGTTTGTGAATTGTGTGCGCAGTAGCCGCACGTGCATCAACAAAGTAGTGCCAAGCGTGCGCCTGTGTCCCATAAGTAAAAGGCCGGTTGGATTGTCTGTTAAAGGGTGCTGTAACCCCCACAGGGCACTCCAAACAAAATAAAAAAATATTTTCTGTGTTTGTGAATTGTGTGCGCAGTAGCCGCACGTGCTTCAACAAAGTAGTGCCAAGCGTGTGCCTGTGTCCCATAAATAAAAGGCCAACTGGAATTGACCGCTAAAGGGTGCTGTAATCCCCAAAGGGCACTCCAAACAAAATAAAAAAATAAAATTTTTTGTGTTTGTGAATTGTGTGCGTAGTAGCCGCACGTGCATCAACAAAGTAGTGGCAAGCGTTGACCTGTGTCCCATAAATAAAGGGCCAGCTGGATTGACCGCTAAAGGGTGCTGTATCCCCCAAAGGGCACTCCAAACAAAATAAAAAAATATATTTTTTTGTGTTTGTGAATTGTGTGCGCAGTAGCCGCACATGCATCAACAAAGTAGTGCCAAGCGTGCGCCTGTGTCCCCATAAATAAAGGGCCGGCTGGATTGACCGCTAAAGGGTGCTGTAACCCCCAAAGTACACTCCAAACAAAATAAAAAAATATTTTCTGTGTTTGTGAATTGTGTGCACTGTGGCTGCATGTGCATCAACAAAGGAGCAGCGCCAAGCGTGCGCCTGTGTCCCATAAGTAAAGGGCCGGCTGGCTCATTTCTTAAAGGGTGGTGTAAACCACAAAGTGCACTAGTCTCCAACAAAAATAAAAAATGATTTTCTGTGTTTGTGTGCGCCTTAGCCGCACGTATATATCAATATAACAAAAATGGAGGACCAAACTTTCTCCGATAAAAATAAAATAGGGAAAGATCAAGAACCACTTCCTCCTAGTGCTGAAGCTGCTGCCACTAGTCATGACATAGACGATAACATGCCATCAACGTCGTCTGCCAAAGGCCGATGCCCAATATCATAGTAGAGGGCACATACAATCCCAAATGACAAAGTTCAGGAAAATGACCTTGAAAAAAACATTTAAATCATCTGATGAGAAACATAAACTTGCCAATATGCCATTTACGACACGGAGTGGCAAGAAATGGTTAAGGTCTTTCCCTATGTTCATGACTAGTGGTTCAGCTTCACATGACGATGGATGCCCTCTTCCCGCTAAAAAAATCAAAAGAGTTAAGCTGGCAAAAGCACAGCGAAGAACTGTGCTTTCTAAGAATATATCACAAATCCCCAAGGAGAGTCCAAGTGTGGTGGTGGTTGCGATGCCTGACCTTCCCAGCACTGGACGGGAAGAGGTGGCTCTTTCCACCATTTGCACGCCCCCTGCAAGTGCTGAAAGGAGCACCCACAGTCCACTTGCTGATTTGCAAATTGAAGATGTCACTGTTGAAGTACAACAGGATGAGGATACTGGTGTAGCTGGCGCTGAGGAGGAAGTTGGTGAGGAGGATTCTGATGGTGATGTGGTTTGTTTAAATCAGGCTCCGAGGGAGACAGTTGTCCGTGGGATGAAAAAGCCCATCACTGTCATGCCTGGGCAGAAGACCAAACATTCCACCTCTTTGGTCTGGCAATATTTCTATCCAAATCCGGACAACAACTGTCTTGCCATATGTACCATATGTAAAGGTGGAATAAGTAGGGGTAGGGACGATAACCACCTAGGAACATCCTCCCTTATACGGCACCTGCAGCGCGTTCATAAAAAGTTACTGTCGAGTTCAGAAACTTTGGCTAAGACCGTAAGCAGTCCAGGGACACCTAAATCCCGTTGTCCTGTTATATCCAAGTGCCTGCAAACCACACCGTCAACTCCCTCCTCATCAATTTCCTCCTTAGTCATGATCGGAAGTAGTCCTGCAGGCCATGTCAATGGCATGACTGACTCTCCTATCCGGGATTCCTCCGGAGGATACTGCATTGCTACGCCTCCTGCTGCCGCTGCTGCTGTTGCTGCTGCTGGGAGTCGTTCATCATCCCAGAGAGGAAGTAGGAACACCACTACTTTTACTAAACAATTGACCCTCCAACAGTCCTTAGCAAGGAGGATGAAGTATGACAGCAGTCATCCTGAAGCAAAACGTATAACTGAGGCCTTGACTGCTATGTTGGTGTTAGACGTGCGTCCGGTATCCGCCATTAGTGCAGTGGGATTTAGACAATTGATGGAGGTAGTGTGTCCCTGGTTCCAAATCCCGTCTAGATTCCACTTCACTAGGCAGGCGATACCAAGACTGTACAGAAACGTCAGAAAAAGTGTACTCAGTGTCCTGAAAAATGCCATTGTACCCAATGTCCACTTAACCACGGACATGTGGACAAGTGGAACAGGGCAGACTAAGGACTATATGACTGTGACACCCCACTGGGTAGATGTATCACCTTACGCAGCAACAGCAGCAGCGTCACCAGTAGCAGCATCTCAGAAACGCCAGCTCATTCCAAGGCAGGCTACGCTGTGTATCACCGGTTTCAGTAAGAGGCACACCGCCAACAACCTCTTAGAGAAACTGAGGGAAATCATCGCCCAGTGGCTTACCCCACTTAGACTCTCCTGGGGATTTGTGATATCTGACAACGCCACCAATATTGTGCGGGCATTACATCTGGGCAAATTCCAGCACGTCCCATGTTTTGCTCACACAATAAACTTGGTGGTGCAGAATTTTCTGAAAAGCGACAGGGGCGTGCAGGAGACTGGCCACTTTCGCCATTCAGCGACTGTGTGCCGAAGACTGGAGCGCCAGCAAACACTCTTGAACCTGCCCCGCCATCACCTGAAGCAAGAGGTTGTGACGCGGTGGAACTCAACCCTCTATATGCTTCAGAGGATGGAGGAGCAGCAAAAGGCCATTCAAGCCTATACATCCACCTATGACATAGGCAAAGGAGGGGGTATGCACCTGACTCAAGCGCAGTGGAGAATGATTTCCGTGTTGTGCAAGGTTCTCCAGCCCTTCGAACTTGCCACACGTGAAGTCATTACAGACACTGCCAGCTTGAGTCAGGTCATTCCCCTCATCAGGCTTTTGCAGAAGCAGCTGGAGAAAGTGAAGGGGGAGCTAAGACGGAGCGATTCCGCTCGGCATGTGGGACTTGTGGATGAAGCCCTTCATTCGCTTTGCCAGGATTCCAGGGTGGTCAATCTGTTGAAATCAGACCACTACATTTTGGCCACCGTGCTCGATCCTAGGTTTAAAGCCTATGTGGTGTCTCTCTTTCCGGCCGACACAAGCCTGCAGAGGTGCAAAGACCTGCTGGTGAAAACACTGTCAGCTGAAGCAGAACGTGACACGTCAACAGCTCCTTCTTCATTTTCTCACACAACTGGGACTGCCAGGAAGAAACTTAGGTATCCTAAGCAACCCGCTGGCGGTGATGCAGGGCAGGCAGGACCAAGTTTGGACATCTGGTCCGGACTGAAGGACCTGGCAACAATTTCTGACATGTCTACTGTCACTACATATGATACTGTCACAATTGACAGAATGGTGGAGGATTACATCGGTGACAGCATCCAAGTAGGCATGTCAGACAGTCCATACCTGTACTGGCAGGAAAAAGAGGCAATTTGGAGGCCCCTGTACAAACTGGCTCTATTTTACCTGAGTTGCCACCCCTCCAGTGTGTACTCCGAAAGAGTGTTTAGTGCAGCTGGGAACCTTGTCAGCGAAAGGCGTAGGAGGTTGCTTCCACAAAATGTGGAGAAGATGATGTTCATAAAAGTGAATTATCAACTCTTCCAGGGAGACCAGCCTCCAGAACGTACAGAAGGACCTGTGGTGGTGGATTCCAGCGGGGACAAATTAATACTCTGTGAGGATGAGGATGTACACAACACTGAAGAGGGTGAGGAATCGGTGGATGAGGAGGATGAGGACGACATCTTACCTCCGTAGAGCCAGTTTGTGCAGGGACAGATTAATTGCCAGCTTGTTTTGTGGGGGCCCAAACGAACCAATCATTTCAGCCACAGTTGTGTGGCAGACCCTGGCGCTGAAATGATTGGTTTGTTAAAGTGTGCATGTCCTGTTTATACAACATAAAGGTGGGTGGGAGGGCCCAAGGACAATTCCATCTTGCACCTCTTTTTTTTCTTTGCATTATGTACAGTTTAGGGCCTAGTTTTTCAAACTGCCATCCTGTCTGCCACTGCAGTGTCACTCCTAGATGGGCCACGTGTTTCTGCTGCCCACTCGTGTCGCTTAGCATAGTCATCCAGCTACCTCGGTGCAACCTTTTGGACATAAAAACACTATTATGAGGTGTGAGGTGTTCAGAATAGACTGGAAATTAGTGGAAATTAAGGTTATTGAGGTTAATAATAGCATAGGAGCAGAAAAACCTACACATTCTGTGATTTTAGCTGTTTTTATGCTTTTTTTAAAAAAAATACAGATCCAAAACACAAAACCCAGAACCCAAAACACGGAAGGGTGGCTTTGGCAAAACCAATCCAGATCCAAAACACAAAGAAAGATCCAGATCCAAAACCAAAACACAAAACACGAAAAGTGGCCGGTGCACACCCCTAGTCATAATATAGTTGCTCTTATTAATAAATAGCCCCCAAAATCTCAGTTTTACCTGTAGATTCATAAGTGGGCGCTCTTCTTTACCCATACCCAGCCGCTCTGCTCCTCCCAACCAAATATACAGCATATACAAGCCTACATACTCCACCCTGTATTTCTCTGTACATACGGTGCATTGGCACAAACATGAGGACGAGTGCTGCCAGGGAACGGCATTCACACTGTGGGGTTGCTGGTTTGCTGATGCTTTTCATTAGTTTTATGGACTTGGCAAATGTTCTACATGTATCTTTGCTTTTCGGTCACGGAAGGAGTTTGCGAAGTTGACGCAGAAAGATCAGGAACTCGTGTTACTGTATAACGTGTTCTATTGAAGGAAAAAAGCCAAATGCAATGAAAGCAGCTGCAAATGGAACTATCACCCATCGCTAAATGCCTGACAGCTCAAGCTGGTTCTAGAGTTCTGATCTTCTCTAGCTAGGACCGGAATTACCGACTTCTAGCTCCCTCCTTCCGGGAGGGAGCTGTCGGGCATCCTCAACAGGGGGGGCGTATCATCACGACCAAATCAGGAGGGTAGGCAAGTATGGCTAGGACACATTTGGTTATGAAAGAGTAACAGTACTGTGTAAGGCGCTGCGGAACACTTGTGGCGCCATATACATAAAGGATAATAATAATAACCTGTGCTGTGTGTATGGGAAACGCGATGGGGAAAGATGGCGACTCCCCCTCCCCCTCGTAAACATGTTCCCCTGCATTGCTGACCTTCTCATTCTCAGCCCCTGGTACAAATCTGTTGGGTCCTCACACCGTAGATATTTGGACAATGTTATCCCAAGTGTGGGGCATCAATACAGACACTATGAGGACGGCACTCACAGGGTTACAGAATCATAAACTGAATCTGAAGTTAATTGTTTGCGCATCTTAAAAAACTCCTCGATTCACAAATCACTGGATGACTTTGCACAGCTGTCGGGAAAGCTCCATATTTGCAGATAAATCTCCCCGTAACCACCTCCCTGACTCATCTATCGCATGCGGAGAGGCTCGACGGCCTGTCTCAGAGGTGAATTCCTCGCTCGTATTTCCTCCGCGCGTGGTCAATATCTGACACTTCTCACGAAGACCCATCGATTGTCCGTCGTCCTGTACAGATTGGTTATTTTTATATTCCAGCAAGAGGATTGGGAAAAATAACTCTATACGTCAAATATCTGAATAATAAAACCATCTGGAACTAGAGCAGTCGGCTTCCTATTTAGTTCAGCAGTGACCGGGCCCAGGGATTATTAACGTATCACCTGCTGGACCCAGCTGTAATGTAGGTTCTGGGAGAGAATAATGTTTGCATTTAGCCTGGATAAGCTTCTCCACATACTAAGCCGCAGAGCTATGTGCAGCTACGGAGGCAGAACATCATAGGCAAACGCAGGGGGGGTTTCTGTCTGCCTGGAAACCCCCCTCCCCAGCACACACCATGACCACAATATAAATAGTAATATAATAGAACGTTACTAGTGCTGCATGTTCTTCTCAGTATCACAAATGAAATGAATAGTACCACCCGTGGATCTTTTAAAATGTGTCAGCCAGTAATAACTATACCTGTGCACCAACTAGGAGATGTTGAAAACATGCACTGTTATGGGTGCACTGCTATAGACCATCAATAGGGTTAATTATTAATGCTGTATAATAATACACTATCCAGTACATAAGACCAATATGTACATATATGTCCAGGGCAGTGCTGAGTTCTTCTGCTGCTCCCTCAGGCTCCCGGACTTGCTCCAATGATCTGCAATGGTGCCTACATCTAACATAAACCCATTCTGCTCAGACAGGATACACCTACTGCTGCATCTAATGGCTCACTGTGATCACTGGTCCTGTATATGCTGGAATTATGACACACAATACACTATGTATGACACATATAATGGGTTACTGTGATCACTGGTCCTGTATATGCTGGAATTATGACACACAATACACTATGTATGACACATATAATGGGTTACTGTGGTCACTGGTCCTGTATATGCTGGAATTATGACACACAATACACTATGTATGACACATATAATGGTTACTGTGATCACTGGTCCTGGATATATATCACACAATACACTATGTATGACACATATAATGGGTTACTGTGATCACTGGTCCTGTATATGCTGGAATTATGACACACAATACACTATGTATGACACATATAATGGTTACTGTGATCACTGGTCCTGGATATATATCACACAATACACTATGTATGACACATATAATGGGTTACTGTGATCGCTGGTCCTGTATATGCTGGAATTATGACACACAATACACTATGTATGACACATATAATGGGTTACTGTGATCACTGGTCCTGTATATGCTGGAATTATGACACACAATACACTATGTATGACACATATAATGGGTTACTGTGATCACTGGTCCTGTATATGCTGGAATTATGACACACAATACACTATGTATGACACATATAATGGCTCACTGTGATCACTGGTCCTGTATATGCTGGAATTATGACACACAATACACTATGTATGACACATATAATGGCTCACTGTGATCACTGGTCCTGTATATGCTGGAATTATGACACACAATACACTATGTATGACACATATAATGGGTTACTGTGATCGCTGGTCCTGTATATGCTGGAATTATGACACACAATACACTATGTATGACACATATAATGGTTACTGTGATCACTGGTCCTGTATATGCTGGAATTATGATACACAATACACTATGTATGACACATATAATGGGTTACTGTGATCACTGGTCCTGTATATGCTGGAATTGTGACACACAATACACTATGTAAGACACATATAATGGGTTACTGTGATCACTGGTCCTGTATATACTGGAATTATGACACACAATACACTATGTAAGACACATATAATGAGTTACTGTGATCGCTGGTCCTGTATATGCTGGAATTATGACACACAATACACTATGTATGACACATATAATGGGTTACTGTGATCACTGGTCCTGTATATGCTGGAATTATGACACACAATACACTATGTATGACACATATAATGGGTTACTGTGATCACTGGTCCTGTATATGCTGGAATTATGACACAAAATACACTATGTATGACACATATAATGGGTTACTGTGATCACTGGTCCTGTATATGCTGGAATTATGACACACAATACACTATGTATGACACATATAATGGGTTACTGTGATCGCTGGTCCTGTATATGCTGGAATTATGACACACAATACACTATGTATGACACATATAATGGGTTACTGTGATCACTGGTCCTGTATATGCTGGAATTATGACACACAATACACTATGTATGACACATATAATGGGTTACTGTGATCGCTGGTCCTGTATATGCTGGATATATGACACACAATACACTATGTATGACACATATAATGGGTTACTGTGATCACTGGTCCTGTATATGCTGGAATTATGACACACAATACACTATGAATGACACATATAATGGTTACTGTGATCACTGGTCCTGTATATGCTGGATATATAACACACAATACACTATGTATGACACATATAATGAGTTACTGTGATCGCTGGTCCTGTATATGCTGGAATTATGACACACAATACACTATGTAAGACACATATAATGGGTTACTGTGATCACTGGTCCTGTATATGCTGGAATTATGACACACAATACACTATGTAAGACACATATAATGAGTTACTGTGATCGCTGGTCCTGTATATGCTGGAATTATGACACACAATACACTATGTATGACACATATAATGGGTTACTGTGATCACTGGTCCTGTATATGCTGGAATTATGACACACAATACACTATGTATGACACATATAATGGGTTACTGTGATCGCTGGTCCTGTATATGCTGGATATATGACACACAATACACTATGTATGACACATATAATGGGTTACTGTGATCACTGGTCCTGTATATGCTGGAAATATGACACACAATACACTATGTATGACACATATAATGGGTTACTGTGATCACTGGTCCTGTATATGCTGGAATTATGACACACAATACACTATGTATGACACATATAATGGGTTACTGTGATCTCTGGTCCTGTATATGCTGGATATATGACACACAATACACTATGTATGACGCATATAATGGGTTACTGTGATCTCTGGTCCTGTATATGCTGGATATATGACACACAATACACTATGTATGACACATATAATGGGTTACTGTGATCACTGGTCCTGTATATGCTGGAATTATGACACACAATACACTATGTATGACACATATAATGGGTTACTGTGATCACTGGTCCTGTATATGCTGGAATTATGACACACAATACACTATGTATGACACATATAATGGGTTACTGTGATCACTGGTCCTGTATATGATGGAATTATGACACACAATACACTATGTATGACACATATAATGGGTTACTGTGATCACTGGTCCTGTATATGCTGGAATTATGACACACAATACACTATGTATGACACATATAATGGGTTACTGTGATCACTGGTCCTGTATATGCTGGATATATGACACACAATACACTATGTATGACACATATAATGGGTTACTGTGATCGCTGGTCCTGTATATGCTGGAATTATGACACACAATACACTATGACACATATAATGGGTTACTGTGATCACTGGTCCTGTATATGCTGGAATTATGACACACAATACACTATGTATGACACATATAATGGGTTACTGTGATCACTGGTCCTGTATATGCTGGAATTATGACACACAATACACTATGTATGACACATATAATGGTTACTGTGATCACTGGTCCTGGATATATATCACACAATACACTATGTATGACACATATAATGGGTTACTGTGATCGCTGGTCCTGTATATGCTGGAATTATGACACACAATACACTATGTATGACACATATAATGGGTTACTGTGATCACTGGTCCTGTATATGCTGGAATTATGACACATAATACACTATGTATGACACATGTAATGGGTTACTGTGATCACTGGTCCTGTATATGCTGGAATTATGACACACAATACACTATGTATGACACATATAATGGCTCACTGTGATCACTGGTCCTGTATATGCTGGAATTATGACACACAATACACTATGTATGACACATATAATGGGTTACTGTGATCGCTGGTCCTGTATATGCTGGAATTATGACACACAATACACTATGTATGACACATATAATGGTTACTGTGATCACTGGTCCTGTATATGCTGGAATTATGATACACAATACACTATGTATGACACATATAATGGGTTACTGTGATCACTGGTCCTGTATATGCTGGAATTATGACACACAATACACTATGTAAGACACATATAATGGGTTTCTGTGATCACTGGTCCTGTATATGCTGGAATTATGACACACAATACACTATGTAAGACACATATAATGAGTTACTGTGATCGCTGGTCCTGTATATGCTGGAATTATGACACACAATACACTATGTATGACACATATAATGGGTTACTGTGATCACTGGTCCTGTATATGCTGGAATTATGACACACAATACACTATGTATGACACATATAATGGGTTACTGTGATCACTGGTCCTGTATATGCTGGAATTATGACACACAATACACTATGTATGACACATATAATGGGTTACTGTGATCACTGGTCCTGTATATGCTGGAATTATGACACACAATACACTATGTATGACACATATAATGGGTTACTGTGATCGCTGGTCCTGTATATGCTGGAATTTTGACACACAATACACTATGTATGACACATATAATGGGTTACTGTGATCGCTGGTCCTGTATATGCTGGATATATGACACACAATACACTATGTATGACACGTATAATGGGTTACTGTGATCACTGGTCCTGTATATGCTGGAATTATGACACACAATACACTATGAATGACACATATAATGGTTACTGTGATCACTGGTTCTGTATATGCTGGATATATAACACACAATACACTATGTATGACACATATAATGAGTTACTGTGATCGCTGGTCCTGTATATGCTGGAATTATGACACACAATACACTATGTAAGACACATATAATGGGTTACTGTGATCACTGGTCCTGTATATGCTGGAATTATGACACACAATACACTATGTAAGACACATATAATGAGTTACTGTGATCGCTGGTCCTGTATATGCTGGAATTATGACACACAATACACTATGTATGACACATATAATGGGTTACTGTGATCACTGGTCCTGTATATGCTGGAATTATGACACACAATACACTATGTATGACACATATAATGGGTTACTGTGATCGCTGGTCCTGTATATGCTGGATATATGACACACAATACACTATGTATGACACATATAATGGGTTACTGTGATCACTGGTCCTGTATATGCTGGAAATATGACACACAATACACTATGTATGACACATATAATGGGTTACTGTGATCACTGGTCCTGTATATGCTGGAATTATGACACACAATACACTATGTATGACACATATAATGGGTTACTGTGATCTCTGGTCCTGTATATGCTGGATATATGACACACAATACACTATGTATGACGCATATAATGGGTTACTGTGATCTCTGGTCCTGTATATGCTGGATATATGACACACAATACACTATGTATGACACATATAATGGGTTACTGTGATCACTGGTCCTGTATATGCTGGAATTATGACACACAATACACTATGTATGACACATATAATGGGTTACTGTGATCACTGGTCCTGTATATGCTGGAAGTATGACACACAATACACTATGTATGACACATATAATGGGTTACTGTGATCACTGGTCCTGTATATGATGGAATTATGACACACAATACACTATGTATGACACATATAATGGGTTACTGTGATCACTGGTCCTGTATATGCTGGAATTATGACACACAATACACTATGTATGACACATATAATGGGTTACTGTGATCACTGGTCCTGTATATGCTGGATATATGACACACAATACACTATGTATGACACATATAATGGGTTACTGTGATCGCTGGTCCTGTATATGCTGGAATTATGACACACAATACACTATGTATGACACATATAATGGGTTACTGTGATCACTGGTCCTGTATATGCTGGAATTATGACACACAATACACTATGTATGACACATATAATGGGTTACTGTGATCACTGGTCCGGTATATGCTTGAATTATGACACACACTACACTATGTATGACACATATAATGGGTTACTGTGATCACTGGTCCTGTATATGCTTGAATTATGACACACAATACACTATGTATGACACATAATGGGTTACTGTGATCGCTGGTCCTGTATATGCTGGATATATGACACACAATACACTATGTATGACACATATAATGGGTTACTGTGATCACTCATCCTGTATATGCTGGAATTATGACACACAATACACTATGTATGACACATATAATGGGTTACTGTGATCACTGGTCCAGTATATGCTGGAATTATGACACACAATACACTATGTATGACGCATATAATGGGTTACTGTGATCGCTGGTCCTGTATATGCTGGATATATGACACACAATACACTATGTATGACACATATAATGGGTTACTGTGATCACTGGTCCTGTATATGCTGGAATTATGACACACAATACACTATGTATGACACATATAATGGGTTACTGTGATCACTGGTCCTGTATATGCTGGAATTATGACACACAATACACTATGTATGACACATATAATGGGTTACTGTGATCACTGGTCCTGTATATGCTGGAATTATGACACACAATACACTATGTATGACGCATATAATGGGTTACTGTGATCACTGGTCCTGTATATGCTGGATATATGACACACAATACACTATGTATGACACATATAAGGGGTTACTGTGATTGCTGGTCCTGTATATGCTGGATATATAACACACAATACACTATGTATGACACATATAATGGGTTACTGTGATCACTGGTCCTGTATATGCTGGAATTATGACACACAATACACTATGTATGACACATATAATGGGTTACTGTGATCACTGGTCCTGTATATGCTGGAATTATGACACACAATACACTATGTATGACACATATAATGGGTTACTGTGATCACTGGTCCTGTATATGCTGGAATAATGACACACAATACACTATGTATGACACATATAATGGGTTACTGTGATCGCTGGTCCTGTATATGCTGGAATTATGACACAAAATACACTATGTATGACACATATAATGGGTTACTGTGATCACTGGTCCTGTATATGCTGGAATTATGACTCACAATACACTATGTATGACACATATAATGGGTTACTGTGATCACTGCTCCTGTATATGCTGGAATTATTACACACAATACACTATGTATGACACATATAATGGGTTACTGTGATCGCTGGTCCAGTACTTGCTGGATATATGACACACAATTCACTATGTATGACACATATAATGGGTTACTGTGATCACTGGTCCTGTATATGCTGGAATTATGACACACAATACACTATGTATGACACATATAATGGGTTACTGTGATCACTGGTCCTGTATATGCTGGAATTATGACACACAATACACTATGTATGACACATATAATGGGTTACTGTGATCACTGGTCCTGTATATGCTGGAATTATGACACACAATACACTATGTATGACACATATAATGGGTTACTGTGATCACTGGTCCTGTATATGATGGAATTATGACACACAATACACTATGTATGACACATATAATGGGTTACTGTGATCACTGGTCCTGTATATGCTGGAATTATGACACACAATACACTATGTATGACACATATAATGGGTTACTGTGATAACTGGTCCTGTATATGCTGGATATATGACACACAATACACTATGTATGACACATATAATGGGTTACTGTGATCGCTGGTCCTGTATATGCTGGAATTATGACACACAATACACTATGACACATATAATGGGTTACTGTGATCACTGGTCCTGTATATGCTGGAATTATGACACACAATACACTATGTATGACACATATAATGGGTTACTGTGATCACTGGTCCTGTATATGCTGGAATTATGACACACAATACACTATGTATGACACATATAATGGTTACTGTGATCACTGGTCCTGGATATATATCACACAATACACTATGTATGACACATATAATGGGTTACTGTGATCGCTGGTCCTGTATATGCTGGAATTATGACACACAATACACTATGTATGACACATATAATGGGTTACTGTGATCACTGGTCCTGTATATGCTGGAATTATGACACACAATACACTATGTATGACACATGTAATGGGTTACTGTGATCACTGGTCCTGTATATGCTGGAATTATGACACACAATACACTATGTATGACACATATAATGGCTCACTGTGATCACTGGTCCTGTATATGCTGGAATTATGACACACAATACACTATGTATGACACATATAATGGGTTACTGTGATCGCTGGTCCTGTATATGCTGGAATTATGACACACAATACACTATGTATGACACATATAATGGTTACTGTGATCACTGGTCCTGTATATGCTGGAATTATGACACACAATACACTATGTAAGACACATATAATGGGTTACTGTGATCACTGGTCCTGTATATGCTGGAATTATGACACACAATACACTATGTAAGACACATATAATGAGTTACTGTGATCGCTGGTCCTGTATATGCTGGAATTATGACACACAATACACTATGTATGACACATATAATGGGTTACTGTGATCACTGGTCCTGTATATGCTGGAATTATGACACACAATACACTATGTATGACACATATAATGGGTTACTGTGATCACTGGTCCTGTATATGCTGGAATTATGACACACAATACACTATGTATGACACATATAATGGGTTACTGTGATCACTGGTCCTGTATATGCTGGAATTATGACACACAATACACTATGTATGACACATATAATGGGTTACTGTGATCGCTGGTCCTGTATATGCTGGAATTTTGACACACAATACACTATGTATGACACATATAATGGGTTACTGTGATCACTGGTCCTGTATATGCTGGAATTATGACACACAATACACTATGTATGACACATATAATGGGTTACTGTGATCGCTGGTCCTGTATATGCTGGATATATGACACACAATACACTATGTATGACACATATAATGGGTTACTGTGATCACTGGTCCTGTATATGCTGGAATTATGACACACAATACACTATGAATGACACATATAATGGTTACTGTGATCACTGGTTCTGTATATGCTGGAATTATGACACACAATACACTATGTAAGACACATATAATGAGTTACTGTGATCGCTGGTCCTGTATATGCTGGAATTATGACACACAATACACTATGTATGACACATATAATGGGTTACTGTGATCACTGGTCCTGTATATGCTGGAATTATGACACACAATACACTATGTATGACACATATAATGGGTTACTGTGATCGCTGGTCCTGTATATGCTGGATATATGACACACAATACACTATGTATGACACATATAATGGGTTACTGTGATCACTGGTCCTGTATATGCTGGAAATATGACACACAATACACTATGTATGACACATATAATGGGTTACTGTGATCACTGGTCCTGTATATGCTGGAATTATGACACACAATACACTATGTATGACACATATAATGGGTTACTGTGATCTCTGGTCCTGTATATGCTGGATATATGACACACAATACACTATGTATGACGCATATAATGGGTTACTGTGATCTCTGGTCCTGTATATGCTGGATATATGACACACAATACACTATGTATGACACATATAATGGGTTACTGTGATCACTGGTCCTGTATATGCTGGAATTATGACACACAATACACTATGTATGACACATATAATGGGTTACTGTGATCACTGGTCCTGTATATGCTGGAATTATGACACACAATACACTATGTATGACACATATAATGGGTTACTGTGATCACTGGTCCTGTATATGATGGAATTATGACACACAATACACTATGTATGACACATATAATGGGTTACTGTGATCACTGGTCCTGTATATGCTGGAATTATGACACACAATACACTATGTATGACACATATAATGGGTTACTGTGATCACTGGTCCTGTATATGCTGGATATATGACACACAATACACTATGTATGACACATATAATGGGTTACTGTGATCGCTGGTCCTGTATATGCTGGAATTATGACACACAATACACTATGTATGACACATATAATGGGTTACTGTGATCACTGGTCCTGTATATGCTGGAATTATGACACACAATACACTATGTATGACACATATAATGGGTTACTGTGATCACTGGTCCGGTATATGCTTGAATTATGACACACACTACACTATGTATGACACATATAATGGGTTACTGTGATCACTGTTCCTGTATATGCTTGAATTATGACACACAATACACTATGTATGACACATAATGGGTTACTGTGATCGCTGGTCCTGTATATGCTGGATATATGACACACAATACACTATGTATGACACATATAATGGGTTACTGTGATCACTGGTCCTGTATATGCTGGAATTATGACACACAATACACTATGTATGACACATATAATGGGTTACTGTGATCACTGGTCCAGTATATGCTGGAATTATGACACACAATACACTATGTATGACGCATATAATGGGTTACTGTGATCGCTGGTCCTGTATATGCTGGATATATGACACACAATACACTATGTATGACACATATAATGGGTTACTGTGATCACTGGTCCTGTATATGCTGGAATTATGACACACAATACACTATGTATGACACATATAATGGGTTACTGTGATCACTGGTCCTGTATATGCTGGAATTATGACACACAATACACTATGTATGACACATATAATGGGTTACTGTGATCACTGGTCCTGTATATGCTGGAATTATGACACACAATACACTATGTATGACGCATATAATGGGTTACTGTGATCACTGGTCCTGTATATGCTGGATATATGACACACAATACACTATGTATGACACATATAAGGGGTTACTGTGATTGCTGGTCCTGTATATGCTGGATATATAACACACAATACACTATGTATGACACATATAATGGGTTACTGTGATCACTGGTCCTGTATATGCTGGAATTATGACACACAATACACTATGTATGACACATATAATGGGTTACTGTGATCACTGGTCCTGTATATGCTGGAATTATGACACACAATACACTATGTATGACACATATAATGGGTTACTGTGATCACTGGTCCTGTATATGCTGGAATAATGACACACAATACACTATGTATGACACATATAATGGGTTACTGTGATCGCTGGTCCTGTATATGCTGGAATTATGACACAAAATACACTATGTATGACACATATAATGGGTTACTGTGATCACTGGTCCTGTATATGCTGGAATTATGACTCACAATACACTATGTATGACACATATAATGGGTTACTGTGATCACTGCTCCTGTATATGCTGGAATTATTACACACAATACACTATGTATGACACATATAATGGGTTACTGTGATCGCTGGTCCAGTACTTGCTGGATATATGACACACAATTCACTATGTATGACACATATAATGGGTTACTGTGATCACTGGTCCTGTATATGCTGGAATTATGACACACAATACACTATTTATGACACATATAATGGGTTACTGTGATCACTGGTCCTGTATATGCTGGAATTATGATACACAATACACTATGTATGATGCATATAACGGGTTACTGTGATCTCTGGTCCTGTATATGCTGGATATATGACACACAATACACTATGTATGACACATGTAATGGGTTACTGTGATCACTTGTCCTGTATATGCTGGAATTATGACACACAATACACTATGTATGACACATATAATGGGTTACTGTGATCACTGGTCCTGTATATGCTGGAATTATGACACACAATACACTATGTATGACACATATAATGGGTTACTGTGATCACTGGTCCTGTATATGCTGGAAATATGACACACAATACACTATGTATGATGCATAAAATGGGTTACTGTGATCGCTGGTCCTGTATATGCTGGATATATGACACACAATACACTATGTATGACACAAATAATGGGTTACTGTGATCACTGGTCCTGTATATGCTGGAATTATGACACACAATACACTATGTATGACACATATAATGGGTTACTGTGATCACTGGTCCTGTATATGCTGGAATTATGACACACAATACACTATGTATGACACATATTATGGGTTACTGTGATCACTGGTCTTGTATATGATGGAATTATGACACACAATACACTATGTATGATACATATAATGGTTACTGTGATCACTGGTCCTGTATATGCTGGGATTATGACACGCAATACACTATGTATGACACATTTAATGAGTTACTGTGATCACTGGTCCTGTATATGCTGGAATTATGACACACAATACACTATGTATAACACATTTAATGGGTTACTGTGATCAGTTGTCCTGTATATGCTGGAATTATGACACACAATACACTATGCATGACACATATAATGGGTTACTGTGATCGCTGCTCCTGTATATGCTGGATATATGACACACAATACACTATGTATGACACATATAATGGCTCACTGTGATCACTGGTCCTGTATATGCTGGAATTATGACACACAATACACTATGTATGACACATATAATGGTTACTGTGATCACTGGTCCTGTATATGCTGGAATTAAGACACACAATACACTATGTATGACGCATATAATGGGTTACTGTGATCGCTGGTCCTGTATATGCTGGATATATGAGACACAATACACTATGTATGACACATATAATGGGTTACTGTGATCACTGGTTCTGTATATGCTGGAATTATGACACACAATATACTATGTATGACACATATAATGGGTTACTGTGATCACTGGTCCTGTATATGCTGGAATTATGACACACAATACACTATGTATGACACATATAATGGGTTACTGTGATCACTGGTCCTGTATATGCTGGAATTATGACACACAATACACTATGTATGACACATATAATGGGTTACTGTGATCGCTGGTCCTGTATATGCTGGATATATGACACACAATACACTATGTATGACACATATAATGGTTACTGTGATCACTGGTCCTGTATATGCTGGATATATATCACACAATACACTATGTATGACACATATAATGGGTTACTGTGATCACTGGTCCTGTATATGCTGGAATTATGACACACAATACACTATGTATGACACATATAATGGGGTACTGTGATCACTGGTCCTGTATATGCTGGAATTATGACACACAATACACTATGTATGACACATATAATGGGTTACTGTGATCACTGGTCCTGTATATGCTGGAATTATGACACACAATACACTATGTATGACACATATAATGGGTTACTGTGATCACTGGTCCGGTATATGCTTGAATTATGACACACAATACACTATGTATGACACATATAATGGGTTACTGTGATCACTGGTCCTGTATATGCTGGAATTATGACACACAATACACTATGTATGACACATATAATGGGTTACTGTGATCGCTGGTCCAGTATTTGCTGGATATATGACACACAATTCACTATGTATGACACATATAATGGGTTACTGTGATCACTGGTCCTGTATATGCTGGAATTATGACACACAATACACTATGTATGACACATATAATGGGTTACTGTGATCACTGGTCCTGTACATGCTGGAATTATGACACACAATACACTATGTATGACGCATATAATGGGTTACTGTGATCACTGGTCCTGTATATGCTGGATTTATGACACAAAATACACTATGTATGACGCATATAATGGGTTACTGTTATCTCTGGTCCTGTATATGCTGGATATGACACACAATACACTATGTATGACACATATAATGGGTTACTGTGATCACTGATCCTGTATATGCTGGAATTATGACACACAATACACTATGTATGACACATATAATGGGTTACTGTGATCACTGGTCCTGTATATGCTGGAATTATGACACACAATACACTATGTGTGACACATATAATGGCTTACTGTTATCACTGGTCCAGTATATGCTGGATACATGACACACAATACACTATGTATGACACATATAATGGGTTACTGTGATCACTGGTCCTGTATATGCTGGAATTATGACACACAATACACTATGTATGACACATATAATGGGTTACTGTGATCACTGGTCCTGTATATGCTGGAATTATGACACACAATACACTATGTATGACACATATAATGGGTTACTGTGATCACTGGTCCGGTATATCCTTGAATTATGACACACAATACATTATGTATGACACATATAATGGGTTACTGTGATCACTGGTCCTGTATATGCTGGAATTATGACACACAATACACTATGTATGACACATATAATGGGTTACTGTGATCACTGGTCCTGTATATGATGGAATTATGACACACAATACACTATGTATGACACATATAATGGGTTACTGTGATCACTGGTCCTGTATATGCTGGAATTATGACACACAATACACTATGTATGACACATATAATGGGTTACTGTGATCACTGGTCCTGTATATGCTGGATATATGACACACAATACACTATGTATGACACATATAATGGGTTACTGTGATCGCTGGTCCTGTATATGCTGGAATTATGACACACAATACACTATGTATGACACATATAATGGGTTACTGTGATCACTGGTCCTGTATATGCTGGAATTATGACACACAATACACTATGTATGACACATATAATGGGTTACTGTGATCACTGGTCCGGTATATGCTTGAATTATGACACACAATACACTATGTATGACACATATAATGGGTTACTGTGATCACTGGTCCTGTATATGCTTGAATTATGACACACAATACACTATGTATGACACATATAATGGGTTACTGTGATCGCTGGTCCTGTATATGCTGGATATATGACACACAATACACTATGTATGACACATATAATGGGTTACTGTGATCACTGGTCCTGTATATGCTGGAATTATGACACACAATACACTATGTATGACACATATAATGGGTTACTGTGATCACTGGTCCAGTATATGCTGGAATTATGACACACAATACACTATGTATGACGCATATAATGGGTTACTGTGATCGCTGGTCCTGTATATGCTGGATATATGACACACAATACACTATGTATGACACATATAATGGGTTACTGTGATCACTGGTCCTGTATATGCTGGAATTATGACACACAATACACTATGTATGACACATATAATGGGTTACTGTGATCACTGGTCCTGTATATGCTGGAATTATGACACACAATACACTATGAATGACACATATAATGGTTACTGTGATCACTGGTCCTGTATATGCTGGATATATAACACACAATACACTATGTATGACACATATAATGAGTTACTGTGATCGCTGGTCCTGTATATGCTGGAATTATGACACACAATACACTATGTAAGACACATATAATGGGTTACTGTGATCACTGGTCCTGTATATGCTGGAATTATGACACACAATACACTATGTAAGACACATATAATGAGTTACTGTGATCGCTGGTCCTGTATATGCTGGAATTATGACACACAATACACTATGTATGACACATATAATGGGTTACTGTGATCACTGGTCCTGTATATGCTGGAATTATGACACACAATACACTATGTATGACACATATAATGGGTTACTGTGATCACTGGTCCTGTATATGCTGGAATTATGACACACAATACACTATGTATGACACATATAATGGGTTACTGTGATCACTGGTCCTGTATATGATGGAATTATGACACACAATACACTATGTATGACACATATAATGGGTTACTGTGATCACTGGTCCTGTATATGCTGGAATTATGACACACAATACACTATGTATGACACATATAATGGGTTACTGTGATCACTGGTCCTGTATATGCTGGATATATGACACACAATACACTATGTATGACACATATAATGGGTTACTGTGATCGCTGGTCCTGTATATGCTGGAATTATGACACACAATACACTATGTATGACACATATAATGGGTTACTGTGATCACTGGTCCTGTATATGCTGGAATTATGACACACAATACACTATGTATGACACATATAATGGGTTACTGTGATCACTGGTCCGGTATATGCTTGAATTATGACACACAATACACTATGTATGACACATATAATGGGTTACTGTGATCACTGGTCCTGTATATGCTTGAATTATGACACACAATACACTATGTATGACACATATAATGGGTTACTGTGATCGCTGGTCCTGTATATGCTGGATATATGACACACAATACACTATGTATGACACATATAATGGGTTACTGTGATCACTGGTCCTGTATATGCTGGAATTATGACACACAATACACTATGTATGACACATATAATGGGTTACTGTGATCACTGGTCCTGGATATATATCACACAATACACTATGTATGACACATATAATGGGTTACTGTGATCACTGGTCCTGTATATGCTGGAATTATGACACACAATACACTATGTATGACACATATAATGGTTACTGTGATCACTGGTCCTGGATATATATCACACAATACACTATGTATGACACATATAATGGGTTACTGTGATCGCTGGTCCTGTATATGCTGGAATTATGACACACAATACACTATGTATGACACATATAATGGGTTACTGTGATCACTGGTCCTGTATATGCTGGAATTATGACACACAATACACTATGTATGACACATATAATGGGTTACTGTGATCACTGGTCCTGTATATGCTGGAATTATGACACACAATACACTATGTATGACACATATAATGGCTCACTGTGATCACTGGTCCTGTATATGCTGGAATTATGACACACAATACACTATGTATGACACATATAATGGCTCACTGTGATCACTGGTCCTGTATATGCTGGAATTATGACACACAATACACTATGTATGACACATATAATGGGTTACTGTGATCGCTGGTCCTGTATATGCTGGAATTATGACACACAATACACTATGTATGACACATATAATGGTTACTGTGATCACTGGTCCTGTATATGCTGGAATTATGATACACAATACACTATGTATGACACATATAATGGGTTACTGTGATCACTGGTCCTGTATATGCTGGAATTATGACACACAATACACTATGTAAGACACATATAATGGGTTACTGTGATCACTGGTCCTGTATATGCTGGAATTATGACACACAATACACTATGTAAGACACATATAATGAGTTACTGTGATCGCTGGTCCTGTATATGCTGGAATTATGACACACAATACACTATGTATGACACATATAATGGGTTACTGTGATCACTGGTCCTGTATATGCTGGAATTATGACACACAATACACTATGTATGACACATATAATGGGTTACTGTGATCACTGGTCCTGTATATGCTGGAATTATGACACAAAATACACTATGTATGACACATATAATGGGTTACTGTGATCACTGGTCCTGTATATGCTGGAATTATGACACACAATACACTATGTATGACACATATAATGGGTTACTGTGATCGCTGGTCCTGTATATGCTGGAATTATGACACACAATACACTATGTATGACACATATAATGGGTTACTGTGATCACTGGTCCTGTATATGCTGGAATTATGACACACAATACACTATGTATGACACATATAATGGGTTACTGTGATCGCTGGTCCTGTATATGCTGGATATATGACACACAATACACTATGTATGACACATATAATGGGTTACTGTGATCACTGGTCCTGTATATGCTGGAATTATGACACACAATACACTATGAATGACACATATAATGGTTACTGTGATCACTGGTCCTGTATATGCTGGATATATAACACACAATACACTATGTATGACACATATAATGAGTTACTGTGATCGCTGGTCCTGTATATGCTGGAATTATGACACACAATACACTATGTAAGACACATATAATGGGTTACTGTGATCACTGGTCCTGTATATGCTGGAATTATGACACACAATACACTATGTAAGACACATATAATGAGTTACTGTGATCGCTGGTCCTGTATATGCTGGAATTATGACACACAATACACTATGTATGACACATATAATGGGTTACTGTGATCACTGGTCCTGTATATGCTGGAATTATGACACACAATACACTATGTATGACACATATAATGGGTTACTGTGATCGCTGGTCCTGTATATGCTGGATATATGACACACAATACACTATGTATGACACATATAATGGGTTACTGTGATCACTGGTCCTGTATATGCTGGAAATATGACACACAATACACTATGTATGACACATATAATGGGTTACTGTGATCACTGGTCCTGTATATGCTGGAATTATGACACACAATACACTATGTATGACACATATAATGGGTTACTGTGATCTCTGGTCCTGTATATGCTGGATATATGACACACAATACACTATGTATGACGCATATAATGGGTTACTGTGATCTCTGGTCCTGTATATGCTGGATATATGACACACAATACACTATGTATGACACATATAATGGGTTACTGTGATCACTGGTCCTGTATATGCTGGAATTATGACACACAATACACTATGTATGACACATATAATGGGTTACTGTGATCACTGGTCCTGTATATGCTGGAATTATGACACACAATACACTATGTATGACACATATAATGGGTTACTGTGATCACTGGTCCTGTATATGATGGAATTATGACACACAATACACTATGTATGACACATATAATGGGTTACTGTGATCACTGGTCCTGTATATGCTGGAATTATGACACACAATACACTATGTATGACACATATAATGGGTTACTGTGATCACTGGTCCTGTATATGCTGGATATATGACACACAATACACTATGTATGACACATATAATGGGTTACTGTGATCGCTGGTCCTGTATATGCTGGAATTATGACACACAATACACTATGACACATATAATGGGTTACTGTGATCACTGGTCCTGTATATGCTGGAATTATGACACACAATACACTATGTATGACACATATAATGGGTTACTGTGATCACTGGTCCTGTATATGCTGGAATTATGACACACAATACACTATGTATGACACATATAATGGTTACTGTGATCACTGGTCCTGGATATATATCACACAATACACTATGTATGACACATATAATGGGTTACTGTGATCGCTGGTCCTGTATATGCTGGAATTATGACACACAATACACTATGTATGACACATATAATGGGTTACTGTGATCACTGGTCCTGTATATGCTGGAATTATGACACACAATACACTATGTATGACACATATAATGGTTACTGTGATCACTGGTCCTGGATATATATCACACAATACACTATGTATGACACATATAATGGGTTACTGTGATCGCTGGTCCTGTATATGCTGGAATTATGACACACAATACACTATGTATGACACATATAATGGGTTACTGTGATCACTGGTCCTGTATATGCTGGAATTATGACACACAATACACTATGTATGACACATGTAATGGGTTACTGTGATCACTGGTCCTGTATATGCTGGAATTATGACACACAATACACTATGTATGACACATATAATGGCTCACTGTGATCACTGGTCCTGTATATGCTGGAATTATGACACACAATACACTATGTATGACACATATAATGGGTTACTGTGATCGCTGGTCCTGTATATGCTGGAATTATGACACACAATACACTATGTATGACACATATAATGGTTACTGTGATCACTGGTCCTGTATATGCTGGAATTATGACACACAATACACTATGTAAGACACATATAATGGGTTACTGTGATCACTGGTCCTGTATATGCTGGAATTATGACACACAATACACTATGTAAGACACATATAATGAGTTACTGTGATCGCTGGTCCTGTATATGCTGGAATTATGACACACAATACACTATGTATGACACATATAATGGGTTACTGTGATCACTGGTCCTGTATATGCTGGAATTATGACACACAATACACTATGTATGACACATATAATGGGTTACTGTGATCACTGGTCCTGTATATGCTGGAATTATGACACACAATACACTATGTATGACACATATAATGGGTTACTGTGATCACTGGTCCTGTATATGCTGGAATTATGACACACAATACACTATGTATGACACATATAATGGGTTACTGTGATCGCTGGTCCTGTATATGCTGGAATTTTGACACACAATACACTATGTATGACACATATAATGGGTTACTGTGATCACTGGTCCTGTATATGCTGGAATTATGACACACAATACACTATGTATGACACATATAATGGGTTACTGTGATCGCTGGTCCTGTATATGCTGGATATATGACACACAATACACTATGTATGACACATATAATGGGTTACTGTGATCACTGGTCCTGTATATGCTGGAATTATGACACACAATACACTATGAATGACACATATAATGGTTACTGTGATCACTGGTTCTGTATATGCTGGAATTATGACACACAATACACTATGTAAGACACATATAATGAGTTACTGTGATCGCTGGTCCTGTATATGCTGGAATTATGACACACAATACACTATGTATGACACATATAATGGGTTACTGTGATCACTGGTCCTGTATATGCTGGAATTATGACACACAATACACTATGTATGACACATATAATGGGTTACTGTGATCGCTGGTCCTGTATATGCTGGATATATGACACACAATACACTATGTATGACACATATAATGGGTTACTGTGATCACTGGTCCTGTATATGCTGGAAATATGACACACAATACACTATGTATGACACATATAATGGGTTACTGTGATCACTGGTCCTGTATATGCTGGAATTATGACACACAATACACTATGTATGACACATATAATGGGTTACTGTGATCTCTGGTCCTGTATATGCTGGATATATGACACACAATACACTATGTATGACGCATATAATGGGTTACTGTGATCTCTGGTCCTGTATATGCTGGATATATGACACACAATACACTATGTATGACACATATAATGGGTTACTGTGATCACTGGTCCTGTATATGCTGGAATTATGACACACAATACACTATGTATGACACATATAATGGGTTACTGTGATCACTGGTCCTGTATATGCTGGAATTATGACACACAATACACTATGTATGACACATATAATGGGTTACTGTGATCACTGGTCCTGTATATGATGGAATTATGACACACAATACACTATGTATGACACATATAATGGGTTACTGTGATCACTGGTCCTGTATATGCTGGAATTATGACACACAATACACTATGTATGACACATATAATGGGTTACTGTGATCACTGGTCCTGTATATGCTGGATATATGACACACAATACACTATGTATGACACACATAATGGGTTACTGTGATCGCTGGTCCTGTATATGCTGGAATTATGACACACAATACACTATGTATGACACATATAATGGGTTACTGTGATCACTGGTCCTGTATATGCTGGAATTATGACACACAATACACTATGTATGACACATATAATGGGTTACTGTGATCACTGGTCCGGTATATGCTTGAATTATGACACACACTACACTATGTATGACACATATAATGGGTTACTGTGATCACTGTTCCTGTATATGCTTGAATTATGACACACAATACACTATGTATGACACATAATGGGTTACTGTGATCGCTGGTCCTGTATATGCTGGATATATGACACACAATACACTATGTATGACACATATAATGGGTTACTGTGATCACTGGTCCTGTATATGCTGGAATTATGACACACAATACACTATGTATGACACATATAATGGGTTACTGTGATCACTGGTCCAGTATATGCTGGAATTATGACACACAATACACTATGTATGACGCATATAATGGGTTACTGTGATCGCTGGTCCTGTATATGCTGGATATATGACACACAATACACTATGTATGACACATATAATGGGTTACTGTGATCACTGGTCCTGTATATGCTGGAATTATGACACACAATACACTATGTATGACACATATAATGGGTTACTGTGATCACTGGTCCTGTATATGCTGGAATTATGACACACAATACACTATGTATGACACATATAATGGGTTACTGTGATCACTGGTCCTGTATATGCTGGAATTATGACACACAATACACTATGTATGACGCATATAATGGGTTACTGTGATCACTGGTCCTGTATATGCTGGATATATGACACACAATACACTATGTATGACACATATAAGGGGTTACTGTGATTGCTGGTCCTGTATATGCTGGATATATAACACACAATACACTATGTATGACACATATAATGGGTTACTGTGATCACTGGTCCTGTATATGCTGGAATTATGACACACAATACACTATGTATGACACATATAATGGGTTACTGTGATCACTGGTCCTGTATATGCTGGAATTATGACACACAATACACTATGTATGACACATATAATGGGTTACTGTGATCACTGGTCCTGTATATGCTGGAATAATGACACACAATACACTATGTATGACACATATAATGGGTTACTGTGATCGCTGGTCCTGTATATGCTGGAATTATGACACAAAATACACTATGTATGACACATATAATGGGTTACTGTGATCACTGGTCCTGTATATGCTGGAATTATGACTCACAATACACTATGTATGACACATATAATGGGTTACTGTGATCACTGCTCCTGTATATGCTGGAATTATTACACACAATACACTATGTATGACACATATAATGGGTTACTGTGATCGCTGGTCCAGTACTTGCTGGATATATGACACACAATTCACTATGTATGACACATATAATGGGTTACTGTGATCACTGGTCCTGTATATGCTGGAATTATGACACACAATACACTATTTATGACACATATAATGGGTTACTGTGATCACTGGTCCTGTATATGCTGGAATTATGATACACAATACACTATGTATGATGCATATAACGGGTTACTGTGATCTCTGGTCCTGTATATGCTGGATATATGACACACAATACACTATGTATGACACATGTAATGGGTTACTGTGATCACTTGTCCTGTATATGCTGGAATTATGACACACAATACACTATGTATGACACATATAATGGGTTACTGTGATCACTGGTCCTGTATATGCTGGAATTATGACACACAATACACTATGTATGACACATATAATGGGTTACTGTGATCACTGGTCCTGTATATGCTGGAAATATGACACACAATACACTATGTATGATGCATAAAATGGGTTACTGTGATCGCTGGTCCTGTATATGCTGGATATATGACACACAATACACTATGTATGACACAAATAATGGGTTACTGTGATCACTGGTCCTGTATATGCTGGAATTATGACACACAATACACTATGTATGACACATATAATGGGTTACTGTGATCACTGGTCCTGTATATGCTGGAATTATGACACACAATACACTATGTATGACACATATTATGGGTTACTGTGATCACTGGTCCTGTATATGATGGAATTATGACACACAATACACTATGTATGATACATATAATGGTTACTGTGATCACTGGTCCTGTATATGCTGGGATTATGACACGCAATACACTATGTATGACACATTTAATGAGTTACTGTGATCACTGGTCCTGTATATGCTGGAATTATGACACACAATACACTATGTATGACACATTTAATGGGTTACTGTGATCAGTTGTCCTGTATATGCTGGAATTATGACACACAATACACTATGCATGACACATATAATGGGTTACTGTGATCGCTGCTCCTGTATATGCTGGATATATGACACACAATACACTATGTATGACACATATAATGGCTCACTGTGATCACTGGTCCTGTATATGCTGGAATTATGACACACAATACACTATGTATGACACATATAATGGTTACTGTGATCACTGGTCCTGTATATGCTGGAATTAAGACACACAATACACTATGTATGACGCATATAATGGGTTACTGTGATCGCTGGTCCTGTATATGCTGGATATATGACACACAATACACTATGTATGACACATATAATGGGTTACTGTGATCACTGGTTCTGTATATGCTGGAATTATGACACACAATATACTATGTATGACACATATAATGGGTTACTGTGATCACTGGTCCTGTATATGCTGGAATTATGACACACAATACACTATGTATGACACATATAATGGGTTACTGTGATCACTGGTCCTGTATATGCTGGAATTATGACACACAATACACTATGTATGACACATATAATGGGTTACTGTGATCGCTGGTCCTGTATATGCTGGATATATGACACACAATACACTATGTATGACACATATAATGGTTACTGTGATCACTGGTCCTGTATATGCTGGATATATATCACACAATACACTATGTATGACACATATAATGGGTTACTGTGATCACTGGTCCTGTATATGCTGGAATTATGACACACAATACACTATGTATGACACATATAATGGGGTACTGTGATCACTGGTCCTGTATATGCTGGAATTATGACACACAATACACTATGTATGACACATATAATGGGTTACTGTGATCACTGGTCCTGTATATGCTGGAATTATGACACACAATACACTATGTATGACACATATAATGGGTTACTGTGATCACTGGTCCGGTATATGCTTGAATTATGACACACAATACACTATGTATGACACATATAATGGGTTACTGTGATCACTGGTCCTGTATATGCTGGAATTATGACACACAATACACTATGTATGACACATATAATGGGTTACTGTGATCGCTGGTCCAGTATTTGCTGGATATATGACACACAATTCACTATGTATGACACATATAATGGGTTACTGTGATCACTGGTCCTGTATATGCTGGAATAATGACACACAATACACTATGTATGACACATATAATGGGTTACTGTGATCGCTGGTCCTGTATATGCTGGAATTATGACACAAAATACACTATGTATGACACATATAATGGGTTACTGTGATCACTGGTCCTGTATATGCTGGAATTATGACTCACAATACACTATGTATGACACATATAATGGGTTACTGTGATCACTGCTCCTGTATATGCTGGAATTATTACACACAATACACTATGTATGACACATATAATGGGTTACTGTGATCGCTGGTCCAGTACTTGCTGGATATATGACACACAATTCACTATGTATGACACATATAATGGGTTACTGTGATCACTGGTCCTGTATATGCTGGAATTATGACACACAATACACTATTTATGACACATATAATGGGTTACTGTGATCACTGGTCCTGTATATGCTGGAATTATGATACACAATACACTATGTATGATGCATATAACGGGTTACTGTGATCTCTGGTCCTGTATATGCTGGATATATGACACACAATACACTATGTATGACACATGTAATGGGTTACTGTGATCACTTGTCCTGTATATGCTGGAATTATGACACACAATACACTATGTATGACATATATAATGGGTTACTGTGATCACTGGTCCTGTATATGCTGGAATTATGACACACAATACACTATGTATGACACATATAATGGGTTACTGTGATCACTGGTCCTGTATATGCTGGAAATATGACACACAATACACTATGTATGATGCATAAAATGGGTTACTGTGATCGCTGGTCCTGTATATGCTGGATATATGACACACAATACACTATGTATGACACAAATAATGGGTTACTGTGATCACTGGTCCTGTATATGCTGGAATTATGACACACAATACACTATGTATGACACATATAATGGGTTACTGTGATCACTGGTCCTGTATATGCTGGAATTATGACACACAATACACTATGTATGACACATATTATGGGTTACTGTGATCACTGGTCCTGTATATGATGGAATTATGACACACAATACACTATGTATGATACATATAATGGTTACTGTGATCACTGGTCCTGTATATGCTGGGATTATGACACGCAATACACTATGTATGACACATTTAATGAGTTACTGTGATCACTGGTCCTGTATGTGCTGGAATTATGACACACAATACACTATGTATGACACATTTAATGGGTTACTGTGATCAGTTGTCCTGTATTTGCTGGAATTATGACACACAATACACTATGCATGACACATATAATGGGTTACTGTGATCGCTGCTCCTGTATATGCTGGATATATGACACACAATACACTATGTATGACACATATAATGGCTCACTGTGATCACTGGTCCTGTATATGCTGGAATTATGACACACAATACACTATGTATGACACATATAATGGTTACTGTGATCACTGGTCCTGTATATGCTGGAATTAAGACACACAATACACTATGTATGACGCATATAATGGGTTACTGTGATCGCTGGTCCTGTATATGCTGGATATATGACACACAATACACTATGTATGACACATATAATGGGTTACTGTGATCACTGGTTCTGTATATGCTGGAATTATGACACACAATATACTATGTATGACACATATAATGGGTTACTGTGATCACTGGTCCTGTATATGCTGGAATTATGACACACAATACACTATGTATGACACATATAATGGGTTACTGTGATCACTGGTCCTGTATATGCTGGAATTATGACACACAATACACTATGTATGACACATATAATGGGTTACTGTGATCGCTGGTCCTGTATATGCTGGATATATGACACACAATACACTATGTATGACACATATAATGGTTACTGTGATCACTGGTCCTGTATATGCTGGATATATATCACACAATACACTATGTATGACACATATAATGGGTTACTGTGATCACTGGTCCTGTATATGCTGGAATTATGACACACAATACACTATGTATGACACATATAATGGGGTACTGTGATCACTGGTCCTGTATATGCTGGAATTATGACACACAATACACTATGTATGACACATATAATGGGTTACTGTGATCACTGGTCCTGTATATGCTGGAATTATGACACACAATACACTATGTATGACACATATAATGGGTTACTGTGATCACTGGTCCGGTATATGCTTGAATTATGACACACAATACACTATGTATGACACATATAATGGGTTACTGTGATCACTGGTCCTGTATATGCTGGAATTATGACACACAATACACTATGTATGACACATATAATGGGTTACTGTGATCGCTGGTCCAGTATTTGCTGGATATATGACACACAATTCACTATGTATGACACATATAATGGGTTACTGTGATCACTGGTCCTGTATATGCTGGAATTATGACACACAATACACTATGTATGACACATATAATGGGTTACTGTGATCACTGGTCCTGTACATGCTGGAATTATGACACACAATACACTATGTATGACGCATATAATGGGTGACTGTGATCACTGGTCCTGTATATGCTGGATTTATGACACAAAATACACTATGTATGACGCATATAATGGGTTACTGTTATCTCTGGTCCTGTATATGCTGGATATGACACACAATACACTATGTATGACACATATAATGGGTTACTGTGATCACTGGTCCTGTATATGCTGGAATTATGACACACAATACACTATGTATGACACATATAATGGGTTACTGTGATCACTGGTCCTGTATATGCTGGAATTATGACACACAATACACTATGTGTGACACATATAATGGCTTACTGTTATCACTGGTCCAGTATATGCTGGATACATGACACACAATACACTATGTATGACACATATAATGGGTTACTGTGATCACTGGTCCTGTATATGCTGGAATTATGACACACAATACACTATGTATGACACATATAATGGGTTACTGTGATCACTGGTCCTGTATATGCTGGAATTATGACACACAATACACTATGTATGACACATATAATGGGTTACTGTGATCACTGGTCCGGTATATCCTTGAATTATGACACACAATACATTATGTATGACACATATAATGGGTTACTGTGATCACTGGTCCTGTATATGCTGGAATTATGACACACAATACACTATGTATGACACATATAATGGGTTACTGTGATCACTGGTCCTGTATATGATGGAATTATGACACACAATACACTATGTATGACACATATAATGGGTTACTGTGATCACTGGTCCTGTATATGCTGGAATTATGACACACAATACACTATGTATGACACATATAATGGGTTACTGTGATCACTGGTCCTGTATATGCTGGAATTATGACACACAATACACTATGTATGACACATATAATGGGTTACTGTGATCGCTGGTCCTGTATATGCTGGATATATGACACACAATACACTATGTATGACACATATAATGGTTACTGTGATCACTGGTCCTGTATATGCTGGATATATATCACACAATACACTATGTATGACACATATAATGGGTTACTGTGATCACTGGTCCTGTATATGCTGGAATTATGACACACAATACACTATGTATGACACATATAATGGGGTACTGTGATCACTGGTCCTGTATATGCTGGAATTATGACACACAATACACTATGTATGACACATATAATGGGTTACTGTGATCACTGGTCCTGTATATGCTGGAATTATGACACACAATACACTATGTATGACACATATAATGGGTTACTGTGATCACTGGTCCGGTATATGCTTGAATTATGACACACAATACACTATGTATGACACATATAATGGGTTACTGTGATCACTGGTCCTGTATATGCTGGAATTATGACACACAATACACTATGTATGACACATATAATGGGTTACTGTGATCGCTGGTCCAGTATTTGCTGGATATATGACACACAATTCACTATGTATGACACATATAATGGGTTACTGTGATCACTGGTCCTGTATATGCTGGAATTATGACACACAATACACTATGTATGACACATATAATGGGTTACTGTGATCACTGGTCCTGTACATGCTGGAATTATGACACACAATACACTATGTATGACGCATATAATGGGTTACTGTGATCACTGGTCCTGTATATGCTGGATTTATGACACAAAATACACTATGTATGACGCATATAATGGGTTACTGTTATCTCTGGTCCTGTATATGCTGGATATGACACACAATACACTATGTATGACACATATAATGGGTTACTGTGATCACTGGTCCTGTATATGCTGGAATTATGACACACAATACACTATGTATGACACATATAATGGGTTACTGTGATCACTGGTCCTGTATATGCTGGAATTATGACACACAATACACTATGTGTGACACATATAATGGCTTACTGTTATCACTGGTCCAGTATATGCTGGATACATGACACACAATACACTATGTATGACACATATAATGGGTTACTGTGATCACTGGTCCTGTATATGCTGGAATTATGACACACAATACACCTATGTATGACACATATAATGGGTTACTGTGATCACTGGTCCTGTATATGCTGGAATTATGACACACAATACACTATGTATGACACATATAATGGGTTACTGTGATCACTGGTCCGGTATATCCTTGAATTATGACACACAATACATTATGTATGACACATATAATGGGTTACTGTGATCACTGGTCCTGTATATGCTGGAATTATGACACACAATACACTATGTATGACACATATAATGGGTTACTGTGATCACTGGTCCTGTATATGATGGAATTATGACACACAATACACTATGTATGACACATATAATGGGTTACTGTGATCACTGGTCCTGTATATGCTGGAATTATGACACGCAATACACTATGTATGACACATATAATGGGTTACTGTGATCACTGGTCCTGTATATGCTGGATATATGACACACAATACACTATGTATGACACATATAATGGGTTACTGTGATCGCTGGTCCTGTATATGCTGGAATTATGACACACAATACACTATGTATGACACATATAATGGGTTACTGTGATCACTGGTCCTGTATATGCTGGAATTATGACACACAATACACTATGTATGACACATATAATGGGTTACTGTGATCACTGGTCCGGTATATGCTTGAATTATGACACACAATACACTATGTATGACACATATAATGGGTTACTGTGATCACTGGTCCTGTATATGCTTGAATTATGACACACAATACACTATGTATGACACATATAATGGGTTACTGTGATCGCTGGTCCTGTATATGCTGGATATATGACACACAATACACTATGTATGACACATATAATGGGTTACTGTGATCACTGGTCCTGTATATGCTGGAATTATGACACACAATACACTATGTATGACACATATAATGGGTTACTGTGATCACTGGTCCAGTATATGCTGGAATTATGACACACAATACACTATGTATGACGCATATAATGGGTTACTGTGATCGCTGGTCCTGTATATGCTGGATATATGACACACAATACACTATGTATGACACATATAATGGGTTACTGTGATCACTGGTCCTGTATATGCTGGAATTATGACACACAATACACTATGTATGACACATATAATGGGTTACTGTGATCACTGGTCCTGTATATGCTGGAATTATGACACACAATACACTATGTATGACACATATAATGGGTTACTGTGATCACTGGTCCTGTATATGCTGGAATTATGACACACAATACACTATGTATGACGCATATAATGGGTTACTGTGATCACTGGTCCTGTATATGCTGGAATTATGACACACAATACACTATGTATGACACATATAATGGGTTACTGTGATCACTGGTCCTGTATATGCTGGAATTATGACACACAATACACTATGTATGACACATATAATGGGTTACTGTGATCACTGGTCCGGTATATGCTTGAATTATGACACACAATACATTATGTATGACACATATAATGGGTTACTGTGATCACTGGTCCTGTATATGCTGGAATTATGACACACAATACACTATGTATGACACATATAATGGGTTACTGTGATCACTGGTCCTGTATATGATGGAATTATGACACACAATACACTATGTATGACACATATAATGGGTTACTGTGATCACTGGTCCTGTATATGCTGGAATTATGACACACAATACACTATGTATGACACATATAATGGGTTACTGTGATCACTGGTCCTGTATATGCTGGATATATGACACACAATACACTATGTATGACACATATAATGGGTTACTGTGATCGCTGGTCCTGTATATGCTGGAATTATGACACACAATACACTATGTATGACACATATAATGGGTTACTGTGATCACTGGTCCTGTATATGCTGGAATTATGACACACAATACACTATGTATGACACATATAATGGGTTACTGTGATCACTGGTCCGGTATATGCTTGAATTATGACACACAATACACTATGTATGACACATATAATGGGTTACTGTGATCACTGGTCCTGTATATGCTTGAATTATGACACACAATACACTATGTATGACACATATAATGGGTTACTGTGATCGCTGGTCCTGTATATGCTGGATATATGACACACAATACACTATGTATGACACATATAATGGGTTACTGTGATCACTGGTCCTGTATATGCTGGAATTATGACACACAATACACTATGTATGACACATATAATGGGTTACTGTGATCACTGGTACAGTATATGCTGGAATTATGACACACAATACACTATGTATGAGGCATATAATGGGTTACTGTGATCGCTGGTCCTGTATATGCTGGATATATGACACACAATACACTATGTATGACACATTTAATGGGTTACTGTGATCACTGGTCCTGTATATGCTGGAATTATGACACACAATACACTATGTATGACACATATAATGGGTTACTGTGATCACTGGTCCTGTATATGCTGGAATTATGACACACAATACACTATGTATGACACATATAATGGGTTACTGTGATCACTGGTCCTGTATATGCTGGAATTATGACACACAATACACTATGTATGACGCATATAATGGGTTACTGTGATCACTGGTCCTGTATATGCTGGATATATGACACACAATACACTATGTATGACACATATAAGGGGTTACTGTGATTGCTGGTCCTGTATATGCTGGATATATAACACACAATACACTATGTATGACACATATAATGGGTTACTGTGATCACTGGTCCTGTATATGCTGGAATTATGACACAAAATACACTATGTATGACACATATAATGGGTTACTGTGATCACTGGTCCTGTATATGCTGGAATTATGACACACAATACACTATGTATGACACATATAATGGGTTACTGTGATCACTGGTCCTGTATATGCTGGAATAATGACACACAATACACTATGTATGACACATGTAATGGGTTACTGTGATCGCTGGTCCTGTATATGCTGGAATTATGACACAAAATACACTATGTATGACACATATAATGGGTTACTGTGATCACTGGTCCTGTATATGCTGGATATATGACACACAATACACTATGTATGACACATATAATGGGTTACTGTGATCGCTGGTCCTGTATATGCTGGAATTATGACACACAATACACTATGTATGACACATATAATGGGTTACTGTGATCACTGGTCCTGTATATGCTGGAATTATGACTCACAATACACTATGTATGACACATATAATGGGTTACTGTGATCACTGCTCCTGTATATGCTGGAATTATTACACACAATACACTATGTATGACACATATAATGGGTTACTGTGATCGCTGGTCCAGTACTTGCTGGATATATGACACACAATTCACTATGTATGACACATATAATGGGTTACTGTGATCACTGGTCCTGTATATGCTGGAATTATGACACACAATACACTATTTATGACACATATAATGGGTTACTGTGATCACTGGTCCTGTATATGCTGGAATTATGATACACAATACACTATGTATGACGCATATAATGGGTTACTGTGATCGCTGGTCCTGTATATGCTGGATATATGACACACAATACACTATGTATGACACATGTAATGGGTTACTGTGATCACTTGTCCTGTATATGCTGGAATTATGACACACAATACACTATGTATGACACATATAATGGGTTACTGTGATCACTGGTCCTGTATATGCTGGAATTATGACACACAATACACTATGTATGACACATATAATGGGTTACTGTGATCACTGGCCCTGTATATGCTGGAATTATGACACACAATACACTATGTATGACGCATAAAATGGGTTACTGTGATCGCTGGTCCTGTATATGCTGGATATATGACACACAATACACTATGTATGACACAAATAATGGGTTACTGTGATCACTGGTCCTGTATATGCTGGAATTATGACACACAATACACTATGTATGATACATATAATGGTTACTGTGATCACTGGTCCTGTATATGCTGGGATTATGACACGCAATACACTATGTATGACACATTTAATGAGTTACTGTGATCACTGGTCCTGTATATGCTGGAATTATGACACACAATACACTATGTATGACACATTTAATGGGTTACTGTGATCAGTGGTCCTGTATATGCTGGAATTATGACACACAATACACTATGTATGACACATATAATGGGTTACTGTGATCGCTGCTCCTGTATATGCTGGATATATGACACACAATACACTATGTATGACACATATAATGGCTCACTGTGATCACTGGTCCTGTATATGCTGGAATTATGACACACAATACACTATGTATGACACATATAATGGTTACTGTGATCACTGGTCCTGTATATGCTGGAATTAAGACACACAATACACTATGTATGACGCATATAATGGGTTACTGTGATCGCTGGTCCTGTATATGCTGGATATATGACACACAATACACTATGTATGACACATATAATGGGTTACTGTGATCACTGGTTCTGTATATGCTGGAATTATGACACACAATACACTATGTATGACACATATAAAGGGTTACTGTGATCACTGGTCCTGTATATGCTGGAATTATGACACACAATACACTATGTATGACACATATAATGGGTTACTGTGATCACTGGTCCTGTATATGCTGGAATTATGACACACAATACACTATGTATGACACATATAATGGGTTACTGTGATCGCTGGTCCTGTATATGCTGGATATATGACACACAATACACAATGTATGACACATATAATGGTTACTGTGATCACTGGTCCTGTATATGCTGGAATTATATCACACAATACACTATGTATGACACATATAATGGGTTACTGTGATCACTGGTCCTGTATATGCTGGAATTATGACACACAATACACTATGTATGACACATATAATGGGTTACTGTGATCACTGGTCCTGTATATGCTGGAATTATGACACACAATACACTATGTATGACACATATAATGGGTTACTGTGATCACTGGTCCTGTATATGCTGGAATTATGACACACAATACACTATGTATGACACATATAATGGGTTACTGTGATCACTGGTCCGGTTTATGCTTGAATTATGACACACAATACACTATGTATGACACATATAATGGGTTACTGTGATCACTAGTCCTGTATATGCTGGAATTATGACACACAATACACTATGTATGACACATATAATGGGTTACTGTGATCGCTGGTCCAGTATTTGCTGGATATATGACACACAATTCACTATGTATGACACATATAATGGGTTACTGTGATCACTGGTCCTGTATATGCTGGAATTATGACACACAATATACTATGTATGACACATATAATGGGTTACTGTGATCACTGGTCCTGTATATGCTGGAATTATGACACACAATACACTATGTATGACGCATATAATGGGTTACTGTGATCACTGGTCCTGTATATGCTGGAATTATGACACACAATACACTATGTATGACGCATATAATGGGTTACTGTGATCTCTGGTCCTGTATATGCTGGATATATGACACACAATACACTATGTATGACACATATAATGGGTTACTGTGATCACTGGTCCTGTATATGCTGGAATTATGACACACAATACACTATGTATGACACATATAATGGGTTACTGTGATCACTGGTCCTGTATATGCTGGAATTATGACACACAATACACTATGTGTGACACATATAATGGGTTACTGTGATCACTGGTCCAGTATATGCTGGAATTATGACACACAATACACTATGTATGACGCATATAATGGGTTACTGTGATCGCTGGTCCTGTATATGCTGGATACATGACACACAATACACTATGTATGACACATATAATGGGTTACTGTGATCACTGGTCCTGTATATGCTGGAATTATGACACACAATACACTATGTATGACACATATTATGGGTTACTGTGATCACTGGTCCTGTATATGCTGGAATTATGACACACAATACACTATGTATGACACATATAATGGTTACTGTGATCACTGGTCCTGTATATGCTGGGATTATGACACGCAATACACTATGTATGACACATATAATGGGTTACTGTGATCACTGGTCCTGTATTTGCTGGAATTATGACACACAATACACTATGTATGACACATATAATGGGTTACTGTGATCACTGGTCCTGTATATGCTGGAATTATGACACACAATACACTATGTATGACGCATATAATGGGTTACTGTGATCGCTGGTCCTGTATATGCTGGATATATGACACACAATACACTATGTATGACACATATAATGGCTCACTGTGATCACTGGTCCTGTATATGCTGGAATTATGACACACAATACACTGTGTATGACACATATAATGGTTACTGTGATCACTGGTCCTGTATATGCTGGAATTATGACACACAATACACTATGTATGACCCATATAATGGGTTACTGTGATCGCTGGTCCTGTATATGCTGGATATATGACACACAATACACTATGTATGACACATATAATGGGTTACTGTGATCACTGGTCCTGTATATGCTGGAATTATGACACACAATACACTATGTATGACACATATAATGGGTTACTGTGATCACTGGTCCTGTATATGCTGGAATTATGACACACAATACACTATGTATGACACATATAATGAGTTACTGTGATCACTGGTCCTGTATATGCTGGAATTATTACACACAATACACTATGTATGACACATATAATGGGTTACTGTGATCGCTGGTCCTGTATATGCTGGATATATGACACACAATACACTATGTATGACACATATAATGGGTTACTGTGATCACTGGTCCTGTATATGCTGGAATTATGACACACAATACACTATGTATGACACATATAATGGTTATTGTGATCACTGGTCCTGTATATGCTGGATATATATCACACAATACACTATGTATGACACATATAATGGGTTACTGTGATCGCTGGTCCTGTATATGCTGGATATATGACACACAATACACAATGTATGACACATATAATGGTTACTGTGATCACTGGTCCTGTATATGCTGGAATTATATCACACAATACACTATGTATGACACATATAATGGGTTACTGTGATCACTGGTCCTGTATATGCTGGAATTATGACACACAATACACTATGTATGACACATATAATGGGTTACTGTGATCACTGGTCCTGTATATGCTGGAATTATGACACACAATACACTATGTATGACACATATAATGGGTTACTGTGATCACTGGTCCTGTATATGCTGGAATTATGACACACAATACACTATGTATGACACATATAATGGGTTACTGTGATCACTGGTCCGGTTTATGCTTGAATTATGACACACAATACACTATGTATGACACATATAATGGGTTACTGTGATCACTAGTCCTGTATATGCTGGAATTATGACACACAATACACTATGTATGACACATATAATGGGTTACTGTGATCGCTGGTCCAGTATTTGCTGGATATATGACACACAATTCACTATGTATGACACATATAATGGGTTACTGTGATCACTGGTCCTGTATATGCTGGAATTATGACACACAATATACTATGTATGACACATATAATGGGTTACTGTGATCACTGGTCCTGTATATGCTGGAATTATGACACACAATACACTATGTATGACGCATATAATGGGTTACTGTGATCACTGGTCCTGTATATGCTGGAATTATGACACACAATACACTATGTATGACGCATATAATGGGTTACTGTGATCTCTGGTCCTGTATATGCTGGATATATGACACACAATACACTATGTATGACACATATAATGGGTTACTGTGATCACTGGTCCTGTATATGCTGGAATTATGACACACAATACACTATGTATGACACATATAATGGGTTACTGTGATCACTGGTCCTGTATATGCTGGAATTATGACACACAATACACTATGTGTGACACATATAATGGGTTACTGTGATCACTGGTCCAGTATATGCTGGAATTATGACACACAATACACTATGTATGACGCATATAATGGGTTACTGTGATCGCTGGTCCTGTATATGCTGGATACATGACACACAATACACTATGTATGACACATATAATGGGTTACTGTGATCACTGGTCCTGTATATGCTGGAATTATGACACACAATACACTATGTATGACACATATTATGGGTTACTGTGATCACTGGTCCTGTATATGCTGGAATTATGACACACAATACACTATGTATGACACATATAATGGTTACTGTGATCACTGGTCCTGTATATGCTGGGATTATGACACGCAATACACTATGTATGACACATATAATGGGTTACTGTGATCACTGGTCCTGTATTTGCTGGAATTATGACACACAATACACTATGTATGACACATATAATGGGTTACTGTGATCACTGGTCCTGTATATGCTGGAATTATGACACACAATACACTATGTATGACGCATATAATGGGTTACTGTGATCGCTGGTCCTGTATATGCTGGATATATGACACACAATACACTATGTATGACACATATAATGGCTCACTGTGATCACTGGTCCTGTATATGCTGGAATTATGACACACAATACACTGTGTATGACACATATAATGGTTACTGTGATCACTGGTCCTGTATATGCTGGAATTATGACACACAATACACTATGTATGACCCATATAATGGGTTACTGTGATCGCTGGTCCTGTATATGCTGGATATATGACACACAATACACTATGTATGACACATATAATGGGTTACTGTGATCACTGGTCCTGTATATGCTGGAATTATGACACACAATACACTATGTATGACACATATAATGGGTTACTGTGATCACTGGTCCTGTATATGCTGGAATTATGACACACAATACACTATGTATGACACATATAATGGGTTACTGTGATCACTGGTCCTGTATATGCTGGAATTATTACACACAATACACTATGTATGACACATATAATGGGTTACTGTGATCGCTGGTCCTGTATATGCTGGATATATGACACACAATACACTATGTATGACACATATAATGGGTTACTGTGATCACTGGTCCTGTATATGCTGGAATTATGACACACAATACACTATGTATGACACATATAATGGTTATTGTGATCACTGGTCCTGTATATGCTGGATATATATCACACAATACACTATGTATGACACATATAATGGGTTACTGTGATCGCTGGTCCTGTATATGCTGGAATTATGACACACAATACACTATGTATGACACATATAATGGGTTACTGTGATCACTGGTCCTGTATATGCTGGAATTATGACACACAATACACTATGTATGACACATATAATGGGTTATTGTGATCACTGGTCCTGTATATGCTGGAATTATGACACACAATACACTATGTATGACACATATAATGGCTCACTGTGATCACTGGTCCTGTATATGCTGGAATTATGACACACAATACACTATGTATGACACATATAATGGTTACTGTGATCACTGGTCCTGTATATGCTGGAATTATGACACACAATACACTATGTATGACAAATATAATGGGTTACTGTGATCACTGGTCCTGTATATGCTGGAATTATGACACACAATACACTATGTATGACACATATAATGGTTACTGTGATCACTGGTCCTGTATATGCTGGATATATATCACACAATACACTATGTATGACACATATAATGGGTTACTGTGATCGCTGGTCTTGTATATGCTGGAATTATGACACACAATACACTATGTATGACACATATAATGGGTTACTGTGATCACTGGTCCTGTATATGCTGGAATTATGACACACAATACACTATGTATGACACATATAATGGGTTACTGTGATCACTGGTCCTGTATATGGTGGAATTATGACACACAATACACTATGTATGACACATATAATGGCTCACTGTGATCACTGGTCCTGTATATGCTGGAATTATGACACACAATACACTATGTATGACACATATAATGGTTACTGTGATCACTGGTCCTGTATATGCTGGAATTATGACACACAATACACTATGTATGACACATATAATGGGTTACTGTGATCGCTGGTCCTGTATATGCTGGATATATAACACACAATGCACTATGTATGACACATATAATGGGTTACTGTGATCGCTGGTCCTGTATATGCTGGAATTATGACACAATACACTATGTATGACACATATAATGGGTTACTGTGATCGCTGGTCCTATATATCCTGGATATATAACACACAATACACTATGTATGACACATATAATGGGTTACTGTGATTGCTGGTCCTGTATATGCTGGATATATAACACACAATACACAATGTATGACACACATATAATGGGTTACTGTGATCACTGGTCCTGTATACGCTGGAATTATGACACACAATACACTATGTATGACACATATAATGGGTTACTGTGATCACTGGTCCTGTATATGCTGGATATATGACACACAATACACTATGTATGACACATATAATGGGATACTGTGATCGCTGGTCCTGTATATGCTGGAATTATGACACACAATACACTATGTATGACACATATAATGGGTTACTGTGATCACTGGTCCTGTATATGCTGGAATTATGACACACAATACACTATGTATGACACATATAATGGGTTACTGTGATCACTGGTCCTGTATATGCTGGAATTATGACACACAATACACTATGTATGACACATATAATGGGTTACTGTGATCGCTGGTCCTGTATATGCTGGATATATGACACACAATACACTATGTATGACACATATAATGGTTACTGTGATCACTGGTCCTGTATATGCTGGATATATATCACACAATACACTATGTATGACACATATAATGGGTTACTGTGATCACTGGTCCAGTATATGCTGGAATTATGACACACAATACACTATGTATGACACATATAATGGGTTACTGTGATCACTGGTCCTGTATATGCTGGAATTATGACACACAATACACTATGTATGACACATATAATGGTTACTGTGATCACTGGTCCTGTATATGCTGGAATTAAGACACACAATACACTATGTATGACGCATATAATGGGTTACTGTGATCGCTGGTCCTGTATATGCTGGATATATGACACACAATACACTATGTATGACACATATAATGGGTTACTGTGATCACTGGTTCTGTATATGCTGGAATTATGACACACAATACACTATGTATGACACATATAATGGGTTACTGTGATCGCTGGTCCTGTATATGCTGGATATATGACACACAATACACTATGTATGACACATATAATGGTTACTGTGATCACTGGTCCTGTATATGCTGGATATATATCACACAATACACTATGTATGACACATATAATGGGTTACTGTGATCACTGGTCCTGTATATGCTGGAATTATGACACACAATACACTATGTATGACACATATAATGGGGTACTGTGATCACTGGTCCTGTATATGCTGGAATTATGACACAATACACTATGTATGACACATATAATGGGTTACTGTGATCACTGGTCCTGTATATGCTGGAATTATGACACACAATACACTATGTATGACACATATAATGGGTTACTGTGATCACTGGTCCGGTATATGCTTGAATTATGACACACAATACACTATGTATGACATATAATGGGTTACTGTGATCACTGGTCCTGTATATGCTGGAATTATGACACACAATACACTATGTATGACACATATAATGGGTTACTGTGATCGCTGGTCCAGTATTTGCTGGATATATGACACACAATTCACTATGTATGACACATATAATGGATTACTGTGATCACTGGTCCTGTATATGCTGGAATTTTGACACACAATACACTATGTATGACACATATAATGGGTTACTGTGATCACTGGTCCTGTACATGCTGGAATTATGACACACAATACACTATGTATGACGCATATAATGGGTTACTGTGATCACTGGTCCTGTATATGCTGGATTTATGACACACAATACACTATGTATGACGCATATAATGGGTTACTGTTATCTCTGGTCCTGTATATGCTGGATATATGACACACAATACACTATGTATGACACATATAATGGGTTACTGTGATCACTGGTCCTGTATATGCTGGAATTATGACACACAATACACTATGTATGACACATATAATGGGTTGCTGTGATCGCTGGTCCTGTATATGCTGGAATTATGACACACAATACACTATGTGTGACACATATAATGGCTTACTGTGATCACTGGTCCAGTATATGCTGGATACATGACACACAATACACTATGTATGACACATATAATGGGTTACTGTGATCACTGGTCCTGTATATGCTGGAATTATGACACACAATACACTATGTATGACACATATAATGGGTTACTGTGATCACTGGTCCTGTATATGCTGGAATTATGACACACAATACACTATGTATGACACATATAATGGGTTACTGTGATCACTGGTCCGGTATATCCTTGAATTATGACACACAATACATTATGTATGACACATATAATGGGTTACTGTGATCACTGGTCCTGTATATGCTGGAATTATGACACACAATACACTATGTATGACACATATAATGGGTTACTGTGATCACTGGTCCTGTATATGATGGAATTATGACACACAATACACTATGTATGACACATATAATGGGTTACTGTGATCACTGGTCCTGTATATGCTGGAATTATGACACACAATACACTATGTATGACACATATAATGGGTTACTGTGATCGCTGGTCCTGTATATGCTGGATATATGACACACAATACACTATGTATGACACATATAATGGGTTACTGTGATCGCTGGTCCTGTATATGCTGGAATTATGACACACAATACACTATGTATGACACATATAATGGGTTACTGTGATCACTGGTCCTGTATATGCTGGAATTATGACACACAATACACTATGTATGACACATATAATGGGTTACTGTGATCACTGGTCCGGTATATGCTTGAATTATGACACACAATACACTATGTATGACACATATAATGGGTTACTGTGATCACTGGTCCTTTATATGCTTGAATTATGACACACAATACACTATGTATGACACATATAATGGGTTACTGTGATCGCTGGTCCTGTATATGCTGGATATATGACACACAATACACTATGTATGACACATATAATGGGTTACTGTGATCACTGGTCCTGTATATGCTGGAATTATGACACACAATACACTATGTATGACACATATAATGGGTTACTGTGATCACTGGTCCAGTATATGCTGGAATTATGACACACAATACACTATGTATGACGCATATAATGGGTTACTGTGATCGCTGGTCCTGTATATGCTGGATATATGACACACAATACACTATGTATGACACATATAATGGGTTACTGTGATCACTGGTCCTGTATATGCTGGAATTATGACACACAATACACTATGTATGACACATATAATGGGTTACTGTGATCACTGGTCCTGTATATGCTGGAATTATGACACACAATACACTATGTATGACACATATAATGGGTTACTGTGATCACTGGTCCTGTATATGCTGGAATTATGACACACAATACACTATGTATGACGCATATAATGGGTTACTGTGATCACTGGTCCTGTATATGCTGGAATTATGACACACAATTCACTATGTATGACACATATAATGGGTTACTGTGATCACTGGTCCTGTATATGCTGGAATTATGACACACAATACACTATGTATGACACATATAATGGGTTACTGTGATCACTGGTCCGGTATATGCTTGAATTATGACACACAATACATTATGTATGACACATATAATGGGTTACTGTGATCACTGGTCCTGTATATGCTGGAATTATGACACACAATACACTATGTATGACACATATAATGGGTTACTGTGATCACTGGTCCTGTATATGATGGAATTATGACACACAATACACTATGTATGACACATATAATGGGTTACTGTGATCACTGGTCCTGTATATGCTGGAATTATGACACACAATACACTATGTATGACACATATAATGGGTTACTGTGATCGCTGGTCCTGTATATGCTGGATATATGACACACAATACACTATGTATGACACATATAATGGGTTACTGTGATCGCTGGTCCTGTATATGCTGGAATTATGACACACAATACACTATGTATGACACATATAATGGGTTACTGTGATCACTGGTCCTGTATATGCTGGAATTATGACACACAATACACTATGTATGACACATATAATGGGTTACTGTGATCACTGGTCCGGTATATGCTTGAATTATGACACACAATACACTATGTATGACACATATAATGGGTTACTGTGATCACTGGTCCTGTATATGCTTGAATTATGACACACAATACACTATGTATGACACATATAATGGGTTACTGTGATCGCTGGTCCTGTATATGCTGGATATATGACACACAATACACTATGTATGACACATATAATGGGTTACTGTGATCACTGGTCCTGTATATGCTGGAATTATGACACACAATACACTATGTATGACACATATAATTGGTTACTGTGATCACTGGTCCTGTATATGCTGGAATTATGACACACAATACACTATGTATGACACATATAATGGGTTACTGTGATCACTGGTCCTGTATATGCTGGAATTATGACACACAATACACTATGTATGACGCATATAATGGGTTACTGTGATCACTGGTCCTGTATATGCTGGATATATGACACACAATACACTATGTATGACACATATAAGGGGTTACTGTGATTGCTGGTCCTGTATATGCTGGATATATAACACACAATACACTATGTATGACACATATAATGGGTTACTGTGATCACTGGTCCTGTATATGCTGGAATTATGACACAAAATACACTATGTATGACACATATAATGGGTTACTGTGATCACTGGTCCTGTATATGCTGGAATTATGACACACAATACACTATGTATGACACATATAATGGGTTACTGTGATCACTGGTCCTGTATATGCTGGAATAATGACACACAATACACTATGTATGACACATATAATGGGTTACTGTGATCGCTGGTCCTGTATATGCTGGAATTATGACACAAAATACACTATGTATGACACATATAATGGGTTACTGTGATCACTGGTCCTGTATATGCTGGATATATGACACACAATACACTATGTATGACACATATAATGGGTTACTGTGATCGCTGGTCCTGTATATGCTGGAATTATGACACACAATACACTATGTATGACACATATAATGGGTTACTGTGATCACTGGTCCTGTATATGCTGGAATTATGACTCACAATACACTATGTATGACACATATAATGGGTTACTGTGATCACTGCTCCTGTATATGCTGGAATTATTACACACAATACACTATGTATGACACATATAATGGGTTACTGTGATCGCTGGTCCAGTACTTGCTGGATATATGACACACAATTCACTATGTATGACACATATAATGGGTTACTGTGATCACTGGTCCTGTATATGCTGGAATTATGACACACAATACACTATTTATGACACATATAATGGGTTACTGTGATCACTGGTCCTGTATATGCTGGAATTATGATACACAATACACTATGTATGACGCATATAATGGGTTACTGTGATCGCTGGTCCTGTATATGCTGGATATATGACACACAATACACTATGTATGACACATGTAATGGGTTTCTGTGATCACTTGTCCTGTATATGCTGGAATTATGACACACAATACACTATGTATGACACATATAATGGGTTACTGTGATCACTGGTCCTGTATATGCTGGAATTATGACACACAATACACTATGTATGACACATATAATGGGTTACTGTGATCACTGGCCCTGTATATGCTGGAATTATGACACACAATACACTATGTATGACGCATAAAATGGGTTACTGTGATCGCTGGTCCTGTATATGCTGGATATATGACACACAATACACTATGTATGACACAAATAATGGGTTACTGTGATCACTGGTCCTGTATATGCTGGAATTATGACACACAATACACTATGTATGATACATATAATGGTTACTGTGATCACTGGTCCTGTATATGCTGGGATTATGACACGCAATACACTATGTATGACACATTTAATGAGTTACTGTGATCACTGGTCCTGTATATGCTGGAATTATGACACACAATACACTATGTATGACACATTTAATGGGTTACTGTGATCAGTGGTCCTGTATATGCTGGAATTATGACACACAATACACTATGTATGACACATATAATGGGTTACTGTGATCGCTGCTCCTGTATATGCTGGATATATGACACACAATACACTATGTATGACACATATAATGGCTCACTGTGATCACTGGTCCTGTATATGCTGGAATTATGACACACAATACACTATGTATGACACATATAATGGTTACTGTGATCACTGGTCCTGTATATGCTGGAATTAAGACACACAATACACTATGTATGACGCATATAATGGGTTACTGTGATCGCTGGTCCTGTATATGCTGGATATATGACACACAATACACTATGTATGACACATATAATGGGTTACTGTGATCACTGGTTCTGTATATGCTGGAATTATGACACACAATACACTATGTATGACACATATAATGGGTTACTGTGATCACTGGTCCTGTATATGCTGGAATTATGACACAAAATACACTATGTATGACACATATAATGGGTTACTGTGATCACTGGTCCTGTATATGCTGGAATTATGACACACAATACACTATGTATGACACATATAATGGGTTACTGTGATCGCTGGTCCTGTATATGCTGGATATATGACACACAATACACTATGCATGACACATATAATGGTTACTGTGATCACTGGTCCTGTATATGCTGGAATTATGACACACAATACACTATGTATGACACATATAATGGGTTACTGTGATCACTGGTCCGGTTTATGCTTGAATTATGACACACAATACACTATGTATGACACATATAATGGGTTACTGTGATCACTAGTCCTGTATATGCTGGAATTATGACACACAATACACTATGTATGACACATATAATGGGTTACTGTGATCGCTGGTCCAGTATTTGCTGGATATATGACACACAATTCACTATGTATGACACATATAATGGGTTACTGTGATCACTGGTCCTGTATATGCTGGAATTATGACACACAATATACTGTGTATGACACATATAATGGGTTACTGTGATCACTGGTCCTGTATATGCTGGAATTATGACACACAATACACTATGTATGACGCATATAATGGGTTACTGTGATCACTGGTCCTGTATATGCTGGAATTATGACACACAATACACTATGTATGACGCATATAATGGGTTACTGTGATCTCTGGTCCTGTATATGCTGGATATATGACACACAATACACTATGTATGACACATATAATGGGTTACTGTGATCACTGGTCCTGTATATGCTGGAATTATGACACACAATACACTATGTATGACACATATAATGGGTTACTGTGATCACTGGTCCTGTATATGCTGGAATTATGACACACAATACACTATGTGTGACACATATAATGGGTTACTGTGATCACTGGTCCAGTATATGCTGGAATTATGACACACAATACACTATGTATGACGCATATAATGGGTTACTGTGATCGCTGGTCCTGTATATGCTGGATACATGACACACAATACACTATGTATGACACATATAATGGGTTACTGTGATCACTGGTCCTGTATATGCTGGAATTATGACACACAATACACTATGTATGACACATATTATGGGTTACTGTGATCACTGGTCCTGTATATGCTGGAATTATGACACACAATACACTATGTATGACACATATAATGGTTACTGTGATCACTGGTCCTGTATATGCTGGGATTATGACACGCAATACACTATGTATGACACATATAATGGGTTACTGTGATCACTGGTCCTGTATTTGCTGGAATTATGACACACAATACACTATGTATGACACATATAATGGGTTACTGTGATCACTGGTCCTGTATATGCTGGAATTATGACACACAATACACTATGTATGACGCATATAATGGGTTACTGTGATCGCTGGTCCTGTATATGCTGGAATTATGACACACAATACACTATGTATGACACATATAATGGGTTACTGTGATCACTGGTCCGGTATATCCTTGAATTATGACACACAATACATTATGTATGACACATATAATGGGTTACTGTGATCACTGGTCCTGTATATGCTGGAATTATGACACACAATACACTATGTATGACACATATAATGGGTTACTGTGATCACTGGTCCTGTATATGATGGAATTATGACACACAATACACTATGTATGACACATATAATGGGTTACTGTGATCACTGGTCCTGTATATGCTGGAATTATGACACACAATACACTATGTATGACACATATAATGGGTTACTGTGATCGCTGGTCCTGTATATGCTGGATATATGACACACAATACACTATGTATGACACATATAATGGGTTACTGTGATCGCTGGTCCTGTATATGCTGGAATTATGACACACAATACACTATGTATGACACATATAATGGGTTACTGTGATCACTGGTCCTGTATATGCTGGAATTATGACACACAATACACTATGTATGACACATATAATGGGTTACTGTGATCACTGGTCCGGTATATGCTTGAATTATGACACACAATACACTATGTATGACACATATAATGGGTTACTGTGATCACTGGTCCTTTATATGCTTGAATTATGACACACAATACACTATGTATGACACATATAATGGGTTACTGTGATCGCTGGTCCTGTATATGCTGGATATATGACACACAATACACTATGTATGACACATATAATGGGTTACTGTGATCACTGGTCCTGTATATGCTGGAATTATGACACACAATACACTATGTATGACACATAAAATGGGTTACTGTGATCACTGGTCCAGTATATGCTGGAATTATGACACACAATACACTATGTATGACGCATATAATGGGTTACTGTGATCGCTGGTCCTGTATATGCTGGATATATGACACACAATACACTATGTATGACACATATAATGGGTTACTGTGATCACTGGTCCTGTATATGCTGGAATTATGACACACAATACACTATGTATGACACATATAATGGGTTACTGTGATCACTGGTCCTGTATATTCTGGAATTATGACACACAATACACTATGTATGACACATATAATGGGTTACTGTGATCACTGGTCCTGTATATGCTGGAATTATGACACACAATACACTATGTATGACGCATATAATGGGTTACTGTGATCACTGGTCCTGTATATGCTGGAATTATGACACACAATACACTATGTATGACACATATAATGGGTTACTGTGATCACTGGTCCTGTATATGCTGGAATTATGACACACAATACACTATGTATGACACATATAATGGGTTACTGTGATCACTGGTCCGGTATATGCTTGAATTATGACACACAATACATTATGTATGACACATATAATGGGTTACTGTGATCACTGGTCCTGTATATGCTGGAATTATGACACACAATACACTATGTATGACACATATAATGGGTTACTGTGATCACTGGTCCTGTATATGATGGAATTATGACACACAATACACTATGTATGACACATATAATGGGTTACTGTGATCACTGGTCCTGTATATGCTGGAATTATGACACACAATACACTATGTATGACACATATAATGGGTTACTGTGATCGCTGGTCCTGTATATGCTGGATATATGACACACAATACACTATGTATGACACATATAATGGGTTACTGTGATCGCTTGTCCTGTATATGCTGGAATTATGACACACAATACACTATGTATGACACATATAATGGGTTACTGTGATCACTGGTCCTGTATATGCTGGAATTATGACACACAATACACTATGTATGACACATATAATGGGTTACTGTGATCACTGGTCCGGTATATGCTTGAATTATGACACACAATACACTATGTATGACACATATAATGGGTTACTGTGATCACTGGTCCTGTATATGCTTGAATTATGACACACAATACACTATGTATGACACATATAATGGGTTACTGTGATCGCTGGTCCTGTATATGCTGGATATATGACACACAATACACTATGTATGACACATATAATGGGTTACTGTGATCACTGGTCCTGTATATGCTGGAATTATGACACACAATACACTATGTATGACACATATAATTGGTTACTGTGATCACTGGTCCTGTATATGCTGGAATTATGACACACAATACACTATGTATGACACATATAATGGGTTACTGTGATCACTGGTCCTGTATATGCTGGAATTATGACACACAATACACTATGTATGACGCATATAATGGGTTACTGTGATCACTGGTCCTGTATATGCTGGATATATGACACACAATACACTATGTATGACACATATAAGGGGTTACAGTGATTGCTGGTCCTGTATATGCTGGATATATAACACACAATACACTATGTATGACACATATAATGGGTTACTGTGATCACTGGTCCTGTATATGCTGGAATTATGACACAAAATACACTATGTATGACACATATAATGGGTTACTGTGATCACTGGTCCTGTATATGCTGGAATTATGACACACAATACACTATGTATGACACATATAATGGGTTACTGTGATCACTGGTCCTGTATATGCTGGAATAATGACACACAATACACTATGTATGACACATATAATGGGTTACTGTGATCGCTGGTCCTGTATATGCTGGAATTATGACACAAAATACACTATGTATGACACATATAATGGGTTACTGTGATCACTGGTCCTGTATATGCTGGATATATGACACACAATACACTATGTATGACACATATAATGGGTTACTGTGATCGCTGGTCCTGTATATGCTGGAATTATGACACACAATACACTATGTATGACACATATAATGGGTTACTGTGATCACTGGTCCTGTATATGCTGGAATTATGACTCACAATACACTATGTATGACACATATAATGGGTTACTGTGATCACTGCTCCTGTATATGCTGGAATTATTACACACAATACACTATGTATGACACATATAATGGGTTACTGTGATCGCTGGTCCAGTACTTGCTGGATATATGACACACAATTCACTATGTATGACACATATAATGGGTTACTGTGATCACTGGTCCTGTATATGCTGGAATTATGACACACAATACACTATTTATGACACATATAATGGGTTACTGTGATCACTGGTCCTGTATATGCTGGAATTATGATACACAATACACTATGTATGACGCATAAAATGGGTTACTGTGATCGCTGGTCCTGTATATGCTGGATATATGACACACAATACACTATGTATGACACAAATAATGGGTTACTGTGATCACTGGTCCTGTATATGCTGGAATTATGACACACAATACACTATGTATGATACATATAATGGTTACTGTGATCACTGGTCCTGTATATGCTGGGATTATGACACGCAATACACTATGTATGACACATTTAATGAGTTACTGTGATCACTGGTCCTGTATATGCTGGAATTATGACACACAATACACTATGTATGACACATTTAATGGGTTACTGTGATCAGTGGTCCTGTATATGCTGGAATTATGACACACAATACACTATGTATGACACATATAATGGGTTACTGTGATCGCTGCTCCTGTATATGCTGGATATATGACACACAATACACTATGTATGACACATATAATGGCTCACTGTGATCACTGGTCCTGTATATGCTGGAATTATGACACACAATACACTATGTATGACACATATAATGGTTACTGTGATCACTGGTCCTGTATATGCTGGAATTAAGACACACAATACACTATGTATGACGCATATAATGGGTTACTGTGATCGCTGGTCCTGTATATGCTGGATATATGACACACAATACACTATGTATGACACATATAATGGGTTACTGTGATCACTGGTTCTGTGTATGCTGGAATTATGACACACAATACACTATGTATGACACATATAATGGGTTACTGTGATCACTGGTCCTGTATATGCTGGAATTATGACACAAAATACACTATGTATGACACATATAATGGGTTACTGTGATCACTGGTCCTGTATATGCTGGAATTATGACACACAATACACTATGTATGACACATATAATGGGTTACTGTGATCGCTGGTCCTGTATATGCTGGATATATGACACACAATACACTATGCATGACACATATAATGGTTACTGTGATCACTGGTCCTGTATATGCTGGAATTATGACACACAATACACTATGTATGACACATATAATGGGTTACTGTGATCACTGGTCCGGTTTATGCTTGAATTATGACACACAATACACTATGTATGACACATATAATGGGTTACTGTGATCACTAGTCCTGTATATGCTGGAATTATGACACACAATACACTATGTATGACACATATAATGGGTTACTGTGATCGCTGATCCAGTATTTGCTGGATATATGACACACAATTCACTATGTATGACACATATAATGGGTTACTGTGATCACTGGTCCTGTATATGCTGGAATTATGACACACAATATACTATGTATGACACATATAATGGGTTACTGTGATCACTGGTCCTGTATATGCTGGAATTATGACACACAATACACTATGTATGACGCATATAATGGGTTACTGTGATCACTGGTCCTGTATATGCTGGAATTATGACACACAATACACTATGTATGACGCATATAATGGGTTACTGTGATCTCTGGTCCTGTATATGCTGGATATATGACACACAATACACTATGTATGACACATATAATGGGTTACTGTGATCACTGGTCCTGTATATGCTGGAATTATGACACACAATACACTATGTATGACACATATAATGGGTTACTGTGATCACTGGTCCTGTATATGCTGGAATTATGACACACAATACACTATGTGTGACACATATAATGGGTTACTGTGATCACTGGTCCAGTATATGCTGGAATTATGACACACAATACACTATGTATGACGCATATAATGGGTTACTGTGATCGCTGGTCCTGTATATGCTAGATACATGACACACAATACACTATGTATGACACATATAATGGGTTACTGTGATCACTGGTCCTGTATATGCTGGAATTATGACACACAATACACTATGTATGACACATATTATGGGTTACTGTGATCACTGGTCCTGTATATGCTGGAATTATGACACACAATACACTATGTATGACACATATAATGGTTACTGTGATCACTGGTCCTGTATATGCTGGGATTATGACACGCAATACACTATGTATGACACATATAATGGGTTACTGTGATCACTGGTCCTGTATTTGCTGGAATTATGACACACAATACACTATGTATGACACATATAATGGGTTACTGTGATCACTGGTCCTGTATATGCTGGAATTATGACACACAATACACTATGTATGACGCATATAATGGGTTACTGTGATCGCTGGTCCTGTATATGCTGGATATATGACACACAATACACTATTTATGACACATATAATGGCTCACTGTGATCACTGGTCCTGTATATGCTGGAATTATGACACACAATACACTGTGTATGACACATATAATGGTTACTGTGATCACTGGTCCTGTATATGCTGGAATTATGACACACAATACACTATGTATGACCCATATAATGGGTTACTGTGATCGCTGGTCCTGTATATGCTGGATATATGACACACAATACACTATGTATGACACATATAATGGGTTACTGTGATCACTGGTCCTGTATATGCTGGAATTATGACACACAATACACTATGTATGACACATATAATGGGTTACTGTGATCACTGGTCCTGTATATGCTGGAATTATGACACACAATACACTATGTATGACACATATAATGGGTTACTGTGATCACTGGTCCTGTATATGCTGGAATTATTACACACAATACACTATGTATGACACATATAATGGGTTACTGTGATCGCTGGTCCTGTATATGCTGGATATATGACACACAATACACTATGTATGACACATATAATGGGTTACTGTGATCACTGGTCCTGTATATGCTGGAATTATGACACACAATACACTATGTATGACACATATAATTGTTATTGTGATCACTGGTCCTGTATATGCTGGATATATATCACACAATACACTATGTATGACACATATAATGGGTTACTGTGATCGCTGGTCCTGTATATGCTGGAATTATGACACACAATACACTATGTATGACACATATAATGGGTTACTGTGATCACTGGTCCTGTATATGCTGGAATTATGACACACAATACACTATGTATGACACATATAATGGGTTATTGTGATCACTGGTCCTGTATATGCTGGAATTATGACACACAATACACTATGTATGACACATATAATGGCTCACTGTGATCACTGGTCCTGTATATGCTGGAATTATGACACACAATACACTATGTATGACACATATAATGGTTACTGTGATCACTGGTCCTGTATATGCTGGAATTATGACACACAATACACTATGTATGACAAATATAATGGGTTACTGTGATCACTGGTCCTGTATATGCTGGAATTATGACACACAATACACTATGTATGACACATATAATGGTTACTGTGATCACTGGTCCTGTATATGCTGGATATATATCACACAATACACTATGTATGACACATATAATGGGTTACTGTGATCGCTGGTCCTGTATATGCTGGAATTATGACACACAATACACTATGTATGACACATATAATGGGTTACTGTGATCACTGGTCCTGTATATGCTGGAATTATGACACACAATACACTATGTATGACACATATAATGGGTTACTGTGATCACTGGTCCTGTATATGGTGGAATTATGACACACAATACACTATGTATGACACATATAATGGCTCACTGTGATCACTGGTCTTGTATATGCTGGAATTATGACACACAATACACTATGTATGACACATATAATGGTTACTGTGATCACTGGTCCTGTATATGCTGGAATTATGACACACAATACACTATGTATGACACATATAATGGGTTACTGTGATCGCTGGTCCTGTATATGCTGGATATATAACACACAATGCACTATGTATGACACATATAATGGGTTACTGTGATCGCTGGTCCTGTATATGCTGGAATTATGACACAATACACTATGTATGACACATATAATGGGTTACTGTGATCGCTGGTCCTATATATGCTGGATATATAACACACAATACACTATGTAAGACACATATAATGGGTTACTGTGATTGCTGGTCCTGTATATGCTGGATATATAACACACAATACACAATGTATGACACACATATAATGGGTTACTGTGATCACTGGTCCTGTATATGCTGGAATTATGACACACAATACACTATGTATGACACATATAATGGGTTACTGTGATCACTGGTCCTGTAAATGCTGGAATTATGACACACAATACACTATGTATGACACATATAATGGGTTACTGTGATCACTGGTCCGGTATATGCTTGAATTATGACACACAATACACTATGTATGACACATATAATGGGTTACTGTGATCACTGGTCCTGTATATGCTGGAATTATGACACACAATACACTATGTATGACACATATAATGGGTTACTGTGATCGCTGGTCCTGTATATGCTGGATACATGACACACAATACACTATGTATGACACATATAATGGGTTACTGTGATCACTGGTCCTGTATATGCTGGAATTATGACACACAATACACTATGTATGACACATATAATGGGTTACTGTGATCACTGGTCCTGTATATGCTGGAATTATGACACACAATACACTATGTATGACGCATATAATGGGTTACTGTGATCACTGGTCCTGTATATGCTGGATATATGACACACAATACACTATGTATGACACATATAATGGGTTACTGTGATCACTGGTCCTGTATATGCTGGAATTATGACACACAATACACTATGTATGACACATATAATGGGTTACTGTGATCACTGGTCCTGTATATGCTGGAATTATGACACACAATACACTATGTATGACACATATAATGTGATATTGTGATCGCTGGTCCTGTATATGCTGGAATTTTGACACACAATACACTATGTAGGACACATATAATGGGTTACTGTGATCACTGGTCCTGTATATCCTGGAATTATGACACACAATACACTATGTATGACACATATAATGGGTTACTGTGATCACTGGTCCTGTATGTGCTGGAATTATTACACACAATACACTATGTATGACACATATAATGGGTTACTGTGATCGCTGGTCCTGTATATGCTGGATATATGACACACAATACACTATGTATGACACATATAATGGGTTACTGTGATCACTGGTCCTGTATATGCTGGAATTATGACACACAATACACTATGTATGACACATATAATTGTTATTGTGATCACTGGTCCTGTATATGCTGGATATATATCACACAATACACTATGTATGACACATATAATGGGTTACTGTGATCGCTGGTCCTGTATATGCTGGAATTATGACACACAATACACTATGTATGACACATATAATGGGTTACTGTGATCACTGGTCCTGTATATGCTGGAATTATGACACACAATACACTATGTATGACACATATAATGGGTTATTGTGATCACTGGTCCTGTATATGCTGGAATTATGACACACAATACACTATGTATGACACATATAATGGCTCACTGTGATCACTGGTCCTGTATATGCTGGAATTATGACACACAATACACTATGTATGACACATATAATGGTTACTGTGATCACTGGTCCTGTATATGCTGGAATTATGACACACAATACACTATGTATGACAAATATAATGGGTTACTGTGATCACTGGTCCTGTATATGCTGGAATTATGACACACAATACACTATGTATGACACATATAATGGTTACTGTGATCACTGGTCCTGTATATGCTGGATATATATCACACAATACACTATGTATGACACATATAATGGGTTACTGTGATCGCTGGTCCCTGTATATGCTGGAATTATGACACACAATACACTATGTATGACACATATAATGGGTTACTGTGATCACTGGTCCTGTATATGCTGGAATTATGACACACAATACACTATGTATGACACATATAATGGGTTACTGTGATCACTGGTCCTGTATATGGTGGAATTATGACACACAATACACTATGTATGACACATATAATGGCTCACTGTGATCACTGGTCCTGTATATGCTGGAATTATGACACACAATACACTATGTATGACACATATAATGGTTACTGTGATCACTGGTCCTGTATATGCTGGAATTATGACACACAATACACTATGTATGACACATATAATGGGTTACTGTGATCGCTGGTCCTGTATATGCTGGATATATAACACACAATGCACTATGTATGACACATATAATGGGTTACTGTGATCGCTGGTCCTGTATATGCTGGAATTATGACACAATACACTATGTATGACACATATAATGGGGTACTGTGATCGCTGGTCCTATATATGCTGGATATATAACACACAATACACTATGTAAGACACATATAATGGGTTACTGTGATTGCTGGTCCTGTATATGCTGGATATATAACACACAATACACAATGTATGACACACATATAATGGGTTACTGTGATCACTGGTCCTGTATATGCTGGAATTATGACACACAATACACTATGTATGACACATATAATGGGTTACTGTGATCACTGGTCCTGTAAATGCTGGAATTATGACACACAATACACTATGTATGACACATATAATGGGTTACTGTGATCACTGGTCCGGTATATGCTTGAATTATGACATACAATACACTATGTATGACACATATAATGGGTTACTGTGATCACTGGTCCTGTATATGCTGGAATTATGACACACAATACACTATGTATGACACATATAATGGGTTACTGTGATCGCTGGTCCTGTATATGCTGGATACATGACACACAATACACTATGTATGACACATATAATGGGTTACTGTGATCACTGGTCCTGTATATGCTGGAATTATGACACACAATACACTATGTATGACACATATAATGGGTTACTGTGATCACTGGTCCTGTATATGCTGGAATTATGACACACAATACACTATGTATGACGCATATAATGGGTTACTGTGATCACTGGTCCTGTATATGCTGGATATATGACACACAATACACTATGTATGACACATATAATGGGTTACTGTGATCACTGGTCCTGTATATGCTGGAATTATGACACACAATACACTATGTATGACACATATAATGGGTTACTGTGATCACTGGTCCTGTATATGCTGGAATTATGACACACAATACACTATGTATGACACATATAATGTGATATTGTGATCGCTGGTCCTGTATATGCTGGAATTATGACACACAATACACTATGTAGGACACATATAATGGGTTACTGTGATCACTGGTCCTGTATATCCTGGAATTATGACACACAATACACTATGTATGACACATATAATGGGTTACTGTGATCACTGGTCCGGTATATGCTTGAATTATGACACACAATACACTATGTATGACACATATAATGGGTTACTGTGATCACTGGTCCTATATATGCTGGAATTATGACACACAATACACTATGTATGACACATATAATGGGTTACTGTGATTGCTGGTCCTGTATATGCTGGATATATGACACACAATACACTATGTATGACACATATAATGGGTTACTGTGATCACTGGTCCGGTATATGCTTGAATTATGACACACAATACACTATGTATGACACATATAATGGGTTACTGTGATCACTGGTCCTGTATATGCTGGATATATGACACACAATACTCTATGTATGACACATATAATGGGTTACTGTGATCGCTGGTCCTGTATATGCTGGATATATGACACACAATACACTATGTATGACACATATAATGGGTTACTGTGATCACTGGTCCTGTATATGCTGGAATTATGACACACAATGCACTATGTATGACACATATAATGGGTTACTGTGATCACTGGTCCTGTATATGCTGGAATTATAACACACAATACACTATGTATGACACATATAATGGGTTACTGTGATCACTGGTCCTGTATATGCTGGAATAATGACACACAATACACTATGTATGACGCATATAATAGGTTACTGTGATCACTGGTCCTGTATATGCTGGATATATGACACACAATACACTATGTATGACACATATAATGGGTTACTGTGATCACTGGTCCTGTATATGCTGGAATTATGACACACAATACACTATGTATGACACATATAATGGGTTACTGTGATCACTGGTCCGGTATATGCTTGAATTATGACACACAATACACTATGTATGACACATATAATGGGTTACTTTGATCACTGGTCCTGTATATGCTGGAATTATGACACACAATACACTATGTATGACACATATAAAGGGTTACTGTGATCGCTGGCCCTGTATATGCTGGATATATGACACACAATACACTATGTATGACACATATAATGGGTTACTGTGATCACTGGTCCTGTATATGCTGGAATTATGACACACAATACACTATGTATGACACATATAATGGGTTACTGTGATCACTGGTCATGTATATGCTGGAATTATGACACACAATACACTATTTATGACACATATAATGGGTTACTGTGATCACTGGTCCTGTATATGCTGGAATTATGACACACAATACACTATGTATGACCCATATAATGGGTTACTGTGATCACTGGTCCTGTATATGCTGGAATTATGACACACAATACACTATGTATGACACATATAATGGGTTACTGTGATCGCTGGTCCTGTATATGCTGGATATATGACACACAATACACTATGTATGACACATATAATGGGTTACTGTGATCACTGGTCCTGTATATTCTGGAGTTATGACACACAATACACTATGTATGACACATATAATGGCTCACTGTGATCTCTGGTCCAGTATATGCTGGAATTATGACACACAATACACTATGTATGACGCATATAATGGGTTACTGTGATCGCTGGTCCTGTATATGCTAGATATATGACACACAATACACTATGTATGACACATATAATGGGTTACTGTGATCACTGGTCTTGTATATGCTGGAATTATGACACACAATACACTATGTATGACACATATAATGGGTTACTGTGATCACTGCTCCTGTATATGCTGGAATTATGACACACAATACACTATGTATGACGCATATAATGGGTTACTGTGATCACTGGTCCTGTATATGCTGGATATATGACACACAATACACTATGTATGACACATATAATGGGTTACTGTGATTGCTGGTCCTGTATATGCTGGATATATAACACACAATACACTATGTATGACACATATAATGGGTTACTGTGATCACTGGTCCTGTATATGCTGGAATTATGACACACAATACACTATGTATGACACATATAATGGGTTACTGTGATCACTGGTCCTGTATATGCTGGAATTATGACACACAATACACTATGTATGACACATATAATGGGTTACTGTGATCGCTGGTCCTGTATATGCTGGAATTATGACACACAATACACTATGTATGACACATATAATGGGTTACTGTGATCACTGGTCCTGTATATGCTGGATATATGACACACAATACACTATGTATGACACATATAATGGGTTACTGTGATCGCTGGTCCTGTATATGCTGGAATTAGACACACAATACACTATGTATGACACATATAATGGGTTACTGTGATCACTGGTCCTGTATATGCTGGAATTATGACACACAATACACTATGTATGACACATATAATGGGTTACTGTGATCACTGGTCCGGTATATGCTTGAATTATGACACACAATACACTATGTATGACACATATAATGGGTTACTGTGATCACTGGTCCTGTATATGCTGGAATTATGACACACAATACACTATGTATGACACATATAATGGGTTATTGTGATCACTGGTCCTGTATATGCTGGAATTATGACACACAATACACTATGTATGACACATATAATGGCTCACTGTGATCACTGGTCCTGTATATGCTGGAATTATGACACACAATACACTATGTATGACACATATAATGGTTACTGTGATCACTGGTCCTGTATATGCTGGAATTATGACACACAATACACTATGTATGACACATATAATGGGTTACTGTGATCACTGGTCCTGTATATGCTGGAATTATGACACACAATACACTATGTATGACACATATAATGGTTACTGTGATCACTGGTCCTGTATATGCTGGATATATATCACACAATACACTATGTATGACACATATAATGGGTTACTGTGATCGCTGGTCCTGTATATGCTGGAATTATGACACACAATACACTATGTATGACACATATAATGGGTTACTGTGATCACTGGTCCTGTATATGCTGGAATTATGACACACAATACACTATGTATGACACATATAATGGGTTACTGTGATCACTGGTCCTGTATATGGTGGAATTATGACACACAATACACTATGTATGACACATATAATGGGTTACTGTGATCACTGGTCCTGTATATGCTGGAATTATGACACACAATACACTATGTATGACACATATAATGGTTACTGTGATCACTGGTCCTGTATATGCTGGAATTATGACACACAATACACTATGTATGACACATATAATGGGTTACTGTGATCGCTGGTCCTGTATATGCTGGATATATAACACACAATGCACTATGTATGACACATATAATGGGTTACTGTGATCGCTGGTCCTGTATATGCTGGAATTATGACACACAATACACTATGTATGACACATATAATGGGTTACTGTGATCACTGGTCCTGTATATGCTGGAATTATAACACACAATACACTATGTATGACACATATAATGGGTTACTGTGATCACTGGTCCTGTATATGCTGGAATTATAACACACAATACACTATGTATGACACATATAATGGGTTACTGTGATCACTGGTCCTGTATATGCTGGAATTATGACACACAATACACTATGTATGACGCATATAATAGGTTACTGTGATCACTGGTCCTGTATATGCTGGATATATGACACACAATACACTATGTATGACACATATAATGGGTTACTGTGATCACTGGTCCTGTATATGCTGGAATTATGACACACAATACACTATGTATGACACATATAATGGGTTACTGTGATCACTGGTCCGGTATATGCTTGAATTATGACACACAATACACTATGTATGACACATATAATGGGTTACTTTGATCACTGGTCCTGTATATGCTGGAATTATGACACACAATACACTATGTATGACACATATAAAGGGTTACTGTGATCGCTGGTCCTGTATATGCTGGATATATGACACACAATACACTATGTATGACACATATAATGGGTTACTGTGATCACTGGTCCTGTATATGCTGGAATTATGACACACAATACACTATGTATGACACATATAATGGGTTACTGTGATCACTGGTCCTGTATATGCTGGAATTATGACACACAATACACTATTTATGACACATGTAATGGGTTACTGTGATCACTGGTCCTGTATATGCTGGAATTATGACACACAATACACTATGTATGACCCATATAATGGGTTACTGTGATCACTGGTCCTGTATATGCTGGAATTATGACACACAATACACTATGTATGACACATATAATGGGTTACTGTGATCGCTGGTCCTGTATATGCTGGATATATGACACACAATACACTATGTATGACACATATAATGGGTTACTGTGATCACTGGTCCTGTATATTCTGGAGTTATGACACACAATACACTATGTATGACACATATAATGGGTTACTGTGATCACTGGTCCAGTATATGCTGGAATTATGACACACAATACACTATGTATGACGCATATAATGGGTTACTGTGATCGCTGGTCCTGTATATGCTAGATATATGACACACAATACACTATGTATTACACATATAATGGGTTACTGTGATCACTGGTCCTGTATATGCTGGAATTATGACACACAATACACTATGTATGACACATATAATGGGTTACTGTGATCACTGGTCTTGTATATGCTGGAATTATGACACACAATACACTATGTATGACACATATAATGGGTTACTGTGATCACTGGTCCTGTATATGCTGGAATTATGACACACAATACACTATGTATGACGCATATAATGGGTTACTGTGATCACTGGTCCTGTATATGCTGGATATATGACACACAATACACTATGTATGACACATATAATGGGTTACTGTGATTGCTGGTCCTGTATATGCTGGATATATAACACACAATACACTATGTATGACACATATAATGGGTTACTGTGATCACTGGTCCTGTATATGCTGGATTTATGACACACAATACACTATGTATGACACATATAATGGGTTACTGTGATCACTGGTCCTGTATATGCTGGAATTATGACACACAATACACTATGTATGACACATATAATGGGTTACTGTGATCGCTGGTCCTGTATATGCTGGAATTATGACACACAATACACTATGTATGACACATATAATGGGTTACTGTGATCACTGGTCCTGTATATGCTGGATATATGACACACAATACACTATGTATGACACATATAATGGGTTACTGTGATCGCTGGTCCTGTATATGCTGGAATTATGACACACAATACACTATGTATGACACATATAATGGGTTACTGTGATCACTGGTCCGGTATATGCTTGAATTATGACACACAATACACTATGTATGACACATATAATGGGTTACTGTGATCACTGGTCCTGTATATGCTGGAATTATGACACACAATACACTATGTATGACACATATAATGGGTTACTGTGATCGCTGGTCCAGTATTTGCTGGATATATGACACACAATTCACTATGTATGACACATATAATGGGTTACTGTGATCACTGGTCCTGTATATGCTGGAATTATGACACACAATACACTATGTATGACACATATAATGGGTTACTGTGATCACTGGTCCTGTATATGCTGGAATTATGACACACAATACACTATGTATGACGCATATAATGGGTTACTGTGATCACTGGTCCTGTATATGCTGGAATTATGACACACAATACACTATGTATGACACATATATTGGGTTACTGTGATCGCTGGTCCTGTATATGCTGGAATTATGACACACAATACACTATGTATGACACATATAATGGGTTACTGTGATCACTGGTCCTGTATATGCTGGATATATGACACACAATACACTATGTATGACACATATAATGGGTTACTGTGATCGCTGGTCCTGTATATGCTGGAATTATGACACACAATACACTATGTATGACACATATAATGGGTTACTGTGATCACTGGTCCTGTATATGCTGGAATTATAACACACAATACACTATGTATGACACATATAATGGGTTACTGTGATCACTGGTCCTGTATATGCTGGAATTATGACACACAATACACTATGTATGACACATATAATGGGTTACTGTGATCGCTGGTCCTGTATATGCTGGAATTATGACACACAATACACTATGTATGACACATATAATGGCTTACTGTGATCGCTGGTCCTGTATATGCTGGCATTATGACACACAATACACTATGTATGACGCATATAATGGTTACTGTGATCACTGGTGCTGTATATGCTTGAATTATGACACACAATACACTATGTATGACACATATAATGGGTTACTGTGATCACTGGTCCTGTATATGCTGGAATTATAACACACAATACACTATGTATGACACATATAATGGGTTACTGTGATCACTGGTCCTGTATATGCTGGAATTATGACACACAATACACTATGTATGATACATATAATTGGTTACTGTGATCACTGGTCCTGTATATGCTGGAATTATGACACACAATACACTATGTATGACACATATAATGGGTTACTGTGATCACTGGTCCTGTATATGCTGGAATTATGACACACAATACACTATGTATGACACATATAATGGGTTACTGTGATCGCTGGTCCTGTATATGCTGGAATTATGACACACAATACACTATGTATGACACATATAATGGGTTACTGTCATCGCTGGTCCTGTATATGCTGGAATTATGACACACAATACACTATGTATGACACATATAATGGTTACTGTGATCACTGGTCCTGTATATGCAGGAATTATAACACACAATACACTATGTATGACACATATAATGGGTTTCTGTGATCACTGGTCCTGTATATGCTGGAATTATGACACACAATACACTATGTATGATACATATAATGGGTTACTGTGATCACTGGTCCTGTATATGCTGGAATTATGACACACAATACACTATGTATGATACATATAATGGGTTACTGTGATCACTGGTCCTGTATATGCTGGAATTATGACACACAATACACTATGTATGACACATATAATGGGTTACTGTGATCGCTGGTCCTGTATATGCTGGAATTATGACACACAATACACTATGTATGACACATATAATGGGTTACTGTGATCACTGGTCCTGTATATGCTGGAATTATGACACACAATACACTATGTATGACACATATAATGGGTTACTGTGATCACAGGGCCTGTATATGCTGGAATTATGACACACAATACACTATGTATGACACATATAATGGGTTACTGTGATCACTGGTCCAGTATATGCTGGAATTATGACACACAATACACTATGTATGACGCATATAATGGGTTACTGTGATCGCTGGTCCTGTATATGCTAGATATATGACACACAATACACTATGTATGACACATATAATGGGTTACTGTGATTGCTGGTCCTGTATATGCTGGATATATAACACACAATACACTATGTATGACACATATAATGGGTTACTGTGATCACTGGTCCTGTATATGCTGGAATTATGACACACAATACACTATGTATGACACATATAATGGGTTACTGTGATCACTGGTCCTGTATATGCAGGAATTATGACACACAATACACTATGTATGACACATATAATGGGTTACTGTAATCACTGGTCCTGTATATGCTGGAATTATGACACACAATACACTATGTATGACACATATAATGGGTTACTGTGATCGCTGGTCCTGTATATGCGGGAATTAAGACACACAATACACTATGTATGACACATATAATGGGTTACTGTGATCACTTGTCCTGTATATGCTGTATATATGACACACAATACACTATGTATGACACATATAATGGGTTACTGTGATCGCTGGTCCTGTATATGCTGGAATTATGACACACAATACACTATGTATGACACATATAATGGGTTACTGTGATCACTGGTCCTGTATTTGCTGGAATTATGACACACAATACACTATGTATGACACATATAATGGGTTACTGTGATCACTGGTCCGGTATATGCTTGAATTATGACACACAATACACTATGTATGACACATATAATGGGTTACTGTGATCGCTGGTCCGGTATTTGCTGGATATATGACACACAATTCACTATGTATGACACATATAATGGGTTACTGTGATCACTGATCCTGTATATGATGGAATTATGACACACAATACACTATGTATAACACATATAATGGGTTACTGTGATCGCTGGTCCAGTATTTGCTGGATATATGACACACAATTCACTATGTATGACACATAATGGGTTACTGTGATCACTGGTCCTGTATATGCTGGAATTATGACACACAATACACTATGTATGACACATATAATGGGTTACTGTGATCACTGGTCCTGTATATGCTGGAATTATGACACACAATACACTATGTATGACGCATATAATGGGTTACTGTGATTGCTGGTCCTGTATATGCTGGATATATGACACACAATACACTATGTATGACACATATAATGGGTTACTGTGATCACTGGTCCTGTATATGCTGGAATTATGACACACAATACACTATGTATGACACATATAATGGGTTACTGTGATCACTGGTCCTGTATATGCTGGAATTATGACACACAATACACTATGTATGACGCATATAAAGGGTTACTGTGATCGCTGGTCCTGTATATGCTGGATATATGACACACAATACACTATGTATGACACATATAATGGGTTACTGTGATCACTGGTCCTGTATATGCTGGAATTATGACACACGATACACTACGTATGACACATATAATGGGTTACTGTGATCACTGGTCCTGTATATGCTGGGATTATGACACGCAATACACTATGTATGACACATATAATGGTTACTGTGATCACTGGTCCTGTATATGCTGGGATTATGACACATATAATGGGTTACTGTGATCACTGGTCCTGTATATGCTGGAATTATGACACACAATACACTATGTATGACACATATAATGGGTTACTGTGATCGCTGGTCCTGTATATGCTGGATATATGACACACAATACACTATGTATGACACATATAATGGGTTACTGTGATCACTGGTCCTGTATATGCTGGAATTATGACACACAATACACTATGTATGACACATATAATGGGTTACTGTGATCACTGGTCCTGTATATGCTGGAATTATGACACACAATACACTATGTATGACGCATATAAAGGGTTACTGTGATCGCTGGTCCTGTATATGCTGGATATATGACACACAATACACTATGTATGACGCATATAATGGGTTACTGTGATCGCTGGTCCTGTATATGCTGGATATATGACACACAATACACTATGTATGACACATATCATGGGTTTCTGTGATCACTGGTCCTGTATTTGCTGGAATTATGACACACAATACACTATGTATGACACATATAAGGGGTTACTGTGATCGCTGGTCCTGTATATGCTGGATATATGACACACAATACACTATGTATGACACATATAATGGGTTACTGTGATCGCTGGTCCTGTATATGCTGGATATATGACACACAATACACTATGTATGACACATATAATGGGTTACTGTGATCACTGGTCCTGTATATGCTGGAATTATGACACACAATACACTATGTATGACACATATAATGGGTTACTGTGATCACTGGTCCTGTATATGCTGGGATTATGACACACAATACACTATGTATGACACATATAATGGGTTACTGTGATCACTGGTCCTGTATATGCTGGAATTATGACACACAATACACTATGTATGACGCATATAATGGGTTACTGTGATCGCTGGTCCTGTATATGCTGGATATATGACACACAATACACTATGTATGACACATATAATGGGTTACTGTGATCACTGGTCCTGTATATGCTGGAATTATGACACACAATACACTATGTATGAAACATATAATGGGTTACTGTGATCACTGGTCCTGTATATGCTGGAATTATGACACACAATACACTATGTATGACACATATAATGGGTTACTGTGATCGCTGGTCCTGTATATGCTGGAATTATGACACACAATACACTATGTATGACACATATAATGGGTTTCTGTGATCGCTGGTCCTGTATATGCTGGAATTATGACACACAATACACTATGTATGACACATATAATGGGTTACTGTGATCACTGGTCCGGTATATGCTTGAATTATGACACACAATACACTATGTATGACACATATAATGGGTTACTGTGATCACTGGTCCTGTATATGCTGGAATTATGACACACAATACACTATGTATGACACATATAATTGGTTACTGTGATCGCTGGTCCTGTATATGCTGGATATATGACACACAATACACTATGTATGACACATATAATGGGTTACTGTGATCACTGGTCCTATATATTCTGGAATTATGACACACAATACACTATGTATGACACATATAATGGGTTACTGTGATCACTGGTCCAGTATATGCTGGAATTATGACACACAATACACTATGTATGACGCATATAATGGGTTACTGTGATCACTGGTCCTGTATATGCTGGATATATGACACACAATACACTATGTATGACACATATAATGGGTTACTGTGATCACTGGTCCTATATATTCTGGAATTATGACACACAATACTCTATGTATGACACATATAATGGGTTACTGTGATCACTGGTCCTGTATATGCTGGAATTATGACACACAATACTCTATGTATGACACATATAATGGGTTACTGTGATCACTGGTCCTGTATATTCTGGAATTATGACACACAATACACTATGTATGACACATATAATGGGTTACTGTGATCGCTGGTCCTGTATATGCTGGAATTATGACACACAATACACTATGTATGACACATATAATGGGTTACTGTGATCACTGGTCCTGTATATGCTGGATATATGACACACAATACACTATGTATGACACATATAATGGGTTACTGTGATCGCTGGTCCTGTATATGCTGGAATTATGACACACAATACACTATGTATGACACATATAATGGGTTACTGTGATCACTGGTCCGGTATATGCTTGAATTATGACACACAATACACTATGTATGACACATATAATGGGTTACTGTGATCGCTGGTCCAGTATTTGCTGGATATATGACACACAATTCACTATGTATGACACATATAATGGGTTACTGTGATCACTGATCCTGTATATGATGGAATTATGACACACAATACACTATGTATAACACATATAATGGGTTACTGTGATCGCTGGTCCAGTATTTGCTGGATATATGACACACAATTCACTATGTATGACACATAATGGGTTACTGTGATCACTGGTCCTGTATATGCTGGAATTATGACACACAATACACTATGTATGACACATATAATGGGTTACTGTGATCACTGGTCCTGTATATGCTGGAATTATGACACACAATACACTATGTATGACGCATATAATGGGTTACTGTGATTGCTGGTCCTGTATATGCTGGATATATGACACACAATACACTATGTATGACACCTATAATGGGTTACTGTGATCACTGGTCCTGTATATGCTGGAATTATGACACACAATACACTATGTATGACACATATAATGGGTTACTGTGATCACTGGTCCTGTATATGCTGGAATTATGACACACAATACACTATGTATGACACATATAATGGGTTACTGTGATCACTGGTCCTGTATATCCTGGAATTATGACACACAATACACTATGTATGACACATATAATGGGTTACTGTGATCACTGGTCCTGTATATGCTGGAATTATGACACACAATACACTATGTATGACGCATATAAAGGGTTACTGTGATCGCTGGTCCTGTATATGCTGGATATATGACACACAATACACTATGTATGACACATATAATGGGTTACTGTGATCACTGGTCCTGTATATGCTGGAATTATGACACACAATACACTATGTATGACACATATAATGGGTTACTGTGATCACTGGTCCTGTATATGCTGGGATTATGACACGCAATACACTATGTATGACACATATAATGGTTACTGTGATCACTGGTCCTGTATATGCTGGGATTATGACACATATAATGGGTTACTGTGATCACTGGTCCTGTATATGCTGGAATTATGACACACAATACACTATGTATGACACATATAATGGGTTACTGTGATCGCTGGTCCTGTATATGCTGGATATATGACACACAATACACTATGTATGACACATATAATGGGTTACTGTGATCACTGGTCCTGTATATGCTGGAATTATGACACACAATACACTATGTATGACGCATATAAAGGGTTACTGTGATCGCTGGTCCTGTATATGCTGGATATATGACACACAATACACTATGTATGACGCATATAATGGGTTACTGTGATCGCTGGTCCTGTATATGCTGGATATATGACACACAATACACTATGTATGACACATATAATGGGTTTCTGTGATCACTGGTCCTGTATTTGCTGGAATTATGACACACAATACACTATGTATGACACATATAATGGGTTACTGTGATCGCTGGTCCTGTATATGCTGGATATATGACACACAATACACTATGTATGACACATATAATGGGTTACTGTGATCGCTGGTCCTGTATATGCTGGATATATGACACACAATACACTATGTATGACACATATAATGGGTTACTGTGATCACTGGTCCTGTATATGCTGGAATTATGACACACAATACACTATGTATGACGCATATAATGGGTTACTGTGATCGCTGGTCCTGTATATGCTGGATATATGACACACAATACACTATGTATGACACATATAATGGGTTACTGTGATCACTGGTCCTGTATATGCTGGAATTATGACACACAATACACTATGTATGACGCATATAATGGGTTACTGTGATCGCTGGTCCTGTATATGCTGGATATATGACACACAATACACTATGTATGACACATATAATGGGTTACTGTGATCACTGGTCCTGTATATGCTGGAATTATGACACACAATACACTATGTATGACGCATATAATGGGTTACTGTGATCGCTGGTCCTGTATATGCTGGATATATGACACACAATACACTATGTATGACACATATAATGGGTTACTGTGATCACTGGTCCTGTATATGCTGGAATTATGACACACAATACACTATGTATGACACATATAATGGGTTACTGTGATCACTGGTCCTGTATATGCTGGAATTATGACACACAATACACTATGTATGACACATATAATGGGTTACTGTGATCGCTGGTCCTGTATATGCTGGAATTATGACACACAATACACTATGTATGACACATATAATGGGTTTCTGTGATCGCTGGTCCTGTATATGCTGGAATTATGACACACAATACACTATGAATGACACATATAATGGGTTACTGTGATCACTGGTCCGGTATATGCTTGAATTATGACACACAATACACTATGTATGACACATATAATGGGTTACTGTGATCACTGGTCCTGTATATGCTGGAATTATGACACACAATACACTATGTATGACACATATAATGGGTTACTGTGATCACTAGTCCTGTATATGCTGGAATTATGACACACAATACACTATGTATGACACATATAATGGGTTACTGTGATCACTGGTCCGGTATATGCTTGAATTATGACACACAATACACTATGTATGACACATATAATGGGTTACTGTGATCACTGGTCCTGTATATGCTGGAATTATGACACACAATACACTATGTATGACACATATAATGGGTTACTGTGATCACTTGTCCTGTATATGCTGGAATTATGACACACAATACTCTATGTATGACACATATAATGGGTTACTGTGATCACTGGTCCTGTATATTCTGGAATTATGACACACAATACACTATGTATGACACATATAATGGGTTACTGTGATCGCTGGTCCTGTATATGCTGGAATTATGACACACAATACACTATGTATGACACATATAATGGGTTACTGTGATCACTGGTTCTGTATATGCTGGATATATGACACACAATACACTATGTATGACACATATAATGGGTTACTGTGATCGCTGGTCCTGTATATGCTGGAATTATGACACACAATACACTATGTATGACACCTATAATGGGTTACTCTGATCACTGGTCCTGTATATGCTGGAATTATGACACACAATACACTATGTATGACACATATAATGGGTTACTGTGATCACTGGTCCGGTATATGCTTGAATTATGACACACAATACACTATGTATGACACATATAATGGGTTATTGTGATCGCTGGTCCAGTATTTGCCGGATATATGACACACAATTCACTATGTATGACACATATAATGGGTTACTGTGATCACTGGTCCTGTATATGATGGAATTATGACACACAATACACTATGTATGACACATATAATGGGTTACTGTGATCGCTGGTCCAGTATTTGCTGGATATATGACACACAATTCACTATGTATGACACATATAATGGGTTGCCGTGATCACTGGTCCTGTATATGCTGGAATTATGACACACAATACACTATGTATGACACATATAATGGGTTACTGTGATCACTGGTCCTGTATATGCTGGGATTATGACACACAATACACTATGTATGACACATATAATGGGTTTCTGTGATCACTGGTCCTGTATATGCTGGAATTATGACACACAATACACTATGTATGACACATATAATGGGTTACTGTGATCACTGGTCCTGTATATGCTGGAATTATGACACACAATACACTATGTATGACACATATAATGGGTTACTGTGATCACTGGTCCTGTATATGCTGGAATTATGACACACAATACACTATGTATGACACATATAATGGGTTACTGTGATCGCTGGTCCTGTATATGCTGGAATTATGACACACAATACACTATGTTTGACACATATAATGGGTTACTGTGATCACTGGTCCTGTATATGCTGGAATTATGACACACAATACACTATGTATGACACATATAATGGGTTACTGTGATCACTGGTCCTGTTTATGCTGGAATTATGACACACAATACACTATGTATGACACATATAATGGGTTACTGTGATCGCTGGTCCTGTATATGCTGGAATTATGACACACAATACACTATGTATGACACATATAATGGCTTAATGTGATCGCTGGTCCTGTATATGCTGGAATTATTACACACAATACACTATGTATGACACATATAATGGGTTACTGTGATCGCTGGTCCTGTATATGCTGGATATATAACACACAATACACTATGTATGACACATATAATGGGTTACTGTGATCACTGGTCCTGTATATGCTTGAATTATGACACACAATACACTATGTATGACACATATAATGGGTTACTGTGATCGCTGGTCCTGTATATGCTGGAATTATTACACACAATACACTATGTATGACACATATAATGGGTTACTGTGATCACTGGTCCTGTATATGCTGGAATTATGACACACAATACAGTATGTATGACACATATAATGGGTTACTGTGATCACTGGTCCGGTATATGCATGAATTATGACACACAATACACTATGTATGACACATATAATGGGTTACTGTGAACGCTGGTCCAGTATTTGCTGGATATATGACACACAATTCACTATGTATGACACATATAATGGGTTACTGTGATCACTGATCCTGTATTTGATGGAATTATGACACACAATACACTATGTATAACACATATAATGGGTTACTGTGATCACTGGTCCAGTATTTGCTGGATATATGACACACAATTCACTATGTATGACACATAATGGGTTACTGTGATCACTGGTCCTGTATATGCTGGAATTATGACACACAATACACTATGTATGACACATATAATGGGTTACTGTGATCACTGGTCCTGTATATGCTGGAATTATGACACACAATACACTATGTATGACGCATATAATGGGTTACTGTGATTGCTGGTCCTGTATATGCTGGATATATAACACACAATACACTATGTATGACACATATAATGGGTTACTGTGATCACTGGTCCTGTATATGCTGGAATTATGACACACAATACACTATGTATGACACATATAATGGGTTACTGTGATCACTGGTCCTGTATGTCCTGGAATTATGACACACAATACACTATGTATGACACATATAATGGGTTACTGTGATCACTGGTCCTGTATATGCTGGAATTATGACACACAATACACTATGTATGACGCATATAAAGGGTTACTGTGATCGCTGGTCCTGTATATGCTGGATATATGACACACAATACACTATGTATGACACATATAATGGGTTACTGTGATCACTGGTCCTGTATATGCTGGAATTATGACACACAATACACTATGTATGACACATATAATGGGTTACTGTGATCACTGGTCCTGTATATGCTGGGATTATGACACGCAATACACTATGTATGACACATATAATGGTTACTGTGATCACTGGTCCTGTATATGCTGGGATTATGACACATATAATGGGTTACTGTGATCACTGGTCCTGTATATGCTGGAATTATGACACACAATACACTATGTATGACACATATAATGGGTTACTGTGATCGCTGGTCCTGTATATGCTGGATATATGACACACAATACACTATGTATGACACATATAATGGGTTACTGTGATCACTGGTCCTGTATATGCTGGAATTATGACACACAATACACTATGTATGACACATATAATGGGTTACTGTGATCACTGGTCCTGTATATGCTGGAATTATGACACACAATACACTATGTATGACGCATATAAAGGGTTACTGTGATCACTGGTCCTGTATATGCTGGATATATGACACACAATACACTATGTATGATGCATATAATGGTTTACTGTGATCGCTGGTCCTGTATATGCTGGATATATGACACACAATACACTATGTATGACACATATAATGGGTTTCTGTGATCACTGGTCCTGTATTTGCTGGAATTATGACACACAATACACTATGTATGACACATATAATGGGTTACTGTGATCGCTGGTCATGTATATGCTGGATATATGACACACAATACACTATGTATGACACATATAATGGGTTACTGTGATCACTGGTCCTGTATATGCTGGAATTATGACACACAATACACTATGTATGACACATATAATTGGTTACTGTGATCGCTGGTCCTGTATATGCTGGATATATGACACACAATACACTATGTATGACACATATAATGGGTTACTGTGATCACTGGTCCTGTATATGCTGGAATTATGACACACAATACACTATGTATGACACATATAATGGGTTACTGTGATCACTGGTCCTGTATATGCTGGAATTATGACACACAATACACTATGTATGACGCATATAATGGGTTACTGTGATCGCTGGTCCTGTATATGCTGGATATATGACACACAATACACTATGTATGACACATATAATGGGTTACTGTGATCACTGGTCCTGTATATGCTGGAATTATGACACACAATACACTATGTATGACACATATAATGGGTTACTGTGATCACTGGTCCTGTATATGCTGGAATTATGACACACAATACACTATGTTTGACACATATAATGGGTTACTGTGATCGCTGGTCCTGTATATGCTGGAATTATGACACACAATACACTATGTATGACACATATAATGGGTTTCTGTGATCGCTGGTCCTGTATATGCTGGAATTATGACACACAATACAGTATGTATGACACATATAATGGGTTACTGTGATCACTGGTCCGGTATATGCATGAATTATGACACACAATACACTATGTATGACACATATAATGGGTTACTGTGATCGCTGGTCCAGTATTTGCTGGATATATGACACACAATTCACTATGTATGACACATATAATGGGTTACTGTGATCACTGATCCTGTATTTGATGGAATTATGACACACAATACACTATGTATAACACATATAATGGGTTACTGTGATCACTGGTCCAGTATTTGCTGGATATATGACACACAATTCACTATGTATGACACATAATGGGTTACTGTGATCACTGGTCCTGTATATGCTGGAATTATGACACACAATACACTATGTATGACACATATAATGGGTTACTGTGATCACTGGTCCTGTATATGCTGGAATTATGACACACAATACACTATGTATGACGCATATAATGGGTTACTGTGATTGCTGGTCCTGTATATGCTGGATATATAACACACAATACACTATGTATGACACATATAATGGGTTACTGTGATCACTGGTCCTGTATATGCTGGAATTATGACACACAATACACTATGTATGACACATATAATGGGTTACTGTGATCACTGGTCCTGTATGTCCTGGAATTATGACACACAATACACTATGTATGACACATATAATGGGTTACTGTGATCACTGGTCCTGTATATGCTGGAATTATGACACACAATACACTATGTATGACGCATATAAAGGGTTACTGTGATCGCTGGTCCTGTATATGCTGGATATATGACACACAATACACTATGTATGACACATATAATGGGTTACTGTGATCACTGGTCCTGTATATGCTGGAATTATGACACACAATACACTATGTATGACACATATAATGGGTTACTGTGATCACTGGTCCTGTATATGCTGGGATTATGACACGCAATACACTATGTATGACACATATAATGGTTACTGTGATCACTGGTCCTGTATATGCTGGGATTATGACACATATAATGGGTTACTGTGATCACTGGTCCTGTATATGCTGGAATTATGACACACAATACACTATGTATGACACATATAATGGGTTACTGTGATCGCTGGTCCTGTATATGCTGGATATATGACACACAATACACTATGTATGACACATATAATGGGTTACTGTGATCACTGGTCCTGTATATGCTGGAATTATGACACACAATACACTATGTATGACACATATAATGGGTTACTGTGATCACTGGTCCTGTATATGCTGGAATTATGACACACAATACACTATGTATGACGCATATAAAGGGTTACTGTGATCACTGGTCCTGTATATGCTGGATATATGACACACAATACACTATGTATGATGCATATAATGGTTTACTGTGATCGCTGGTCCTGTATATGCTGGATATATGACACACAATACACTATGTATGACACATATAATGGGTTTCTGTGATCACTGGTCCTGTATTTGCTGGAATTATGACACACAATACACTATGTATGACACATATAATGGGTTACTGTGATCGCTGGTCATGTATATGCTGGATATATGACACACAATACACTATGTATGACACATATAATGGGTTACTGTGATCACTGGTCCTGTATATGCTGGAATTATGACACACAATACACTATGTATGACACATATAATTGGTTACTGTGATCGCTGGTCCTGTATATGCTGGATATATGACACACAATACACTATGTATGACACATATAATGGGTTACTGTGATCACTGGTCCTGTATATGCTGGAATTATGACACACAATACACTATGTATGACACATATAATGGGTTACTGTGATCACTGGTCCTGTATATGCTGGAATTATGACACACAATACACTATGTATGACGCATATAATGGGTTACTGTGATCGCTGGTCCTGTATATGCTGGATATATGACACACAATACACTATGTATGACACATATAATGGGTTACTGTGATCACTGGTCCTGTATATGCTGGAATTATGACACACAATACACTATGTATGACACATATAATGGGTTACTGTGATCACTGGTCCTGTATATGCTGGAATTATGACACACAATACACTATGTTTGACACATATAATGGGTTACTGTGATCGCTGGTCCTGTATATGCTGGAATTATGACACACAATACACTATGTATGACACATATAATGGGTTTCTGTGATCGCTGGTCCTGTATATGCTGGAATTATGACACACAATACACTATGTATGACACATATAATGGGTTACTGTGATCACTGGTCCAGTATATGCTTGAATTATGACACACAATACACTATGTATGACACATATAATGGGTTACTGTGATCACTGGTCCTGTATATGCTGGAATTATGACACACAATACACTATGTATGACACATATAATTGGTTACTGTGATCGCTGGTCCTGTATATGCTGGATATATGACACACAATACACTATGTATGACACATATAATGGGTTACTGTGATCACTGGTCCTATATATTCTGGAATTATGACACACAATACACTATGTATGACACATATAATGGGTTACTGTGATCACTGGTCCAGTATATGCTGGAATTATGACACACAATACACTATGTATGACGCATATAATGGGTTACTGTGATCACTGGTCCTGTATATGCTGAATATATGACACACAATACACTATGTATGACACATATAATGGGTTACTGTGATCACTGGTCCTGTATATGCTGGAATTATGACACACATTACACTATGTATGACACATATAATGGGTTACTGTGATCACTAGTCCTGTATATGCTGGAATTATGACACACAATACACTATGTATGACACATATAATGGGTTACTGTGATCACTGGTCCTGTATATTCTGGAATTATGACACACAATACACTATGTATGACACATATAATGGGTTACTGTGATCGCTGGTCCTGTATATGCTGGAATTATGACACACAATACACTATGTATGACACATATAATGGGTTACTGTGATCACTGGTCCTGTATATGCTGGATATATGACACACAATACACTATGTATGACACATATAATGGGTTACTGTGATCGCTGGTCCTGTATATGCTGGAATTATGACACACAATACACTATGTATGACACCTATAATGGGTTACTGTGATCACTGGTCCTGTATATGCTGGAATTATGACACACAATACACTATGTATGACACATATAATGGGTAACTGTGATCACTGGTCCGGTATATGCTTGAATTATGACACACAATACACTATGTATGACACATATAATGGGTTATTGTGATCGCTGGTCCAGTATTTGCCGGATATATGACACACAATTCACTATGTATGACACATATAATGGGTTACTGTGATCACTGGTCCTGTATATGATGGAATTATGACACACAATACACTATGTATGACACATATAATGGGTTACTGTGATCGCTGGTCCAGTATTTGCTGGATATATGACACACAATTCACTATGTATGACACATATAATGGGTTGCTGTGATCACTGGTCCGGTATATGCTGGAATTATGACACACAATACACTATGTATGACACATATAATGGGTTACTGTGATCACTGGTCCTGTATATGCTGGAATTATGACACACAATACACTATGTATGACGCATATAATGGGTTACTGTGATCGCTGGTCCTGTATATGCTGGATATATGACACACAATACACTATGTATGACACATATAATGGGTTACTGTGATCACTGGTCATGTATATGCTGGAATTATGACACACAATACACTATGTATGACACATATAATGGGTTACTGTGATCACTGGTCCTGTATATGCTGGAATTATGACACACAATTCACTATGTATGACACATATAATGGGTTTCTGTGATCACTGGTCCTGTATATGCTGGAATTATGACACACAATACACTATGTATGACGCATATAATGGGTTACTGTGATCGCTGGTCCTGTATATGCTGGATACATGACACACAATACACTATGTATGACACATATAATGGGTTACTGTGATCAATGGTCCTGTATATGCTGGAATTATGACACACAATACACTATGTATGACACATATAATGGGTTACTGTGATCACTGGTCCTGTATATGCTGGAATTATGACACACAATACACTATGTATGACACATATAATGGGTTACTGTGATCACTGGTCCTGTATATGATGGAATTATGACACACAATACACTATGTATGACACATATAATGGGTTACTGTGATCACTGGTCCTGTATATGCTGGAATTATGACACACAATACACTATGTATGACGCATATAATGGGTTACTGTGATCGCTGGTCCTGTATATGCTGGATATATGACACACAATACACTATGTATGACACATATAATGGGTTTCTGTGATCACTGGTCCTGTATATGCTGGAATTATGACACACAATACACTATGTATGACACATATAATGGGTTACTGTGATCACTGGTCCTGTATATGCTGGAATTATGACACACAATACACTATGTATGACACATATAATGGGTTACTGTGATCACTGGTCCTGTATATGCTGGAATTATGACACACAATACACTATGTATGACACATATAATGGGTTACTGTGATCGCTGGTCCTGTATATGCTGGAATTATGACACACAATACACTATGTTTGACACATATAATGGGTTACTGTGATCACTGGTCCTGTATATGCTGGAATTATGACACACAATACACTATGTATGACACATATAATGGGTTACTGTGATCACTGGTCCTGTTTATGCTGGAATTATGACACACAATACACTATGTATGACACATATAATGGGTTACTGTGATCGCTGGTCCTGTATATGCTGGAATTATGACACACAATACACTATGTATGACACATATAATGGCTTACTGTGATCGCTGGTCCTGTATATGCTGGAATTATTACACACAATACACTATGTATGACACATATAATGGGTTACTGTGATCGCTGGTCCTGTATATGCTGGATATATAACACACAATACACTATGTATGACACATATAATGGGTTACTGTGATCACTGGTCCTGTATATGCTTGAATTATGACACACAATACACTATGTATGACACATATAATGGGTTACTGTGACGCTGGTCCTGTATATGCTGGAATTATTACACACAATACACTATGTATGACACATATAATGGGTTACTGTGATCACTGGTCCTGTATATGCTGGAATTATGACACACAATACACTATGTATGACACCTATAATGGGTTACTGTGATCACTGGTCCTGTATATGCTGGAATTATGACAAACAAAACACTATGTATGACACATATAATGGGTTACTGTGATCGCTGGTCCTGTATATGCTGGAATTATTACACACAATACACTATGTATGACACATATAATGGGTTACTGTGATCACTGGTCCTGTATATGCTGGAATTATGACACACAATACAGTATGTATGACACATATATAATGGTTACTGTGATCACTGGTCCTGTATATGCTGGAATTATGACACACAATACACTATGTATGACACATATAATGGGTTTCTGTGATCACTGGTCCTGTATATGCTGGATATATGACACACACTACACTATGTATGACACATATAATGGGTTACTGTGATCACTGGTCCTGTATATGCTGGAATTATGACACACAATACACTATGTATGACGCATATAATGGGTTACTGTGATCGCTGGTCCTGTATATGCTGGAATTATGACACACAATACACTATGTGTGACACATATAATAGGTTACTGTGATCGCTGGTCCTGTATATGCTGGAATTATGACACACAATACACTATGTATGACACATATAATGGGATACTGTGATTGCTGGTCCTGTATATGCTGGATATATGACACACAATACACTATGTATGACACATATAATGGGTTACTGTGATCACTGGTCCTGTATATGCTGGAATTATGACACACAATACACTATGTATGACACATATAATGGGTTACTGTGATCACTGGTCCTGTATATGCTGGAATTATGACACACAATACACTATGTATGACACATATAATGGGTTACTGTGATCACTGGTCCTGTATATGCTGGAATTATGACACACAATACACTATGTATGACACATATAATGGGTTGCTGTGATCACTGGTCCGGTATATGCTTGAATTATGACACACAATACACTATGTATGACACATATAATGGGTTACTGTGATCACTGGTCCTGTATATGCTGGAATTATGACACACAATACACTATGTATGACACATATAATTGGTTACTGTGATCGCTGGTCCTGTATATGCTGGATATATGACACACAATACACTATGTATGACACATATAATGGGTTACTGTGATCACTGGTCCTATATATTCTGGAATTATGACACACAATACACTATGTATGACACATATAATGGGTTACTGTGATCACTGGTCCAGTATATGCTGGAATTATGACACACAATACACTATGTATGACGCATATAATGGGTTACTGTGATCACTGGTCCTGTATATGCTGGATATATGACACACAATACACTATGTATGACACATATAATGGGTTACTGTGATCACTGGTCCTGTATATGCTGGAATTATGACACACAATACACTATGTATGACACATATAATGGGTTACTGTGATCACTAGTCCTGTATATGCTGGAATTATGACACACAATACTCTATGTATGACACATATAATGGGTTACTGTGATCACTGGTCCTGTATATTCTGGAATTATGACACACAATACACTATGTATGACACATATAATGGGTTACTGTGATCGCTGGTCCTGTATATGCTGGAATTATGACACACAATACACTATGTATGACACATATAATGGGTTACTGTGATCACTGGTCCTGTATATGCTGGATATATGACACACAATACACTATGTATGACACATATAATGGGTTACTGTGATCGCTGGTCCTGTATATGCTGGAATTATGACACACAATACACTATGTATGACACCTATAATGGGTTACTCTGATCACTGGTCCTGTATATGCTGGAATTATGACACACAATACACTATGTATGACACATATAATGGGTTACTGTGATCACTGGTCCGGTATATGCTTGAATTATGACACACAATACACTATGTATGACACATATAATGGGTTATTGTGATCGCTGGTCCAGTATTTGCCGGATATATGACACACAATTCACTATGTATGACACATATAATGGGTTACTGTGATCACTGGTCCTGTATATGATGGAATTATGACACACAATACACTATGTATGACACATATAATGGGTTACTGTGATCGCTGGTCCATTATTTGCTGGATATATGACACACAATTCACTATGTATGACACATATAATGGGTTGCTGTGATCACTGGTCCTGTATATGCTGGAATTATGACACACAATACACTATGTATGACACATATAATGGGTTACTGTGATCACTGGTCCTGTATATGCTGGATATATGACACACAATACACTATGTATGACACATATAATGGGTTACTGTGATCACTGGTCCTGTATATGCTGGAATTATGACACACAATACACTATGTATGACACATATAATGGGTTTCTGTGATCACTGGTCCTGTATATGCTGGAATTATGACACACAATACACTATGTATGACGCATATAATGGGTTACTGTGATTGCTGGTCCTGTATATGCTGGATATATGACACACAATACACTATGTATGACACATATAATGGGTTACTGTGATCACTGGTCCTGTATATGCTGGAATTATGACACACAATACACTATGTATGACACATATAATGGGTTACTGTGATCACTGGTCCTGTATATGCTGGAATTATGACACACAATACACTATGTATGACACATATAATGGGTTACTGTGATCACTGGTCCTGTATATGATGGAATTATGACACACAATACACTATGTATGACACATATAATGGGTTACTGTGATCACTGGTCCTGTATATGCTGGAATTATGACACACAATACACTATGTATGACGCATATAATGGGTTACTGTGATCGCTGGTCCTGTATATGCTGGATATATGACACACAATACACTATGTATGACACATATAATGGGTTTCTGTGATCACTGGTCCTGTATATGCTGGAATTATGACACACAATACACTATGTATGACACATATAATGGGTTACTGTGATCACTGGTCCTGTATATGCTGGAATTATGACACACAATACACTATGTATGACACATATAATGGGTTACTGTGATCACTGGTCCTGTATATGCTGGAATTATGACACACAATACACTATGTATGACACATATAATGGGTTACTGTGATCGCTGGTCCTGTATATGCTGGAATTATAACACACAATACACTATGTTTGACACATATAATGGGTTACTGTGATCACTGGTCCTGTATATGCTGGAATTATGACACACAATACACTATGTATGACACATATAATGGGTTACTGTGATCACTGGTCCTGTTTATGCTGGAATTATGACACACAATACACTATGTATGACACATATAATGGGTTACTGTGATCGCTGGTCCTGTATATGCTGGAATTATGACACACAATACACTATGTATGACACATATAATGGCTTACTGTGATCGCTGGTCCTGTATATGCTGGAATTATTACACACAATACACTATGTATGACACATATTATGGGTTACTGTGATCGCTGGTCCTGTATATGCTGGATATATAACACACAATACACTATGTATGACACATATAATGGGTTACTGTGATCACTGGTCCTGTATATGCTTGAATTATGACACACAATACACTATGTATGACACATATAATGGGTTACTGTGATCGCTGGTCCTGTATATGCTGGAATTATTACACACAATACAGTATGTATGACACATATAATGGGTTACTGTGATCACTGGTCCTGTATATGCTGGAATTATGACACACAATACAGTATGTATGACACATATAATGGGTTACTGTGATCACTGGTCCGGTATATGCTTGAATTATGACACACAATACACTATGTATGACACATATAATGGGTTACTGTGATCGCTGGTCCAGTATTTGCTGGATATATGACACACAATTCACTATGTATGACACATATAATGGGTTACTGTGATCACTGATCCTGTATATGATGGAATTATGACACACAATACACTATGTATAACACATATAATGGGTTACTGTGATCGCTGGTCCAGTATTTGCTGGATATATGACACACAATTCACTATGTATGACACATAATGGGTTACTGTGATCACTGGTCCTGTATATGCTGGAATTATGACACACAATACACTATGTATGACACATATAATGGGTTACTGTGATCACTGGTCCTGTATATGCTGGAATTATGACACACAATACACTATGTATGACGCATATAATGGGTTACTGTGATTGCTGGTCCTGTATATGCTGGATATATGACACACAATACACTATGTATGACACATATAATGGGTTACTGTGATCACTGGTCCTGTATATGCTGGAATTATGACACACAATACACTATGTATGACACATATAATGGGTTACTGTGATCACTGGTCCTGTATATCCTGGAATTATGACACACAATACACTATGTATGACACATATAATGGGTTACTGTGATCACTGGTCCTGTATATGCTGGAATTATGACGCACAATACACTATGTATGACGCATATAAAGGGTTACTGTGATCGCTGGTCCTGTATATGCTGGATATATGACACACAATACACTATGTATGACACATATAATGGGTTACTGTGATTGCTGGTCCTGTATATGCTGGATATATGACACACAATACACTATGTATGACACATATAATGGGTTACTGTGATCACTGGTCCTGTATATGCTGGAATTATGACACACAATACACTATGTATGACACATATAATGGGTTACTGTGATCACTGGTCCTGTATATGCTGGAATTATGACACACAATACACTATGTATGACACATATAATGGGTTACTGTGATCACTGGTCCTGTATATGCTGGAATTATGACACACAATACACTATGTATGACACATATAATGGGTTACTGTGATCACTGGTCCGGTATATGCTTGAATTATGACACACAATACACTATGTATGACACATATAATGGGTTACTGTGATCACTGGTCCTGTATATGCTGGAATTATGACACACAATACACTATGTATGACACATATAATTGGTTACTGTGATCGCTGGTCCTGTATATGCTGGATATATGACACACAATACACTATGTATGACACATATAATGGGTTACTGTGATCACTGGTCCTATATATTCTGGAATTATGACACACAATACACTATGTATGACACATATAATGGGTTACTGTGATCACTGGTCCAGTATATGCTGGAATTATGACACACAATACACTATGTATGACGCATATAATGGGTTACTGTGATCACTGGTCCTGTATATGCTGGATATATGACACACAATACACTATGTATGACACATATAATGGGTTACTGTGATCACTGGTCCTGTATATGCTGGAATTATGACACACAATACACTATGTATGACACATATAATGGGTTACTGTGATCACTAGTCCTGTATATGCTGGAATTATGACACACAATACTCTATGTATGACACATATAATGGGTTACTGTGATCACTGGTCCTGTATATTCTGGAATTATGACACACAATACACTATGTATGACACATATAATGGGTTACTGTGATCGCTGGTCCTGTATATGCTGGAATTATGACACACAATACACTATGTATGACACATATAATGGGTTACTGTGATCACTGGTCCTGTATATGCTGGATATATGACACACAATACACTATGTATGACACATATAATGGGTTACTGTGATCGCTGGTCCTGTATATGCTGGAATTATGACACACAATACACTATGTATGACACCTATAATGGGTTACTCTGATCACTGGTCCTGTATATGCTGGAATTATGACACACAATACACTATGTATGACACATATAATGGGTTACTGTGATCACTGGTCCGGTATATGCTTGAATTATGACACACAATACACTATGTATGACACATATAATGGGTTATTGTGATCGCTGGTCCAGTATTTGCCGGATATATGACACACAATTCACTATGTATGACACATATAATGGGTTACTGTGATCACTGGTCCTGTATATGATGGAATTATGACACACAATACACTATGTATGACACATATAATGGGTTACTGTGATCGCTGGTCCATTATTTGCTGGATATATGACACACAATTCACTATGTATGACACATATAATGGGTTGCTGTGATCACTGGTCCTGTATATGCTGGAATTATGACACACAATACACTATGTATGACACATATAATGGGTTACTGTGATCACTGGTCCTGTATATGCTGGATATATGACACACAATACACTATGTATGACACATATAATGGGTTACTGTGATCACTGGTCCTGTATATGCTGGAATTATGACACACAATACACTATGTATGACACATATAATGGGTTTCTGTGATCACTGGTCCTGTATATGCTGGAATTATGACACACAATACACTATGTATGACGCATATAATGGGTTACTGTGATTGCTGGTCCTGTATATGCTGGATATATGACACACAATACACTATGTATGACACATATAATGGGTTACTGTGATCACTGGTCCTGTATATGCTGGAATTATGACACACAATACACTATGTATGACACATATAATGGGTTACTGTGATCACTGGTCCTGTATATGCTGGAATTATGACACACAATACACTATGTATGACACATATAATGGGTTACTGTGATCACTGGTCCTGTATATGATGGAATTATGACACACAATACACTATGTATGACACATATAATGGGTTACTGTGATCACTGGTCCTGTATATGCTGGAATTATGACACACAATACACTATGTATGACGCATATAATGGGTTACTGTGATCGCTGGTCCTGTATATGCTGGATATATGACACACAATACACTATGTATGACACATATAATGGGTTTCTGTGATCACTGGTCCTGTATATGCTGGAATTATGACACACAATACACTATGTATGACACATATAATGGGTTACTGTGATCACTGGTCCTGTATATGCTGGAATTATGACACACAATACACTATGTATGACACATATAATGGGTTACTGTGATCACTGGTCCTGTATATGCTGGAATTATGACACACAATACACTATGTATGACACATATAATGGGTTACTGTGATCGCTGGTCCTGTATATGCTGGAATTATAACACACAATACACTATGTTTGACACATATAATGGGTTACTGTGATCACTGGTCCTGTATATGCTGGAATTATGACACACAATACACTATGTATGACACATATAATGGGTTACTGTGATCACTGGTCCTGTTTATGCTGGAATTATGACACACAATACACTATGTATGACACATATAATGGGTTACTGTGATCGCTGGTCCTGTATATGCTGGAATTATGACACACAATACACTATGTATGACACATATAATGGCTTACTGTGATCGCTGGTCCTGTATATGCTGGAATTATTACACACAATACACTATGTATGACACATATTATGGGTTACTGTGATCGCTGGTCCTGTATATGCTGGATATATAACACACAATACACTATGTATGACACATATAATGGGTTACTGTGATCACTGGTCCTGTATATGCTTGAATTATGACACACAATACACTATGTATGACACATATAATGGGTTACTGTGATCGCTGGTCCTGTATATGCTGGAATTATTACACACAATACAGTATGTATGACACATATAATGGGTTACTGTGATCACTGGTCCTGTATATGCTGGAATTATGACACACAATACAGTATGTATGACACATATAATGGGTTACTGTGATCACTGGTCCGGTATATGCTTGAATTATGACACACAATACACTATGTATGACACATATAATGGGTTACTGTGATCGCTGGTCCAGTATTTGCTGGATATATGACACACAATTCACTATGTATGACACATATAATGGGTTACTGTGATCACTGATCCTGTATATGATGGAATTATGACACACAATACACTATGTATAACACATATAATGGGTTACTGTGATCGCTGGTCCAGTATTTGCTGGATATATGACACACAATTCACTATGTATGACACATAATGGGTTACTGTGATCACTGGTCCTGTATATGCTGGAATTATGACACACAATACACTATGTATGACACATATAATGGGTTACTGTGATCACTGGTCCTGTATATGCTGGAATTATGACACACAATACACTATGTATGACGCATATAATGGGTTACTGTGATTGCTGGTCCTGTATATGCTGGATATATGACACACAATACACTATGTATGACACATATAATGGGTTACTGTGATCACTGGTCCTGTATATGCTGGAATTATGACACACAATACACTATGTATGACACATATAATGGGTTACTGTGATCACTGGTCCTGTATATCCTGGAATTATGACACACAATACACTATGTATGACACATATAATGGGTTACTGTGATCACTGGTCCTGTATATGCTGGAATTATGACGCACAATACACTATGTATGACGCATATAAAGGGTTACTGTGATCGCTGGTCCTGTATATGCTGGATATATGACACACAATACACTATGTATGACACATATAATGGGTTACTGTGATCACTGGTCCTGTATATGCTGGAATTATGACACACAATACACTATGTATGACACATATAATGGGTTACTGTGATCACTGGTCCTGTATATGCTGGGATTATGACACGCAATACACTATGTATGACACATATAATGGTTACTGTGATCACTGGTCCTGTATATGCTGGGATTATGACACATATAATGGGTTACTGTGATCACTGGTCCTGTATATGCTGGAATTATGACACACAATACACTATGTATGACACATATAATGGGTTACTGTGATCGCTGGTCCTGTATATGCTGGATATATGACACACAATACACTATGTATGACACATATAATGGGTTACTGTGATCACTGGTCCTGTATATGCTGGAATTATGACACACAATACACTATGTATGACACATATAATGGGTTACTGTGATCACTGGTCCTGTATATGCTGGAATTATGACACACAATACACTATGTATGACGCATATAAAGGGTTACTGTGATCGCTGGTCCTGTATATGCTGGATATATGACACACAATACACTATGTATGACGCATATATTGGGTTACTGTGATCGCTGGTCCTGTATATGCTGGATATATGACACACAATACACTATGTATGACACATATAATGGGTTTCTGTGATCACTGGTCCTGTATTTGCTGGAATTATGACACACAATACACTATGTATGACACATATAATGGGTTACTGTGATCGCTGGTCCTGTATATGCTGGATATATGACACACAATACACTATGTATGACACATATAATGGGTTACTGTGATCGCTGGTCCTGTATATGCTGGATATATGACACACAATACACTATGTATGACACATATAATGGGTTACTGTGATCACTGGTCCTGTATATGCTGGAATTATGACACACAATACACTATGTATGACACATATAATGGGTTACTGTGATCACTGGTCCTGTATATGCTGGAATTATGACACACAATACACTATGTATGACGCATATAATGGGTTACTGTGATCGCTGGTCCTGTATATGCTGGATATATGACACACAATACACTATGTATGACACATATAATGGGTTACTGTGATCACTGGTCCTGTATATGCTGGAATTATGACACACAATACACTATGTATGACACATATAATGGGTTACTGTGATCACTGGTCCTGTATATGCTGGAATTATGACACACAATACACTATGTATGACACATATAATGGGTTACTGTGATCGCTGGTCCTGTATATGCTGGAATTATGACACACAATACACTATGTATGACACATATAATGGGTTACTGTGATCACTAGTCCTGTATATGCTGGATATATGACACACACTACACTATGTATGACACATATAATGGGTTACTGTGATCACTGGTCCTGTATATGCTGGAATTATGACACACAATACACTATGTATGACGCATATAATGGGTTACTGTGATCGCTGGTCCTGTATATGCTGGAATTATGACACACAATACACTATGTGTGACACATATAATAGGTTACTGTGATCGCTGGTCCTGTATATGCTGGAATTATGACACACAATACACTATGTATGACACATATAATGGGTTACTGTGATTGCTGGTCCTGTATATGCTGGATATATGACACACAATACACTATGTATGACACATATAATGGGTTACTGTGATCACTGGTCCTGTATATGCTGGAATTATGACACACAATACACTATGTATGACACATATAATGGGTTACTGTGATCACTGGTCCTGTATATGCTGGAATTATGACACACAATACACTATGTATGACACATATAATGGGTTACTGTGATCACTGGTCCTGTATATGCTGGAATTATGACACACAATACACTATGTATGACACATATAATGGCTTACTGTGATCGCTGGTCCTGTATATGCTGGAATTATGACACACAATACACTATGTATGACACATATAATGGGTTACTGTGATCGCTGGTCCTGTATATGCTGGAATTATGACACACAATACACTATGTATGACACATATAATGGCTTACTGTGATCGCTGGTCCTGTATATGCTGGAATTATGACACACAATACACTATGTATGACACATATAATGGTTACTGTGATCACTGGTCCTGTATATGCTGGAATTATGACACACAATACACTATGTATGACACATATAATGGTTACTGTGATCACTGGTCCTGTATATGCTGGAATTATAACACACAATACACTATGTATGACACATATAATGGGTTACTGTGATCACTGGTCCTGTATATGCTGTTATTATGACACACAATACACTATGTATGACACATATAATGGGTTACTGTGATCACTGGTCCTGTATATGCTGGAATTATTACACACAATACACTATGTATGACACATATAATGGGTTACTATGATCACTGGTCCTGTATATGCTGGAATTATGACACACAATACACTATGTATGATACATATAATAGGTTACTGTGATCACTGGTCCTGTATATGCTGGAATTATGACACACAATACACTATGTATGACACATATAATGGGTTACTGTGATCACTGGTCCTGTATATGCTGGAATTATGCAACACAATACACTATGTATGACACATATAATGGGTTACTGTAATCGCTGGTCCTGTATATGCTGGAATTATGACACACAATACACTATGTATGACACATATAATGGGTTACTGTGATCACTGGTCCGGTATATGCTTGAATTATGACACACAATACACTATGTATGACACATATAATGGGTTACTGTGATCACTGGTCCTGTATATGCTGGAATTATGACACACAATACACTATGTATGACACATATAATGGGTTACTGTGATCGCTGGTCCTGTATATGCTGGAATTATGACACACAATACACTATGTATGACACATATAATGGGTTACTGTGATCACTGGTCCTGTATATGCTGGATATATGACACACAATACACTATGTATGACACATATAATGGGTTACTGTGATCGCTGGTCCTGTATATGCTGGAATTATGACACACAATACACTATGTATGACACCTATAATGGGTTACTCTGATCACTGGTCCTGTATATGCTGGAATTATGACACACAATACACTATGTATGACACATATAATGGGTTACTGTGATCACTGGTCCGGTATATGCTTGAATTATGACACACAATACACTATGTATCACACATATAATGGGTTATTGTGATCGCTGGTCCAGTATTTGCCGGATATATGACACACAATTCACTATGTATGACACATATAATGGGTTACTGTGATCACTGGTCCTGTATATGATGGAATTATGACACACAATACACTATGTATGACACATATAATGGGTTACTGTGATCGCTGGTCCAGTATTTGCTGGATATATGACACACAATTCACTATGTATGACACATATAATGGGTTGCTGTGATGACTGGTCCTGTATATGCTGGAATTATGACACACAATACACTATGTATGACGCATATAATGGGTTACTGTGATCGCTAGTCCTGTATATGCTGGATATATGACACACAATACACTATGTATGACACATATAATGGGTTACTGTGATCACTGGTCCTGTATATGCTGGAATTATGACACACAATACACTATGTATGACACATATAATGGGTTACTGTGATCACTGGTCCTGTATATGCTGGAATTATGACACACAATACACTATGTATGACACATATAATGGGTTTCTGTGATCACTGGTCCTGTATATGCTGGAATTATGACACACAATACACTATGTATGACGCATATAATGGGTTACTGTGATCGCTGGTCCTGTATATGCTGGATATATGACACACAATACACTATGTATGACACATATAATGGGTTACTGTGATCACTGGTCCTGTATATGCTGGAATTATGACACACAATACACTATGTATGACACATATAATGGGTTACTGTGATCACTGGTCCTGTATATGCTGGAATTATGACACACAATACACTATGTATGACACATATAATGGGTTACTGTGATCACTGGTCCTGTATATGATGGAATTATGACACACAATACACTATGTATGACACATATAATGGGTTACTGTGATCACTGGTCCTGTATATGCTGGAATTATGACACACAATACACTATGTATGACGCATATAATGGGTTACTGTGATCGCTGGTCCTGTATATGCTGGATATATGACACACAATACACTATGTATGACACATATAATGGGTTTCTGTGATCACTGGTCCTGTATATGCTGGAATTATGACACACAATACACTATGTATGACACATATAATGGGTTACTGTGATCACTGGTCCTGTATATGCTGGAATTATGACACACAATACACTATGTATGACACATATAATGGGTTACTGTGATCACTGGTCCTGTATATGCTGGAATTATGACACACAATACACTATGTATGACACATATAATGGGTTACTGTGATCGCTGGTCCTGTATATGCTGGAATTATGACACACAATACACTATGTTTGACACATATAATGGGTTACTGTGATCACTGGTCCTGTATATGCTGGAATTATGATACACAATACACTATGTATGACACATATAATGGGTTACTGTGATCACTGGTCCTGTTTATGCTGGAATTATGACACACAATACACTATGTATGACACATATAATGGGTTACTGTGATCGCTGGTCCTGTATATGCTGGAATTATGACACACAATACACTATGTATGACACATATAATGGCTTACTGTGATCGCTGGTCCTGTATATGCTGGAATTATTACACACAATACACTATGTATGACACATATAATGGGTTACTGTGATCACTGGTCCTGTATATGCTGGATATATAACACACAATACACTATGTATGACACATATAATGGGTTACTGTGATCACTGGTCCTGTATATGCTTGAATTATGACACACAATACACTATGTATGACACATATAATGGGTTACTGTGATCGCTGGTCCTGTATATGCTGGAATTATTACACACAATACACTATGTATGACACATATAATGGGTTACTGTGATCACTGGTCCTGTATATGCTGGAATTATGACACACAATACAGTATGTATGACACATATAATGGGTTACTGTGATCACTGGTCCGGTATATGCTTGAATTATGACACACAATACACTATGTATGACACATATAATGGGTTACTGTGATCGCTGGTCCAGTATTTGCTGGATATATGACACACAATTCACTATGTATGACACATATAATGGGTTACTGTGATCACTGGTCCTGTATATGCTGGAATTATGACACACAATACACTATGTATGACACATATAATGGGTTACTGTGATCACTGGTCCTGTATATCCTGGAATTATGACACACAATACACTATGTATGACACATATAATGGGTTACTGTGATCACTGGTCCTGTATATACTGGAATTATGACACACAATACACTATGTATGACGCATATAAAGGGTTACTGTGATCGCTGGTCCTGTATATGCTGGATATATGACACACAATACACTATGTATGACACATATAATGGGTTACTGTGATCACTGGTCCTGTATATGCTGGAATTATGACACACAATACACTATGTATGACACATATAATGGGTTACTGTGATCACTGGTCCTGTATATGCAGGAATTATGACACGCAATACACTATGTATGACACATATAATGGTTACTGTGTTCACTGGTCCTGTATATGCTGGGATTATGACACATATAATGGGTTACTGTGATCACTGGTCCTGTATATGCTGGAATTATGACACACAATACACTATGTATGACACATATAATGGGTTACTGTGATCGCTGGTCCTGTATATGCTGGATATATGACACACAATACACTATGTATGACACATATAATGGGTTACTGTGATCACTGGTCCTGTATATGCTGGAATTATGACACACAATACACTATGTATGACACATATAATGGGTTACTGTGATCACTGGTCCTGTATATGCTGGAATTATGAAACACAATACACTATGTATGACGCATATAAAGGGTTACTGTGATCGCTGGTCCTGTATATGCTGGATATATGACACACAATACACTATGTATGACGCATATAATGGGTTACTGTGATCGCTGGTCCTGTATATGCTGGATATATGACACACAATACACTATGTATGACACATATAAGGGGTTTCTGTGATCACTGGTCCTGTATTTGCTGGAATTATGACACACAATACACTATGTATGACACATATAATGGGTTACTGTGATCGCTGGTCCTGTATATGCTGGATATATGACACACTATACACTATGTATGACACATATAATGGGTTATTGTGATCGCTGGTCCTGTATATGCTGGATATATGACACACAATACACTATGTATGACACATATAATGGGTTACTGTGATCACTGGTCCTGTATATGCTGGAATTATGACACACAATACACTATGTATGACACATATAATGGGTTACTGTGATCACTGGTCCTGTATATGCTGGAATTATGACACACAATACACTATGTATGACGCATATAATGGGTTACTGTGATCGCTGGTCCTGTATATGCTGGATATATGACACACAATACACTATGTATGACACATATAATGGGTTACTGTGATCACTGGTCCTGTATATGCTGGAATTATGACACACAATACACTATGTATGACACATATAATGGGTTACTGTGATCACTGGTCCTGTATATGCTGGAATTATGACACACAATACACTATGTATGACACATAATGGGTTACTGTGATCGCTGGTCCTGTATATGCTGGAATTATGACACACAATACACTATGTATGACACATATAATGGGTTACTGTGATCACTGGTCCTGTATATGCTGGATATATGACACACACTACACTATGTATGACACATATAATGGGTTACTGTGATCACTGGTCCTGTATATGCTGGAATTATGACACACAATACACTATGTATGACGCATATAATGGGTTACTGTGATCGCTGGTCCTGTATATGCTGGAATTATGACACACAATACACTATGTGTGACACATATAATAGGTTACTGTGATCGCTGGTCCTGTATATGCTGGAATTATGACACACAATACACTATGTATGACACATATAATGGGTTACTGTGATTGCTGGTCCTGTATATGCTGGATATATGACACACAATACACTATGTATGACACATATAATGGGTTACTGTGATCACTGGTCCTGTATATGCTGGAATTATGACACACAATACACTATGTATGACACATATAATGGGTTACTGTGATCACTGGTCCTGTATATGCTGGAATTATGACACACAATACACTATGTATGACACATATAATGGGTTACTGTGATCACTGGTCCTGTATATGCTGGAATTATGACACACAATACACTATGTATGACACATATAATGGGTTACTGTGATCGCTGGTCCTGTGTATGCTGGAATTATGACACACAATACACTATGTATGACACATATAATGGCTTACTGTGATCGCTGGTCCTGTATATGCTGGAATTATGACACACAATACACTATGTATGACACATATAATGGGTTACTGTGATCGCTGGTCCTGTATATGCTGGAATTATGACACACAATACACTATGTATGACACATATAATGGCTTACTGTGATCGCTGGTCCTGTATATGCTGGAATTATGACACACAATACACTATGTATGACACATATAATGGTTACTGTGATCACTGGTCCTGTATATGCTGGAATTATGACACACAATACACTATGTATGACACATATAATGGTTACTGTGATCACTGGTCCTGTATATGCTGGAATTATAACACACAATACACTATGTATGACACATATAATGGGTTACTGTGATCACTGGTCCTGTATATGCTGGAATTATGACACACAATACACTATGTATGACACATATAATGGGTTACTGTGATCACTGGTCCTGTATATGCTGGAATTATTACACACAATACACTATGTATGACACATATAATGGGTTACTGTGATCGCTGGTCCTGTATATGCTGGAATTATGACACACAATACACTATGTATGACACATATAATGGTTACTGTGATCACTGGTCCTGTATATGCTGGAATTATGACACACAATACACTATGTATGACACATATAATGGGTTACTATGATCACTGGTCCTGTATATGCTGGAATTATGACACACAATACACTATGTATGACACATATAATAGGTTACTGTGATCACTGGTCCTGTATATGCTGGAATTATGACACACAATACACTATGTATGGCACATATAATAGGTTACTGTGATCACTGGTCCTGTATATGCTGGAATTATGACACACAATACACTATGTATGACACATATAATGGGTTACTGTGATCACTGGTCCTGTATATGCTGGAATTATTACACACAATACACTATGTATGACACATATAATGGGTTACTGTGATCGCTGGTCCTGTATATGCTGGATATATGACACACAATACACTATGTATGACACATATAATGGTTACTGTGATCACTGGTCCTGTATATGCTGGAATTATGACACACAATACACTATGTATGACACATATAATGGGTTACTGTGATCGCTGGTCCAGTATATGCTGGAATTATGACACACAATACACTATGTATGACACATATAATAGGTTACTGTGATCACTGGTCCTGTATATGCTGGAATTATGACACACAATACACTATGTATGACACATATAATGGGTTACTGTGATCGCTGGTCCTGTATATGCTGGAATTATGCAACACAATATACTTTGTATGTAACATAATAAAGCTGGATAAGTGCTAATTAAGCCCTCTTCATGGACTGGCCACACTCACTCTAAAATCAGGCATTTGGAAACCCACTTCTAGAAATCCTGCATTTGCCACTGAACATGTTCCTATATTACTGCGGCAAGGTCTCAGCTATTAGAGACAGAGATCTCCTGAACATACTGTAACAGACCCTTCCAGACTATGGCTGTCTAATGCGTGGCTGGTGCAATGTGGGTGCAAGCTAACAGATAATCAGTATCCTCAATCCTTATATGTAAATAGGCACAGAGGGCCTGATTCAGCAGCGTATGCAATGGCGATTACGGGCGCAGATCGAGCAATTGTTTGCCATCATGCATGCATATGTCTGTCCGTCTGAACGCCATTTCATGGGCATGCATAAATTAGACACAGCGATTGCATATGCAGCATGAGAGCCCTCTGTGTGTGTAATGAGACTCGCAGTGTCTGCGGCTGGTTAGACCTGGTGTAAATGCTGTGTGACTGGCCGATGTGCGGCGATGGTACCGATGTTTACACAGAAGAGCGACATTGGACGGATGTGAGAAGGCAGCAGGGGGCGTCTTTATGCCGGCTGAGCTGTGGCAGACATTAGCATATTTTCACAGCTGCATTCCATGCAAAATCTCAGCTGCGATCGCATTAGTGTACGCTGCTGTATCAGGATGTAATGTAATCTCAGAGAACCAGACCCACCCGAAAATAGGGGATACGAGTAGGATCTGATGGCTTGATTCAGACCTGGTTGCTATGAGAGTATGCTCGCTCGATGCATATGCAAATATTTGAAAGGGACGCGGCGGGGAGCGATCGCTCGCCAAGGCATAAGCAGGCCCATAGGCCCATCTTACCTGTACGAGTGTTCATTTTCTGTATGCAGACTCCCCTTAGCGAATGCAGAGACGCCTACTGCCCCACGTCATCTCCTGGAAGTTTGTGAAAACATTGGTACATCGACCACTATCGGATGTGAACGCAGTGCTTGTGATAGCTTTTTTCTACCGCAAGCATTGCGAGGTAAACAGAGTAAAAATGTGTACTATGACACTGCCTGTTAATTATGCACACCTCTAAAACGGTGTGGAAACACTCGGGCACGCCTGCGTTTGCATCCCCACTCCCCCGTTTTTACAGGACTGCCCCTGTCACCACCCACAAATGGCCTCTCCTGTCACTCACTCTGCTGGGCTGTCTATGCTGTGTGAGCGAGGGATCTGCGAACGCACTGTGTAGTTTGCGCACTGCGATGCATTCCAGATTAACAACCATCGGCAGTAGCGAGCGCACTGTGGATAGCGTCCGGGTCTGAATCAGGCCCTTATTCTGGCTCGGGTTTTCCCCAAAATGAGGCAAAACATCATCTTGCTGTCGGATTCTCGTGGGTTTTGGATTCTATAAAGGTCCTGGTGATCTGCGCCATTTTCACTCCGGCTGTGGAGAGTGTACAGAACAGACGTGCTCTCTTCTTCTCTGTTGTTCAAGGGTGCAGTGTTGTAGTAGTTCAAGGGTGCAGTGTTGTAGTAGTTCAAGGGTGCAGTGTTGTAGTAGTTCAAGGGTGCAGTGTTGTTGGGCTGGGGCTGCAGTACATAAAGTGGGGGGTGCTTCTGTGTCACTGTTGTCCTGTCAATCAAGGGGCTAGGGCTGCAGTTCATAAAGGGGCGCGGTGTTATCCAGGGGTGCTCTTCCGCAGTATAAAAAAAAAAGTTAAAATTAATAATTATCATTCCACAATAAATAAAATAAGACCTTTTTTTCAGTTTTTTTTGTGTGTGCTACACTGTTATTATTCGGTGACACTGCTGGCCAGACCACAGTTTATCATCCACGTATTGTGACACTATAAGTCGTAGTGCAGTGTGTTATTCTTATTAAAAAAAAAATAATGTGACACTGTAAGTGGTAGCGCAGTGTATTACACATAAAAAATATTCTGAACCACCAAGTTTATTTTGTAAGCAAAACATGGGACATACTGTTCACCCATGCTCTCTTGTCTTCCCTCAAAAATTTGTTTTGGAATAAAAAATTTAATTAAATATACTACCAATCAACCCTTCCTTTCCCTGCCTTCAACTACATACACACTCCATGTCCCTCAGGCCTCTTGATTAATGAAAACTTCTGTTTCCTTATGTGCCATGTTTGAAGTTGAACTGCGACATGTTGAGCCACCCACTGCTGCCACTTAGCTTAGTCAGCCAGATATCTTGGGGCAAATTATGGGCCTAAACTGGATGAAAACAATATTGTGAGCTGCGAGGTGGTCAAAATTGACTGGAAACGAGTGTAAATTAATGTTATTGAGGTTAATAATACTGTAGGAACAAAAACAGGCCAATTTTATGTTATTTTAGCTATTTTTATGATATTGTAAGAAAAAAATCCAGATCCAAAACCTAAACACGCAGAGGCGATTTTGCCAAAACCAAATTCAGATCCAAAACACTTAGGAGATACAGATCGAAAACCAAAATCAAAACACCGGGGTTGGCGCACATCCCCTAGTAATTAAAGTCTAGGCCTGATTCTGAGCCGCTCGTAAGCGGCCGCTCGTTCGCTCCGAGCGATGTTTGCCCAACTGCGCATGCGTTCGGATCGTTATACGCATGCGCGAACCAGTCAGTGCGGTCGAAATTCATGTGCTCACAAAATAGCGAATGCCTGATAATTTGAGTGACAGAAAGAGGCGTATGTGGGTGGTAACGGGGGAAGGTGCTTGAAAACGGGGAGTGGAGATTCGAACGCAGGCGTGCTTAAAGGTCAAAACGGGCGTTTTATGGGTGTGCATAATTAAAACAACAGCGTCATTGACCACGTCACTGGGTTATTTTATAGTCAGAACTGCTCGCAAAATTGTGGTAGGAAAAACCAACCCCAAGAATAGCGAGCAGTTCATATGCTGGTCGATGTACTCGATTAATCTAATAAATAGCGGACATGACGTAGGATGCGAGCGGCCAGGGGGCGTATTTTTCCAAAAAACGACCGCAAGGTTTGTTCGCTCGTTCAGACCTAGAGGCGTGAACAGACCGCATAGAGCGAACGGTTCATTTGAATAACCACCCCTATTTTCTGGACGAGCGAGCGCTAATTGCGTCCGGCGCTGAATCAGGCCCACTGTCTTTTATTGTACACAACATCCTGTCACTCTGCAAAGTGTACCTTGTACCCCTTCTTCTCCAGTACACGGATGTCAATCAGACTGGTTCCTATATCTGGCACAAATAGTACATCTTCTATGTCTGTGGCAACTGTTTCACCCTTGATTCACAATGCACAGTAATTGTCCCGATGTTCATGACATTTACATTAGGTCTTTCTGCAAAATTTACTAAGTGGTGGGTTCTAAATCCAAGTAGTTTTGCGGTGGTGTTGCTATACGCCAATTTACTGTTGCCAAAACTGCTCCAAATCTGCCGAGAAGTGCTGATTGGCTGCGAGTGGCAGCTCCCAGGCTCTCAGCCAATAAATGCTTCCCCATTCATTTCTATGGAGTGACCCACAGTAAGCTGTTACTCTGCGATGGGACCCTGCAAACAGTGCAAAAGGCAGTTTGACTTTTTTTTTCAAAGATCCCTGGATGCTACATGGACTGAAAAGGACCCGATTCATTGCTTTGTGAGCATTACAGTGGAGAACAAGGGCTGTGTGAGTAGGATTTTTAAAATAAAAAATTACAATACTCAGTGTCCATATCTTGTCTTTATTTAATTTATTTTTTACCATGCAGACTATGAGTACCAGCAGCACCTTAATGTTGCCCTTTGTCTCCTATTACCCTGATGTTTAGAGGTTCACATGACTTTAGTGACTTGAACTAACTTTCATGACAGCTGAAGTGTCTTGTGGCTCCTGAATCCATGCACCTGTAGTCTTTGCGATGACTGTCGGTTACATATACTGTAATGCTGATTAATTTCTTCTTTTTACACTTGCATGACGAGGTACCTCTTGGTTCACTTGCTCTGCACTCTGAGTCTTATGCCCCACTTTGTGACAATTGAAGGACTTGGGCTTTTAAACTTTACACCCTTTAATAGCAGAATAGAATTCTCAGCATTGGTCTCAACAGGAATGTACTATTCAGTAATGCATGACTCCAAAGCCACTACTAGAAAATCATACTCTGGTGTAAGGTTTTGCAGCATCACCATTGCACCCTCCTCCTCATCTACTTGGATGCCTACTGAAGTAATTGCTAAGAGATAGACAGCATCCTAGCCATATATTCATTTATATTCTTGAAAGCACATAAATTGGCAAACGTATTGTGCACACACAGCAATTGGTTTAGAATTACGCTCGAACATGGGATTCATTCGCAAAGTGAGTGACAGGTAGTCAGCATTTTTGGGAGGTAATGCAGGGTGGCTAGTCAAATGCAGGCATGTTGGGACCATTTAAACTCCACTTTATGGGCATGCATAAATTTATCCACTGCGATCTCCGCAAGAACAAGAGCTTTATGTATATCAGGAGAGCCGCAGTGTTTGGGACAGATCAGACTTCACCCAGAAGCTGCACTGCTGGCAGATCTGCATAGATGTACCTGATGATTACGATGTTGTATATCATTGGACAGATATGAGAAGGCAGCAGTGGGCTTCTCTATGCTCCTGGAAACTTTTGAAGTCATTAGCATATTTCCGCTATTGTGATCCATGAGAGATTGCTGTTGCGCATGCATTAGCGTAAATCTCTGCACCAGGCCCTTAGCTTAGTGCTGTACAAAGGGTCTAATTAAAAGATTTACACTAATGCAATCGCAAATGAGATCTTTCACGGATAACAATAGCGAAAATATGCTAATGTCTCCAAACCTTACCTGAGCATATGGATGCTTACTACCACCTTCTCATCCATCCCACGGGTATTATACATGCAGTGGTGGCAGAAGGACTTATACTGTAGCTCCACAAGTGGTGGTGACACAGTGGTGAGTGGCGGTGACACAGATAAGTGGTGTTGACACAGTGATGAGTTGTGGTGACAGAGTGGTGAGTGGTGGTGACAGAGTGGTGAGTGGTGGAGACACAGGGCCTGATTCAGACCTGCTCGCGAGCGCTGAGCGCTCGCAAGTGGGTCGATGTTGCCCAAGTGCGCATGCGCACGATGGAGGCGGCTCCATCATGCGCATGAGCGAGACCCGAATAACGATGGCCAAGCCGTCGTTATGGGTCTCGCACCAAAGGGGGCGTATTGTCGATGGTGATTGACAGCACGCCACCTTTGGTGGGCATGCCGGGGCGTGGCTGCCCAGATGGAGGCATTCCCATCTGATAGGGCCAAAAGCACTCCAGGGCTTGCGGCAGCGAGACCCTACCGCAGGGTCTCGTCGCAAGCCCGATGGTCGCGATGGTCTTGACCATCGCGACCATCATTTTGGCCGCTCGCTATAGCTGTGGGGGGTCACCCACAGATTTGCGAGCATCCAGGAGGCCGCTCCAAAGAGGAGGAGGGACGGCCCTGATTCAGAGCGAGCGCTCTGTCATAGCGTCCGGCTCTGAATCAGGGCCACAGTGGTAAGTGGTGGTGACAGAGTGATGAGTGGTGGTGACAGAGTGGTGAGTGGTGGTGACCCACTGGTGAGCGATTGTGACATAGAGGTGAGTGGTGGTGACAGTGATGAGCGGTGGTTACACAGTGGTAAGTGGTAGTGACAGAGTGGTGAGTGCTGGTGACACAGTGGTGAGTGGTGTTGACACAGTGGTGAGAAGTGGTGAGCGGTGGTGACACATTGATAAGCAGTGGTGGCACAGTGGTGAGCGGTGATGACACAGTGGTAAGCGGTGGTGATATAGTGGTGAGCGGTGGTGACAGTGGTGAGCAGTGGTGAAACAGTGGTGAGTGGTGGTGACACAGATAAGTGGTGTTGACACAGTGATGACTGGTGGACACACATTGATGAAAGTTGGTGACATAGTGGTGAGTGGTGGAGACACAGTGGTGAGTGGTGGTGACATAGTGATGAGTGGTGGTGACAGAGTGGTGAGTGGTGGTGACCCAGTGGTGACATAGAGGTGAGTGGTGGTGACAGTGATGAGCGGTGGTGACACAGTGGTAAGTGGTAGTGACAGAGTGGTGAGCAGTGGTGAGCAGTGGTGACACATTGATGAGCGTTGGTAACACAGTGGTAAGTGGTGGTGACAGATTGGTGAGTGATGGTGACACATTGATGAGCGGTGGTGACAGTGGTGAGTGGTGGTGACACAGTGGTAAGTGGTGGTGATCCAGTGGTGAGCGGTGGTGACATAGAGGTGAGTGGTGGTGACAGTGCTGAGTGGTGGTGACACAATGGTGAGTGGTGGTGACAGAATGGTGAGTGGTGGTGAAAGTGAAGAGCTGTGGTGACACAGTGGTAAGTGGTAGTGACAGAGTGGTGAGCAGTGGTGACACAGTGGTGAGCAGTGGTGAGACATTGATGAGCATTGGTAACACAGTGGTAAGTGGTGGTGACAGAGTGGTGAGTGGTGGTGACGTGGTGGTGACACAGTGGTAAGTGGTGTTTACAGAGTGGTGAGTGGTGGTGACACAGTGGTAAGTAGTGGTGACAGAGTGGTGAGTGGTGGTGACAGAGTGGTGAGTGGTGGTAACCCAGTGGTGAGCGGTGGTGACATAGAGGTGAGTGGTGGTGACAGTGCTGAGTGGTGGTGACACAATGGTGAGTGGTGGTGACAGTGGCGAGTGGTGGTGACATAGAGGTGAGTAGTGGTGACAGTGATGAGCGGTGGTGACACAGTGGTAAGTAGTGGTGACAGAGTGGTGAGTGGTGGTGACCCAGTGGTAAGTGGTGGTGACAGAGTCGTGAGTGGTGGTAACCCAGTGGTGAGCGGTGGTGACATAGAGGTGAGTGGTGGTGACAGTGCTGAGTGGTGGTGACACAATGGTGAGTGGTGGTGACAGTGGCGAGTGGTGGTGACATAGAGGTGAGTAGTGGTGACAGTGATGAGCGGTGGTGACACAGTGGTAAGTGGTGGTGACACAGTGGTGAGCGGTGGTGACACATTGATGAGCGTTGGTAACACAGTGGTAAGTGGTGGTGACAGAGTGGTGAGCGGTGGTGACACAGTGGTGAGCGGTGGTGACACATTGATGAGTGGTGGTGACACAGTGCTAAGTGGTAGTGACAGAGTGGTGAGTGCTGGTGACACAGTGGTGAGCGGTGGTGACACATTGATGAGCATTGGTAACACAGTGGTAAGTGGTGGTGACAGAGTGGTGAGCGGTGGTGATAGTGGTGAGCGGTGGTGACACATTGATGAGTGGTGGTGACATAGTTGTAAGTGGTGGTGACAGAGTGGTGAGCAGTGGTGACACAGTGGTGAGCAGTGGTGACACATTGATAAGCGGTGGTGGCACAGTGGTGAGCAGTGGTGACACAGTGATGAGCGGTGGTGACACAGTGGTAAGTGGTGGTGACACAGTGGTGAGCAGTGGTGACACAGTGATAAGCAGTGGTGGCACAGTGGTGAGCGGTGGTGACACAGTGGTAATACAGTGGTGAGTGGTGGTGATACAGTGGTGAGCGGTGGTGACACAGTGGTAATCAGTGGCAGTGTCGTGACAGCAAAGTCAGTGACAGACAGGACACTCATTGGCATGACCTGTTCCTATGGACGAAACAGCGCACAGTAAGCCGCACATGCGCAGAAGGAGCATTGGCTCTGAGATGTGGAGTAGCTACATTACCATCTCTATTGTCCCATTATAATGGCAACAGGGTCATTTAGTTTTCCTGCTTACTATAATATAGAATACATTTGTGAAAAGCATACAGAAAGGACTATGGGGCCTATTCATTAAATAAGTATCCAACTTGCTGCGAGTTGCATTGGTGGTTCCATAAGTACTGGAGATGAGCGGTTCGTATTCTGAGGAATCCGAACCGCTTCGAACAGGTGGAATCCGAGTACACCCGAACGCAGTACCGGCGTAGAATTCTCGCGAGACCTGGGTGACTTTCGGCCTCTATAAAAGGCGCGGCGCCCGGGACTTGGCGCCATTTCGATAGGATGAGTTAGTGTGTAATGTCCCTGTGTACCGTGTAGTAGTACTAGACTAATGCAATCTTCTAACCTGACTTCTTCACTTTACTGGGCATTAGTTCTGTGTGTGTGATCTGTGACTGGGCTATAAAAGCTCCGTGATTGGGCATTAGCCCACTGTGGGCCTGATTCAGAGCCGCTCGTTCTGACAGAGCGCTCGCTCTGAATCAGGGCCAGGCTTTTTTTTTTTTTGGAGCAGTCTCTTGGCCGCTCGCATAGCTGTGGGTGACCACCCACAGCTATAGCGAGCGGCCATGATGATGGTCGCGATGGTCAAGACCATCACGACCATTGGGCTTGTAACGAGACCTTTGTGGTAGGGTCTTATTCATCGCAAGCCCCAGAGAGCTTTCAGCTCTAAAAGAGCCGGAAGCTCTCCACTGACATCACTTCTTATGGGAACTCCTCCGTTTGGGCAGCCACCCGCCCCCACCTGCCCACCAAAGAGGGCGAGATGTCACTCAACATCGGCTGCTCGCCCCCTTTGGTGCGAGACCCGGAGCGACGGAGTGCCCATCGCTAGCCGGGTCTCGCGCATGTGTACGACGGAGCCGGTTCCATTGTGCACATGCGCTGTGGGCCACCATCGACCCGGTTGCGAGCGCTCAGTGCTTGCAGCTGGTTCTTCTGAATCAGGCCCAGTGTGCATACAAGCTCCATGACTGGGCATTACCAAAACCAAAATACAGGGGTCTGTGCACATCTTTCAATTTTACTAACGTTACTATGAGCCAAATATATAGAGAAGTGGAGGACAGAGCGGAGGTACACGGCCTATCTGTGACATGACGCCAAAAACTGACCGTTCTAATAGGGCTGGAGCCCAGAACAGAAGTACAGACGTTAGCCTGACCTATTTCCCTCCGTCCCCAGTTTGGTGTTGGAGTGACTAAGATACCGGTCTGTAGCTGTCGTTATATCTGTGGTTCTGTTATCCTGCGCCCACCTCACATCGTTCACTGACTGATTTCCCAGAAGTGTTGTAGGTAAAGTTACATTTAGAAACATTGATGTAGTCAGTAGCGTATACAGTATAATTAATGGTCGCCCCTGGCAGGCGTAGGCTCAAATGGGCAGAACGTTGTAACGCATAAACGTAACACAACCGTGGTCACCACAACGGCCTTTGTGTATGAACAGGTGTATTATACAGGTCACTGTGTGGTCCCCGGGCTGCATCCCCCGGAGCCCCGGGTATTAGTAGCCATTACACCGTTTTCTTATTCTAAAAAATACCAGCCTGCAGCCAGCTCTGTATATTCTTATATATACAGTATATAATATATATATCCTAATATATACAGTATATTACATTATTGTTCTGTTGTATATTATTATAATGACTGGAAGTTGCTGAGGCGATTCAAAGGTGGACTCTTTTGCTTTGGGGGAACTTGCTCACATAATCAGCCTGCTGTCCTGCTGTTAGAGACAATGGACCTTATTCAGAGGCGGCCGTACGGTCTACGACCGCACGGCTGCCTCGATGTTTTGCCAGTGCGCACGCGCACGAGGGAGCCGGCTCCCTCGTACGCATGCGTGAGACCCGCTGCGACCGACAGTGCCGGTCGTAGTGGGTCTCTTTCCAAAGGGGGCGAGCTGTCGATGTTGATTGACAGCTCGCCCCGTTTGGAAGGCGGGCCGGGGGGATGGCAGCCCAAATGGAGGCGTTCCCATGGGAATGCCTTCCGTTTGGGGGAGGCCCCACTGACATCACTAGTGATGTCAGTGGAGAGCTTCCGGCTCAGACAGAGCCAGAAGCTCTCTGGGGTTTACGACAAGTGAGACCCTACCCTGGGGTATCGTCGTAAGCCACGATGGTCGCGATGGTCTCTGACTATCGCGACCATCACCCGAGCGGTCATTAGAGCTGTTGGTGTTAACTAGGGGTGTGCACCGGCCACTTTTCGTGTTTTGTGTTTTGGTTTTGGATCTGGATCTTTCTTCGTGTTTTGGATCTGGATTGGTTTTGCCAAAACCACCCTTCCGTGTTTTGGGTTCTGGGTTTTGTGTTTTGGATCTGTATTTTTTTTTAAAAAAGCATAAAAACAGCTAAAATCACAGAATTTGTTGGTTTCTCTGCTCCTATGCTATTATTAACCTCAATAACCTTAATTTCCACTCATTTCCAGTCTATTCTGAACACCTCACACCTCACAATAGTGTTTTCATGTCCAAAAGGTTGCACCGAGGTAGCTGGATGACTATGCTAAGCGACACGAGTGGGCGGCACAAACACGTGACCCATCTAGGAGTGACACTGCAGTGGCAGACAGGATGGCAGTTAGAAAAACTAGGCCCCAAACTGTACATAATGCAAAGAAAAAAAAGAAGTGCAAGATGGAATTGTCCTTGGGCCCTCCCACCCACCCTTATGTTGTATAAACAGGACATGCACACTTTAACAAATCAATCATTTCAGCGCCAGGGTCTGCCACACAACTGTGGCTGAAATGATTGGTTCATTTGGGCCCCCACAAAACAAGCTGGCAATTAATGTGTCCCTGCACAAACTGGCTCTACGGAGGCAAGATGTCATCCTCATCCTCCTCATCCACCGATTCCTCACCCTCTTCAGTGTGTACATCCTCATCCTCACAGAGTATTAATTCATCCCTGCTGGAACCACAGGTCCCTCTGTACGTTCTGGAGGCTGGTCTCCCTGGAAGAGTTGATAATTCATTTTATGAACATCATCTTCTCCACATTTTGTGGAAGCAACCTCCTACGCCTTTCGCTGACAAGGTTCCCGGCTGCACTAAACACTCTTTCGGAGTACACACTGGAGGGGGGGCAACTCAGGTAAAATAGAGCCAGTTTGTACAGGGACCTCCAAATTGCTTCTTTTTCCTGCCAGTACAGGTACGGACTGTCTGACATGCCTACTTGGATGCTGTCACCGATGTAATCCTTTAACAGACAGACGCACGCTTGTCGCTGCTGCTTTGAGGATTCAAGTGCGGCTACAGCCCACACAATTCACAAAGACAGAAAAAAAAAAAGAATATTTTTATTGTTTGTGGAGCACACTTTGAGGGTTACACCACCCTTTAACAGACAGACGCACGCTTGTCGCTGCTGCTTTAAGGATGCAGGTGCGGCTACAGCCCACACAATTCACATAGACAGAAAAAAAAAAGAACAATATTTTAATTGTTTGTGTAGAACACTTTGAGGTGTCATCACCCTTTAACAGACAGACGCACGCTTGTCGCTGCTGCTTTAAGGATGCAGGTGCGGCTACAGCCCACACAATTCACATAGACAGAAAAAAAAAGAACAATATTTTAATTGTTTCTGTAGCACACTTTGAGGGTGTCACCACCCTTTAACAGACAGACGAACGCTTGTCGCTGCTGCTTTGAGGATGCAAGTGTGGCTACATCGCACACAAGTCACAAACACATTAAAAAAATAGTTTTTTATTTTTTGGAACACTTTGAGAGTTACACCACCCTTTAACAGACAGACGCACGCTTGTCGCTGCTGCTTTAAGGATGCAGGTGCGGCTACAGCCCACACAATTCACAAAGACCGAAAAAAAAGAACAATATTTTAATTGTTTGTGTAGAACACTTTGAGGGTGTCACCACCCTTTAACAGACAGACGCACGCTTGTCGCTGCTGCTTTAAGGATGCAGGTGCGGCTACAGCCCACACATTTCACAAAGACCAAAAAAAAAAGAACAATATTTTAATTGTTTGTGTAGCACACTTTGAGGGTGTCACCACCCTTTAACAGACAGACGCACGCTTGTCGCTGCTGCTTTAAGGATGCAGGTGCGGCTACAGCCCACACAATTCACAAAGACAGAAAAAAGAACAATATTTTAATTGTTTGTGTAGCACACTTTGAGGGTGTCACCACCCTTTAACAGACAGACGCACGCTTGTCGCTGCTGCTTTAAGGATGCAGGTGCGGCTACAGCCCACACAATTCACAAAGACAGAAAAAAGAACAATATTTTAATTGTTTGTGTAGCACACTTTGAGGGTGTCACCACCCTTTAACAGACAGACGCACGCTTGTCGCTGCTGCTTTAAGGATGCAGGTGTGGCTACAGCCCACACATTTCACAAAGACCAAAAAAAAAAGAACAATATTTTAATTGTTTGTGTAGCACACTTTGAGGGTGTCACCACCCTTTAACAGACAGACGCACGCTTGTCGCTGCTGCTTTGAGGATGCAGGTGGAATCTAGACGGGATTTGGAACCGAGGACACACTACCTCCATCAATTGTCTAAATCCCACTGCACTAATGTCGGATACCGGACGCACGTCTAACACCAACATAGCAGTCAAGGCCTCAGTTATACGTTTTGCTTCAGGATGACTGCTGTCGTACTTCATCCTCATCGCTAGGGACTGTTGGAGGGTCAATTGTTTAGTAAAAGTAGTGATGTTCCTACTTCCTCTCTGGGATGATGAACAACTCCCAGCAGCAGCAACAGCACTAGGAGGAAGAGGTTCTTGATCTTTCCCTATTTTATTTTTATCGGAGAAAGTTTGGTCCTCCATTTATGTTATATTGATATATATACGTGCGGCTAAAGCGCACACAAACACAGAAAATATAATTTTATTTTTGCTGGAGAGTAGTGCACTTTGTGGGTTACACCACCCTTTAAGAAATGAGCCAGCCGGCTCTTTACTTATGGGACACAGGCGCACGCTTGGCGCTGCTCCTTTGTTGATGCACGTGCAGCCACAGTGCACACAATTCACAAACACAGAAAATAATTTTTTTTTTGGTTTGGACTGGAGTGTACTTTCGGGGGTTACAGCACCCTTAACGGTCAAGCCAGCCGGCCCTTTACTTATGACACAGGCGCACGCTTGGCACTACTTTGTTGATGCACGTGCGGCTACTGCGCACACAATTCACAAACACAGAAAATAATTTTTTTTTTGGTTTGGACTGGAGTGTACTTTCGGGGGTTACAGCACCCTTAACGGTCAAGCCAGCCGGCCCTTTACTTATGACACAGGCGCACGCTTGGCACTACTTTGTTGATGCACGTGCGGCTACTGCGCACACAATTCACAAACACAGAAAATCATTTTTTTTTTGGTTTGGACTGGAGTGTACTTTCGGGGGTTACAGCACCCTTAACGGTCAAGCCAGCCGGCCCTTTACTTATGACACAGGCGCACGCTTGGCACTACTTTGTTGATGCACGTGCGGCTACTGCGCACACAATTCACAAACACAGAAAATAATTTTTTTTTTGGTTTGGACTGGAGTGTACTTTCGGGGGTTACAGCACCCTTAACGGTCAAGCCAGCCGCCCCTTTACTTATGACACAGGCGCACGCTTGGCACTACTTTGTTGATGCACGTGCGGCTACTGCGCACACAATTCACAAACACAGAAAATAATTTTTTTTTTGGTTTGGACTGGAGTGTACTTTCGGGGGTTACAGCACCCTTAACGGTCAAGCCAGCCGGCCCTTTACTTATGACACAGGCGCACGCTTGGCACTACTTTGTTGATGCACGTGCGGCTACTGCGCACACAATTCGCAAACACAGAAAATAATTTTTTTTTTGGTTTGGACTGGAGTGTACTTTCGGGGGTTACAGCACCCTTAACGGTCAAGCCAGCCGGCCCTTTACTTATGACACAGGCGCACGCTTGGCACTACTTTGTTGATGCACGTGCGGCTACTGCGCACACAATTCACAAACACAGAAAATAATTATTTTTTTGGTTTGGACTGGAGTGTACTTTCGGGGGTTACAGCACCCTTAACGGTCAAGCCAGCCGGCCCTTTACTTATGACACAGGCGCACGCTTGGCACTACTTTGTTGATGCACGTGCGGCTACTGCGCACACAATTCACAAACACAGAAAATAATTTTTTTTTTGGTTTGGACTGGAGTGTACTTTCGGGGGTTACAGCACCCTTAACGGTCAAGCCAGCCGGCCCTTTACTTATGACACAGGCGCACGCTTGGCACTACTTTGTTGATGCACGTGCGGCTACTGCGCACACAATTCACAAACACAGAAAATATATTATTTTTTTAGCACTTGGGGGGAGCACCCCTGATGGACAGAGCACCCCCTGGACAACACTACAGCACTCCTTTAGGACTGGGACACTGCACAGGACTTTGGAGTGGACACAGCCCCTATGGAGAACTGACTGCACAACACAGTCCAGCCAGCCCCTATGGACTTTGAAGTAGTGGACACAGCCCCTATTAACAACAGCAGCACAGCACAACACAGCCAGCCCCTATGGACTTTGAAGTAGTGGACAACAGCAGCACTACACTACACTACACTACACAGCCCTAACTCCCACCCTCCCTCTTCACTGTCCACAGCCGAGTGAGAAAATGGCGCCGACGTGTGTATCTTATATAGGATCCAAAACCCGCGAGACTCGGAAGGCGGGAAGATGACGTTTTGCCTCGATTTCAGATCCGAGTCAGGCGGGAAAAGTCGAGCCTGACTCGGATCGGACTCGGATCGGGGGGGCTCGGGGGGGTTCGGATTTCAGAAATCCGAACCCGCTCACCCCTAGTGTTAACCCACAGCCTAACGACCGCAACAGAGGCAGTTGGTCAGGATGCAAGTGGCCGCCCAGTTGCTGAGCGACCGCTTGCATCCTCCGACCGCCTCTGAATGAGGCCCAATGTTAGATGCTAATAATCTGCCAATCACAGCATAATGTCTGTGACTGGTAGCACTATCTGCTATATGATTCAGCTTGGAGCGCACGCTATTGGCCGATAGTTGCTTACTGTGCATACATCACAGTGCGCATGTGCAAACTGGCCATTGCAATCGGGAGTACGATCGCAGTGACTTTGCAGACCCATCGCAGAGTGATTGACATGAAGTACTATTTGTGGGTGGTGACAGGGGGTGGTCGAGAAAACGGAAGGAGAAATTGCACGTGCCATAGGGCTGGTGCAAGTCTCTGGTGCCCTGATGGTCGTCTATAGACGCGCCGAGGTGGATTTCAGCAGGCGCTAGGCGCTGCATGTGGGTGTCTCAGTTTTAAAGAATCAGTTATGGCATTAGCATAAAGACGCAAACGCGGCAAAACGCTGGCCGCATCTGCGTGCGACTCTGAGCTAGGCCCTAGTGGTCCAAATCTGTTTTAGGTATCTGGCTTCTAATTACATAGATAACTTCTATACTTGGTAATACAATATAATAGGGTTAAATCCCTATTATACTGAATGAGCCTAATTTAGGAGATGTCACACACCCTCAGTGTGAAATCTTGACATTTTGCATGGACCAGCATTGGAAGGTTAAGGTATGGTGATGGGAGGATATGCATTCATTATCCCAGCGATCTGAATGCCAACACTTACATTACTGGCGCCAGCATACTGACGCCGGTCAGAATCCTGGTGCAGGCATCCCAACTGTTGGGATGCCGAAGGTAAGTAACGGTGTTGGGGGGAGAGTTAGGGTTCGGTTTAGGGGTTAGGCACTAGGTGGAGGGTTAGGTTTAGGGGTTAGACACTAAGGGGGAGATGCATATGTGCCTACTTTTGAAAAAGCATTTCAGGGAGAGTGTGAAAGTAATACCTATGAGCGCGGCGGTAAATTGGGCGTCTATTGCTACATCTGAGAGGCGTGTCATGCATGTGATAGGTGTGTACTGCTACATCTGAGAGGCATGTCATACATGTGATAGGCGTCTACTGCTACATTTGAGAGGTGTGTCATACATGTGATGGGCGTCTACTGCTACATCTGAGAGGCTTGTCATAAACCTGACTTAGGGCCTGATTCAGAGCCATTCGCTATTTGTGGTCGTTCGTTCAAAAACAAGGGGTGGCTATTCAAATGATCCGTTCGCAAATTGCAGTCTGTTCCCACCTCTAAGTCTGAACGAGCGAGCAAAACATACGCTCGTTTATTTGATAAAAACGCCCCCTGGCCGCACGCACCATACGTCATGTCCGCTATTTATTAGATTAATCAAGTACATCGTACAGCGTATGAACTGCTCGCTATTCTTGTGGTTGGTGTTTTCAACCGCTATTTTGCGAGCAGTTCTGAGTTAAAAAGAACCAAGTGACGTGGTCAATGACGCTGCTGTATTAATTATGCACTCCCTTAAAACGCCCGTTTTGACCTTTAAGCACGCCTGCGTTCGGATCTCCACTCCCCGTTTTCAAGCACCTTCCCCTGTTACCACCCACATACGCCTCATTCTGTCACTCAAAATAGCAGGCCCTCACTATATTGCGTACCAACGAATTTCGGCCGCACTGACTGGTTCGCGCATGCATACTAAAAACCGTACGCATGCGCAGATGTGCGAACATCGCTCGGAACGAGCGTACTGCCGCTAGCGAGTGGTTCTGAATGAGGGCCTTAGATCCAAATGTAAATGAGCCCCAGAGCAGTCAGTAAGATCTACTTGTTGAGGAAAACACATGGATACTTTTCATAAAATGCATGTAGCCATAGGGATCATTGTGCCTTATACCCAATGCAGGGAAATTATACTAACATATGTAGCCATAGGGATCATTGGCCCTCATTCAGAGCCGCTCGTTAGCGGCAGTACGCTCGTTCCGAGCGATGTTTGCACATCTGCGCATGCGTACGGTTTTTAGTACGCATGCGCGAACCAGTCAGTGCGGCCAAAAATCGTTTGTACGCTATATAGCGAGTGCTTGCTATTTTGAGTGACAGAATGAGGCGTATGTGGGTGGTAACAGGGGAAGGTGCTTGAAAATGGGGAGTGGAGATCCGAACGCAGGCGTGCTTAAAGGTCAAAACGGGCGTTTTATGGGTGTGCATAATTAATACAGCAGCGTCATTGACCACGTCACTGGGTTATTTTATAGCCAGAACTGCTCGCAAATTTGTGGTAGCAAACACCAACCACAAGAATAGCGAGCAGTTCATACGCTGGTCGATGTACTCGATTAATCTAATAAATAGCGGACATGACGTATGGTGCGAGCGGCCAGGGGGCGTTTTTAACAAATAAACGAGCGTATATGTTTTGCTCGCTCGTTCAGACTTAGAGGTGGGAACAGACTGCAATTTGCGAACGGATCATTTGAATAGCCACCCCTTGTTTTTGAACGAACGACCGCAAATAGCGAACGGCTCTGAATCAGGCCCATTGTGCCTTATATCCAATGCAGGGAAATTATACTAATACATATAACCATAGGGATCATTGTGCCTTATCCCCAATGCAGGGAAATTATACTAACACATGTAGCCATAGGGATCATTGTGCCTTATATCCAATGCAGGGAAATTATACTAATACATATAGCCATAGGGATCATTGTGCCTTATACCCAATGCAGGGAAATTATACTAATACATATAACCATAGGGATCATTGTGCCTTATACCCAATGCAGGGAAATTATACTAATACATATAACCATAGGGATCATTGTGCCTTATACCCAATGCAGGGAAATTATACAAATACATGTAGCCATAGGGATCATTGTGCCTTATATCCAATGCAGGAAAATTATACTAATGATTCCATTTGAATGTATATATTTATCTGTTTTTTTTATATATACAACAGCTTCATAATGGGGGTAAGGTGCAATCAGGGAGAGTAGGCAAGTATGGGGGAGGGTTAGGTTTAGGGCGTGGGGAGGTTAGGTTCAGGCACCAGGGGGGGAGGTTAGGGTAGGAAGAGGAGGAGGGTTAGCACACCGACCAACAAGTGTCAGTTTGTTAACCCTGTTGGGATCCCGGCGTCAGGATTCTGACCAAAGAAATCCATATATGTGGGACAACGAGGAGAAAGACAAGCGGTGTTGCAGCACATGTACAGTAGCGCATTTCAAAGGACAGACCCCTTCTGAGTGCTGCAGGGGGTCCTAGTGCTTGCTGGCTGAGCCTGATTCAGCAAAGATCGCTATTGCTAAAGCTTACGCAGATGGGTGATTGTTGCGTGCTGTGCATGCGTATACATCACAGTGCACGTGCGCAAAGGCACCACTGCGATCACAGAGACCACGCAGAGCCATCACAGACTGATTGACAGGTAGGGGGGGGGGGGCGGTGACAGGGGTGTTCAGCGAATTGCAGGCATGTCTGACTGTTTGAACACCATTGCATAGGCGTGCATAAATTAGCCACTGCGATTGCCTACGCAGCTTCAATGCTCACTGTGTGCAACGAGGTTAGTAATTTCTAAGTAAGGTCAGGGCTGCTGTAAGTCTGCGTGAGGGGCCGATGGTACTCACTGTTACCGATGTTTATGGATGTTTGCAAAGTATTACGGATGTGCGATAGCGGTATTGGGAGGCAGTGGGCGTCTCTATGCTGGCAGTGTGATGGAATTGCGATTGTATCCATTAGCATATTTTCACATGAGAACCGGTGTTATCTATCTTATTTGGGTTATTACAGTCCTTTGTGGCTTTGGGGACATTAGGAAATATTATCATATCTGCCCCATATTGGCCAGCACTGCCGCAGTGTGCGCCCAGATTAATATTCTACAGCATGTTGAGTTTTTTCATATTTTTATGTTTTAGCTGCGACTGAAAAGTTCTAACTAGATGTGATAGCCTAAAACAGGAATTGGTATGAAATACCGCCGGCCGCATGAGTGCGATGCAGCGAAAGCCCGACAGCGCTGGAAATCCCGATCGTGGATAGGTAAGTATTTACTAACCTAACCTAACCCCCCTAACCCTAACCCTCCTTAGGGGTGCCTAACCCTAACTTCCCCCCCAAGTGCCTAACCCTAATCCCCCCTCTAAGTGCCTAACCCTAACCACCCCCTTCCCCGCTGCCTAACCCTAAGTCCCCCCCGGGGGTGCCTAACCCTAACCCTCCCTCCCCCTAGCCTAACCCTAACCCTCCCGGGGGGGTGCCTAACCCTAAGTCCCCCCCGGGAGCCCTAAACATTACCCTCCCCCCCGCGGCTGTCCGCTCGTGGCGCCCGGCATCCCTACGATCGGGATGCCGGGCGCTGGTCTCCCGGCGTCGGGGAAATGCGGGCGTCTACATCTAGACGCCCGGCATTTCACCCTTGCCGGGGAATGGCAGTCGGGAAGCCGGCTGCCGGTATTTAGGCAGTCGGCTTCCCAATTGCCTCCCCCTAAAACATGATCCCTGCAAACCGCAACATTCTAAACAATTATTCAGGAGGGAAATAGACGTATATATAAAATTCCAGCAGCAGACGAGACCCTTAATGTGGACTCCTCAGAATATTGCTGATGACAGAAGATGAGCCCCGGTCACCTGAGACGCAGCAGCTGTCAGGGTGCAGGAACTGACTGAATGGAAGATGAAATGATCAGGACCTGTCTGATTATCCTGCAGTAATCTCACATCCTGTCATGTACTGTCAGGGGGAGTTATTCATCAATTGCTCATTTTTGTTAGCTGAAGGCTCTAAGGGAACATTTACCTCCCTAATATCTTATAGGAAACATTTTCCACTCAATAAAATGTTAAGGAGCAACTACGGGGATTGTCCTCTTGTGGGAGGTGAACTGAGCCTTTCACTGTCACCAAATGTCACTATCATTCTATACTGTTACACTCTCTGCTAATTAGCAGACATACAATGCGGGGCTGATAAATGGCGATATTAACACGGTTATACCCGTTAAATATATACAACTTATCTACGGAAATAAAACACATGACAACAGGGGTTGCCTGAAAATGTTGTCATATTTTATATGACAATTAAGCTTATTTCAAATTATTAGAGTTATGCTGGCCACACACTCAGTGATATTTTACCCGATCCGGCCAATTCCGACGCAATGGAACGACATGGCCAAATCCTGAGTATATCGTGAGTCCCCGCTCACGATCACGATGCAATGCGCATCCCCGCTGGTCACACATTGCATCGTCAGATCTGCCATGCAGTAGGGCAGATCTGACAATCTAGGAGGCGATGCACTGTGACAGTCTGGATGCAGGAGAGATCGTATGAAGATTGGACACCAGATCGTGTGCAGAGCTGCCGGGGAGAGTTTCAGGGGAAATCGTACACAAATCGTACACAGCGGCTGATCGTGTGCACATCGCTATGTGTGTGGCCACCTTGAGTCTGGTGGCGGACAGCAAGGATGGGCAACTCAATACAAGACACTCATGTGTTCCTAACTCAGGGCCTGATTCAGCAAGGAATGCACGGATGCAGATGCATACTGCGAAAATATGCTAATCAATGCATACGCACGGAGACCTCAGCACAAGATGCAGACACCCACCCCCATTTTCAGCCGCCCATCTCCCTTTACTCACAGCCTGATCAGTACGTCAGATACTGTAGCGCAAACATTGGTAAGAACCATCGGACCCATTAGCACAATAGTGGTTGACCTGACCTGCCGCAGGATTGTACAGCTTACGGTATGGCTGCGTAGTATTCCACCACACTACCTTAATTATGCACGCCATTATAATGGTGTTATAACGGCTGCGTTCACCTGACCACCCCCCATCACCACCCACAAACGGCCCTTCCTGCCAATCAATATGGGAGGGGTCTGTGTACCCACTGCGTGTTGTCTGTGTACCATAACCCGATCGCACGGCATGCACAGTGTAAAAACATCGGCCAAGTGCGTGCATTCTCGCCTTTGCATTCCGTGCTGAATCAGACCCTCAGTCATTGGTGTACAACTCTAAGAGACACACCCGGATGGGCGGTGACATATGCCCTGATGGGACAATCAGCATATACCATTGGCTGAGGAGAGCGCACCCAACTAAGGAATAGCTGACAACTCATCTAACCAGCCGTTCTCACTGCCAGCTGTAAGGCTACTAATGCCCCGGCACTGCCACCACAACCAGAAACACTATCCAGAAAATGGGGGGGAGGGTTTCCTGCAGGCCATAGAGGAATGAGTGACAGGGATGACTAATAGGACACTCCCTAACCTGTAATAGGCTGCCGCTCCACATCTTCATCACCACATCACCATATAAGAGGGAAACCACTAACTCCTTAAAGGGCCCCGTACTAACAACATTGTGGATTCATTCTGCCCTGGCTTATATAGCTCTATGCATGGACCCGGGATATTGCTATGTGTGAAAAGAAACAACCCAGGACAAAGTTCTTGGTCCATGACCCTGCTCTTTACCAGGGTCATGCAAAAGGAATACCAAAAAATTGGATACAGGCGCTGTAATGAGTGGTTATTCCTAGCTGCCACTGAAAAGAGGGCTAGTCAGGCCCAATATAAAACAAACAATAAACCAGGATGAAGTGGCACTTTTTGATGAATATGACACAAACACTGTCACAATTGATATAAATTACAAAGACCCTATGGGTCACTTTAATAAAATATTACATAAAATGAATATGGTAAAGAAAAAGCCAGTGTATACATATGATACAGACCACATCAACACACTTCCTGTTTATAATGCCAAATATTAGGGGAAGAAAATAGCACAGAAATGTCACTTGGATGGTTAAGACATATATAGTCCAGAACAAGGACACTAGATGGAATCATGCCACACCAAACTAGTGTATATTCAAAAGTCCAGGGTATAGTTACCAGATCCTATTGCCGATAGGAGGATGTTCCTATTTACATACAAAAGTACGCTGCACTTGGAGTCCTCCAAAGTATACGGCAGGGTCTGTTTGGGAAGTCCCGGTCTTTGAAGTAGGGCAATAAGATGAAAAGTATCCCCAGGCATAAAATAATATTCCAGGAAGATGGATCCAAATCGTTCAATCCGGTCGTTGTGTGTGTGTAAACACTTGGCAGTATGGGGATATTTCAATAATCTCCTTGGTGGTCTACTAACGCGTTTCGCTGTATCAGCTAACAGCTTTTTCAAAGGTGTAGATTCAGATGGTCAGAGGGGCCTTTTTATACCCCTTCCCTGATCTTAGTGCTAATTAGCACCTGCATACACTTAACATATCATTTACTAATATAACAATAAAAGTTATAAAATATATCATAGAGGCAGACCTATTTAATTCACATTATCTAATTATATATACCAGAAAGATTAATAATATATAGATCGTTTTATATTTCAGTTATATTACCTGGTTAGATTACTTCCTGTATTCTGATCCCGGTCACGTGATCGGAACACCATCATGTGACATTAGGAAGGGTTCTATACTCATAGAGTATCCCGGTCACGTGATTGGCAAAGGTCACATGGTTAGAGGAACGCTCTATATTCAGGAAGTAGCCACTCACGTCATAATGACGTATCGTCTCTAACTAGCATGCTCCGTGTTGTCAAATGTCTATCACGTGGCTCTCTTCCGGCCACGTGATCAGTATCGCGACCACGTGACCAGGCGATCTCAGTGATCGCAATATTCATAAGACATTTCTTATAGTCTAGGATCCTGGGAAATGTAGTTCTTCTGAATACAAAGAATAGAGGAATAAACCCCTCATTGTATAACATAATCAATTGTAAATAGGAAGATATATCACTATTTGTCATATAAAGCCGAAGATTACATAGATTTTGATTATATGGCGTATATTTACAGTTAGCACAAAACTTTCATCCTGAGAGATGTAGTTCCCCATCCGCATATTGCAAAAATCAATACATAAATATAAATAAAGCTGTTTCATTGAATCCATATATATATATATACACGATATTCATTTCGGAGAGTCCATACACATATATAATTATATTATAGCATATACACCTTTATAATGTAGCTGGCTCCCAACACCTGCTTTAATATTTAACAAAAATATATCCCTTAAAACCTTACTAGCCCCTAGTTTTTTAAAATCTTCAATAAGCAAAGAAGATGCTCAGATTATCCCCTGGTTACCAAAAAAACCAAAAGGTTTCTATAAATGTGGGGGAAACAGGTGTTTGACTTGCAATCACGTAGCTAATAAAACAGCAACTATTAAAAATGCATAGAAGACAAAGATTATACAATTGATAGTTTTATTAATTGTAATACAAAGTTTGTTATATATATGCTTTCTTGTGCATGGAATTATAAATATATTGGTAGAACCACCAGACAATTAAAACAACGTTTTTTAGAACATCGCAGAAATATTATTAAGAAGGTTACGGTCCCATAGTGTCTCCCGACATTTCTGTGATGTTCATAATGGAGATCCTATTAGTCTACAAGTGATTGGGATTGAATTTATTCCACTAACCAAAAAAGGAGGAGACAGGTTTAGGAACCTTTGTAGACAGGAGGTATTTTGGATGTTTCAGATGAATTCGATTCATCCAGAGGGTCTAAATGAGGCGGTGGAGTTGAATATGGTTATATAATTTACCATTGCAGAATAAACTGCCTCCAGATCAGTGAGAGTGGGGTTCATATATACATGCATGCTATGTCTGGGTATGAGTATATGTATATACCCATGCATATGTATTCATGTCCATTTATGTATGTGCAGATTAAGTACATAGTATCATATGCCATCGAGATCACCAGATGGTATGTGTTGGGAGCCAGCTACATTATAAAGGTGTATATGCTATAATATAATTATATATGTGTATGGACTCTCCGAAATGAATATCGTGTATATATATATATATGGATTCAATGAAACAGCTTTATTTATATTTATGTATTGATTTTCGCAATATGCGGATGGGGAACTACATCTCTCAGGATGAAAGTTTTGTGCTAACTGTAAATATACGCCATATAATCAAAATCTATGTAATCTTCGGCTTTATATGACAAATAGTGATATATCTTCCTATTTACAATTGATTATGTTATACAATGAGGGGTTTATTCCTCTATTCTTTGTATTCAGAAGAACTACATTTCCCAGGATCCTAGACTATAAGAAATGTCTTATGAATATTGCGATCACTGAGATCGCCTGGTCACGTGGTCGCGATACTGATCACGTGGCCGGAAGAGAGCCACGTGATAGACATTTGACAACACGGAGCATGCTAGTTAGAGACGATACGTCATTATGACGTGAGTGGCTACTTTCTGAATATAGAGCGTTCCTCTAACCATGTGACCTTTGCCAATCACGTGACCGGGATACTCTATGAGTATAGAACCCTTCCTAATGTCACATGATGGTGTTCCGATCACGTGACCGGGATCAGAATACAGGAAGTAATCTAACCAGGTAATATAACTGACATATAAAACGATCTATATATTATTAATCTTTCTGGTATATATAATTAGATAATGTGAATTAAATAGGTCTGCCTCTATGATATATTTTATAACTTTTATTGTTATATTAGTAAATGATATGTTAAGTGTATGCAGGTGCTAATTAGCACTAAGATCAGGGAAGGGGTATAAAAAGGCCCCTCTGACCATATGAATCTACACCTTTGAAAAAGCTGTTAGCTGATACAGCGAAACGCGTTAGAAGACCACCAAGGAGACTATTGAACTATCTCCATACTGCCAAGTGTTTACACACACACAACGACCGGATTGAACGATTTGGATCCATCTTCCTGGAATATTATTTTATGCCTGGGGATACTTTTCATCTTATTGCCCTACTTCAAAGACCGGGACTTCCCAAACAGACCCTGCCGTATACTTTGGAGGACTCCAAGTGCAGCGTACTTTTGTATGTAAATAGGAACATCCTCCTATCGGCAATAGGATCTGGTAACTATACCCTGGACTTTTGAATATACACTAGTTTGGTGTGGCACGATTCCATCTAGTGTCTTTGTTCTGGACTATATATGTCTTAACCATCCTAGTGACATTTCTGTGCTATTTTCTTCCCCTAATATTTGGCATTATAAACAGGAAGTGTGTTGATGTGGTCTGTATCATATGTATACACTGGCTTTTTCTTTACCATATTCATTTTATGTAATATTTTATTAAAGTGACCCATAGGGTCTTTGTAATTTATATCAATTGTGACAGTGTTTGTGTCATTATCATCAAAAAGTGCCACTTCATCCTGGTTTATTCTTTGCCAGGGTCAGGCTGAGACCTGGGAATTTGCTGGGTTGATAGACGCAGAAATCTCCCAGATCTTAAGGGTTATAAGTGTCTCCACTGTTACACTTGGTGAAGCTGCAGCAGCTATTCCAGCCATCTACTGTGTAGTTGTATATTATATATATTACAGTATATTGTACTTTAGCAGATTTCTCAGTGATGCCGGGTTTCCTCTAGCTGCCGTCTGGTGAGAATAAAGGCTCTCTATTAACAAGCTGGCTCTATTAGTTGCTGCTAGTTCCTCTGTACGTGTGCCGTCTCAGATGGAGACTTTATCAAAGCAGACATAGTCCTGTGAAGTGTGCATCCTTATTCAGCGTCCCTGATTCCCTGATTGGAATCTCCTCCTTAATTAGTCTGTTATTCCTCGGCTGAGATCAGAGCTGTCACCTTAAATTGTAACATTAAAACTTTGTAACTTTTGTGCCAGTCCTTCAAAGTTAAAGGAAAATAAAATATATCTATCATTGCTGTCTATTTGCACTTTGCTTTAAAGGGAAGCTGTCACATAGTACATTAACCGTATCAATAAATGTCACTTTCGCCCATAGAAATTATATTTACAGTATATCATACTTGGGGTCATCCCAAATTCTACAACTGTCAGACCCTGTAAGTAGGGACGCATAATTTAACAGCTGGCAGCCCCAGTTTATTTTTTTGGAAGTCTATATATGCCCCTTTAAGCCTCATAGCAGGAATTAAATCAACTTTTACTGAACCTGTCCCATTTTTGCTAATATATGAAAAAGTGATCAGGCTGTAAGTATTAGTATCCTTAGATAGAAGTAGGGGAGCCCTTGCAGTACTTTGAAACCTGGGGTAACAACAAAGGGGTTAGTCATATTTGATGGTGACAGTGCTCCCCCAAGAAGTCGGATCGCAGATGTTTTATACTGTTTGTTGCCTTGTAATTTAAAAGTGTATAATATTGATGCTAAAGTGAACGCTAACTATTCTACAGTGTATGCTATTGTTGCTACAGTGTATACTATTTATTCTACAGTGTATGTTATTTATGTTACCGTGTATACTATTTATGCTACAGTGTATACTATTTATGTTACAGTGTATACTATTTATGCTACAGTGTATACTATTTATGTTACAGTATATGCTATTTATTCTACAGTGTATGCTATTTATTCTACAGTGTATACTATTTATTCTACAGTGTATGCTATTTATTCTACAGTGTATGCTATTTATTCTACAGTGTATACTATTTATTCTACAGTGTATACTATTTATTCTACTGTGTGTTATTTATTCTACAGTGTATGCTATTTATTCTACAGTGTATACTATTTATTCTACAGTGTATGCTATTTATTCTACAGTGTATGCTATTGTTGCTACAGTGTATACTATTTATTCTACAGTGTATGCTATTTATTCTACAGTGTATGCTATTGTTGCTACAGTGTATACTATTTATTCTACAGTGTATGTTATTTATGTTACCGTGTATACTATTTATGCTACAGTGTATACTATTTATGCTACAGTGAATGCTATTTATGCTAAATGGAATGCTAACTATGCTAAAGTATTTACTATTTATGCTACAGTGTATACTATTTTACAGTGTATACTATTTATGCTACAGTGAATGCTATTTATGCTACAATCTATGCTATTTATTCTACAGTGTATGGTATTTATGCTACAGTGTATGCTATTTATGTTACAATGTATATTATTTATGTCAACCCAGTATAATTTTAATCTTGATTCAAATTGTAAAGCGCAACGAAATTTGCTGCACTATATAAGAAACTGTTAATTAATAATAAATAAATAAATAAATAATAATAAATGTTACAGTGTATGTTATTGATGTTACAGTGTATACTATTTATGTTACAGTGTATACTATTGATGTTACAGTGTATGTTATTGATGTTACAGTGTATGGTATTTATGTTACAGCATATATTATTTATGTTACAGTGTATACTATTTATGTTACAGTGTATGTTATTGTTGTTACAGTGTATACTATTTATGTTACAGTGTATACTATTGATGTTACAGTGTATGTTATTGATGTTACAGTGTATGGTATTTATGTTACAGCAAATATTACTGATGTTACAGTGTATGGTATTTATGTTACAGCATATATTATTTATGTTACAGTGTATGGTATTTATGTTACAGTGTATGATATTTATGTTACAGTGTATGGTATTTATGTTACAGTGTATGATATTTATGTTACAGTGTATGCTATTTATGTTGCAGTGTATGTTATTGATGTTACAGTGTATGGTATTTATGTTACAGCATATATTATTTATGTTACAGTGTATGCTATTTATGTTACAGTGTATGTTATTGATGTTACAGTGTATGGTATTTATGTTACAGCATATGTTATTTATGTTATAGTGTATGGTATTTATGTTACAGTGTATGGTATTTATGTTACAGCATATATTATTTATGTTATAGTTTATGTTATTGATGTTACAGTGTATGGTATTTATGTTACAGCATATATTATTTATGTTACAGTGTATGTTATATATGTTACAGTGTATGGTATTTATGTTACAGCATATATTATCTATGTTACAGTGTATGCTATTTATGTTACAGTGTATGTTATTGATGTTAGAGTGTATGGTATTTATGTTACAGCATATATTATTTATGTTACAGTGTATGGTATTTATGTTATAGTGTATGATATGTATGTTACAGTGTATGTTATTTATGTTACAGTGAATGTTATTTATGTAACAGTGTATGTTATTTATGTTACAGTGTATGCTATTTATGTTACAGTGTATGTTATTTATGTTCCAGTGAATGCTATTTATGTTACAGTGTATGTTATTTATGTTACAGCATATATTATTTATGTTACAGTGTATGTTATTGATGTTACAGTGTATGGTATTTATGTTACAGTGTATAATATTGATGCTATAGTGTATGGTATTTATGTTACAGTGTATGCTATTTATCTTACAGTGTATGGTATTTATGTTACAGTGTATAATATTGATGCTACAGTGTATGCTATTTATGCTACAGTGTATGGTATTTATGTTATAGTGTAGTATATGTATGTTACAGTGTATGGTATTTATGTTACAGTGTATGCTATTTATGTTACAGTGTATGTTATTTATGTTACAGTGAATACTATTTATGTTACAGTGTATGTTATTTATGTTACAGTGAATGCTATTTATTTTACAGTGTATGTTATTTATGTTACAGTGTATGTTATATATGTTCTAGTGTATGCTATTTATGTTACAGTGTATGTTATTTATGTTACAGCATATATTATTTATGTTACAGTGTATGTTATTGATGTTACAGCGTATGGTATTTATGTTACTGTGTATAATATTGATGCTACAGTGTATGGTATTTATGTTACAGTGTATGCTATTTATGTTACAGTGTATGGTATTTATGTTACAGTGTATAATATTGATGCTACAGTGTATGCTATTTATGCTGCAGAGTATGGTATTTATGTTATAGTGTATGATATGTATGTTACAGTGTATGGTATTTATGTTACAGTGTATGCTATTTAAGTTAAAGTGTATGTTATTTATGTTACAGTGAATGCTATTTATGTTACAGTGTATGTTATATATGTTACAGTGTATGCTATTTATGTTAAAGTGTATGGTATTAATGTTACAGTGTATGTTATATATGTTACAGTGTATGGTATTTATGTTACAGTGTATGCTATTTATGTAACAGTGTATGTTATTTATGTAACAGTGTATGCTATTTATGTTACAGTGTATGTTATATATGTTACAGTGTATGGTATTTATGTTACAGTGTATGCTATTTATGTAACAGTGTATGTTATTTATGTAATAACGTATGCTTTTTATTTTACAGTGCAATTTATTAATGTTACAGTGTATGTTATTTATGTTACAGTGTATGCTATTTATGCTACAGTGTATGCTATTTATGTTACAGTGTATGGTATTTATGCTAAAGTGTTTGGTATTTGTTACTGTGTATGTTATTTATGTTACAGTGTATGCTATTTATGCTACAGTGTTTGGAATTTGTTACAGTGTATGTTATTTATGTTACAGTGTATGCTATTTATTCTACAGTGTATGCTATTTATTCTACAGTGTATGCTATTTATTCTACAGTGTATACTATTTATTCTACAGTGTATGCTGTTTATTCTACAGTGTATGCTATTTATGCTACAGTGTATACTATTTATTCTACAGTGTATACTATTTATGCTACAGTGTATACTATTTATTCTACAGTGTATTCTATTTATTCTACAGTGTATGCTATTTATTCTACAGTATATGCTATTGTTGCTACAGTGTATACTATTTATTCTACAGTGTATGCTATTTATTCTACAGTGTATGCTATTGTTGCTACAGTGTATACTATTTATTCTACTGTGTATGTTATTTATGTTACAGTGTATGCTATTGTTGCTACAGTGTATACTATTTATTCTACTGTGTATGTTATTTATGTTACCGTGTATACTATTTATGCTACAGTGTATATTATTTATGCTAAATGGAATGCTAACTATGCTAAAGTATTTACTATTTATGCTACAGTGTATACTATTTATGCTACAGTGAATGCTATTTATGCTAAATGGAATGCTAACTATGCTAAAGTATTTACTATTTATGCTACAGTGTATGCTATTTAAGTTAAAGTGAATGCTAACTATGCTACAATGTATGATATTTATGCTACAATCTATGCTATTTATTCTACAGTGTATGGTATTTATGCTACAGTGTATGCTATTTATGTTACAATGTATATTATTTATTTCAACCCAGTATAATTTTAATCTTGATTCAAATAGTAAAGCGCAACGGAATTTGCTGCACTATATAAGAAACTGTTAATAAATAATAAATAAATAAATAATAATAAATATTACAGTGTATGTTATTGATGTTACAGTGTATACTATTTATGTTACAGTGTATGCTATTTATGTTACAGTGTATGTTATTGATGTTACAGTGTATGGTATTTATGTTACAGCATATATTATTTATGTTACAGTGTATACTATTTATGTTACAGTGTATGTTATTGATGTTACAGTTTATACTATTTATGTTACAGTGTATACTATTGATGTTACAGTGCATGGTATTTATGTTACAGCATATATTATTTATGTTACAGTGTATGGTATTTATGTTACAGTGTGTGATATTTATGTTACAGTGTATGTTATTTATGTTACAGTGTATGCTATTTATGTTACATTGTATGTTATTGATGTTACAGTGTATGGTATTTATGTTACAGTGTATGTTATTGATGTTACAGTGTATGGTATTTATGTTACAGCATATATTATTTATGTTATAGTGTATGTTATTGATGTTACAGTGTATGGTATTTATGTTACAGCATATATTATTTATGTTATAGTGTATGTTATTGATGTTACAGTGTATGGTATTTATGTTACAGCATATATTATTTATGTTACAGTGTATGCTATTTATGTTACAGTGTATGTTATATATGTTACAGTGTATGGTATTTATGTTACAACATATATTATTTATGTTACAGTGTATGCTATTTATGTTACAGTGTATGTTATTGATGTTAGAGTGTATGGTATTTATGTTACAGCATATATTATTTATGTTACAGTGTATGCTATTTATGTTACAGTGTATGTTATTGATGTTACAGTGTATGTTATTTATGTTACAGCATATATTATTTATGTTACAGTGTATGTTATATACAGTCAGGTCCATAAATATTGGGACAGTGACAGAATTTTCAGATTTTGGCCTCTATTCACCACCACAATGGTTTTTAAATGAAACAAACAAGATGTGCTTTAACTGCCGACTTTCAGATTTAATTTGAGAGTAATTACATCCAAATCGGGTGAACGGTGTAGGAATTACAACGGTTTCAATATGTGCCTCCCACTTTTTAAGGGGCCAAAAGTAATGGGACTATCAACTCAAAAGCTATTTCATGGACAGGTGTGGGCTATTCCCTCATTATTTCATTATCAATTAAGCAGGTAAAAGGTCTGGAGTTGATTCTAGGTGTGACATTTGCATTTGGAATCAGTTGCTGTCAACTCTCAATATGAGATCCAAAGAGCTGTCACTATCAGTGAAGCAAGCCATCATTAGGCTGAAAAATGAAAACAAACCCATCAGAGAGATTGCAAAAACATTAGGTGTGGCCAATTTAACTCTTTGGAACATTCTTAAAAAGAAAGAACGCACTGGAGAGCTCAACAACACCAAAAGACCCGGAAGACCACGGAAAACAACTGTGGTGAATGACAAAAGAATTATTTCCCTGGTGAAGAAAAACCCCTTCACAACAGTTGGCCAAATCAAGAACACTCTCCAGGAGGTAGGTGTATATGTGTCAAAGTCAACAATCAAGAGAAGACTTCACAAGAGTGAATATAGAGGGTTCACCACAAGATGCAAACCATTGGTGAGCCACAAAAACAAGAAGACCAGATTAGAGTTTGCCAAACAACATCTAAAAAAGCCATTACAGTTCTGGAACAGCATCCTATTGACAGATGAGACAAAGATCAACTTGTACCAGAGTGATGGGAAGAGAAGAGAAGGAAAGGAACTGCTCATGATCCAAAACATACCACCTCATAATTGAAGCATGGTGGTGGTAGTGTCATGGCGTGGGCATGTATGGCTGCCAATGGAACTGGTTCCCTTGTACTTATTGATGATGTGACTGCTGACAAAAGCAGCAGAATGAATTCTGAAGTGTTTTGGGCAATATTATATGCTCATATTCAGTCAAATGCTTCAGAACTCATTGGACAGCGCTTCACAGTGCAGATGGACAATGACCTGAAGCGTACTGCAAAAGCAACCAAAGAGTTTTTTAAGGCTAAAAAGTGGAATGTTATGCAATGGCCAAGTCAATCCCCTGACCTGAATCTGATTGAGCATGCATTTCACTTGATGAAGACAAAACTGAAGGGAAAATGCTCCAAGAACAAGCAGGAACTGAAGACATTTGCAGTAGAGGCCTGGCAGAGCATCACCAGGGATGAAACCCAGCGTCTGGTGATGTCTATGCGTTCCAGACTTCAGGCTGTAATTGCCTGCAAAGGATTTGCAACAAAGTATTAAAAAGTGAAAGTTAGATTTAGGATTGTTTAGTTTGTCCCATTACTTTTGGCCCCTTAAAAAGTGGGAGGCACATATAGAAACCGCTGTAATTCCTACACCGTTCACCTGATTTGGATGTAATTACCCTCAAATTAAATCTGAAAGTCTGCAGTTAAATCACATCTTGTTTGTTTCATTTCAAAGCCATTGTGGTGGTGAATAGAGGCCAAAATATGAAAATTCTGTCAATGTTCCAATATTTATGGACCTGACTGTATGTTACAGTGTATGGTATTTATGTTACAGTGTATATTATTTATGTTATAGTGTATGTTATTGATGTTACAGTGTATGGTATTTATGTTACAGTGTATATTATTTATGTTACAGTGTTTGTTAATGATGTAACAGTGTATGGTATTTATGTTACAGTGTATAATATTGATGCTACAGTGTATGGTATTTATGTTACAGTGTATGCTATTTATGTTACAGTGTATGGTATTAATTTTATAGAGTATGATATGTATGTTACAGTGTATGGTATTTATGTTACAGTGTATGCTATTTATGTTACAGTGTATGTTATTTATGTTACAGAGAATGCTATTTATGTTACAGTGTATGCTATTTATGTTACAGTGTATGTTATTTATGTTACAGTGAATGCTATTTATGTTACAGTCTATGTTATTTATGTTACAGCATATATTATTTATGTTACAGTGTATGTTATTGATGTTACAGTGTATGGTATTTATGTTAGAGTGTATAATATTGATGCTATAGTGTATGGTATTTATGTTACAGTGTATGCTATTTATGTTACAGTGTATGGTATTCATTTTATAGAGTATGATATGTATGTTACAGTGTATGGTATTTATGTTACAGTGTATGCTATTTATGTTACAGTGTATGTTATTTATGTTACAGAGAATGCTATTTATGTTACAGTGTATGTTATTTATGTTACAGTGTATGCTATTTATGTTACAGTGTATGTTATTTATGTTACAGTGAATGCTATTTATGTTACAGTCTATGTTATTTATGTTACAGCATATATTATTTATGTTACAGTGTATGTTATTGATGTTACAGTGTATGGTATTTATGTTAGAGTGTATAATATTGATGCTATAGTGTATGGTATTTATGTTACAGTGTATGCTATTTATGTTACAGTGTATGGTATTTATGTTACAGTGTATAATATTGATGCTACAGTGTATGCTTTTTATGCTACAGTGTATTGTATTTATGTTATAGTGTAGTAAATGTATGTTACAGTGTATGGTATTTATGTTACAGTGTATGCTATTTATGTTACAGTGTATGTTATTTATGTTACAGTGAATGCTATTTATGTTACAGTGTATGTTATTTATGTTACAGTGAATGCTATTTATTTTACAGTGTATGTTATTTATGTTACAGTGTATGCTATTTATGTTACAGTGTATGTTATTTATGTTACAGCATATATTATTTATGTTACAGTGTATGTTATTGATGTTACCGTGTATGGTATTTATGTTACAGTGTATACTATTGATGCTACAGTGTATGGTATTTATGTTACAGTGTATGCTATTTATGTTACAGTGTATGGTATTTATGTTACAGTGTATAATATTGATGCTACAGTGTATGCTATTTATGCTACAGTGTATGGTATTTATGTTATAGTGTATGATATGTATGTTACAGTGTATGGTATTTATGTTACAGTGTATGCTATCTATGTTAAAGTGTATGTTATTTATGTTACAGTGAATGCTATTTATGTTACAGTGTATGGTATTAATGTTACAGTGTATGGTATTTATGTTACAGTGTATGCTATTTATGTTACAGTGTATATTATATATGTTACAGTGTATGGTATTTATGTTGCAGTGTATGCTATTTATGTTACAGTGTATGTTATTTATGTAATAGTGTATGCTTTTTATTTTACAGTGCAATTTATTAATGTTACAGTGTATGTTATTTATGTTACAGTGTATACTATATATGCTACAGTGTATGCTATTTATGTTACAGTGTATGGTATTTCTGCTACACTGTATGCTATTTATTTTACAGTGTATGGTATTTATGCTACAGTGTTTGGTATTTGTTACCGTGTATGTTATTTATATTACAGTGTATGCTATTTATGCTACAGTGTATACTATTTATGTTACAGTGTTTGGTATTTATGTTACAGTGTATGATATTTATGTTACAGTGTATGATATTTATGTTACAGTGCATGTTATTGATGTTACAGTGCATGGTATTTATGTTACAGCATATATTATTTATGTTACAGTGTATGGTATTTATGTTATAGTGTATGATATGTATGTTACAGTGTATGTTATTTATGTTACAGTGAATGTTATTTATGTAACAGTGTATGTTATTTATGTTACAGTGTATGCTATTTATGTTACAGTGTATGTTATTTATGTTCCAGTGAATGCTATTTATGTTACAGTGTATGTTATTTATGTTACAGCATATATTATTTATGTTACAGTGTATGTTATTGATGTTACAGTGTATGGTATTTATGTTACAGTGTATAATATTGATGCTATAGTGTATGGTATTTATGTTACAGTGTATGCTATTTATCTTACAGTGTATGGTATTTATGTTACAGTGTATAATATTGATGCTACAGTGTATGCTATTTATGCTACAGTGTATGGTATTTATGTTATAGTGTAGTATATGTATGTTACAGTGTATGGTATTTATGTTACAGTGTATGCTATTTATGTTACAGTGTATGTTATTTATGTTACAGTGAATACTATTTATGTTACAGTGTATGTTATTTATGTTACAGTGAATGCTATTTATTTTACAGTGTATGTTATTTATGTTACAGTGTATGTTATATATGTTCTAGTGTATGCTATTTATGTTACAGTGTATGTTATTTATGTTACAGCATATATTATTTATGTTACAGTGTATGTTATTGATGTTACAGCGTATGGTATTTATGTTACTGTGTATAATATTGATGCTACAGTGTATGGTATTTATGTTACAGTGTATGCTATTTATGTTACAGTGTATGGTATTTATGTTACAGTGTATAATATTGATGCTACAGTGTATGCTATTTATGCTGCAGAGTATGGTATTTATGTTATAGTGTATGATATGTATGTTACAGTGTATGGTATTTATGTTACAGTGTATGCTATTTAAGTTAAAGTGTATGTTATTTATGTTACAGTGAATGCTATTTATGTTACAGTGTATGTTATATATGTTACAGTGTATGCTATTTATGTTAAAGTGTATGGTATTAATGTTACAGTGTATGTTATATATGTTACAGTGTATGGTATTTATGTTACAGTGTATGCTATTTATGTAACAGTGTATGTTATTTATGTAACAGTGTATGCTATTTATGTTACAGTGTATGTTATATATGTTACAGTGTATGGTATTTATCTTACAGTGTATGCTATTTATGTAACAGTGTATGTTATTTATGTAATAACGTATGCTTTTTATTTTACAGTGCAATTTATTAATGTTACAGTGTATGTTATTTATGTTACAGTGTATGCTATTTATGCTACAGTGTATGCTATTTATGTTACAGTGTATGGTATTTATGCTAAAGTGTTTGGTATTTGTTACTGTGTATGTTATTTATGTTACAGTGTATACTATTTATGCTACAATGTTTGGAATTTGTTACAGTGTATGTTATTTATGTTACAGTGTATGCTATTTATTCTACAGTGTATGCTATTTATTCTACAGTGTATGCTATTTATTCTACAGTGTATACTATTTATTCTACAGTGTATGCTGTTTATTCTACAGTGTATGCTATTTATGCTACAGTGTATACTATTTATTCTACAGTGTATACTATTTATGCTACAGTGTATACTATTTATTCTACAGTGTATTCTATTTATTCTACAGTGTATGCTATTTATTCTACAGTGTATGCTATTGTTGCTACAGTGTATACTATTTATTCTACAGTGTATGCTATTTATTCTACAGTGTATGCTATTGTTGCTACAGTGTATACTATTTATTCTACTGTGTATGTTATTTATGTTACAGTGTATGCTATTGTTGCTACAGTGTATACTATTTATTCTACTGTGTATGTTATTTATGTTACCGTGTATACTCTTTATGCTACAGTGTATATTATTTATGCTACAGTGAATGCTATTTATGCTAAATGGAATGCTAACTATGCTAAAGTATTTACTATTTATGCTACAGTGTATACTATTTATGCTACAGTGAATGCTATTTATGCTAAATGGAATGCTAACTATGCTAAAGTATTTACTATTTATGCTACAGTGTATGCTATTTATGCTACAGTGTATGGTATTTATGTTATAGTGTAGTATATGTATGTTACAGTGTATGGTATTTATGTTACAGTGTATGCTATTTATGTTACAGTGTATGTTATTTATGTTACAGTGAATACTATTTATGTTACAGTGTATGCTATTTATGTTACAGTGTATGTTATTGATGTTACAGTACATGCTATTGATGTTACAGTGTATGGTATTTATGTTACAGTGTATGGTATTTATGTTACAGTGTATGATATTTATGTTACAGTATATGTTATTTATGGTATAGTGTATGTTATTTATGTTACAGTGTATGGTATTTATGTTACAGTGTATGGTATTTATGTTACAGTGTATACTATTTATGTTACAGTGTATGGTATTTATGTTACAGTGTATACTATTTTTGTTACAGTGTATGGTATTTATGTTACAGCATATATTATTTATGTTACAGTGTATGTTATTTATGCTAGTGTGTGGTATTTATGCTACAGTGTATGTTATTTATGCTACAGTGTATGCTATTTATGTTACAGTGTATGGTATATATGTTACAATGTATATTATTTATGTCAACCCAGTATAATGTTAATCTTTATTCAAATTGTAAAGCGCAACGGAATTTGCTGCACTAGAAACTTCAATAAATAATAAATAAATAAATAATAATAAATGTTACAGTGTATGGTATTTATGTTACAGTGTATACTATTTATGTTACAGCTTATATTATTTATGTTACAGTGTATGTTATTGATGTTACAGTGTATGGTATTTATGTTACAGTATATATTATTTATGTTACAGTGTATACTTTTGATGTTACAGTGTATGATATTTATGTTACAGTGTATGGTATTTATGTTACAGTGTATGTTATTTATGTTACAGTGTATATGTATGTTACAGTGTATGGTATTTATGTTACAGTGTTTGCTATTTATGCTACAGTGTATACTATTTATGTTACAGTGTATGATATTAATGTTACAGTGTTTGATATGTATGTTACAGTGTATGGTATTTATGTTACAGTGTATGCTATTTATGCTACAGTGTATACTATTTATGTTACAGTGTATGGTATTTATGTTACAGTGTATGATATTTATGTTACAGTACATGATATTGATGCTAAGTGTTGTTACTTTGAAAACACATTTTTTCGTTTGGTGCTGAACACTGATTATGAATCTCATCCTCATATCTCCACTGGTGCGTTAAGCATTGTTCTTAGGGGAAGGCAATGTAACAATGTACATCAACTAAGTCACAGATATGCTTTTCATGCATACCTGCCTACTTTTAAAAAAGCATTTCATGAGATTGTGAAAGCAAAAGCTATGAGCGCGACAGTAAAGTTGGCGTGTACAGCTACATCTGAGAGGCGTGTCATACATGTGATAAGTGTGTACTGCTACATCTGAGAGGCATGTCATACATGTGATAGGCGTCTACTGCTACATCTGAGAGGTGTGTCATACATGTGATAGGCGTGTACTGCTACATCTGAGAGGCGTGTCATACATGTGATAGGCGTGTACTGCTACATCTGAGAGGCGTGTCATAAACCTGACTTACATCCAAATGTATATGAGCCCCAAAGCAGTCAGTAAGATTTACTTGTTCATGAAAACACACTGAGGGGCATATTTATTAACATTATTTTTATTAAAATAATGTATAAACAGGTTTTTTCACACCCTTTTCACATTATTTCAGTAGCACATACAAGGGCAATTGAAGTCGTTTTTGAGAAAAAAATATTTATAATATATTGTTCTTCCAATTATCGGAAAGGGATAAAAACTGACAAATAAAGAAGATAGAGAGAGAGGAAAACATGGAAAGTAAGGGAGACCATGGGCGTGATTTGGAGGTGGGCGCTGCTGCCTCTGTTGCTGTAGTCACAGCTGCGGTAAAATGCAAATGCTGGTACGAGCCCTCCCCTGGTGTACTCGCCGCTTTCTGACTACAGCACTGAGACGCCCACTTTCAGCATCCCTGGACTCGGTAACACCGCCAGTGACTCATGACACGCCCCCATCTGCAGTTCTGCCACCCCTACGGCTGGAGCAGTGTCTCTGTCTGACCATGTCCTCTGTGGCACTCCCACCACACGCCCCTGGCACTCCCATCACACACCCCTGGCACTCCCACCACACGCCCCGGCACTCCCATCACACGCCCCTGGCACTCCCATCACACGCCCCTAGCACTCCCACTACACACCCCCGGCACTCCCATCACATGCCCCAATACTCCAATTACACCCCCCCGGCACTCCCATCACATGCCCCCGACACTCCCATCACACACCCCTTGCACTCCCATCACAGGCCCCTGAAACTCCCATCACACACCCCCGGCACTCCCATCACAGGCCCCTGGAACTCCCATCACACACCCCCGGCACTCCCATCACACTCACTCCCATTACACACCCCTAACACTCCCATCTTATGCCCCCAGCACTCCCATCACATGACAAAAGAATCTTTTTTACATTTACTTCACGCCCTCTCCAGTCACCGCCCAGGAACGGCCATTACTTTGCCCCCCATATCTAATACCATCTGACCCAACCACAACTTTGTGTGTACACTCTGTGTAACGCATGCGCCATATGGTTTTACAGGAATTTCTGCACATGTGCAGTTGCGCAGCTATGTGAGCGTTATCTTGCAATCAGGCCCAGTGAGTTACAGGAATTGTGCACAACGGAATACATATGTTACACCGCTGGTTCATATCCCGGCAGCACCAGCCTGACGTGGATGGAAATCCCGATTGTGCGAAAGGTAAGTATTTGGTAACCTAATCTACCCACTAACCTTAACCCTCCTTTAGGGTGCTTAACCCTAACCTCCCCCCCCTGTGCCTAACCCTAATCCCCCCTCTTAGTGCCTAAACCTAACCCCACCTTTCCCCGCCATCTAAACCTAAGTCCCTCAGGGGGGTGGCTAACCCTAACCTTCCCTCCCCCAGCCTAAACCTAACCTCCAGGGGGGGGTGTGTGCCTCACCCTAAGTCCCCCCCCGGAACCCTAAACCTAAACCACCCCCACCCCCCCACGGCTGTCCGTGTCCGGTGCATCTATCAGGATGCCGGGCGCCTGTCTCCTGGCATAGGTTAATTAACCCTCCCCGGGATTTTGTAGTGGAGATGCAGACGGTCGGCATAGTGACTGCCGGCATCATAAAAGCATACCTGGACAACGGGCCTGATCCTGAGCCGCATGCAGTGCTGATGTTCACGTACTTGAGCGAGTATTCACAACTGCATGAATATTTCTGAAAACCCCTATGGCGCATGCGTTTCTCAGAGTGTGCGCACCGCAAATCCGCCGAAGCCATCGATTCAGACGGTATTAGAATTGTGACGGAAAAGTGATGGGTGTTCCTGGGCGGAGGCTGCGTGTTGGCTACTAGTGCTTGTGAAAATGGGCCATTCAGTGGGCGTGTCAGTGCAAGAGGCACCATTCCCAGTCGTGCAGCTGCATGCAGGCCCGCCAAGAGCCGTGGCGGGCACCTGTAATAGGGGGCGTGGCCTAATAGCAGGAGGCGTGGCCACGCTCCCTTGCCGATATAAAAAAAAAAGATTTGCAGCGCCGCACGCTGGGGAGGGGGGGCGCTCTGAGCCCCCTCAGACAGGCGAAAAGCCAGGGGGGGGCACGATCAGTGTGATCGCTCCCCCGCACAGGTATAGGAGACTGCCGTGGCTGCTCCTCAGCAGCCACGAGCAGTCTCCAACTACAGCTCAGCACACGCTGTGTGCTGGGCTGCTGTGAGGGGGGGGCAGCGCCGGACCCGGGCCCCCGCCGGGCCCCTCAGAAATCCCGGGCCCGGGTAATCTGTACCCGCTCCCCCCCCTCTTGGCGCCCCTGGCCGCATGCATCGGAGGCCATGGCCAGACGATGACACTGCTGCACCTACCGTAAGGATGGGGTAATTTGCCATTGGTGCAGTATAAGGATGCAGCAATCGGTATTACAGCGTCCACTGGCAATTAAAGTGGGCGTCTCAGTCCTCGCACATTAGGCCGCACGGATGTACACAGAGTAATGCTGGGTACACACTGATAAATACATTAAGCGATTAAATGATCGGCCAATGTATCTGCTGCCCGTCGGCCAGTGTGTACCCGCGATATGTCGGTGAATGTCGCCGTTCATCGGCATATCGCATTGGCTGTGGTGCACAGCCAATGGACAGATATGTCTGCAGACCGCCCATACACACACAGCGGCAGCTGGGGGGAGGGGCGGGACATGCCCCCGCCCATTAAGACACGTCCCTGACATACCCCCTGGCTGCCGGGACCCACAGCCAGACACAGATGATGGGCGTTCAGTTTGTATGAACGACCATCATCTGCAGATATATCTGTTTAGTGTGTACCAACTTAGTGTAAAGATATAACTGGCACATTGTAACTAACATGTCTACACTCGAATGCAGAGTAGTGAGTATGATATTGGCTCTGCAGGGGCGTCTATGCTCTGCATTCCCATCGCCTGGTGCCCGCACGCTGCTGAGAGATGCAGAACATTGCATCTTAGTAAATTCCCTTCATGATCTGCCCAGGCAGCAATAGTTACATATAGGAGAGGACCATGGTTGGAGAAGCCAAGCTTATTATTTATCTCTGTCTGTAAGTCACTCATTCTGCATCCCCTGTCCTTATCATATGCCGGTAAGTTATATAACCACCTTATTATATTATACATGCACACTTATGTAATTATACCCCCTCCATCATCTGAGCCTGGGATACTGCACAGTGATCTACAGTAACTGGTAACCAGTGTGTTGTCTCTGTACATGTGTAATAACCAGAAATAACCTCATTCAGAGCCGGTCGCACAGAGCGTGCGGTCAGTCTGAATGAGGGGAGGACATCTTGAATTTTCAGGACGTCCTCCTTTGCGGTGGTAAGGCTGTGGGTTAACACCCACAGCCTTACGACCGCCTAAGGTGATGGTCACGATGGTCAAGACCATCGCGACCATCGGGGCTTACGACGAGACCCTAGGGTAGGCGCCATCGTGCGCATGGTCTGTGGGGGGCCATCGACCCGGTCCGAGCGCATCGGCGCTAACGACCGGGTCTGAATGACCCCCATAGTCACTCATAGTGTTCTTTCTTTAATATCGATTAGAGGTGATTTGCTCTATTTTCTATTCTTCCTTCCACACAGGAGAGAGGCAAGTGATCTCTTCAACCCAACCAGTAGTTCCTGTTTCTTAGCTGCTTCCTCCAGACTAACAAGCGCTCACCAACTGCCGCTCCTCTTCTCCCAACTGTCACCGGCCATCAAGCTGACCTATCACAGGGCATCTCTACTTCTGCATGTATAGTTAAACACAATGTACAGCAGCAGGCATAATACCTCAAATATTTGGGGTATTATACATGGAGAGATAGAGGGGGCTGGAGGAGGTCGTGGGGGGTGTGGTGTCACCTTATTTGTGCATCCGAGCTCCCTCCCTGCTCTCAGTGTGATCCGAGTTCAAAACATAACATTCTGCCAGGGTTATTTTTTATTCTTCATCTCATATAATGTACAGGAAAAGGAAATTAATGCAATCAACAGTCTAATTTACAATGTTAATTTAATTAGAGAGCCCGGGACAGCATGGGGCTCTCAGGAACATCTCATATTTTCAAATCCAATCCTCAAACCTTATTCTCCACGAGGCCCTTTCTCTATGTAAGCTACTGCCAGTAAATAGGTAAATAATTGTACGCTATGATTTTTCGTGCATATCATTATTATAACTGTGGGGTGCGGGGGATGTTTCCAGTGAAAAATGCGATGAGGAATATGTGAATTTGCGATGCTACAAAGTCTGCATTTCACTGAGAGCATCATCCTACAAGCCGGCATTTCCTAATCATGCTCCACTTTACATAGAGAGTGGCAGAAAACGGGATGTATCATTTCAAAGGGTCTATTTATTAAGCTCCTGCAAAGTACAAAGTGTCTCGATGAAGGGGAGCAGGCCGCACATTTCCATATTCTCCCTTTTAATCCATTCTGCTGATTGCTTGCAGTAATACAGGTTATTACAGCGTCACAGAGCTGTATGAGAAGAAGCACTGTCCAGGCACAGTGGTCTCATAGGGGGACACTACACTTATCAAGACCCAAAACAAGGAAGGACTGGACCTCAGGCCAACTGCACTGTTCCCAGAAGGTGATCGTGACCTTCAGGACTCAAACACGGGGATAATCTGGTTATTTCTAGGCGGTTGTGCTCAGGGGGGTTATACGGTATCAGACCCTCTATGAATGCAGTCTGCTCTTAGCTTTACTTGGTGTTAGTAAGAGTAAAGTAGGAACAGCTGTAATATAGTTTAAACTAATATCGAGACATAACAAAACTACTGTACATCAATTCTTGATAAGAAAATATGACATTAAATAAAAATGCCCGGAGCCAGCCATGATGCATCTTTATGGTAATGCCATGGCTGATGGACTTCATACAGAGGTGCCCACCCACTGCGGCGCTAATCCGCTGATGTGCATATTAAGACGCACCTTTGGAGACTGCACCAGCCCCATGGAGGCACAGAATGTCCGTCTGAACATGGCAGCTTGTGTCAGTGCTACCGCAGCAAAAGACGCACTCGCTGACGGCACCACGCCCACATCTGGCTGGCCTGTCCCATGTTACCACTGACATGTCCTTTCTCTGCGTGACAATTTGACCTGCGTCCTTTGGCGGTGGCCATCGGGATGTATGCTCAGCGTGACTCGGACACATGCGCAAACTGAAAACATTGGTCGCTTGTGTTTTCGGCATCGACACTGGGCGCCGAAGTGAGAGTGTCACCCGGGGGGCATGTCAGGCGATGTTTGGTGGCATCAGATGCCCGGGAATGGTTCGGCCACAGAGAGTCACCATAAATTAGAGATTGACTATTCGCCAGATTACTGTCCCATCCCTGAAATACTGATGTCCTGTCCTGCATCCAGTGACCCATTCAGGTTGTAGCCATCCCAGACACCCTTGCTAGCAGTCCATTGGCTGATGTAGAATTGCACGCGCCTCTGTTTTATGGATTGACCTTGTGCCTTGACCTGTTAGCACCGCGCATGATCTGTGGACCTCATTCAGAGCCGGACGCTATTTGCGCTCACTCGTTCAGAAAATAGGGGTGGCTATTCAAATGAACCGTTCGCTCTTTGCGGTCTGTTCACGCCTCTAGGTCTGAACGAGCGAACCAAACATGCGGTTTTTTTTTTTAATACTACGCCCCCTGGCCGCTCGCATCCTACGTCATGTCCGCTATTTATTAGATTAATCGAGTACATCGACCAGCGTATGAACTGCTCGCTATTCTTGTGGTTGGTTTTTCCTACCGCAATCTTGCGAGCAGTTCTGACTATAAAATAACCTGGTGATGTGGCCAATGACGCTGCTGTATTAATTATGCACACCCATAAAACGCCCGTTTTGACCTTTAAGCACGCCTGCGTTCGGATCTCCACTCCCCGTTTTCAAGCACCTTCCCCTGTTACCACCCACATACGTCTCCTCCTGTCACTCAAAATAGCAGGCATTCGCTATTTAGCGAACAAACGATTTTCGGCCGCACTGACTGGTTCGCGCATGCGTATTACGATCCGTACGCATGTGCAGTTGTGCAAACTTCGCTCGGAACGAACGAGCGGCCGCTTACGAGCGGCTCTGAATCAGGCCCAGTGGCCGAATGTCTATGAGCAGCCGATGGAAAAGGGAAGAGATAATTCATTGTATGAACCTATGTTGATAATCGGTGCCGTGCACCTGGCGTGTATCATTGTATTGTGATGCAGAAAGTGTAATAAGGAGGCAGCTTGTCTGTGTCATTTTCTGAAACCGGAAATCACATGTAGCTTAGCAACTGGCGTTGGCAAATACCAGCTGGAAGGTATCACCTTGATAACCACATTCCTAATTTTAGATAATCCTTGGTCCCTGTGGCAATTGCTACGGTCACATGTCAGAATGATATGTAATAAAGTCTTCATAGCTGTATTGTCTGCAAGAATGAAGTCTGTCATCTGCCATCATGACTGATCAGGGGAGAAGTGACCGGAACATATTATAAAGCCCCTCCAATGGCCGAGCTACAGCTGCTCCTGATTGGTTGGCTTAGTGCAGTCTCCAGCTGGGTAATCATCCTTATCACATATAGTAATGGTTATTGGTCATTATAAGGACCACTTACAGTATCAGCAATAAACACCAATCTGCTCACTAGATGCTACACAGAGCCTATAATGTGCTGTAATCCTGTGACGTCGGAAAAGAGCTAGCACAGAGGCCCCTATTCAATTCGATCTCAGCCGCGATACTTTTTCACCTCCCTGACTTTTCACCTACATCGCCTGTTTTGCAGGCAGAAAAGTATCACGCGCGTACCCGCGTATCACCATATTCAATTTAAAAGTAGACGAAAACGGGACCCGGTGAACCTTAAACAGGTGGAAAGTACTGTCAGTTTTGGGGAAATCAGCCTAAGGCCCCCAAAAAGATGCTCTGACATGGGGGTTCCCTATAGTACCCCCTGATTTGGCTTGCTGAAGGTATTTGGTGTTTTTAAACGGCCTCAATAGCTGCTAAATAGCGTTTTTCTATACGTGGTGCAGAATAGTATTCAGGAGTATTTTTTGCAGAAAATAACATCACAGCAAATTTGGGGTACTTGAAAATGGGGGTCAGCATATTTTAAAGTTGCTAAAGTGAAGTTGAAAAACTGTGAAAAATCCACCTGCCGCAAACACCTGCAATGAAAAAAACACCTGGGCCATACTTGGGGACCCCCCCAGAGTCTAGTTCACTACTTTTTAACTTTGTCCCCCAACATTTTTTTTTTGCCCCCAAATTCAAAATAAATTTTTTCGGGTGTCCGTGAGTGTTTCTTTAAAAAGTTTTTGACACAGTTTACCTTTGGGGGACTATCTGAAGGCTGCAGGGGGCTCCCGTAACATTGCACCCCAAAACCCCAATTCTGCACTTTTTTCCGCCTGCTATTCATAGGCAAAACTTTTTTGCCTATTACATTTGCATTGAGGCGGAAAGTCTTCCAAATTGAATACGGAGTGAAATCAAAACAGGCTAAAATGACGTCATCGGCGAAAAGTTTTCGCCAAAAACACGCAAAAACGGATTTTCGCTCCAAATTGAATACGGGCCTCAAAGTTGTCCCCCAGCAGTCCTGTGGTGAACCCAAATCCTTGAGACAGGTCCCTGATGGAGGGTATGTCAGGTCCTGTGACCAGTGGTCAGTGAGTACAGCAGTCAGTGTGGCTAATATACAGTGGTCAGTGAGGTTACTGTATAGCGGTCAGTGAGGTTACTGTATAGCGGTCAGTGAGGTTACTGTACAAAGGTCAGTGAGGTTACTGTACAGTGGTCAGTGAGGTTACTGTACAGCGGTCAGTGAGGTTAATGTAGAATGGTCAGTGTGGTTAATGTACAGCGATCAGTGGGGTTAATGTACAGTGGTCAGTGAGGTTAATGTACAGTGGTCAGTGAGGTTAATGTAGAATAGTCAGTCTGGTTAATGTACAGCTGTCAGTGTGGTTAATGTACAGCGATCAGTGGGGTTAATGTACAGCGATCAGTGGGGTTAATGTACTGTACAATGGTCAGTGAGGTTAACGTAGAATGGTCAGTGAGGTTAATGTAGAATGGTCAGTGAGATTAGTGTACAGCGGTCAGTGAGGTTAATGTACTGTACAATGGTCAGTGAGGTTAGTGTACAGCGGTCAGTGTGGTTAATGTACTGTACAATGGTCAGTGAGGTTAATGTACAGCTGTCAGTGTGGTTAATGTACAGCGATCAGTGGGGTTAATGTACAGCGATCAGTGGGGTTAATGTACTGTACAATGGTCAGTGAGGTTAACGTAGAATGGTCAGTGTGGTTAATGCACAGTGGTCAGTGAGGTTAATGTAGAATGGTCAGTGAGGTTAATGTAGAATGGTCAGTGAGATTAGTGTACAGCGGTCAGTGAGGTTAATGTACTGTACAATGGTCAGTGAGGTTAGTGTACAGCGGTCAGTGTGGTTAATGTACTGTACAATGGTCAGTGAGGTTAATGTACAATGGTCAGTGAGGTTAATGTACAATGGTCAGTGAGGTTAATGTATAATGGTCAGTGAGGTTACTGTACAGCGGTCAGTGAGGTTACTGTACAGCGGTCAGTGTGGTTAATGTACAAAGGTCAGTGAGGTTAATGTACAATGGTCAGTGAGGTTACTGTACAGCGGTCAGTGAGGTTACTGTACAGCGGCCAGTGTGGTTAATGCACAGTGGTCAGTGAGGTTACTGTATAGCGCTCAGTGAGGTTACTGTATAGCGGTCAGTGTGGTTACTGTACAACGGTCAGTGAGGTTACTGTACAATGGTCAGTGAGGTTACTGTATAGCGGTTGGTGAGGTTACTGTATAGCGGTCAGTGAGGTTACTGTACAGCGGTCAGTGAGGTTACTGTATAGCGGTCGGTGAGGATACTGTATAGCGGTCAGTGAGGTTACTGTACAGCGGTCAGTGTGGTTACTGTACAGCGGTCAGTGAGGTTACTGTATAGCGGTCAGTGAGGTTAATGTAGAATAGTCAGTCTGGTTAATGTACAGCTGTCAGTGTGGTTAATGTACAGCGATCAGTGGGGTTAATGTACTGTACAATGGTCAGTGAGGTTAACGTAGAATGGTCAGTGTGGTTAATGCACAGTGGTCAGTGAGGTTAATGTAGAATGGTCAGTGAGGTTAATGTAGAATGGTCAGTGAGGTTAGTGTACAGCGGTCAGTGAGGTTACTGTATAGCGGTCGGTGAGGTTACTGTATAGCGGTCAGTGAGGTTACTGCACAGCGGTCAGTGAGGTTACTGTATAGCGGCCAGTGAGGTTACTGTATAGCGGTCAGTGAGGTAAATGTAGAATAGTCAGTCTGGTTAATGTACAGCTGTCAGTGTGGTTAATGTACAGCGATCAGTGGGGTTAATGTACAGCGATCAGTGGGGTTAATGTACTGTACAATGGTCAGTGAGGTTAACGTAGAATGGTCAGTGTTGTTAATGCACAGTGGTCAGTGAGGTTAATGTAGAATGGTCAGTGAGGTTAGTGTACAGCGCTCAGTGAGGTTAATGTACTGTACAATGTTCAGTGAGGTTAGTGTACAGCGGTCAGTGTGGTTAATGTACTGTACAATGGTCAGTGAGGTTAATGTACAATGGTCAGTGAGGTTAATGTACAATGGTCAGTGAGGTTAATGTATAATGGTCAGTGAGGTTACTGTACAGCGGTCAGTGAGGTTACTGTACAGCGGTCAGTGTGGTTAATGTACAAAGGTCAGTGAGGTTAATGTACAATGGTCAGTGAGGTTACTGTACAGCGGTCAGTGGGGTTACTGTACAGCGGCCAGTGTGGTTAATGCACAGTGGTCAGTGAGGTTACTGTATAGCGTTCAGTGAGGTTACTGTATAGCGGTCAGTGTGGTTACTGTACAACGGTCAGTGAGGTTACTGTACAATGGTCAGTGAGGTTACTGTATAGCGGTTGGTGAGGTTACTGTATAGCGGTCAGTGAGGTTACTGTACAGCGGTCAGTGAGGTTACTGTATAGCGGTCAGTGAGGTTACTGTATAGCGGTCAGTGAGGTTACTGTACAGTGGTCAGTGTGGTTACTGTACAGCGGTCAGTGAGGTTACTGTATAGCGGTCAGTGAGGTTCCTCTACAGCGGTCAGTCAGGTTACTGCACAGTGGTCAGTGAGGTTACTGTACAGTGGTCAGTGAGGTTACTGTACAGCGGTCAGTGAGGTTACTGTACAATGGTCAGTGTGGTTAATGCACAGCGGTCAGTGAGGTTACTGTATAGCGGTCAGTGAGGTTACTGTACAGTGGTCAGTGAGGTTACTGTACAGCGGTCAGTGAGGTTACTGTACAATGGTCAGTGTGGTTAATGCACAGTGGTCACTGAGGTTACTGTATAGCGGTCAGCGAGGTTACTGTACAGCGGTTAGTGAGGTTACTGTATAGCAGTCAGTGAGGTTACTGTATAGCAGTCAGTGAGGTTACTGTATAGCGGTCAGTGAGGTTACAGTATAGCGGTCAGTGAGGTTACTGTATAGCAGTCAGTGAGGTTACTGTATAGCAGTCAGTGAGGTTACTGTATAGCGGTCAGTGAGGTTACAGTATAGCAGTGTGTGAGGTTACTGTACAGCGGTCAGTGAGGTTACTGTATAGCAGTCAGTGAGGTTACTGTATAGCGGTCAGTGAGGTTACTGTATAGCGGTCAGTGAGGTTACAGTATAGCAGTCAGTGAGGTTACTGTATAGCAGTCAGTGAGGTTACTGTATAGCGGTCAGTGAGGTTACTGTACAGCGGTCAGTGAGGTTACTGTATAGCGGTCAGGCAGAATCTCACCAGAGCATAGTTTATAGACATTAGAAATGCTGACACCCCCCAGGGATCCTCGGCTTTAGCTGATTAGATGTCGGGTATAATGCTTTGCCCGGGTACCCAGTGAAAGGACTCCCCTGACTGTGGCATTACACTCCTGCTAGAAAGAGTTTGGTTCTGATTATGGAAAACACAGGGGACCCCTACTCATTTTGTCCACTGTATTTCCAGAACCAGGACCGGCTCAACAGAGCCTGGGGCTCGTTATGCTTGTTAGTGTGTTACATTTGCCCATAAGTGTTTGTTTGTATGTCTGTGTGTGTTGGTATTTGTGAGTGTTTGTTTGTGTGTGTGTGTATGCGTCTAATATGTGTGTGTCTGGTGTGTGCGGGAGTGTGCTTGAGTGTTTGTGTGAGTACCTAGTATGTGTGTGTGTGTCTGGTGTGTGTGTAAGAGTGTTCATGTGTACGTGTGTCTGGTGTGTGTGTGTGTGAGTGTGTTTGTGTGTATGTGTCTGGTGTGTGTGTTTGAGTGTTTGTATGTATGCGTGAGCGTATTTGTAATATACAGTATACAGAAATTTTTACACATGCCAGTGTTTGCTGGGATAAGTAGTGCAGCAGTATGTGTGTATGTACTTGCAGAAGGGTGAAGAACTGTTCCTAATGCCAGTTACATTACTGGCACCAATGTCAGATACGCAGAGACACCCTGGCACCGATGTTGGATACGCAGAGACACCCTGGCACCAATGTCAGATACGCAGAGACACCCTGGCACTGATGTTGGATAGGCAGAGACACCCTGGCACCGAAGTCAGATACGCAGAGACACCCTGGCACCGAAGTTGGATACGCAGAGACACCCTGGCACCGAAGTCGGATACGCAGAGACACCCTGGCACCGATGTCGGGTACGCAGACACCCTGGCACTGATGTTGGATAGGCAGAGACACCCTGGCACCGATGTCGGATATGCAGAGACACCCTGGCACCGATGTCAGATATACAGAGACACCCTGGCACCGATGTTGGATAGGCAGAGACACCCTGGCACCGATGTCAGATACGCAGAGACACCCTGGCACCGATGTGGGATACGCAGAGACACCCTGGCACCGATGTTGGATAGGCAGAGACACCCTGGCACCGATGTCGGATAGGCAGAGACACCCTGGCACCAATGTCGAATACGCAGAGACACCCTGGCACTGATGTTGGATAGGCAGAGACACCCTGGCACCGAAGTCAGATACGCAGACACCCTGGCACCGATGTTGGATAGGCAGAGACACCCTGGCACCGATGTTGGACACGCAGAGACACCCTGGCACCGATGTGGGATACGCAGAGACACCCTGGCACCGATGTTGGATAGGCAGAGACACCCTGGCACCGATGTCGGATAGGCAGAGACACCATGGCACCAATGTCGAATACGCAGAGACACCCTGGCACTGATGTTGGATAGGCAGAGACACCCTGGCACCGAAGTCGGATACGCAGACACCCTGGCACCGATGTTGGATAGGCAGAGACACCCTGGCACCGATGTCGGATACGCAGAGACACCCTGGCACCGATGTCGGATACGCAGAGACACCCTGGCACCGATGTCAGATACGCAGAGACACCCTGGCACCGATGTTGGACACGCAGAGACACCCTGGCACCGATGTTGGATACGCAGAGACACCCTGGCACCGATGTCGGATAGTCAGAGACACCCTGGCACCGATGTTGGATAGGCAGAGACACCCTGTCACCGATGTTGGACACGCAGAGACACCCTGTCACCGATGTTGGATACACAGAGACACCCTGGCACCGATGTGGGATACGCAGAGACACCCTGGCACCGATGTCGGATATGCAGAGACACCCTGGCACCGATGTTGGATACGCAGAGACACCCTGGCACCGATGTTGGATAGTCAGAGACACCCTGGCACCGATGTTGGATAGGCAGAGACACCCTGTCACCGATGTTGGATACGCAGAGACACCCTGGCACCGATGTTGGATAGTCAGAGATACCCTGGCACCGATGTTGGATACGCAGAGACACCCTGGCACCGATGTCGGACACGCAGAGACACCCTGGCACCGATGTTGGATACGCAGAGACACCCTTGCAACGATGTCGGATAGTCAGAGACACCCTGGCACCGATGTTGGATAGGCAGAGACACCCTGTCACCGATGTTGGACACGCAGAGACACCCTGGCACCGATGTTGGATACACAGAGACACCCTGGCACCGATGTGGGATACGCAGAGACACCCTGGCACCGATGTCGGATATGCAGAGACACCCTGGCACCGATGTTGGATACGCAGAGACACCCTGGCACCGATGTCGGATAGTCAGAGACACCCTGGCACCGATGTTGGATAGGCAGAGACACCCTGTCACCGATGTTGGACACGCAGAGACACCCTGGCACCGATGTTGGATACACAGAGACACCCTGGCACCGATGTGGGATACGCAGAGACACCCTGGCACCGATGTCGGATATGCAGAGACACCCTGGCACCGATGTTGGATACGCAGAGACACCCTGGCACCGATGTTGGATAGTCAGAGACACCCTGGCACCGATGTTGGATAGGCAGAGACACCCTGTCACCGATGTTGGATACGCAGAGACACCCTGGCACCGATGTTGGATAGTCAGAGATACCCTGGCACCGATGTTGGATACGCAGAGACACCCTGGCACCGATGTCGGATACGCAGAGACACCCTGGCACCGATGTTGGATAGGCAGAGACACCCTGGCACCGATGTTGGATAGGCAGAGACACCCTGTCACCGATGTTGGATACGCAGAGACTCCCTGGCACCGATGTTGGATACGCAGAGACACCCTGGCACCGATGTTGGATAGTCAGAGACACCCTGGCACCGATGTTGGATACGCAGAGACACCCTGGCACCGATGTTGGATATGCAGAGACACCCTGGCTTATGATGTAGAATTGATAACTAAACAAATAACAAGTGATTGGAGATAACATTGGGCCTTAGTAAAGAACATCTAATACCAGAAAGCGGCTTCCTCGTGCTGTGATAAACACGATGAAGAGCGCTCATTTAACCTGAGTGGCTTTTCGGGAAAGTGTCATCACATCTGCCAAATTTAGGATTGAAGGATAAATTGTGCTAATTGTATAAATTGTGTCTCATAAAGCAGCGTAATCTGCAGACCGTGATAAGAGGCTCGGGGTATATTTTCCTTAAACACTGACGCTTGAAGTGCAAGAACAATGTAAGTTATATATTACTCCTGGCGCCAGTGACTGAGCGCTGGAAACGTAGCGAATAGCATCAGTGATAAATATCTGTTCTGAGAAGTCCCCGATGCCTCCTGTCTGCGTCCTGACAGGAGCCCTCAGTATAGTTATGTTTTGTTCTCACCGCCGCTCTTGTTGTTCCTCTCCAGTGATTGGGGCTCATTCCCATATCCTTGGCTTCTATCCCAGGCAATTAAAGGCAGACAGAGATGATGCATGTGGCGGCTGCGTGGATGGATGATCGGATACAAATGTTTGCTCTCTGACTATGTCATTTGTATTTTGAAGACTTTGCTTTGTAAGACTGACATATTATCAGCACTGAGCAGGGAGCCGGACTGATAGACGTCTCCCTCCGCTTCATCCTTCTCTTCAATTTACAAAACAACAGTTGGCTGTGAGTTATCGTTATGTGTGCAGGCGCCGTGGGGACCCTGCGCTTATCAGATGGAAGATGAAAGGAAGTGAGAAAAATGGCTCCTTCATTATTGCAGAGAACAGATTGAGCAGAGTCTTCTGAAGTCAAATCCTTGTCCCCCCCCCCCAGCCACCGCTCTGTAATACCGGCTCTATTCACTCAGACGCATTGTTTATTCCACCCAGCGATCGTGTGCAGGAGCAAAATGATACGGAATAATTATGGAGTAAGGTGGACACTTTAACCCTTATCCCCCCAATTCAAACAGATGACAGTTGGGAGCTGATTGGCTGGAGCACCATTATCATATGTAACAAGTTATATCACTCATTGTGGGCGGGATGTACTAAGGTTGCAGCAGGGTTGCCTACCCTCCCGATTTGGGCGGGAGCCTCCCGATAATCGGGTGCAGCTCCCGCCCCCCCGGAAAGGCAGGCAAGCCTCCCGGCGGCCGCCGATCCCCCCGACATCCCCCGCAATTTACTCCAAACCACCGCTGCGAGGGCAGCCAGTGACGCGAATCGCGTAATTTTGGCCCCGCCCCCTGCCTCACAATGCCTGTATTATCGGCATTGTGTAGCGGGGGCGGGGCCAAAATGACACGATCGCGTGACCCTGCCCCCGTGATGCCTACAAACGTCAGGCACCCGTCCGGACATGCCCACTTTTTTCTGTTAGAGCCGAAATCTCTCTGGGGCTTGCGGCCACGAGACCCTACCACAAGGGTTTCGTCGCAAGCCCGATGGTCTTGACCATCGCGACCATCATCACCCACAGCTATGCGAGCGGCCAGGAGGCCGCTACATTAAAAAAAAAAGACGCCCTGATTCAGAGCGAGCGCTCTTTCAGAGCGTCCGGCTCTGAATCAGGGCCTTAGTACATATGGAAATGCGGTAATAAACCTCAAAAACAGGGTTTTTAACGCATTTTTCCTTTAGTACATCCCGCCCTGTGAATGATAAAACTCAATGATAAATGAGGCCCTTAGGGGTCTATTTACTAATAATCCCAGAACTGCTGTGAATATTATGTATCCATATCGCAAGGGTATTTTAATTGTTAATGAAAATGTTTAATGAAAATATCTCTGCTATGAACAAAAGGGAACTCCCAAGGGCAGTGGTTGCAAAACCGCTATCGCCGCGATTTATATCCCCGGAATATTGAAAGATTTCTCCGGGGGAAGCTGACGCTGCGCATGCAAACAACGTCACCTTCCGGACGCGGCCGAGGCTGCGAGAGAGAGAACGAAAGACCTATCTCCTGCACCTGGAGCCTCCACAGGTTTAAAGCAGATAACACCATCTGAAGCCGGTGTAATCTACAGGTGCTAAACTCCGAAAAACGTACATTTTAGGAGTTTGGAACATAGGGGTCAGATCGCAGTCCCCACTGATAATAATAGGGACTGTAATTTGAAGAGCTAATTAGTACTTTGCTGGAGATTTCTGTGACATCTCCTGCATGATGCCGTTAGTACATAGGTATACTACATAAAGTATACAGAAACCGTAGTTTATACATCATTTTATTTAAAAAAAAGCTTGATACATAGGCCCCTGAGTATTATGCATAATACATAATGCTGAGGGCCTGATTCAGCAAGGATCGCGCAGGAGAGAACGCACGCACTCGGCCGGTGTTTTAGCTCTGCGCATGTGTATCCATCGTAGTGAGCGTGTGCAAACTAGCTATTGCGACGGGAAATGCATTTGCAGAGGCTACGCAGACCCCGAGCACATTGATTGACAGGAAGTGTCATTTGTGGGTGGTGATGGAGGGGTGGTATGGCAAATGCTGGCGTGCCAGTGCGTTCAGACACCATTGCAGGGGCGTGCATAAATTATCCACTGCAATACCATACGCAGCCTGAGGAGTCATAACGTGCGCTGAAGTCAGCAATTCCTGAGTGAGGTCTGACCTGCATTATATGTGCATATGGGTCCGATGTTACCCAAGTATACGGATGTGAGTAAGGGGAAGTAGGCGTCCTTCTGGTAAGCTGGGATCGCAATACGATTGCACACATTTACATTTCACCACTAATATTAGCAACTGCGGTGCGTGCGTTCTAGCAGAATAGCGATCTGTGGTGAATCAGGCCCTGAGCACAGAGGGCCTGATTCAGACCCGGTCGCAAGCGCTGAGCGCTCTCAACCGGGACGATGGTGGCCCAGAGCGCATGCGCACGATGGAGCCAGTCTCTATCGTACACATGCACGTGACCCGGATAGCAACATGCAATCCGTCGCTCGTACCAAAGGGGGCGTGCTGTCGATGTTGAGTGACAGCATGCCCCCTTTGGTGGGCGAGCCGGGGGAGTGGCAACCCAAACGGAGGCGTTCCCATTGGAACGCCTACCATTTGGGGACGGCCCCACTGACATCACAAGTGATGTCAGTGGGAGAGCTTTCGGCTCTGTTTGAGCCGAAATCTATCTCGGGCTTGCGGCAACGAGACCCTACCACAAGGGTCTCGTCTCAAGCCCGATGGTCGCGATGGTCTTGACCATCGTGACAATCTTCCTGGCCGCTCGCTATAGCTGTGGGTGGTCACCCACAGCTATACGAGCGGCCAGGAGGCCGTTCTAAAAATAAAAAAAGACCGTCCCTGATTCAGAGCGAGCGCTCTGTCAGAGCGTCCGGCTCTGAATCAGGCCCAGAGTGCTGAGTATTATGCATATTACAGAGTGCTGAGGGCCTGATTCAGACCCGCTCGCTGCCGGAGGCAGCTCGCAAGTGTGATGGGCGTTTTTTTTTTTTCTCCAGCCCGCTCGCAAAGCTGCGGGTGACCACCCACAGCCCGTGCGAGCGGCCTGGAGATGGTCGTGATTATCGCGCTAGTGACAAGACCCTGTGGTAGGGTCTCGGCTCCCCCAAGCCCTAGTGGACTTCCTGCTCTAATAGAAGTCCACTACTGACATCGCTGGAGGATGGGGAAGTGGAAGGGAAGTTAGATAGAGAGAAGGGGCCGGATTCGGAGGTGCACGCAATGTGATGTCGCACGCAAATGGCCAATGTTTTATCTCTGTGCATGAGTCTGACTCACACTGCGCTTGCATCCCAATGGTTATCGCCAGGAGGCGCAGTGTGAGTTTGGAGGCATTAGCTCTGGATTTCAATGGGCGTTCCTGGGTGGTTTAGCAGGCGAGGATGTATGTACTCCTGTAGCTCTCAGTGTATTGCCAGAAACACAGCCTGCCCCCCGTAATAAAAAAAAAGATGCTAAAACATGATGAAAAGGGTGAAAAGTGGTAAAACATTCCCTCTCAAGGTTATTGGGTGACAAAGCAATACGCCCCAAGTGCTGCAGGACTGTGAGCTTATTGTCTGGGTGGAGTAGTGCCCTCAGAGGTGAAGCTGCAGCACAGTCCAATATACAAATAGAGGAGCCACACCAACTGCCAGTGATGTGTGACAGCAGTTGGAGTGGCAGTTGGTTTGGATCCCCTATTTGTATATTGGACTGTGCTGTGGCCCTACCTCTGAAGCCGCCACTGCTAAGGACTTAACACTTTGATAGTTTTTTTCCATTTGGATACTTTACTTGCTTTGTAATTTTATTTTTATTTTCTCGAACAAGGCAATTGAGTTTTTGAATGTTAATGGGGAGATGGTCCTTCACACCATTGTCCCTATCACAGGAGACACCTCCTGCCTGTTCTCTTCCCTCTCCTAATCTCATGTGTGACATTCAGCTAATGGCTAGGAAGGTGCATGAACTAATTGTGAGGCACGTGGTTGACAATGGGGGGGAGTTGTCCATCATGTCCCATCTCAGCAAAAAGGACAACTATACCAGGCTCTCTAGTGTTTAGTGTGCAGTCTCCGTGTGTGCCTCCTCCTCTCTAGTGTTTAGTGTGCAGTCACTGTGTGTTCCCCTCCTCTCTAGTGGCCAGTGTGCAGTCTCCGTGTCTTCCCTCCTCTCTAGTGGCCAGTGTGCAGTCTCCGTGTGTTCCCCCCTCTCTAGTGGTCAGTGTGCAGTCTCCATGTGTTCCCTCCTCTCTAGTGGCCAGTGTGCAGTCTCCGTGTGTTCCCCTCCTCTCTAGTGGCCAGTGTGCAGTCTCCGCGTGTTCCCTCCTCTCTAGTGGCCAGTGTGCAGTCTCCGTGTGTTCCCCCCCTCTCTAGTGGCCAGTGTGCAGTCTCTGTGTGTACCCCCCTCTCTAGTGGCCAGTGTGCAGTCTCCATGTGATCCCTCCTCTCTAGTGGCCAGTGTGCAGTCTCTCTGTGTTCCCCCTCCCTAGTGGCCAGTGTGCAGTCTCCGTGTGTTCCCTCCTCTCTAGTGGCCAGTGTGCAGCCTCTGTGTGTTCCCTCCTCTCTAGTGGCCAGTGTGCAGTCTCCGTTTGTTCCCCCCTCTCTAGTGGCCAGTGTGCAGTCTCTGTGTGTTCCCTCCTCTCTAGTGGTCAGTGTGCAGTCTCTGTGTGTTCCCCCCTCTCTAGTGGCCAGTGTGCAATCTCCGTGTGTTCCCCCCTCTCTAGTGGCCAGTGTGCAGTCTCCGTGTGTTCCCTCCTCTCTAGTGGCCAGTGTGCACTCTCCGTGTGTTCCCTCCTCTCTAGTGGCCAGTGTGCAGTCTCTGTGTGTTCCCTCCTCTCTAGTAGCCAGTGTGCAGTCTCCGTGTGTTCCCCCCTCTCTAGTGGCCAGTGTGCAGTCTCTGTGTGTTCCCTTCTCTCTAGTGGTCAGTGTGCAGTCTCCGTGTGTTCCCCCCTCTCTAGTGGCCAGTGTGCAATCTCCGTGTGTTCCCCCCTCTCTAGTGGTCAGTGTGCAGTCTCCATGTGTTCCCTCCTCTCTAGTGGCCAGTGTGCAGTCTCTGTGTGTTCCCTCCTCTCTAGTGGTCAATGTGCAGTCTCTGTGTGTTCCCCCCTCTCTAGTGGCCAGTGTGCAATCTCCGTGTGTTCCCCCCTCTCTAGTGGCCAGTGTGCAGTCTCCGTGTGTTCCCTCCTCTCTAGTGGCCAGTGTGCACTCTCCGTGTGTTCCCTCCTCTCTAGTGGCCAGTGTGCAGTCTCCATGTGTTCCCAACTCTCTACTGGCCAGTGTGCAGTCTCCGTGTGTTCCCTCATCTCTAGTGGCCAGTGTGCAGTCTCCATGTGTTTCCTCCTCTCTAGTGGCCAGTGTGCAGTCTCCGAGTGTTCCCTCCTCTCTAGTGGCCAGTGTGCAGTCTCTGTGTGTACTCCCCTCTCTAGTGGTCAGTGTGCAGTCTCTGTGTGTTCCCCCCTCTCTAGTGGCCAGTATGCAGTCTCTGTGTGTACTCCCCTCTCTAGTGGTCAGTGTGCAGTCTCTGTGTGTCCCCCCCTCTCTAGTGGCCAGTGTGCAGTCTCTGTGTGTTCCCCCCTCTCTAGTGGCCAGTGTGCAGTCTCTGTGTGTTCCCCCCTCTCTAGTCGCTAGTGTGCAGTCTCTGTGTGTACTCCCCTCTCTAGTGGTCAGTGTGCAGTCTCTGTGTGTTCCCCCCTCTCTAGTGGCCAGTGTGCAGTCTCTGTGTGTTCCCCCCTCTCTAGTGGGCAGTGTGCAGTCTCTGTGTGTTCCCCCCTCTCTAGTGACCAGTGTGCAGTCTCCGTGTGTTCCCTCCTCTCTAGTGGCCAGTGTGCAGTCTCCATGTGATCCCTCCTCTCTAGTGGCCAGTGTGCAATCTCTCTGTGTTCCCCCTCCCTAGTGGCCAGTGTGCAGTCTCCGTGTGTTCCCTCCTCTCTAGTGGCCAGTGTGCAGCCTCTGTGTGTTCCCTCCTCTCTAGTGGCCAGTGTGCAGTCTCCGTTTGTTCCCCCCTCTCTAGTGGCCAGTGTGCAGTCTCTGTGTGTTCCCTCCTCTCTAGTGGTCAGTGTGCAGTCTCTGTGTGTTCCCCCCTCTCTAGTGGCCAGTGTGCAATCTCCGTGTGTTCCCCCCTCTCTAGTGGCCAGTGTGCAGTCTCCGTGTGTTCCCTCCTCTCTAGTGGCCAGTGTGCACTCTCCGTGTGTTCCCTCCTCTCTAGTGGCCAGTGTGCAGTCTCTGTGTGTTCCCTCCTCTGTAGTAGCCAGTGTGCAGTCTCCGTGTGTTCCCCCCTCTCTAGTGGCCAGTGTGCAGTCTCTGTGTGTTCCCTTCTCTCTAGTGGTCAGTGTGCAGTCTCCGTGTGTTCCCCCCTCTCTAGTGGCCAGTGTGCAATCTCCGTGTGTTCCCCCCTCTCTAGTGGTCAGTGTGCAGTCTCCATGTGTTCCCTCCTCTCTAGTGGCCAGTGTGCAGTCTCTGTGTGTTCCCTCCTCTCTAGTGGTCAATGTGCAGTCTCTGTGTGTTCCCCCCTCTCTAGTGGCCAGTGTGCAATCTCCGTGTGTTCCCCCCTCTCTAGTGGCCAGTGTGCAGTCTCCGTGTGTTCCCTCCTCTCTAGTGGCCAGTGTGCACTCTCCGTGTGTTCCCTCCTCTCTAGTGGCCAGTGTGCAGTCTCCATGTGTTCCCAACTCTCTACTGGCCAGTGTGCAGTCTCCGTGTGTTCCCTCATCTCTAGTGGCCAGTGTGCAGTCTCCATGTGTTTCCTCCTCTCTAGTGGCCAGTGTGCAGTCTCCGAGTGTTCCCTCCTCTCTAGTGGCCAGTGTGCAGTCTCTGTGTGTACTCCCCTCTCTAGTGGTCAGTGTGCAGTCTCTGTGTGTTCCCCCCTCTCTAGTGGCCAGTATGCAGTCTCTGTGTGTACTCCCCTCTCTAGTGGTCAGTGTGCAGTCTCTGTGTGTCCCCCCCTCTCTAGTGGCCAGTGTGCAGTCTCTGTGTGTTCCCCCCTCTCTAGTGGCCAGTGTGCAGTCTCTGTGTGTTCCCCCCTCTCTAGTCGCTAGTGTGCAGTCTCTGTGTGTACTCCCCTCTCTAGTGGTCAGTGTGCAGTCTCTGTGTGTTCCCCCCTCTCTAGTGGCCAGTGTGCAGTCTCTGTGTGTTCCCCCCTCTCTAGTGGGCAGTGTGCAGTCTCTGTGTGTTCCCCCCTCTCTAGTGGCCAGTGTGCAGTCTCCGTGTGTTCCCCCCCTCTCTAGTGGCCAGTGTGCAGTCTCCGTGTGTTCCCTCCTCTCTAGTGGCCAGTGTGCAGTCTCCGTGTGTTCCCTCCTCTCTAGTGGCCAGTCTGCAGTCTCCGTGTGTTCCCCCCCTCTCTAGTGGCCAGTGCGCAGTCTCCGTGTGTACCCCCCTCTCTAGTGGCCAGGGTGCAGTCTCCGTGTGTTCCCTCCTCTCTAGTGGCCAGTGTGCAGTCTCTCTGTGTTCCCCCTCTCTATTGGCCAGTGTGCAGTCTCCGTGTGTTCCCCCCCTCTAGTGGCCAGTGTGCAGTCTCCGTGTGTTCCCCCCCTCTAGTGGCCAGTGTGCAGTCTCTGTGTGTTGCCTCCTCTCTAGTGGCCAGTGTGCAGTCTCCGTGTGTTCCCCCCTCTCTAGTGGCCAGTGTGCAGTCTCTGTGTGTTCCCTCCTCTCTAGTGGTCAGTGTGCAGTCTACGTGTGTTCCCACCTCTCTAGTGGCCAGTGTGCAATCTCCGTGTGTTCCCCCCTCTCTAGTGGCCAGTGTGCAGTCTCCGTGTGTTCCCTCCTCTCTAGTGGCCAGTGTGCACTCTCCGTGTATTCCCTCCTCTCTAGTGGCCAGTGTGCAGTCTCAGTGTGTTTCTTCCTCTCTAGTGGCCAGTGTGCAGTCTCCGTGTGTTCCCTCCACTCTAGTGGCCAGTGTGCAGTCTCTGTGTGTACTCCCCTCTCTAGTGGTCAGTGTGCAGTCTCTGTGTGTTCCCCCCTCTCTAGTGGCCAGTGTGCAGTCTCTGTGTGTACTCCCCTCTCTAGTGGTCAGTGTGCAGTCTCTGTGTGTTCCCCCATCTCTAGTGGCCAGTGTGCAGTCTCTGTGTGTTCCCCCCTCTCTAGTCGCTAGTGTGCAGTCTCTGTGTGTTCCCCCCTCTCTAGTGGGCAGTGTGCAGTCTCTGTGTGTTCCCCCCTCTCTAGTGGCAAGTGTGCAGTCTCTGTGTGTTCCCTCCCTCTCTAGTGGGCAGTGTGCAGTCTCTGTGTGTTCCCCCCTCTCTAGTGGCAAGTGTGCAGTCTCCGTGTGTTCCCTCCCCCTCTAGTAGTCAGTTTGCAGTCTCCGTGTGTTCCCTCCTCTCTAGTGGCCAGTGTGCAGTCTCTGTTTGTTCCCCCCTCTCTAGTGGGCAGTGTGCAGTCTCAGTGTGTTCCCCCCCTCTCTTGTGGTCAGTGTGCAGTCTCCGTGTGTTCCCTCCTCTCTAGTGGCCAGTGTGCAGTCTCCATGTGTTCCCCCCTCTCTAGTGGTCAATGTGCAGTCTCTGTGTGTACTCCCCTCTCTAGTGGCAAGTGTGCAGTCTCCGTGTGTTCCCTCCTCTCTAGTGGCCAGTGTGCAGTCTCTGTGTGTACTCCCCTCTCTAGTGGTCAGTGTGCAGTCTCTGTGTGTTCCCCCCTCTCTAGTGGCCAGTGTGCAGTCTCTGTGTGTACTCCCCTCTCTAGTGGTCAGTGTGCAGTCTCTGTGTGTTCCCCCCTCTCTAGTGGCCAGTGTGAAGTCTCTGTGTGTTCCCCCCTCTCTAGTCGCTAGTGTGCAGTCTCTGTGTGTGCCCCCCTCTCTAGTGGGCAGTGTGCAGTCTCTGTGTGTTCACCCCTCTCTAGTGGCAAGTGTGCAGTCTCTGTGTGTTCCCTCCCTCTCTAGTGGGCAGTGTGCAGTCTCTGTGTGTACTCCCCTCTCTAGTGGTCAGTGTGCAGTCTCAGTGTGTTCCCTCCCTCTCTAGTGGCAAGTGTGCAGTCTCCGTGTGTTCCCTCCTCTCTAGTAGTCAGTTTGCAGTCTCCGTGTGTTCCCTCCTCTCTAGTGGCCAGTGTGCAGTCTCCGTGTGTTCCCTCCTCTCTAGTGACTAGTGTGCAGTCTCTGTGTGTTCCCTCCTCTCTAGTGGCCAGTGTGCAGTCTCCGTGTGTTCCCTCCTCTATAGTGGCCAGTGTGCAGTCTCTGTTTGTTCCCCCCTCTCTAGTGGGCAGTGTGCAGTCTCAGTGTGTTCCGCCCCTCTCTTGTGGCCAGTGTGCAGTCTCCGTGTGTTCCCCCCTCTCTAGTGGCCAGTTTGCAGTCTCCGTGTGTTCCCTCCTCTCTAGTGGCCAGTGTGCAGTCTCCGTTTTTTCCCCCCTCTCTAGTGGTCAATGTGCAGTCTCCGTGTGTTCCCCCCCTCTCTAGTGGCCAGTGTGCAGTCTCCGTGTGTTCCCCCCTCTCTAGTGGCCAGTTTGCAGTCTCCATGTGTTCCCCCCTCTGTAGTGGCCAGTGTGCAGTCTCTGTGTGTTCCCCCCTCTCTAGTGGCCAATGTGCAGCCTCCGTGTGTTCCCCTCCTCTCTAGTGGTCAGGTTGCAGTCTTCATGTGTTCCCCCCTCTCTAGTGGCCTGTGTGCAGTCTCTGTTTGTTCCCCCCTCTCTAGTGGCCAGTGTGCAGTCTCTGTGTGTTCCCCCCTCTCTAGTGGTCATTGTGCAGTCTCTGTGTGTTCCACCCCCTCTCTAGTGGCCAGTGTGCAGTCTCTGTGTGTTCCCCCCCTCTCTAGTGGCCACTGTGCACTCTCTGTGTGTTCCCCCCTCTCTAGTGGCCACTGTGCACTCTCTGTGTGTTCCCCCCTCTCTATTGGTCAGTGTGCACTCTCTGTGTGTTCCCCCCTCTCTAGTGGCCAGTGTGCAGTCTCCGTGTGTGCCCCCCTCTCTAGTGGTCAGTGTGCAGTCTCCGTGTGCTCCCCTCTGTAGTGGCCAGTGTGCAGTCTCCGTGTGTACCCCCCTCTCTAGTAGTCAGTGTGCAGTCTCTGTGTGTTCCCCTCCTCTCTAGTGGCCAGTGTGCAGTCTCTGTGTGTTCCCTCCTCTCAAGTGGCCAGTGTGCAGTCTCCGTGTGTACCCCCATCTCTAGTAGTCAGTGTGCAGTCTCTGTGTGTTTCCCCCCTCTCTACTGGCCAGTGTGCAGTCTCTGTGTGTTCCCTCCTCTCTAGTAGCCAGTGTGCAGTCTCTGTGTGTTCCCTCCTCTCTAGTAGCCAGTGTGCAGTCTCAGTGTGTACCCCCCCTCTCTATTGGCCAGTGTGCAGTCTCCGTGTGTTCCCTCTTCTCTAGTGGTCAGTGTGCAGTCTCCGTGTGTTCCCTCCTCTCTAGTGGCCAGTATGCAGTCTCCGAGTGTTCCCCCCCTCTCTAGTGGCCAGTGTGCTGTCTCCGTGTGTTCCCTCCTCTCTAGTGGCCAGTGTGCAGTCTCCGTGTGTTCACTCCACTCTAGTGGCCAGTGTGCAGTCTCCATGTGTTCCCTCCACTCTAGTGGCCAGTGTGCAGTCTCCGTGTGTTTTCTCCTCTCTAGTGGCCAGTGTGCAGTCTCCGTGTGTTCCCCCCCTCTCTAGTGGCCAGTGTGCTGTCTCCTTGTGTTCCCTCCTCTCTAGTGGCCAGTGTGCAGTCTCCGTGAGTTCCCTCCTCTCTAGTGGCCAGTGTGCAGTCTCCGTGTGTTCCCTCCTCTCTAGTGGCCAGTGTGCAGTCTCTGTTTGTTCCCCCCTCTCTAGTGGGCAGTGTGCAGTCTCAGTGTGTTCCCCCCCTCTCTAGTGGCCAGTGTGCAGTCTCCGTGTGTTCCCCCCTCTCTAGTGGCCAGTGTGCAGTCTCCGTGTGTTCCCCCCCTCTCTAGTGGCCAATGTGCAGTCTCTGTTTGTTCCCCCCTCTGTAGTGGCCAGTGTGCAGTCTCTGTGTGTTCCCCCCTCTCTAGTGGCCAATGTGCAGCCTCCGGGTGTTCCCCTCCTCTCTAGTGGTCAGGTTGCAGTCTTCATGTGTTCCCCCCTCTCTAGTGGCCTGTGTGCAGTCTCTGTGTGTTCCCCCCTCTCTAGTGGCCAGTGTGCAGTCTCTGTGTGTCCCCCCCCCCTCTCTAGTGGCCAGTGTGCAGTCTCTGTTTGTTCCCCCCTCTCTAGTGGCCAGTGTGCAGTCTCTGTGTGTCCCCCCCCTCTCTAGTGGCCAGTGTGCAGTCTCTGTTTGTTCCCCCCTCTCTAGTGGCCAGTGTGCAGTCTCTGTGTGTTCCCCCCTCTCTAGTGGTCATTGTGCAGTCTCTGTGTGTTCCACCCCCTCTCTAGTGGCCAGTGTGCAGTCTCTGTGTGTTCCCCCCCTCTCTAGTGGCCACTGTGCACTCTCTGTGTGTTCCCCCCTCTCTAGTGGCCAGTGTGCAGTCTCCGTGTGTCCCCCCCTCTCTATTGGTCAGTGTGCACTCTCTGTGTGTTCCCCCCTCTCTAGTGGCCCGTGTGCAGTCTCCGTGTGTGCCCCCCTCTCTAGTGGTCAGTGTGCAGTCTCCGTGTGCTCCCCTCTGTAGTGGCCAGTGTGCAGTCTCCGTGTGTTTTCTCCTCTCTAGTGGCCAGTGTGCAGTCTCCGTGTGTTCCCCCCCTCTCTAGTGGCCAGTGTGCTGTCTCCTTGTGTTCCCTCCTCTCTAGTGGCCAGTGTGCAGTCTCCGTGTGTTCCCCCCTCTCTAGTGGTCAGTGTGCAGTCTTCGTGTGCTCCCCTCTGTAGTGGCCAGTGTGCAGTCTCCGTGTGTTCCCCTCCTCTCTAGTGGCCAGTGTGCAGTCTTTGTGTGTTCCCCTCCTCTCTAGTGGCCAGTGTGCAGTCTCTGTGTGTTCCCTCCTCTCTAGTGGCCAGTGTGCAGTCTCCGTATGTACCCCCCTCTCTAGTAGTCAGTGTGCAGTCTCTGTGTGTTCCCCCCCTCTCTAGTGGCCAGTGTGCAGTCTCCGTGTGTTCCCTCCTCTCTAGTAGCCAGTGTGCAGTCTCCGTGTGTTCCCCCCCCTCTCTAGTGGCCAGTGTGCAGTCTCCGTGTGTTCCCTCCTCTGTAGTGGTCAGTGTGCAGTCTCCTTGTGTTCCCTCCACTCTAGTGGCCAGTGTGCAGTCTCCGTGTGTTCCCCCCCTCTCTAATGGCCAGTGTGCTGTCTCTGTGTGTTCCCTCCTCTCTAGTGGTCAGTGTGCAGTCTCCGTGTGTTACATCCCCTCTAGTGGCCAGTGTGCAGTCTCTAGTGGCCAGTGTGCAGTCTCTGTGTGTTCCCCCCTCTCTAGTGGCCAGTGTGCAGTCTCTGTGTGTACTCCCCTCTCTAGTGGTCAGTGTGCAGTCTCTGTGTGTTCCCCCCTCTCTAGTGGCCAGTGTGCAGTCTCTGTGTGTTCCCCCCTCTCTAGTCGCTAGTGTGCAGTCTCTGTGTGTACCCCCTCTCTAGTGGGCAGTGTGCAGTCTCTGTGTGTTCCCTCCTCTCTAGTAGTCAGTTTGCAGTCTCCGTGAGTTCCCTCCTCTCTAGTGGCCAGTGTGCAGTCTCCGTGTGTTCCCTCCTCTCTAGTGGCCAGTGTGCAGTCTCTGTTTGTTCCCCCCTCTCTAGTGGGCAGTGTGCAGTCTCAGTGTGTTCCCCCCCTCTCTAGTGGCCAGTGTGCAGTCTCCGTGTGTTCCCCCCTCTCTAGTGGCCAGTGTGCAGTCTCCGTGTGTTCCCCCCCTCTCTAGTGGCCAATGTGCAGTCTCTGTTTGTTCCCCCCTCTGTAGTGGCCAGTGTGCAGTCTCTGTGTGTTCCCCCCTCTCTAGTGGCCAATGTGCAGCCTCCGGGTGTTCCCCTCCTCTCTAGTGGTCAGGTTGCAGTCTTCATGTCTTCCCCCCTCTCTAGTGGCCTGTGTGCAGTCTCTGTGTGTTCCCCCCTCTCTAGTGGCCAGTGTGCAGTCTCTGTGTGTCCCCCCCCTCTCTAGTGGCCAGTGTGCAGTCTCTGTTTGTTCCCCCCTCTCTAGTGGCCAGTGTGCAGTCTCTGTGTGTCCCCCCCCCTCTCTAGTGGCCAGTGTGCAGTCTCTGTTTGTTCCCCCCTCTCTAGTGGCCAGTGTGCAGTCTCTGTGTGTTCCCCCCTCTCTAGTGGTCATTGTGCAGTCTCTGTGTGTTCCACCCCCTCTCTAGTGGCCAGTGTGCAGTCTCTGTGTGTTCCCCCCCTCTCTAGTGGCCACTGTGCATTCTCTGTGTGTTCCCCCCTCTCTAGTGGCCAGTGTGCAGTCTGCGTGTGTACCACCCTCTATAGTGGTCAGTGTGCACTGTCTCTGTGTGTTCCCCCCTCTCTAGTGGCCCGTGTGCAGTCTCCGTGTGTGCCCCCCTCTCTAGTGGTCAGTGTGCAGTCTCCGTGCACTCCCCTCTGTAGTGGCCAGTGTGCAGTCTCCGTGTGTACCCCCCTCTCTAGTAGTCAGTGTGCAGTCTCTGTGTGTTCCCCTCCTCTCTAGTGGCCAGTGTGCAGTCTCTGTGTGTTCCCTCCTCTCTAGTGGCCAGTGTGCAGTCTCCGTGTGTACCCCCATCTCTAGTAGTCAGTGTGCAGTCTCTGTGTGTTTCCCCCCTCTCTAGTGGCCAGTGTGCAGTCTCTGTGTGTTCCCTCCTCTCTAGTAGCCAGTGTGCAGTCTCCGTGTGTACCCCCCCTCTCTATTGGCCAGTGTGCAGTCTCCGTGTGTTCCCTCTTCTCTAGTGGTCAGTGTGCAGTCTCCGTGTGTTCCCTCCTCTCTAGTGGCCAGTATGCAGTCTCCGTGTGTTCCCCCCCTCTCTAATGGCCAGTGTGCTGTCTCCGTGTGTTCCCTCCTCTCTAGTGGCCAGTGTGCAGTCTCCGTGTGTTCACTCCACTCTAGTGGCCAGTGTGCAGTCTCCATGTGTTCCCTCCACTCTAGCGGCCAGTGTGCAGTCTCCGTGTGTTCCCTCCTCTCTAGTGGCCAGTGTGCAGTCTCCGTGTGTTTTCTCCTCTCTAGTGGCCAGTGTGCAGTCTCCGTGTGTTCCCCCCCTCTCTAGTGGCCAGTGTGCTGTCTCCTTGTATTCCCTCCTCTCTAGTGGCCAGTGTGCAGTCTCCGTGTGTTCCCCCCTCTCTAGTGGTCAGTGTGCAGTCTTCGTGTGCTCCCCTCTGTAGTGGCCAGTGTGCAGTCTCCGTGTGTTCCCCTCCTCTCTAGTGGCCAGTGTGCAGTCTTTGTGTGTTCCGCTCCTCTCTAGTGGCCAGTGTGCAGTCTCTGTGTGTTCCCTCCTCTCTAGTGGCCAGTGTGCAGTCTCCGTATGTACCCCCCTCTCTAGTAGTCAGTGTGCAGTCTCTGTGTGTTCCCCCCCTCTCTAGTGGCCAGTGTGCAGTCTCCGTGTGTTCCCTCCTCTCTAGTAGCCAGTGTGCAGTCTCCGTGTGTTCCCCCCCCTCTCTAGTGGCCAGTGTGCAGTCTCCGTGTGTTCCCTCCTCTGTAGTGGTCAGTGTGCAGTCTCCTTGTGTTCCCTCCACTCTAGTGGCCAGTGGGCAGTCTCCGTGTGTTCCCCCCCTCTCTAATGGCCAGTGTGCTGTCTCTGTGTGTTCCCTCCTCTCTAGTGGTCAGTGTGCAGTCTCCGTGTGTTACATCCCCTCTAGTGGCCAGTGTGCAGTCTCCGTGTGTTCCCTCCTCTCTAGTGGCCAGTGTGCAGTCTCCATGTGTTCCCCCCTCTCTAGTTGTCAATGTGCAGTCTCCATGTGTTTCCTCCTCTCTAGTGGCCAGTGTGCAGTCTCCGTGTGTTCCCTCCTCTCTAGTGGCCAGTGTGCAGTCTCTGTGTGTACTCCCCTCTCTAGTGGTCAGTGTGCAGTCTCTGTGTGTTACATCCCCTCTAGTGACCAGTGTGCAGTCTCTGTGTGTTCCCTCCTCTCTAGTGGTCAGTGTGCAGTCTCCGTGTGTTACATCCCCTCTAGTGGCCAGTGTGCAGTCTCCGTGTGTTCCCTCCTCTCTAGTGGCCAGTGTGCAGTCTCCGTGTGTTCCCTCCTCTCTACTGGCCTGTGTGCAGTCTCCGTGTGTTTCCTCCTCTCTAGTGGCCAGTGTGCAGTCTCCGTGTGTTCCCTCCTCTCTAGTGGCCAGTGTGCAGTCTCTGTGTGTACTCCCCTCTCTAGTGGTCAGTGTGCAGTCTCTGTGTGTTCCCCCCTCTCTAGTGGCCAGTGTGCAGTCTCTGTGTGTACTCCCCTCTCTAGTGGTCAGTGTGCAGTCTCTGTGTGTTCCCCCCTCTCTAGTGGCCAGTGTGCAGTCTCTGTGTGTTCCCCCCTCTCTAGTCGCTAGTGTGCAGTCTCTGTGTGTTCCCCCCTCTCTAGTGGGCAGTGTGCAGTCTCTGTGTGTTCCCCCCTCTCTAGTGGCAAGTGTGCAGTCTCTGTGTGTTCCCTCCCTCTCTAGTGGGCAGTGTGCAGTCTCTGTGTGTACTCCCCTCTCTAGTGGTCAGTGTGCAGTCTCAGTGTGTTCCCTCACTCTCTAGTTTCAAGTGTGCAGTCTCCGTGTGTTCCCTCCTCTCTAGTAGTCAGTTTGCAGTCTCCGTGTGTTCCCTCCTCTCTAGTGGCCAGTGTGCAGTCTCTGTGTGTACTCCCCTCTCTAGTGGTCAGTGTGCAGTCTCTGTGTGTTCCCCCCTCTCTAGTGGCCAGTGTGCAGTCTCTGTGTGTACTCCCCTCTCTAGTGGTCAGTGTGCAGTCTCTGTGTGTTCCCCCATCTCTAGTGGCCAGTGTGCAGTCTCTGTGTGTTCCCCCCTCTCTAGTCGCTAGTGTGCAGTCTCTGTGTGTTCCCCCCTCTCTAGTGGGCAGTGTGCAGTCTCTGTGTGTTCCCCCCTCTCTAGTGGCAAGTGTGCAGTCTCTGTGTGTTCCCTCCCTCTCTAGTGGGCAGTGTGCAGTCTCTGTGTGTTCCCCCCTCTCTAGTGGCAAGTGTGCAGTCTCCGTGTGTTCCCTCCCCCTCTAGTAGTCAGTTTGCAGTCTCCGTGTGTTCCCTCCTCTCTAGTGGCCAGTGTGCAGTCTCTGTTTGTTCCCCCCTCTCTAGTGGGCAGTGTGCAGTCTCAGTGTGTTCCCCCCCTCTCTTGTGGTCAGTGTGCAGTCTCCGTGTGTTCCCTCCTCTCTAGTGGCCAGTGTGCAGTCTCCATGTGTTCCCCCCTCTCTAGTGGTCAATGTGCAGTCTCTGTGTGTACTCCCCTCTCTAGTGGTCAGTGTGCAGTCTCCGTGTGTTCCCTCCCCCTCTAGTAGTCAGTTTGCAGTCTCCGTGTGTTCCCTCCTCTCTAGTGGCCAGTGTGCAGTCTCTGTTTGTTCCCCCCTCTCTAGTGGGCAGTGTGCAGTCTCAGTGTGTTCCCCCCCTCTCTTGTGGTCAGTGTGCAGTCTCCGTGTGTTCCCTCCTCTCTAGTGGCCAGTGTGCAGTCTCCATGTGTTCCCCCCTCTCTAGTGGTCAATGTGCAGTCTCTGTGTGTACTCCCCTCTCTAGTGGCAAGTGTGCAGTCTCCGTGTGTTCCCTCCTCTCTAGTGGCCAGTGTGCAGTCTCTGTGTGTACTCCCCTCTCTAGTGGTCAGTGTGCAGTCTCTGTGTGTTCCCCCCTCTCTAGTGGCCAGTGTGCAGTCTCTGTGTGTACTCCCCTCTCTAGTGGTCAGTGTGCAGTCTCTGTGTGTTCCCCCCTCTCTAGTGGCCAGTGTGAAGTCTCTGTGTGTTCCCCCCTCTCTAGTCGCTAGTGTGCAGTCTCTGTGTGTGCCCCCCTCTCTAGTGGGCAGTGTGCAGTCTCTGTGTGTTCACCCCTCTCTAGTGGCAAGTGTGCAGTCTCTGTGTGTTCCCTCCCTCTCTAGTGGGCAGTGTGCAGTCTCTGTGTGTACTCCCCTCTCTAGTGGTCAGTGTGCAGTCTCAGTGTGTTCCCTCCCTCTCTAGTGGCAAGTGTGCAGTCTCCGTGTGTTCCCTCCTCTCTAGTAGTCAGTTTGCAGTCTCCGTGTGTTCCCTCCTCTCTAGTGGCCAGTGTGCAGTCTCCGTGTGTTCCCTCCTCTCTAGTGACTAGTGTGCAGTCTCTGTGTGTTCCCTCCTCTCTAGTGGCCAGTGTGCAGTCTCCGTGTGTTCCCTCCTCTATAGTGGCCAGTGTGCAGTCTCTGTTTGTTCCCCCCTCTCTAGTGGGCAGTGTGCAGTCTCAGTGTGTTCCGCCCCTCTCTTGTGGCCAGTGTGCAGTCTCCGTGTGTTCCCCCCTCTCTAGTGGCCAGTTTGCAGTCTCCGTGTGTTCCCTCCTCTCTAGTGGCCAGTGTGCAGTCTCCGTTTTTTCCCCCCTCTCTAGTGGTCAATGTGCAGTCTCCGTGTGTTCCCCCCCTCTCTAGTGGCCAGTGTGCAGTCTCCGTGTGTTCCCCCCTCTCTAGTGGCCAGTTTGCAGTCTCCATGTGTTCCCCCCTCTGTAGTGGCCAGTGTGCAGTCTCTGTGTGTTCCCCCCTCTCTAGTGGCCAATGTGCAGCCTCCGTGTGTTCCCCTCCTCTCTAGTGGTCAGGTTGCAGTCTTCATGTGTTCCCCCCTCTCTAGTGGCCTGTGTGCAGTCTCTGTTTGTTCCCCCCTCTCTAGTGGCCAGTGTGCAGTCTCTGTGTGTTCCCCCCTCTCTAGTGGTCATTGTGCAGTCTCTGTGTGTTCCACCCCCTCTCTAGTGGCCAGTGTGCAGTCTCTGTGTGTTCCCCCCCTCTCTAGTGGCCACTGTGCACTCTCTGTGTGTTCCCCCCTCTCTAGTGGCCACTGTGCACTCTCTGTGTGTTCCCCCCTCTCTATTGGTCAGTGTGCACTCTCTGTGTGTTCCCCCCTCTCTAGTGGCCAGTGTGCAGTCTCCGTGTGTGCCCCCCTCTCTAGTGGTCAGTGTGCAGTCTCCGTGTGCTCCCCTCTGTAGTGGCCAGTGTGCAGTCTCCGTGTGTACCCCCCTCTCTAGTAGTCAGTGTGCAGTCTCTGTGTGTTCCCCTCCTCTCTAGTGGCCAGTGTGCAGTCTCTGTGTGTTCCCTCCTCTCAAGTGGCCAGTGTGCAGTCTCCGTGTGTACCCCCATCTCTAGTAGTCAGTGTGCAGTCTCTGTGTGTTTCCCCCCTCTCTACTGACCAGTGTGCAGTCTCTGTGTGTTCCCTCCTCTCTAGTAGCCAGTGTGCAGTCTCTGTGTGTTCCCTCCTCTCTAGTAGCCAGTGTGCAGTCTCAGTGTGTACCCCCCCTCTCTATTGGCCAGTGTGCAGTCTCCGTGTGTTCCCTCTTCTCTAGTGGTCAGTGTGCAGTCTCCGTGTGTTCCCTCCTCTCTAGTGGCCAGTATGCAGTCTCCGAGTGTTCCCCCCCTCTCTAGTGGCCAGTGTGCTGTCTCCGTGTGTTCCCTCCTCTCTAGTGGCCAGTGTGCAGTCTCCGTGTGTTCACTCCACTCTAGTGGCCAGTGTGCAGTCTCCATGTGTTCCCTCCACTCTAGTGGCCAGTGTGCAGTCTCCGTGTGTTTTCTCCTCTCTAGTGGCCAGTGTGCAGTCTCCGTGTGTTCCCCCCCTCTCTAGTGGCCAGTGTGCTGTCTCCTTGTGTTCCCTCCTCTCTAGTGGCCAGTGTGCAGTCTCCGTGAGTTCCCTCCTCTCTAGTGGCCAGTGTGCAGTCTCCGTGTGTTCCCTCCTCTCTAGTGGCCAGTGTGCAGTCTCTGTTTGTTCCCCCCTCTCTAGTGGGCAGTGTGCAGTCTCAGTGTGTTCCCCCCCTCTCTAGTGGCCAGTGTGCAGTCTCCGTGTGTTCCCCCCTCTCTAGTGGCCAGTGTGCAGTCTCCGTGTGTTCCCCCCCTCTCTAGTGGCCAATGTGCAGTCTCTGTTTGTTCCCCCCTCTGTAGTGGCCAGTGTGCAGTCTCTGTGTGTTCCCCCCTCTCTAGTGGCCAATGTGCAGCCTCCGGGTGTTCCCCTCCTCTCTAGTGGTCAGGTTGCAGTCTTCATGTGTTCCCCCCTCTCTAGTGGCCTGTGTGCAGTCTCTGTGTGTTCCCCCCTCTCTAGTGGCCAGTGTGCAGTCTCTGTGTGTCCCCCCCCCCTCTCTAGTGGCCAGTGTGCAGTCTCTGTTTGTTCCCCCCTCTCTAGTGGCCAGTGTGCAGTCTCTGTGTGTCCCCCCCCTCTCTAGTGGCCAGTGTGCAGTCTCTGTTTGTTCCCCCCTCTCTAGTGGCCAGTGTGCAGTCTCTGTGTGTTCCCCCCTCTCTAGTGGTCATTGTGCAGTCTCTGTGTGTTCCACCCCCTCTCTAGTGGCCAGTGTGCAGTCTCTGTGTGTTCCCCCCCTCTCTAGTGGCCACTGTGCACTCTCTGTGTGTTCCCCCCTCTCTAGTGGCCAGTGTGCAGTCTCCGTGTGTCCCCCCCTCTCTATTGGTCAGTGTGCACTCTCTGTGTGTTCCCCCCTCTCTAGTGGCCCGTGTGCAGTCTCCGTGTGTGCCCCCCTCTCTAGTGGTCAGTGTGCAGTCTCCGTGTGCTCCCCTCTGTAGTGGCCAGTGTGCAGTCTCCGTGTGTTTTCTCCTCTCTAGTGGCCAGTGTGCAGTCTCCGTGTGTTCCCCCCCTCTCTAGTGGCCAGTGTGCTGTCTCCTTGTGTTCCCTCCTCTCTAGTGGCCAGTGTGCAGTCTCCGTGTGTTCCCCCCTCTCTAGTGGTCAGTGTGCAGTCTTCGTGTGCTCCCCTCTGTAGTGGCCAGTGTGCAGTCTCCGTGTGTTCCCCTCCTCTCTAGTGGCCAGTGTGCAGTCTTTGTGTGTTCCCCTCCTCTCTAGTGGCCAGTGTGCAGTCTCTGTGTGTTCCCTCCTCTCTAGTGGCCAGTGTGCAGTCTCCGTATGTACCCCCCTCTCTAGTAGTCAGTGTGCAGTCTCTGTGTGTTCCCCCCCTCTCTAGTGGCCAGTGTGCAGTCTCCGTGTGTTCCCTCCTCTCTAGTAGCCAGTGTGCAGTCTCCGTGTGTTCCCCCCCCTCTCTAGTGGCCAGTGTGCAGTCTCCGTGTGTTCCCTCCTCTGTAGTGGTCAGTGTGCAGTCTCCTTGTGTTCCCTCCACTCTAGTGGCCAGTGTGCAGTCTCCGTGTGTTCCCCCCCTCTCTAATGGCCAGTGTGCTGTCTCTGTGTGTTCCCTCCTCTCTAGTGGTCAGTGTGCAGTCTCCGTGTGTTACATCCCCTCTAGTGGCCAGTGTGCAGTCTCTAGTGGCCAGTGTGCAGTCTCTGTGTGTTCCCCCCTCTCTAGTGGCCAGTGTGCAGTCTCTGTGTGTACTCCCCTCTCTAGTGGTCAGTGTGCAGTCTCTGTGTGTTCCCCCCTCTCTAGTGGCCAGTGTGCAGTCTCTGTGTGTTCCCCCCTCTCTAGTCGCTAGTGTGCAGTCTCTGTGTGTACCCCCTCTCTAGTGGGCAGTGTGCAGTCTCTGTGTGTTCCCTCCTCTCTAGTAGTCAGTTTGCAGTCTCCGTGAGTTCCCTCCTCTCTAGTGGCCAGTGTGCAGTCTCCGTGTGTTCCCTCCTCTCTAGTGGCCAGTGTGCAGTCTCTGTTTGTTCCCCCCTCTCTAGTGGGCAGTGTGCAGTCTCAGTGTGTTCCCCCCCTCTCTAGTGGCCAGTGTGCAGTCTCCGTGTGTTCCCCCCTCTCTAGTGGCCAGTGTGCAGTCTCCGTGTGTTCCCCCCCTCTCTAGTGGCCAATGTGCAGTCTCTGTTTGTTCCCCCCTCTGTAGTGGCCAGTGTGCAGTCTCTGTGTGTTCCCCCCTCTCTAGTGGCCAATGTGCAGCCTCCGGGTGTTCCCCTCCTCTCTAGTGGTCAGGTTGCAGTCTTCATGTCTTCCCCCCTCTCTAGTGGCCTGTGTGCAGTCTCTGTGTGTTCCCCCCTCTCTAGTGGCCAGTGTGCAGTCTCTGTGTGTCCCCCCCCTCTCTAGTGGCCAGTGTGCAGTCTCTGTTTGTTCCCCCCTCTCTAGTGGCCAGTGTGCAGTCTCTGTGTGTCCCCCCCCCTCTCTAGTGGCCAGTGTGCAGTCTCTGTTTGTTCCCCCCTCTCTAGTGGCCAGTGTGCAGTCTCTGTGTGTTCCCCCCTCTCTAGTGGTCATTGTGCAGTCTCTGTGTGTTCCACCCCCTCTCTAGTGGCCAGTGTGCAGTCTATGTGTGTTCCCCCCCTCTCTAGTGGCCACTGTGCATTCTCTGTGTGTTCCCCCCTCTCTAGTGGCCAGTGTGCAGTCTGCGTGTGTACCACCCTCTATAGTGGTCAGTGTGCACTGTCTCTGTGTGTTCCCCCCTCTCTAGTGGCCCGTGTGCAGTCTCCGTGTGTGCCCCCCTCTCTAGTGGTCAGTGTGCAGTCTCCGTGCACTCCCCTCTGTAGTGGCCAGTGTGCAGTCTCCGTGTGTACCCCCCTCTCTAGTAGTCAGTGTGCAGTCTCTGTGTGTTCCCCTCCTCTCTAGTGGCCAGTGTGCAGTCTCTGTGTGTTCCCTCCTCTCTAGTGGCCAGTGTGCAGTCTCCGTGTGTACCCCCATCTCTAGTAGTCAGTGTGCAGTCTCTGTGTGTTTCCCCCCTCTCTAGTGGCCAGTGTGCAGTCTCTGTGTGTTCCCTCCTCTCTAGTAGCCAGTGTGCAGTCTCCGTGTGTACCCCCCCTCTCTATTGGCCAGTGTGCAGTCTCCGTGTGTTCCCTCTTCTCTAGTGGTCAGTGTGCAGTCTCCGTGTGTTCCCTCCTCTCTAGTGGCCAGTATGCAGTCTCCGTGTGTTCCCCCCCTCTCTAGTGGCCAGTGTGCTGTCTCCGTGTGTTCCCTCCTCTCTAGTGGCCAGTGTGCAGTCTCCGTGTGTTCACTCCACTCTAGTGGCCAGTGTGCAGTCTCCATGTGTTCCCTCCACTCTAGTGGCCAGTGTGCAGTCTCCGTGTGTTCCCTCCTCTCTAGTGGCCAGTGTGCAGTCTCCGTGTGTTTTCTCCTCTCTAGTGGCCAGTGTGCAGTCTCCGTGTGTTCCCCCCCTCTCTAGTGGCCAGTGTGCTGTCTCCTTGTATTCCCTCCTCTCTAGTGGCCAGTGTGCAGTCTCCGTGTGTTCCCCCCTCTCTAGTGGTCAGTGTGCAGTCTTCGTGTGCTCCCCTCTGTAGTGGCCAGTGTGCAGTCTCCGTGTGTTCCCCTCCTCTCTAGTGGCCAGTGTGCAGTCTTTGTGTGTTCCGCTCCTCTCTAGTGGCCAGTGTGCAGTCTCTGTGTGTTCCCTCCTCTCTAGTGGCCAGTGTGCAGTCTCCGTATGTACCCCCCTCTCTAGTAGTCAGTGTGCAGTCTCTGTGTGTTCCCCCCCTCTCTAGTGGCCAGTGTGCAGTCTCCGTGTGTTCCCTCCTCTCTAGTAGCCAGTGTGCAGTCTCCGTGTGTTCCCCCCCCCTCTCTAGTGGCCAGTGTGCAGTCTCCGTGTGTTCCCTCCTCTGTAGTGGTCAGTGTGCAGTCTCCTTGTGTTCCCTCCACTCTAGTGGCCAGTGGGCAGTCTCCGTGTGTTCCCCCCCTCTCTAATGGCCAGTGTGCTGTCTCTGTGTGTTCCCTCCTCTCTAGTGGTCAGTGTGCAGTCTCCGTGTGTTACATCCCCTCTAGTGGCCAGTGTGCAGTCTCCGTGTGTTCCCTCCTCTCTAGTGGCCAGTGTGCAGTCTCCATGTGTTCCCCCCTCTCTAGTTGTCAATGTGCAGTCTCCATGTGTTTCCTCCTCTCTAGTGGCCAGTGTGCAGTCTCCGTGTGTTCCCTCCTCTCTAGTGGCCAGTGTGCAGTCTCTGTGTGTACTCCCCTCTCTAGTGGTCAGTGTGCAGTCTCTGTGTGTTACATCCCCTCTAGTGACCAGTGTGCAGTCTCTGTGTGTTCCCTCCTCTCTAGTGGTCAGTGTGCAGTCTCCGTGTGTTACATCCCCTCTAGTGGCCAGTGTGCAGTCTCCGTGTGTTCCCTCCTCTCTAGTGGCCAGTGTGCAGTCTCCGTGTGTTCCCTCCTCTCTACTGGCCTGTGTGCAGTCTCCGTGTGTTTCCTCCTCTCTAGTGGCCAGTGTGCAGTCTCCGTGTGTTCCCTCCTCTCTAGTGGCCAGTGTGCAGTCTCTGTGTGTACTCCCCTCTCTAGTGGTCAGTGTGCAGTCTCTGTGTGTTCCCCCCTCTCTAGTGGCCAGTGTGCAGTCTCTGTGTGTACTCCCCTCTCTAGTGGTCAGTGTGCAGTCTCTGTGTGTTCCCCCCTCTCTAGTGGCCAGTGTGCAGTCTCTGTGTGTTCCCCCCTCTCTAGTCGCTAGTGTGCAGTCTCTGTGTGTTCCCCCCTCTCTAGTGGGCAGTGTGCAGTCTCTGTGTGTTCCCCCCTCTCTAGTGGCAAGTGTGCAGTCTCTGTGTGTTCTTTCCCTCTCTAGTGGGCAGTGTGCAGTCTCTGTGTGTACTCCCCTCTCTAGTGGTCAGTGTGCAGTCTCAGTGTGTTCCCTCACTCTCTAGTTTCAAGTGTGCAGTCTCCGTGTGTTCCCTCCTCTCTAGTAGTCAGTTTGCAGTCTCCGTGTGTTCCCTCCTCTCTAGTGGCCAGTGTGCAGTCTCCGTGTGTTCCCTCCTCTCTAGTGACTAGTGTGCAGTCTCTGTGTGTTCCCTCCTCTCTAGTGGCCAGTGTGCAGTCTCCGTGTGTTCCCTCCTCTCTAGTGGCCAGTGTGCAGTCTCTGTTTGTTCCCCCCTCTCTAGTGGTCAGTGTGCAGTCTCCGTGTGTTCCCCCCTCTCTAGTGGTCAATGTGCAGTCTCCGTGTGTTCCCCCCCTCTCTAGTGGCCAGTGTGCAGTCTCCGTGTGTTCCCCCCTCTCTAGTGGCCAGTGTGCAGTCTCCGTGTGTTCCCCCCTCTGTAGTGGCCAGTGTGCAGTCTCTGTGTGTTCCCCTCCTCTCTAGTGGTCAGGTTGCAGTCTTCATGTGTTCCCCCCTCTCTAGTGGCCTGTGTGCAGTCTCTGTGTGTTCCCCCCTCTCTAGTGGCCAGTGTGCAGTCTCTGTGTGTCCCCCCCCCCTCTCTAGTGGCCAGTGTGCAGTCTCTGTTTGTTCCCCCCTCTCTAGTGGCCAGTGTGCAGTCTCTGTGTGTTCCCCCCTCTCTAGTGGTCATTGTGCAGTCTCTGTGTGTTCCACCCCCTCTCTAGTGGCCAGTGTGCAGTCTCTGTGTGTTCCCCCACTCTCTAGTGGCCACTTTGCACTCTCTGTGTGTTCCCCCCTCTCTAGTGGCCACTGTGCACTCTCTGTGTGTTCCCCCCTCTCTATTGGTCAGTGTGCACTCTCTGTGTGTTCCCCCCTCTCTAGTGGCCAGTGTGCAGTCTCCGTGTGTGCCCCCCTCTCTAGTGGTCAGTGTGCAGTCTCCGTGTGCTCCCCTCTGTAGTGGCCAGTGTGCAGTCTCCGTGTGTACACCCCTCTCTAGTAGTCAGTGTGCAGTCTCTGTGTGTTCCCCTCCTCTCTAGTGGCCAGTGTGCAGTCTCTGTGTGTTCCCTCCTCTCTAGTGGCCAGTGTGCAGTCTCCGTGTGTACCCCCATCTCTAGTAGTCAGTGTGCAGTCTCTGTGTGTTTCCCCCCTCTCTAGTGGCCAGTGTGCAGTCTCTGTGTGTTCCCTCCTCTCTAGTAGCCAGTGTGCAGTCTCTGTGTGTTCCCTCCTCTCTAGTAGCCAGTGTGCAGTCTCAGTGTGTACCCCCCCTCTCTATTGGCCAGTGTGCAGTCTCCGTGTGTTCCCTCTTCTCTAGTGGTCAGTGTGCAGTCTCCGTGTGTTCCCTCCTCTCTAGTGGCCAGTATGCAGTCTCCGTGTGTTCCCCCCCTCTCTAGTGGCCAGTGTGCTGTCTCCGTGTGTTCCCTCCTCTCTAGTGGCCAGTGTGCAGTCTCCGTGTGTTCACTCCACTCTAGTGGCCAGTGTGCAGTCTCCATGTGTTCCCTCCACTCTAGTTGTCAGTGTGCAGTCTCCGTGTGTTCACTCCACTCTAGTGGCCAGTGTGCAGTCTCCATGTGTTCCCTCCACTCTAGTGGCCAGTGTGCAGTCTCCGTGTGTTCCCTCCTCTCTAGTGGCCAGTGTGCAGTCTCCGTGTGTTTTCTCCTCTCTAGTGGCCAGTGTGCAGTCTCCGTGTGTTCCCCCCCTCTCTAGTGGCCAGTGTGCTGTCTCCTTGTGTTCCCTCCTCTCTAGTGGCCAGTGTGCAGTCTCTGTGTGTTCCCCCCTCTCTAGTGGTCAGTGTGCAGTCTTCGTGTGCTCCCCTCTGTAGTGGCCAGTGTGCAGTCTCCGTGTGTTCCCCTCCTCTCTAGTGGCCAGTGTGCAGTCTTTGTGTGTTCCCCTCCTCTCTAGTGGCCAGTGTGCAGTCTCTGTGTGTTCCCTCCTCTCTAGTGGCCAGTGTGAAGTCTCCGTATGTACCCCCCTCTCTAGTAGTCAGTGTGCAGTCTCTGTGTGTTCCCCCCTCTCTAGTGGCCAGTGTGCAGTCTCCGTGTGTTCCCTCCTCTCTAGTAGCCAGTGTGCAGTCTCCGTGTGTTCCCCCCCCCCTCTCTAGTGGCCAGTGTGCAGTCTCCGTGTGTTCCCTCCTCTGTAGTGGTCAGTGTGCAGTCTCCTTGTGTTCCCTCCACTCTAGTGGCCAGTGTGCAGTCTCCGTGTGTTCCCCCCCTCTCTAATGGCCAGTGTGCTGTCTCTGTGTGTTCCCTCCTCTCTAGTGGTCAGTGTGCAGTCTCCGTGTGTTACATCCCCTCTAGTGGCCAGTGTGCAGTCTCCGTGTGTTCCCTCCTCTCTAGTGGCCAGTGTGCAGTCTCCATGTGTTCCCCCCTCTCTAGTTGTCAATGTGCAGTCTCCATGTGTTCCCCCCTCTCTAGTGGCAAGTGTGCAGTCTCTGTGTGTTCCCTCCCTCTCTAGTGGGCAGTGTGCAGTCTCCGTGTGTTCCCTCCTCTCTAGTAGCCAGTTTGCAGTCTCCGTGTGTTCCCTCCTCTCTAGTGGCCAGTGTGCAGTCTCCGTGTGTTCCCTCCTCTCTAGTGGCCAGTGTGCAGTCTCCGTGTGTTCCCTCCTCTCTAGTGGCCAGTGTGCAGTCTCTGTTTGTTTCCCCCTCTCTAGTGGGCAGTGTGCAGTCTCAGTGTGTTCCCCCCCTCTCTTGTGGCCAGTGTGCAGTCTCCGTGTGTTCCCTCCTCTCTAGTGGCCAGTGTGCAGTCTCCATGTGTTCCCCCCTCTCTAGTGGTCAATGTGCAGTCTCCGTGTGTTCCCCCGCTCTCTAGTGGCCAGTGTGCAGTCTCCGTGTGTTCCCCCCTCTCTAGTGGCCAGTGTGCAATCTCCGTGTGTTCCCCCCTCTCTAGTGGCCAGTGTGCAGTCTCCGTGTGTTCCCTCCTCTCTAGTGGCCAGTGTGCACTCTCCGTGTGTTCCCTCCTCTCTAGTGGCCAGTGTGCAGTCTCCGTGTGTTCCCTCCTCTCTACTGGCCAGTGTGCAGTCTCCGTGTGTTTCCTCCTCTCTAGTGGCCAGTGTGCAGTCTCCGTGTGTTCCCTCCTCTCTAGTGGCCAGTGTGCAGTCTCTGTGTGTACTCCCCTCTCTAGTGGTCAGTGTGCAGTCTCTGTGTGTTCCCCCCTCTCTAGTGGCCAGTGTGCAGTCTCTGTGTGTACTCCCCTCTCTAGTGGTCAGTGTGCAGTCTCTGTGTGTTCCCCCCTCTCTAGTGGCCAGTGTGCAGTCTCTGTGTGTTCCCCCCTCTCTAGTCGCTAGTGTGCAGTCTCTGTGTGTACCCCCTCTCTAGTGGGCAGTGTGCAGTCTCTGTGTGTTCCCCCCTCTCTAGTGGCAAGTGTGCAGTCTCCGTGTGTTCCCTCCTCTCTAGTAGTCAGTTTGCAGTCTCCGTGTGTTCCCTCCTCTCTAGTGGCCAGTGTGCAGTCTCCGTGAGTTCCCTCCTCTCTAGTGGCCAGTGTGCAGTCTCCGTGTGTTCCCTCCTCTCTAGTGGCCAGTGTGCAGTCTCTGTTTGTTCCCCCCTCTCTAGTGGGCAGTGTGCAGTCTCAGTGTGTTCCCCCCCTCTCTAGTGGCCAGTGTGCAGTCTCCGTGTGTTCCCCCCTCTCTAGTGGCCAGTGTGCAGTCTCCGTGTGTTCCCCCCCTCTCTAGTGGCCAGTGTGCAGTCTCTGTTTGTTCCCCCCTCTGTAGTGGCCAGTGTGCAGTCTCTGTGTGTTCCCCCCTCTCTAGTGGTCATTGTGCAGTCTCTGTGTGTTCCACCCCCTCTCTAGTGGCCAGTGTGCAGTCTCTGTGTGTTCCCCCCCTCTCTAGTGGCCACTGTGCACTCTCTGTGTGTTCCCCCCTCTCTAGTGGCCAGTGTGCAGTCTCCGTGTGTAACCCCCTCTCTATTGGTCAGTGTGCACTCTCTGTGTGTTCCCCCCTCTCTAGTGGCCAGTGTGCAGTCTCCGTGTGTGCCCCCCTCTCTAGTGGTCAGTGTGCAGTCTCCGTGTGCTCCCCTCTGTAGTGGCCAGTGTGCAGTCTCCGTGTGTACCCCCCTCTCTAGTAGTCAGTGTGCAGTCTCTGTGTGTTCCCCTCCTCTCTAGTGGCCAGTGTGCAGTCTCTGTGTGTTCCCTCCTCTCTAGTGGCCAGTGTGCAGTCTCCGTGTGTACCCCCATCTCTAGTAGTCAGTGTGCAGTCTCTGTGTGTTTCCCCCCTCTCTAGTGGCCAGTGTGCAGTCTCTGTGTGTTCCCTCCTCTCTAGTAGCCAGTGTGCAGTCTCAGTGTGTCCCCCCCCTCTCTAGTGGCCAGTGTGCAGTCTCTGTTTGTTCCCCCCTCTCTAGTGGCCAGTGTGCAGTCTCTGTGTGTCCCCCCCCCTCTCTAGTGGCCAGTGTGCAGTCTCTGTTTGTTCCCCCCTCTCTAGTGGCCAGTGTGCAGTCTCTGTGTGTTCCCCCCTCTCTAGTGGTCATTGTGCAGTCTCTGTGTGTTCCACCCCCTCTCTAGTGGCCAGTGTGCAGTCTCTGTGTGTTCCCCCCCTCTCTAGTGGCCACTGTGCATTCTCTGTGTGTTCCCCCCTCTCTAGTGGCCAGTGTGCAGTCTGCATGTGTACCACCCTCTATAGTGGTCAGTGTGCACTGTCTCTGTGTGTTCCCCCCTCTCTAGTGGCCCGTGTGCAGTCTCCGTGTGTGCCCCCCTCTCTAGTGGTCAGTGTGCAGTCTCCGTGCACTCCCCTCTGTAGTGGCCAGTGTGCAGTCTCCGTGTGTACCCCCCTCTCTAGTAGTCAGTGTGCAGTCTCTGTGTGTTCCCCTCCTCTCTAGTGGCCAGTGTGCAGTCTCTGTGTGTTCCCTCCTCTCTAGTGGCCAGTGTGCAGTCTCCGTGTGTACCCCCATCTCTAGTAGTCAGTGTGCAGTCTCTGTGTGTTTCCCCCCTCTCTAGTGGCCAGTGTGCAGTCTCTGTGTGTTCCCTCCTCTCTAGTAGCCAGTGTGCAGTCTCCGTGTGTACCCCCCCTCTCTATTGGCCAGTGTGCAGTCTCCGTGTGTTCCCTCTTCTCTAGTGGTCAGTGTGCAGTCTCCGTGTGTTCCCTCCTCTCTAGTGGCCAGTATGCAGTCTCCGTGTGTTCCCCCCCTCTCTAGTGGCCAGTGTGCTGTCTCCGTGTGTTCCCTCCTCTCTAGTGGCCAGTGTGCAGTCTCCGTGTGTTCACTCCACTCTAGTGGCCAGTGTGCAGTCTCCATGTGTTCCCTCCACTCTAGTGGCCAGTGTGCAGTCTCCGTGTGTTCCCTCCTCTCTAGTGGCCAGTGTGCAGTCTCCGTGTGTTTTCTCCTCTCTAGTGGCCAGTGTGCAGTCTCCGTGTGTTCCCCCCCTCTCTAGTGGCCAGTGTGCTGTCTCCTTGTATTCCCTCCTCTCTAGTGGCCAGTGTGCAGTCTCCGTGTGTTCCCCCCTCTCTAGTGGTCAGTGTGCAGTCTTCGTGTGCTCCCCTCTGTAGTGGCCAGTGTGCAGTCTCCGTGTGTTCCCCTCCTCTCTAGTGGCCAGTGTGCAGTCTTTGTGTGTTCCGCTCCTCTCTAGTGGCCAGTGTGCAGTCTCTGTGTGTTCCCTCCTCTCTAGTGGCCAGTGTGCAGTCTCCGTATGTACCCCCCTCTCTAGTAGTCAGTGTGCAGTCTCTGTGTGTTCCCCCCCTCTCTAGTGGCCAGTGTGCAGTCTCCGTGTGTTCCCTCCTCTCTAGTAGCCAGTGTGCAGTCTCCGTGTGTTCCCCCCCCCTCTCTAGTGGCCAGTGTGCAGTCTCCGTGTGTTCCCTCCTCTGTAGTGGTCAGTGTGCAGTCTCCTTGTGTTCCCTCCACTCTAGTGGCCAGTGGGCAGTCTCCGTGTGTTCCCCCCCTCTCTAATGGCCAGTGTGCTGTCTCTGTGTGTTCCCTCCTCTCTAGTGGTCAGTGTGCAGTCTCCGTGTGTTACATCCCCTCTAGTGGCCAGTGTGCAGTCTCCGTGTGTTCCCTCCTCTCTAGTGGCCAGTGTGCAGTCTCCATGTGTTCCCCCCTCTCTAGTTGTCAATGTGCAGTCTCCATGTGTTTCCTCCTCTCTAGTGGCCAGTGTGCAGTCTCCGTGTGTTCCCTCCTCTCTAGTGGCCAGTGTGCAGTCTCTGTGTGTACTCCCCTCTCTAGTGGTCAGTGTGCAGTCTCTGTGTGTTACATCCCCTCTAGTGACCAGTGTGCAGTCTCTGTGTGTTCCCTCCTCTCTAGTGGTCAGTGTGCAGTCTCCGTGTGTTACATCCCCTCTAGTGGCCAGTGTGCAGTCTCCGTGTGTTCCCTCCTCTCTAGTGGCCAGTGTGCAGTCTCCGTGTGTTCCCTCCTCTCTACTGGCCTGTGTGCAGTCTCCGTGTGTTTCCTCCTCTCTAGTGGCCAGTGTGCAGTCTCCGTGTGTTCCCTCCTCTCTAGTGGCCAGTGTGCAGTCTCTGTGTGTACTCCCCTCTCTAGTGGTCAGTGTGCAGTCTCTGTGTGTTCCCCCCTCTCTAGTGGCCAGTGTGCAGTCTCTGTGTGTACTCCCCTCTCTAGTGGTCAGTGTGCAGTCTCTGTGTGTTCCCCCCTCTCTAGTGGCCAGTGTGCAGTCTCTGTGTGTTCCCCCCTCTCTAGTCGCTAGTGTGCAGTCTCTGTGTGTTCCCCCCTCTCTAGTGGGCAGTGTGCAGTCTCTGTGTGTTCCCCCCTCTCTAGTGGCAAGTGTGCAGTCTCTGTGTGTTCTTTCCCTCTCTAGTGGGCAGTGTGCAGTCTCTGTGTGTACTCCCCTCTCTAGTGGTCAGTGTGCAGTCTCAGTGTGTTCCCTCACTCTCTAGTTTCAAGTGTGCAGTCTCCGTGTGTTCCCTCCTCTCTAGTAGTCAGTTTGCAGTCTCCGTGTGTTCCCTCCTCTCTAGTGGCCAGTGTGCAGTCTCCGTGTGTTCCCTCCTCTCTAGTGACTAGTGTGCAGTCTCTGTGTGTTCCCTCCTCTCTAGTGGCCAGTGTGCAGTCTCCGTGTGTTCCCTCCTCTCTAGTGGCCAGTGTGCAGTCTCTGTTTGTTCCCCCCTCTCTAGTGGTCAGTGTGCAGTCTCCGTGTGTTCCCCCCTCTCTAGTGGTCAATGTGCAGTCTCCGTGTGTTCCCCCCCTCTCTAGTGGCCAGTGTGCAGTCTCCGTGTGTTCCCCCCTCTCTAGTGGCCAGTGTGCAGTCTCCGTGTGTTTCCCCCTCTGTAGTGGCCAGTGTGCAGTCTCTGTGTGTTCCCCTCCTCTCTAGTGGTCAGGTTGCAGTCTTCATGTGTTCCCCCCTCTCTAGTGGCCTGTGTGCAGTCTCTGTGTGTTCCCCCCTCTCTAGTGGCCAGTGTGCAGTCTCTGTGTGTCCCCCCCCCCCTCTCTAGTGGCCAGTGTGCAGTCTCTGTTTGTTCCCCCCTCTCTAGTGGCCAGTGTGCAGTCTCTGTGTGTTCCCCCCTCTCTAGTGGTCATTGTGCAGTCTCTGTGTGTTCCACCCCCTCTCTAGTGGCCAGTGTGCAGTCTCTGTGTGTTCCCCCACTCTCTAGTGGCCACTTTGCACTCTCTGTGTGTTCCCCCCTCTCTAGTGGCCACTGTGCACTCTCTGTGTGTTCCCCCCTCTCTATTGGTCAGTGTGCACTCTCTGTGTGTTCCCCCCTCTCTAGTGGCCAGTGTGCAGTCTCCGTGTGTGCCCCCCTCTCTAGTGGTCAGTGTGCAGTCTCCGTGTGCTCCCCTCTGTAGTGGCCAGTGTGCAGTCTCCGTGTGTACACCCCTCTCTAGTAGTCAGTGTGCAGTCTCTGTGTGTTCCCCTCCTCTCTAGTGGCCAGTGTGCAGTCTCTGTGTGTTCCCTCCTCTCTAGTGGCCAGTGTGCAGTCTCCGTGTGTACCCCCATCTCTAGTAGTCAGTGTGCAGTCTCTGTGTGTTTCCCCCCTCTCTAGTGGCCAGTGTGCAGTCTCTGTGTGTTCCCTCCTCTCTAGTAGCCAGTGTGCAGTCTCTGTGTGTTCCCTCCTCTCTAGTAGCCAGTGTGCAGTCTCAGTGTGTACCCCCCCTCTCTATTGGCCAGTGTGCAGTCTCCGTGTGTTCCCTCTTCTCTAGTGGTCAGTGTGCAGTCTCCGTGTGTTCCCTCCTCTCTAGTGGCCAGTATGCAGTCTCCGTGTGTTCCCCCCCTCTCTAGTGGCCAGTGTGCTGTCTCCGTGTGTTCCCTCCTCTCTAGTGGCCAGTGTGCAGTCTCCGTGTGTTCACTCCACTCTAGTGGCCAGTGTGCAGTCTCCATGTGTTCCCTCCACTCTAGTTGTCAGTGTGCAGTCTCCGTGTGTTCACTCCACTCTAGTGGCCAGTGTGCAGTCTCCATGTGTTCCCTCCACTCTAGTGGCCAGTGTGCAGTCTCCGTGTGTTCCCTCCTCTCTAGTGGCCAGTGTGCAGTCTCCGTGTGTTTTCTCCTCTCTAGTGGCCAGTGTGCAGTCTCCGTGTGTTCCCCCCCTCTCTAGTGGCCAGTGTGCTGTCTCCTTGTGTTCCCTCCTCTCTAGTGGCCAGTGTGCAGTCTCTGTGTGTTCCCCCCTCTCTAGTGGTCAGTGTGCAGTCTTCGTGTGCTCCCCTCTGTAGTGGCCAGTGTGCAGTCTCCGTGTGTTCCCCTCCTCTCTAGTGGCCAGTGTGCAGTCTTTGTGTGTTCCCCTCCTCTCTAGTGGCCAGTGTGCAGTCTCTGTGTGTTCCCTCCTCTCTAGTGGCCAGTGTGAAGTCTCCGTATGTACCCCCCTCTCTAGTAGTCAGTGTGCAGTCTCTGTGTGTTCCCCCCTCTCTAGTGGCCAGTGTGCAGTCTCCGTGTGTTCCCTCCTCTCTAGTAGCCAGTGTGCAGTCTCCGTGTGTTCCCCCCCCCCTCTCTAGTGGCCAGTGTGCAGTCTCCGTGTGTTCCCTCCTCTGTAGTGGTCAGTGTGCAGTCTCCTTGTGTTCCCTCCACTCTAGTGGCCAGTGTGCAGTCTCCGTGTGTTCCCCCCCTCTCTAATGGCCAGTGTGCTGTCTCTGTGTGTTCCCTCCTCTCTAGTGGTCAGTGTGCAGTCTCCGTGTGTTACATCCCCTCTAGTGGCCAGTGTGCAGTCTCCGTGTGTTCCCTCCTCTCTAGTGGCCAGTGTGCAGTCTCCATGTGTTCCCCCCTCTCTAGTTGTCAATGTGCAGTCTCCATGTGTTCCCCCCTCTCTAGTGGCAAGTGTGCAGTCTCTGTGTGTTCCCTCCCTCTCTAGTGGGCAGTGTGCAGTCTCCGTGTGTTCCCTCCTCTCTAGTAGCCAGTTTGCAGTCTCCGTGTGTTCCCTCCTCTCTAGTGGCCAGTGTGCAGTCTCCGTGTGTTCCCTCCTCTCTAGTGGCCAGTGTGCAGTCTCCGTGTGTTCCCTCCTCTCTAGTGGCCAGTGTGCAGTCTCTGTTTGTTTCCCCCTCTCTAGTGGGCAGTGTGCAGTCTCAGTGTGTTCCCCCCCTCTCTTGTGGCCAGTGTGCAGTCTCCGTGTGTTCCCTCCTCTCTAGTGGCCAGTGTGCAGTCTCCATGTGTTCCCCCCTCTCTAGTGGTCAATGTGCAGTCTCCGTGTGTTCCCCCGCTCTCTAGTGGCCAGTGTGCAGTCTCCGTGTGTTCCCCCCTCTCTAGTGGCCAGTGTGCAATCTCCGTGTGTTCCCCCCTCTCTAGTGGCCAGTGTGCAGTCTCCGTGTGTTCCCTCCTCTCTAGTGGCCAGTGTGCACTCTCCGTGTGTTCCCTCCTCTCTAGTGGCCAGTGTGCAGTCTCCGTGTGTTCCCTCCTCTCTACTGGCCAGTGTGCAGTCTCCGTGTGTTTCCTCCTCTCTAGTGGCCAGTGTGCAGTCTCCGTGTGTTCCCTCCTCTCTAGTGGCCAGTGTGCAGTCTCTGTGTGTACTCCCCTCTCTAGTGGTCAGTGTGCAGTCTCTGTGTGTTCCCCCCTCTCTAGTGGCCAGTGTGCAGTCTCTGTGTGTACTCCCCTCTCTAGTGGTCAGTGTGCAGTCTCTGTGTGTTCCCCCCTCTCTAGTGGCCAGTGTGCAGTCTCTGTGTGTTCCCCCCTCTCTAGTCGCTAGTGTGCAGTCTCTGTGTGTACCCCCTCTCTAGTGGGCAGTGTGCAGTCTCCGTGTGTTCCCCCCTCTCTAGTGGCAAGTGTGCAGTCTCCGTGTGTTCCCTCCTCTCTAGTAGTCAGTTTGCAGTCTCCGTGTGTTCCCTCCTCTCTAGTGGCCAGTGTGCAGTCTCCGTGAGTTCCCTCCTCTCTAGTGGCCAGTGTGCAGTCTCCGTGTGTTCCCTCCTCTCTAGTGGCCAGTGTGCAGTCTCTGTTTGTTCCCCCCTCTCTAGTGGGCAGTGTGCAGTCTCAGTGTGTTCCCCCCCTCTCTAGTGGCCAGTGTGCAGTCTCCGTGTGTTCCCCCCTCTCTAGTGGCCAGTGTGCAGTCTCCGTGTGTTCCCCCCCTCTCTAGTGGCCAGTGTGCAGTCTCTGTTTGTTCCCCCCTCTGTAGTGGCCAGTGTGCAGTCTCTGTGTGTTCCCCCCTCTCTAGTGGTCATTGTGCAGTCTCTGTGTGTTCCACCCCCTCTCTAGTGGCCAGTGTGCAGTCTCTGTGTGTTCCCCCCCTCTCTAGTGGCCACTGTGCACTCTCTGTGTGTTCCCCCCTCTCTAGTGGCCAGTGTGCAGTCTCCGTGTGTAACCCCCTCTCTATTGGTCAGTGTGCACTCTCTGTGTGTTCCCCCCTCTCTAGTGGCCAGTGTGCAGTCTCCGTGTGTGCCCCCCTCTCTAGTGGTCAGTGTGCAGTCTCCGTGTGCTCCCCTCTGTAGTGGCCAGTGTGCAGTCTCCGTGTGTACCCCCCTCTCTAGTAGTCAGTGTGCAGTCTCTGTGTGTTCCCCTCCTCTCTAGTGGCCAGTGTGCAGTCTCTGTGTGTTCCCTCCTCTCTAGTGGCCAGTGTGCAGTCTCCGTGTGTACCCCCATCTCTAGTAGTCAGTGTGCAGTCTCTGTGTGTTTCCCCCCTCTCTAGTGGCCAGTGTGCAGTCTCTGTGTGTTCCCTCCTCTCTAGTAGCCAGTGTGCAGTCTCAGTGTGTACCCCCCCTCTCTATTGGCTAATGTGCAGTCTCCGTGTGTTCCCTCTTCTCTAGTGGTCAGTGTGCAGTCTCCGTGTGTTCCCTCCTCTCTAGTGGCCAGTATGCAGTCTCCGTGTGTTCCCCCCCTCTCTAGTGGCCAGTGTGCTGTCTCCGTGTGTTCCCTCCTCTCTAGTGGCCAGTGTGCAGTCTCCGTGTGTTCACTCCACTCTAGTGGCCATTGTGCAGTCTCCATGTGTTCCCTCCACTCTAGTGGCCAGTGTGCAGTCTCCGTGTGTTCCCTCCTCTCTAGTGGCCAGTGTGCAGTCTCCGTGTGTTTTCTCCTCTCTAGTGGCCAGTGTGCAGTCTCCGTGTGTTCCCCCCCTCTCTAGTGGCCAGTGTGCTGTCTCCTTGTGTTCCCTCCTCTCTAGTGGCCAGTGTGCAGTCTCCGTGTGTTCCCCCCTCTCTAGTGGTCAGTGTGCAGTCTTCGTGTGCTCCCCTCTGTAGTGGCCAGTGTGCAGTCTCCGTGTGTTCCCCTCCTCTCTAGTGGCCAGTGTGCAGTCTTTGTGTGTTCCCCTCCTCTCTAGTGGCCAGTGTGCAGTCTCTGTGTGTTCCCTCCTCTCTAGTGGCCAGTGTGCAGTCTCCGTATGTACCCCCCTCTCTAGTAGTCAGTGTGCAGACTCTGTGTGTTCCCCCCCTCTCTAGTGGCCAGTGTGCAGTCTCCGTGTGTTCCCTCCTCTCTAGTAGCCAGTGTGTAGTCTCCGTGTGTCCCCCCCCCCTCTCTAGTGGCCAGTGTGCAGTCTCCGTGTGTTCCCTCCTCTGTAGTGGTCAGTGTGCAGTCTCCTTGTGTTCCCTCCACTCTAGTGGCCAGTGTGCAGTCTCCGTGTGTTCCCCCCCTCTCTAATGGCCAGTGTGCTGTCTCTGTGTGTTCCCTCCTCTCTAGTGGTCAGTGTGCAGTCTCCGTGTGTTACATCCCCTCTAGTGGCCAGTGTGCAGTCTCCGTGTGTTCCCTCCTGTCTAGTGGCCAGTGTGCAGTCTCCATGTGTTCCCCCCTCTCTAGTTGTCAATGTGCAGTCTCCATGTGTTCCCCCCTCTCTAGTGGCAAGTGTGCAGTCTCTGTGTGTTCCCTCCCTCTCTAGTGGGCAGTGTGCAGTCTCCGTGTGTTCCCTCCTCTCTAGTAGTCAGTTTGCAGTCTCCGTGTGTTCCCTCCTCTCTAGTGGCCAGTGTGCAGTCTCCGTGTGTTCCCTCCTCTCTAGTGGCCAGTGTGCAGTCTCCGTGTGTTCCCTCCTCTCTAGTGGCCAGTGTGCAGTCTCTGTTTGTTCCCCCCTCTCTAGTGGGCAGTGTGCAGTCTCAGTGTGTTCCCCAACTCTCTTGTGGCCAGTGTGCAGTCTCCGTGTGTTCCCTCCTCTCTAGTGGCCAGTGTGCAGTCTCCATGTGTTCCCCCCTCTCTAGTGGTCAATGTGCAGTCTCCGTGTGTTCCCCCCCTCTCTAGTGGTCAATGTGCAGTCTCCGTGTGTTCCCTCCTCTCTAGTGGCCAGTGTGCAGTCTCCGTGTGTTCCCCCCTCTCTAGTGGCCAGTGTGCAATCTCCGTGTGTTCCCCCCTCTCTAGTGGCCAGTGTGCAGTCTCCGTGTGTTCCCTCCTCTCTAGTGGCCAGTGTGCACTCTCCGTGTGTTCCCTCCTCTCTAGTGGCCAGTGTGCAGTCTCCGTGTGTTCCCTCCTCTCTACTGGCCAGTGTGCAGTCTCCGTGTGTTTCCTCCTCTCTAGTGGCCAGTGTGCAGTCTCCGTGTGTTCCCTCCTCTCTAATGGCCAGTGTGCAGTCTCTGTTTTTTCCCCCCTCTCTAGTGGGCAGTGTGCAGTCTCAGTGTGTTCCCCCCCTCTCTTGTGGCCAGTGTGCAGTCTCCGTGTGTTCCCCCCTCTCTAGTGGTCAATGTGCAGTCTCCGTGTGTTCCCCCCCTCTCTAGTGGCCAGTGTGCAGTCTCCGTGTGTTCCCCCCTCTCTAGTGGCCAGAGTGCAGTCTCTGTGAGTTCCCTCCTCTCTAGTGGCCAGTGTGCAGTCTCCGTGTGTTCTCTCCTCTCTAGTGGCCAGTGTGCAGTCTCTGTTTGTTCCCCCCTCTCTAGTGGGCAGTGTGCAGTCTCAGTGTGTTCCCCCCCTCTCTAGTGGCCAGTGTGCAGTCTCCGTGTGTTCCCCCCTCTCTAGTGGCCAGTGTGCAGTCTCCGTGTGTTCCCCCCCTCTCTAGTGGCCAATGTGCAGTCTCCGTGAGTTCCCTCCTCTCTAGTGGCCAGTGTGCAGTCTCCGTGTGTTCCCTCCTCTCTAGTGGCCAGTGTGCAGTCTCTGTTTGTTCCCCCCTCTCTAGTGGTCAGGTTGCAGTCTTCATGTGTTCCCCCCTCTCTAGTGGCCTGTGTGCAGTCTCTGTGTGTTCCCCCCTCTCTAGTGGCCAGGGTGCAGTCTCTGTGTGTCCCCCCCCTCTCTAGTGGCCAGTGTGCAGTCTCTGTTTGTTCCCCCCTCTGTAGTGGCCAGTGTGCAGTCTCTGTGTGTTCCCACCTCTCTAGTGGCCAATGTGCAGCCTCCGTGTGTTCCCCTCCTCTCTAGTGGTCAGGTTGCAGTCTTCATGTGTTCCCCCCTCTCTAGTGGCCTGTGTGCAGTCTCTGTGTGTTCCCCCCTCTCTAGTGGCCAGGGTGCAGTCTCTGTGTGTCCCCCCCCTCTCTAGTGGCCAGTGTGCAGTCTCTGTTTGTTCCCCCCTCTCTAGTGGCCAGTGTGCAGTCTCTGTGTGCCCCCCCCCTCTCTAGTGGCCAGTGTGCAGTCTCTGTTTGTTCCCCCCTCTCTAGTGGCCAGTGTGCAGTCTCTGTGTGTTCCCCCCTCTCTAGTGGTCATTGTGCAGTCTCTGTGTGTTCCACCCCCTCTCTAGTGGCCAGTGTGCAGTCTCTGTGTGTCCCCCCCCTCTCTAGTGGCCAGTGTGCAGTCTCTGTTTGTTCCCCCCTCTCTAGTGGCCAGTGTGCAGTCTCTGTGTGTTCCCCCCTCTCTAGTGGCCAGTGTGCAGTCTCCGTGAGTTCCCTCCTCTCTAGTGGCCAGTGTGCAGTCTCCGTGTGTTCCCTCCTCTCTAGTGGCCAGTGTGCAGTCTCTGTTTGTTCCCCCCTCTCTAGTGGGCAGTGTGCAGTCTCAGTGTGTTCCCCCCCTCTCTAGTGGCCAGTGTGCAGTCTCCGTGTGTTCCCCCCTCTCTAGTGGCCAGTGTGCAGTCTCCGTGTGTTCCCCCCCTCTCTAGTGGCCAATGTGCAGTCTCTGTTTGTTCCCCCCTCTGTAGTGGCCAGTGTGCAGTCTCTGTGTGTTCCCACCTCTCTAGTGGCCAATGTGCAGCCTCCGTGTGTTCCCCTCCTCTCTAGTGGTCAGGTTGCAGTCTTCATGTGTTCCCCCCTCTCTAGTGGCCTGTGTGCAGTCTCTGTGTGTTCCCCCCTCTCTAGTGGCCAGGGTGCAGTCTCTGTGTGTCCCCCCCCTCTCTAGTGGCCAGTGTGCAGTCTCTGTTTGTTCCCCCCTCTCTAGTGGCCAGTGTGCAGTCTCTGTGTGCCCCCCCCCTCTCTAGTGGCCAGTGTGCAGTCTCTGTTTGTTCCCCCCTCTCTAGTGGCCAGTGTGCAGTCTCTGTGTGTTCCCCCCTCTCTAGTGGTCATTGTGCAGTCTCTGTGTGTTCCACCCCCTCTCTAGTGGCCAGTGTGCAGTCTCTGTGTGTTCCCCCCCTCTCTAGTGGCCACTGTGCACTCTCTGTGTGTTCCCCCCTCTCTAGTGGCCAGTGTGCAGTCTCCGTGTGTACCCCCCTCTCTATTGGTCAGTGTGCACTCTCTGTGTGTTTCCCCCTCTCTAGTGGCCCGTGTGCAGTCTCCTTGTGTGCCCCCCTCTCTAGTGGTCAGTGTGCAGTCTCCGTGTGCTCCCCTCTGTAGTGGCCAGTGTGCATTCTCCGTGTGTACCCCCCTCTCTAGTAGTCAGTGTGCAGTCTCTGTGTGTTCCCCTCCTCTCTAGTGGCCAGTGTGCAGTCTCTGTGTGTTCCCCCCTCTCTAGTGGCCAGTGTGCAGTCTCCGTGTGTACCCCCATCTCTAGTAGTCAGTGTGCAGTCTCTGTGTGTTTCCCCCCTCTCTAGTGGCCAGTGTGCAGTCTCTGTGTGTTCCCTCCTCTCTAGTAGCCAGTGTGCAGTCTCTGTGTGTTCCCTCCTCTCTAGTAGCCAGTGTGCAGTCTCCGTGTGTACCCCCCCCTCTCTATTGGCCAGTGTGCAGTCTCCGTGTGTTCCCTCTTCTCTAGTGGTCAGTGTGCAGTCTCCGTGTGTTCCCTCCTCTCTAGTGGCCAGTATGCAGTCTCCGTGTGTTCCCCCCCTCTCTAGTGGCCAGTGTGCTGTCTCCGTGTGTTCCCTCCTCTCTAGTGGCCAGTGTGCAGTCTCCGTGTGTTCACTCCACTCTAGTGGCCAGTGTGCAGTCTCCATGTGTTCCCTCCACTCTAGTGGCCAGTGTGCAGTCTCCGTGTGTTCCCTCCTCTCTAGTGGCCAGTGTGCAGTCTCCGTGTGTTTTCTCCTCTCTAGTGGCCAGTGTGCAGTCTCCGTGTGTTCCCCCCCTCTCTAGTGGCCAGTGTGCTGTCTCCGTGTGTTCCCTCCTCTCTAGTGGCCAGTGTGCAGTCTCCGTGTGTTCCCCCCTCTCTAGTGGTCAGTGTGCAGTCTTCGTGTGCTCCCCTCTGTAGTGGCCAGTGTGCAGTCTCCGTGTGTTCCCCTCCTCTCTAGTGGCCAGTGTGCAGTCTTTGTGTGTTCCCCTCCTCTCTAGTGGCCAGTGTGCAGTCTCTGTGTGTTCCCTCCTCTCTAGTGGCCAGTGTGCAGTCTCCGTATGTACCCCCCTCTCTAGTAGTCAGTGTGCAGTCTCTGTGTGTTCCCCCCCTCTCTAGTGGCCAGTGTGCAGTCTCCGTGTGTTCCCTCCTCTCTAGTAGCCAGTGTGCAGTCTCCGTGTGTTCCCCCCCTCTCTAGTGGCCAGTGTGCAGTCTCCGTGTGTTCCCTCCTCTGTAGTGGTCAGTGTGCAGTCTCCTTGTGTTCCCTCCACTCTAGTGGCCAGTGTGCAGTCTCCCTGTGTTCCCCCCCTCTCTAATGGCCAGTGTGCAGTCTCCGTGTGTTTCCTCCTCTCTAGTGGCCAGTGTGCAGTCTCCGTGTGTTCCCCCCTCTCTAGTGGTCAGTGTGCAGTCTCTGTGTGTTCCCCCCTCTCTAGTGGCCAGTGTGCAGTCTCTGTGTGTACTCCCCTCTCTAGTGGTCAGTGTGCAGTCTCTGTGTGTTCCCCCCTCTCTAGTGGCCAGTGTGCAGTCTCTGTGTGTTCCCCCCTCTCTAGTCGCTAGTGTGCAGTCTCTGTGTGTACCCCCTCTCTAGTGGGCAGTGTGCAGTCTCTGTGTGTTCACCCTCTCTAGTGGCAAGTGTGCAGTCTCCGTGTGTTCCCTCCTCTCTAGTAGTCAGTTTGCAGTCTCCGTATGTTCCCTCCTCTCTAGTGGCCAGTGTGCAGTCTCCGTGTGTTCCCTCCTCTCTAATGGCCAGTGTGCAGTCTCTGTTTTTTCCCCCCTCTCTAGTGGGCAGTGTGCAGTCTCAGTGTGTTCCCCCCCTCTCTTGTGGCCAGTGTGCAGTCTCCGTGTGTTCCCCCCTCTCTAGTGGTCAATGTGCAGTCTCCGTGTGTTCCCCCCCTCTCTAGTGGCCAGTGTGCAGTCTCCGTGTGTTCCCCCCTCTCTAGTGGCCAGTGTGCAGTCTCTGTGTGTTCCCCCCTCTGTAGTGGCCAGTGTGCAGTCTCTGTTTGTTCCCCCCTCTCTAGTGGCCAATGTGCAGCCTCCGTGTGTTCCCCTCCTCTCTAGTGGTCAGGTTGCAGTCTTCATGTGTTCCCCCCTCTCTAGTGGCCTGTGTGCAGTCTCTGTGTGTTCCCCCCTCTCTAGTGGCCAGTGTGCAGTCTCTGTGTGTCCCCCCCCCTCTCTAGTGGCCAGTGTGCAGTCTCTGTTTGTTCCCCCCTCTCTAGTGGCCAGTGTGCAGTCTCTGTGTGTTCCCCCCTCTCTAGTGGCCAGTGTGCAGTCTCCGTGAGTTCCCTCCTCTCTAGTGGCCAGTGTGCAGTCTCCGTGTGTTCCCTCCTCTCTAGTGGCCAGTGTGCAGTCTCTGTTTGTTCCCCCCTCTCTAGTGGGCAGTGTGCAGTCTCAGTGTGTTCCCCCCCTCTCTAGTGGCCAGTGTGCAGTCTCCGTGTGTTCCCCCCTCTCTAGTGGCCAGTGTGCAGTCTCCGTGTGTTCCCCCCCTCTCTAGTGGCCAATGTGCAGTCTCTGTTTGTTCCCCCCTCTGTAGTGGCCAGTGTGCAGTCTCTGTGTGTTCCCACCTCTCTAGTGGCCAATGTGCAGCCTCCGTGTGTTCCCCTCCTCTCTAGTGGTCAGGTTGCAGTCTTCATGTGTTCCCCCCTCTCTAGTGGCCTGTGTGCAGTCTCTGTGTGTTCCCCCCTCTCTAGTGGCCAGGGTGCAGTCTCTGTGTGTCCCCCCCCTCTCTAGTGGCCAGTGTGCAGTCTCTGTTTGTTCCCCCCTCTCTAGTGGCCAGTGTGCAGTCTCTGTGTGCCCCCCCCCTCTCTAGTGGCCAGTGTGCAGTCTCTGTTTGTTCCCCCCTCTCTAGTGGCCAGTGTGCAGTCTCTGTGTGTTCCCCCCTCTCTAGTGGTCATTGTGCAGTCTCTGTGTGTTCCACCCCCTCTCTAGTGGCCAGTGTGCAGTCTCTGTGTGTTCCCCCCCTCTCTAGTGGCCACTGTGCACTCTCTGTGTGTTCCCCCCTCTCTAGTGGCCAGTGTGCAGTCTCCGTGTGTACCCCCCTCTCTATTGGTCAGTGTGCACTCTCTGTGTGTTTCCCCCTCTCTAGTGGCCCGTGTGCAGTCTCCTTGTGTGCCCCCCTCTCTAGTGGTCAGTGTGCAGTCTCCGTGTGCTCCCCTCTGTAGTGGCCAGTGTGCATTCTCCGTGTGTACCCCCCTCTCTAGTAGTCAGTGTGCAGTCTCTGTGTGTTCCCCTCCTCTCTAGTGGCCAGTGTGCAGTCTCTGTGTGTTCCCCCCTCTCTAGTGGCCAGTGTGCAGTCTCCGTGTGTACCCCCATCTCTAGTAGTCAGTGTGCAGTCTCTGTGTGTTTCCCCCCTCTCTAGTGGCCAGTGTGCAGTCTCTGTGTGTTCCCTCCTCTCTAGTAGCCAGTGTGCAGTCTCTGTGTGTTCCCTCCTCTCTAGTAGCCAGTGTGCAGTCTCCGTGTGTACCCCCCCTCTCTATTGGCCAGTGTGCAGTCTCCGTGTGTTCCCTCTTCTCTAGTGGTCAGTGTGCAGTCTCCATGTGTTCCCTCCTCTCTAGTGGCCAGTATGCAGTCTCCATGTGTTCCCTCCTCTCTAGTGGCCAGTATGCAGTCTCCGTGTGTTCCCTCCTCTCTAGTGGCCAGTGTGCAGTCTCCGTGTGTTCACTCCACTCTAGTGGCCAGTGTGCAGTCTCCATGTGTTCCCTCCACTCTAGTGGCCAGTGTGCAGTCTCCGTGTGTTCCCTCCTCTCTAGTGGCCAGTGTGCAGTCTCCGTGTGTTTTCTCCTCTCTAGTGGCCAGTGTGCAGTCTCCGTGTGTTCCCCCCCTCTCTAGTGGCCAGTGTGCTGTCTCCGTGTGTTCCCTCCTCTCTAGTGGCCAGTGTGCAGTCTCCGTGTGTTCCCCCCTCTCTAGTGGTCAGTGTGCAGTCTTCGTGTGCTCCTCTCTGTAGTGGCCAGTGTGCAGTCTCCGTGTGTTCCCCTCCTCTCTAGTGGCCAGTGTGCAGTCTTTGTGTGTTCCCCTCCTCTCTAGTGGCCAGTGTGCAGTCTCTGTGTGTTCCCTCCTCTCTAGTGGCCAGTGTGCAGTCTCCGTATGTACCCCCCTCTCTAGTAGTCAGTGTGCAGTCTCTGTGTGTTCCCCCCCTCTCTAGTGGCCAGTGTGCAGTCTCCGTGTGTTCCCTCCTCTCTAGTAGCCAGTGTGCAGTCTCCGTGTGTTCCCCCCCTCTCTAGTGGCCAGTGTGCAGTCTCCGTGTGTTCCCTCCTCTGTAGTGGTCAGTGTGCAGTCTCCTTGTGTTCCCTCCACTCTAGTGGCCAGTGTGCAGTCTCCCTGTGTTCCCCCCCTCTCTAATGGCCAGTGTGCTGTCTCTGTGTGTTCCCTCCTCTCTAGTGGTCAGTGTGCAGTCTCCGTGTGTTACATCCCCTCTAGTGGCCAGTGTGCAGTCTCCGTGTGTTCCCTCCTCTCTAGTGGCCAGTGTGCAGTCTCCATGTGTTCCCCCCTCTCTAGTTGTCAATGTGCAGTCTGCATGTGTTCCCCCCTCTCTACTGGCAAGTGTGCAGTCTCTGTGTGTTCCCTCCCTCTCTAGTGGGCAGTGTGCAGTCTCCGTGTGTTCCCTCCTCTCTAGTAGTCAGTTTGCAGTCTCCGTGTGTTCCCTCCTCTCTAGTGGCCAGTGTGCAGTCTCCGTGTGTTCCCTCCTCTCTAGTGGCCAGTGTGCAGTCTCCGTGTGTTCCCTCCTCTCTAGTGGCCAGTGTGCAGTCTCTGTTTGTTCCCCCCTCTCTAGTGGGCAGTGTGCAGTCTCAGTGTGTTCCCCCCCTCTCTTGTGGCCAGTGTGCAGTCTCCGTGTGTTCCATCCTCTCTAGTGGCCAGTGTGCAGTCTCCATGTGTTCCCCCCTCTCTAGTGGTCAATGTGCAGTCTCCGTGTGTTCCCCCCCTCTCTAGTGGCCAGTGTGCAGTCTCCATGTGTTCCTCCCTCTCTAGTGGCCAGTGTGCAATCTCCGTGTGTTCCCCCCTCTTTAGTGGCCAGTGTGCAGTCTCCGTGTGTTCCCTCCTCTCTAGTGGCCAGTGTGCAGTCTCCGTGTGTTCCCTCCTCTCTACTGGCCAGTGTGCAGTCTCCGTGTGTTTCCTCCTCTCTAGTGGCCAGTGTGCAGTCTCCGTGTGTTCCCTCCTCTCTAGTGGCCAGTGTGCAGTCTCTGTGTGTACTCCCCTCTCTAGTGGTCAGTGTGCAGTCTCTGTGTGTTCCCCCCTCTCTAGTGGCCAGTGTGCAGTCTCTGTGTGTACTCCCCTCTCTAGTGGTCAGTGTGCAGTCTCTGTGTGTTCCCCCCTCTCTAGTGGCCAGTGTGCAGTCTCTGTGTGTTCCCCCCTCTCTAGTCGCTAGTGTGCAGTCTCTGTGTGTACCCCCTCTCTAGTGGGCAGTGTGCAGTCTCTGTGTGTTCCCCCTCTCTAGTGGCAAGTGTGCAGTCTTCGTGTGTTCCCTCCTCTCTAGTAGTCAGTTTGCAGTCTCCGTATGTTCCCTCCTCTCTAGTGGCCAGTGTGCAGTCTCCGTGTGTTCCCTCCTCTCTAATGGCCAGTGTGCAGTCTCTGTTTTTTCCCCCCTCTCTAGTGGGCAGTGTGCAGTCTCAGTGTGTTCCCCCCCTCTCTTGTGGCCAGTGTGCAGTCTCCGTGTGTTCCCCCCTCTCTAGTGGTCAATGTGCAGTCTCCGTGTGTTCCCCCCCTCTCTAGTGGCCAGTGTGCAGTCTCCGTGTGTTCCCCCCTCTCTAGTGGCCAGTGTGCAGTCTCTGTGTGTTCCCCCCTCTGTAGTGGCCAGTGTGCAGTCTCTGTTTGTTCCCCCCTCTCTAGTGGCCAATGTGCAGCCTCCGTGTGTTCCCCTCCTCTCTAGTGGTCAGGTTGCAGTCTTCATGTGTTCCCCCCTCTCTAGTGGCCTGTGTGCAGTCTCTGTGTGTTCCCCCCTCTCTAGTGGCCAGTGTGCAGTCTCTGTGTGTCCCCCCCCCTCTCTAGTGGCCAGTGTGCAGTCTCTGTTTGTTCCCCCCTCTCTAGTGGCCAGTGTGCAGTCTCTGTGTGTTCCCCCCTCTCTAGTGGTCATTGTGCAGTCTCTGTGTGTTCCACCCCCTCTCTAGTGGCCAGTGTGCAGTCTCTGTGTGTTCCCCCCCTCTCTAGTGGCCACTGTGCACTCTCTGTGTGTTCCCCCCTCTCTAGTGGCCAGTGTGCAGTCTCCGTGTGTACCCCCTTCTCTATTGGTCAGTGTGCACTCTCTGTGTGTTCCCCTCTCTCTAGTGGCCAGTGTGCAGTCTCCGTGTGTGCCCCCCTCTCTAGTGGTCAGTGTGCAGTCTCCGTGTGCTCCCCTCTGTAGTGGCCAGTGTGCTGTCTCCGTGTGTACCCCCCTCTCTAGTAGTCAGTGTGCAGTCTCTGTGTGTTCCCCTCCTCTCTAGTGGCCAGTGTGCAGTCTCTGTGTGTTCCCTCCTCTCTAGTGGCCAGTGTGCAGTCTCCGTGTGTACCCCCATCTCTAGTAGTCAGTGTGCAGTCTCTGTGTGTTTCCCCCCTCTCTAGTGGCCAGTGTGCAGTCTCTGTGTGTTCCCTCCTCTCTAGTAGCCAGTGTGCAGTCTCTGTGTGTTCCCGCCTCTCTAGTAGCCAGTGTGCAGTCTCCGTGTGTACCCCCCCTCTCTATTGGCCAGTGTGCAGTCTCCGTGTGTTCCCTCCTCTCTAGTGGTCAATGTGCAGTCTCCGTGTGTTCCCTCCTCTCTAGTGGCCAGTATGCAGTCTCCGTGTGTTCCCCCCCTCTCTAGTGGCCAGTGTGCTGTCTCCGTGTGTTCCCTCCTCTCTAGTGGCCAGTGTGCAGTCTCCGTGTGTTCACTCCACTCTAGTGGCCAGTGTGCAGTCTCCATGTGTTCCCTCCACTCTAGTGGCCAGTGTGCAGTCTCTGTGTGTTCCCTCCTCTCTAGTAGCCAGTGTGCAGTCTCTGTGTGTTCCCTCCTCTCTAGTAGCCAGTGTGCAGTCTCCGTGTGTACCCCCCCTCTCTATTGGCCAGTGTGCAGTCTCCGTGTGTTCCCTCTTCTCTAGTGGTCAGTGTGCAGTCTCCGTGTGTTCCCTCCTCTCTAGTGGCCAGTATGCAGTCTCCGTGTGTTCCCCCCCTCTCTAGTGGCCAGTGTGCTGTCTCCGTGTGTTCCCTCCTCTCTAGTGGCCAGTGTGCAGTCTCTGTGTGTTCACTCCACTCTACTGGCCAGTGTGCAGTCTCCATGTGTTCCCTCCACTCTAGTGGCCAGTGTGCAGTCTCCGTGTGTTCCCTCCTCTCTAGTGGCCAGTGTGCAGTCTCCGTGTGTTTTCTCCTCTCTAGTGGCCAGTGTGCAGTCTCCGTGTGTTCCCCCCCTCTCTAGTGGCCAGTGTGCTGTCTCCGTGTGTTCCCTCCTCTCTAGTGGCCAGTGTGCAGTCTCCGTGTGTTCCCCCCTCTCTAGTGGTCAGTGTGCAGTCTTCGTGTGCTCCCCTCTGTAGTGGCCAGTGTGCAGTCTCCGTGTGTTCCCCTCCTCTCTAGTGGCCAGTGTGCAGTCTTTTGTGTTCCCCTCCTCTCTAGTGGCCAGTGTGCAGTCTCTGTGTGTTCCCTCCTCTCTAGTGGCCAGTGTGCAGTCTCCGTATGTACCCCCCTCTCTAGTAGTCAGTGTGCAGTCTCTGTGTGTTCCCCCCCTCTCTAGTGGCCAGTGTGCAGTCTCCGTGTGTTCCCTCCTCTCTAGTAGCCAGTGTGCAGTCTCCGTGTGTTCCCCCCCCTCTCTAGTGGCCAGTGTGCAGTCTCCGTGTGTTCCCTCCTCTGTAGTGGTCAGTGTGCAGTCTCCTTGTGTTCCCTCCACTCTAGTGGCCAGTGTGCAGTCTCCCTGTGTTCCCCCCCTCTCTAATGGCCAGTGTGCTGTCTCTGTGTGTTCCCTCCTCTCTAGTGGTCAGTGTGCAGTCTCCGTGTGTTACATCCCCTCTAGTGGCCAGTGTGCAGTCTCCGTGTGTTCCCTCCTCTCTAGTGGCCAGTGTGCAGTCTCCATGTGTTCCCCCCTCTCTAGTGGTCAATGTGCAGTCTGCATGTGTTCCCCCCTCTCTACTGGCAAGTGTGCAGTCTCTGTGTGTTCCCTCCCTCTCTAGTGGGCAGTGTGCAGTCTCCGTGTGTTCCCTCCTCTCTAGTAGTCAGTTTGCAGTCTCCGTGTGTTCCCTCCTCTCTAGTGGCCAGTGTGCAGTCTCCGTGTGTTCCCTCCTCTCTAGTGGCCAGTGTGCAGTCTCCGTGTGTTCCCTCCTCTCTAGTGGCCAGTGTGCAGTCTCTGTTTGTTCCCCCCTCTCTAGTGGGCAGTATGCAGTCTCAGTGTGTTCCCCCCCTCTCTTGTGGCCAGTGTGCAGTCTCCGTGTGTTCCCTCCTCTCTAGTGGCCAATGTGCAGTCTCCATGTGTTCCCCCCTCTCTAGTGGTCAATGTGCAGTCTCCGTGTGTTCCCCCCCTCTCTAGTGGCCAGTGTGCAGTCTCCATGTGTTCCCCCCTCTCTAGTGGCCAGTGTGCAATCTCCGTGTGTTCCCCCCTCTTTAGTGGCCAGTGTGCAGTCTCCGTGTGTTCCCTCCTCTCTAGTGGCCAGTGTGCACTCTCCGTGTGTTCCCTCCTCTCTAGTGGCCAGTGTGCAGTCTCCGTGTGTTCCCTCCTCTCTACTGGCCAGTGTGCAGTCTCCGTGTGTTTCCTCCTCTCCAGTGGCCAGTGTGCAGTCTCCGTGTGTTCCCTCCTCTCTAGTGGCCAGTGTGCAGTCTCTGTGTGTACTCCCCTCTCTAGTGGTCAGTGTGCAGTCTCTGTGTGTTCCCCCCTCTCTAGTGGCCAGTGTGCAGTCTCTGTGTGTACTCCCCTCTCTAGTGGTCAGTGTGCAGTCTCTGTGTGTTCCCCCCTCTCTAGTGGCCAGTGTGCAGTCTCTGTGTGTTCCCCCCTCTCTAGTCGCTAGTGTGCAGTCTCTGTGTGTACCCCCTCTCTAGTGGGCAGTGTGCAGTCTCTGTGTGTTCCCCCTCTCTAGTGGCAAGTGTGCAGTCTCCGTGTGTTCCCTCCTCTCTAGTAGTCAGTTTGCAGTCTCCGTGTGTTCCCTCCTCTCTAGTGGCCAGTGTGCAGTCTCCGTGTGTTCCCTCCTCTCTAATGGTCAGGTTGCAGTCTTCATGTGTTCCCCCCTCTCTAGTGGCCTGTGTGCAGTCTCTGTGTGTTCCCCCCTCTCTAGTGGCCAGTGTGCAGTCTCTGTGTATACCCCCCCTCTCTAGTGGCCAGTGTGCAGTCTCTGTTTGTTCCCCCCTCTAGTGGCCAGTGTGCAGTCTCTGTGTGTTCCCCCCTCTCTAGTGGTCATTGTGCAGTCTCTGTGTGTTCCACCCCCTCTCTAGTGGCCAGTGTGCAGTCTCTGTGTGTTCCCCCCCTCTCTAGTGGCCACTGTGCACTCTCTGTGTGTTCCCCCCTCTCTAGTGGCCAGTGTGCAGTCTCCGTGTGTACCCCCCTCTCTATTGGTCAGTGTGCACTCTCTGTGTGTTCCCCTCTCTCTAGTGGCCAGTGTGCAGTCTCCGTGTGTGCCCCCCTCTCTAGTGGTCAGTGTGCAGTCTCCGTGTGCTCCCCTCTGTAGTGGCCAGTGTGCTGTCTCCGTGTGTACCCACCTCTCTAGTAGTCAGTGTGCAGTCTCTGTGTGTTCCCCTCCTCTCTAGTGGCCAGTGTGCAGTCTCTGTGTGTTCCCTCCTCTCTAGTGGCCAGTGTGCAGTCTCCGTGTGTACCCCCATCTCTAGTAGTCAGTGTGCAGTCTCTGTGTGTTTCCCCCCTCTCTAGTGGCCAGTGTGCAGTCTCTGTGTGTTCCCTCCTCTCTAGTAGCCAGTGTGCAGTCTCTGTGTGTTCCCGCCTCTCTAGTAGCCAGTGTGCAGTCTCCGTGTGTACCCCCCCTCTCTATTGGCCAGTGTGCAGTCTCCGTGTGTTCCCTCCTCTCTAGTGGTCAGTGTGCAGTCTCCGTGTGTTCCCTCCTCTCTAGTGGCCAGTATGCAGTCTCCGTGTGTTCCCCCCCTCTCTAGTGGCCAGTGTGCTGTCTCCGTGTGTTCCCTCCTCTCTAGTGGCCAGTGTGCAGTCTCCGTGTGTTCACTCCACTCTAGTGGCCAGTGTGCAGTCTCCATGTGTTCCCTCCACTCTAGTGGCCAGTGTGCAGTCTCCGTGTGTTCCCTCCTCTCTGGTGGCCAGTGTGCAGTCTCCGTGTGTTTTCTCCTCTCTAGTGGCCAGTGTGCAGTCTCCGTGTGTACCCCCCCTCTCTAGTGGCCAGTGTGCAGTCTCTGTGTGTTCCCCCCTATCTAGTGGCCAGTGTGCAGTCTCTGTGTGTTCCCCCCTCTCTAGTCGCTAGTGTGCAGTCTCTGTGTGTACCCCCTCTCTAGTGGGCAGTGTGCAGTCTCTGTGTGTTCCCCCTCTCTAGTGGCAAGTGTGCAGTCTCCGTGTGTTCCCTCCTCTCTAGTAGTCAGTTTGCAGTCTCCGTGTGTTCCCTCCTCTCTAGTGGCCAGTGTGCAGTCTCCGTGTGTTCCCTCCTCTCTAATGGCCAGTGTGCAGTCTCTGTTTTTTACCCCCTCTCTAGTGGGCAGTGTGCAGTCTCAGTGTGTTCCCCCCTCTCTTGTGGCCAGTGTGCAGTCTCCGTGTGTTCCCCCCTCTCTAGTGGTCAATGTGCAGTCTCCGTGTGTTCCCCCCCTCTCTAGTGGCCAGTGTGCAGTCTCTGTTTGTTCCCCCCTCTCTAGTGGCCAATGTGCAGCCTCCGTGTGTTCCCCTCCTCTCTAGTGGTCAGGTTGCAGTCTTCATGTGTTCCCCCCTCTCTAGTGGCCTGTGTGCAGTCTCTGTGTGTTCCCCCCTCTCTAGTGGCCAGTGTGCAGTCTCTGTGTGTCCCCTCCCTCTCTAGTGGCCAGTGTGCAGTCTCTGTTTGTTCCCCCCTCTCTAGTGGCCAGTGTGCAGTCTCTGTGTGTTCCCCCCTCTCTAGTGGTCATTGTGCAGTCTCTGTGTGTTCCACCCCCTCTCTAGTGGCCAGTGTGCAGTCTCTGTGTGTTCCCCCCCTCTCTAGTGGCCACTGTGCACTCTCTGTGTGTTCCCCCCTCTCTAGTGGCCAGTGTGCAGTCTCCGTGTGTACCCCCCTCTCTATTGGTCAGTGTGCACTCTCTGTGTGTTCCCCTCTCTCTAGTGGCCAGTGTGCAGTCTCCGTGTGTGCCCCCCTCTCTAGTGGTCAGTGTGCAGTCTCCGTGTGCTCCCCTCTGTAGTGGCCAGTGTGCTGTCTCCGTGTGTACCCCCCTCTCTAGTAGTCAGTGTGCAGTCTCTGTGTGTTCCCCTCCTCTCTAGTGGCCAGTGTGCAGTCTCTGTGTGTTCCCTCCTCTCTAGTGGCCAGTGTGCAGTCTCCGTGTGTACCCCCATCTCTAGTAGTCAGTGTGCAGTCTCTGTGTGTTTCCCCCCTCTCTAGTGGCCAGTGTGCAGTCTCTGTGTGTTCCCTCCTCTCTAGTAGCCAGTGTGCAGTCTCTGTGTGTTCCCGCCTCTCTAGTAGCCAGTGTGCAGTCTCCGTGTGTACCCCCCCTCTCTATTGGCCAGTGTGCAGTCTCCGTGTGTTCCCTCCTCTCTAGTGGTCAGTGTGCAGTCTCCGTGTGTTCCCTCCTCTCTAGTGGCCAGTATGCAGTCTCCGTGTGTTCCCCCCCTCTCTAGTGGCCAGTGTGCTGTCTCCGTGTGTTCCCTCCTCTCTAGTGGCCAGTGTGCAGTCTCCGTGTGTTCACTCCACTCTAGTGGCCAGTGTGCAGTCTCCATGTGTTCCCTCCACTCTAGTGGCCAGTGTGCAGTCTCCGTGTGTTCCCTCCTCTCTGGTGGCCAGTGTGCAGTCTCCGTGTGTTTTCTCCTCTCTAGTGGCCAGTGTGCAGTCTCCGTGTGTTCCCCCCCTCTCTAGTGGCCAGTGTGCTGTCTCCTTGTGTTCACTCCTCTCTAGTGGCCAGTGTGCAGTCTCCGTGTGTTCCCCCCTCTCTAGTGGTCAGTGTGCAGTCTTCGTGTGCTCCCCTCTGTAGTGGCCAGTGTGCAGTCTCCGTGTGTTCCCCTCCTCTCTAGTGGCCAGTGTGCAGTCTTTGTGTGTTCCCCTCCTCTCTAGTGGCCAGTGTGTAGTCTCCGTGTGTTCGCTCCTCTCTAGTGGCCAGTGTGCAGTCTCCGTGTGTACCCCCCTCTCTAGTAGTCAGTGTGCAGTCTCTGTGTGTTCCCCCCCCCCTCTCTAGTGCCCAGTGTGCAGTCTCCGTGTGTTCCCTCCTCTGTAGTGGTCAGTGTGCAGTCTCCTTGTGTTCCCTCCACTCTAGTGGCCAGTGTGCAGTCTCCGTGTGTTACATCCCCTCTAATGGCCAGTGTGCTGTCTCTGTGTGTTCCCTCCTCTCTAGTGGTCAGTGTGCAGTCTCCGTGTGTTACATCCCCTCTAGTGGCCAGTGTGCAGTCTCCGTGTTTTCCCTCCTCTCTAGTTGTCAATGTGCAGTCTCCATGTGTTCCCCCCTCTCTAGTGGCAAGTGTGCAGTCTCTGTGTGTTCCCCCCCTCTCTAGTGGTCAGTGTGCAGTCTCTGTGTGATCCCTCCTTTCTAGTGGTCAGTTTGCAGTCTCCGTGTGTTCCCTCCTTTCTAGTGGCCAGTGTGCAGTCTCCATATGTTCCCCCGTCTCTACTGGCCAGTGTGCAGTCTCCGTGTGTTCCCTCCTCTCTAGTGGCCAGTGTGCAGTCTCCGTGTATTCCCTCCTCTCTAGTGTTCCCTCCTCTCTAGTGATCAGTGTGCAGTCTCTGTGTGTTCCCCCCTCTCTAGTGGCCAGTGTGCAGTCTCTGTGTGTTTCTCCCTCTCTAGTGGCCAGTGTGCAGTCTCTGTGTGTACCCCTTTGTCTAGTGGTCAGTGTGCAGTCTCCGTGTGTTCCCCCCTCTCTAGTGGCCAGTGTGTAGTCTCTGTGTGTTCCCCCCTCTCTATTGGCTAGTGTGCAGTCTCTGTGTGTTCCCCCCTCTCTAGTGGCAAGTGTGCAGTCTCTGTGTGTTCCCCCCCACTCTAATGGTCAGTGTGCAGTCTCTGTGTGTTCCCTCCTCTCTAGTGGTCAGTTTGCAGTCTCCGTGTGTTCCCTCTTCTCTAGTGGCCAGTGTGCAGTCTCTGTGTGTTCCCTCCTCTCTAGTGGCCAGTGTGCAGTCTCCATGTGTTCCCCCCTCTCTAGTGGTCAGTGTGCAGTCTCCGTGTGTTCCCCCCCTCTCTAGTGGCCAGTGTGCAGTCTCCGTGTGTTCCCCTCCTCTCTAGTCGTCAGTGTGCAGTCTCCGTCTGTTCCCCCCTCTCTAGTGGCCTGTGTGCAGTCTCTGTGTGTTCCCCCCTCTCTAGTGGCCAGTGTGCAGTCTCTGTGTGCTCCCCCCTCTCTAGTGGTCATTGTGCAGTCTCTGTGTGTTCCCCCCCTCTCTACTGGCCAGTGTTCACTGTCTGTGTGTTCCCCCCTCTCTACTGGCCAGTGTGCAGTCTCTGTGTGTTCCCCCCTCTCTAGTGGCCAGTGTGCAGTCTCCGTGTGTTCCCCCCTCTCTAGTGGTCAGTGTGCAGTCTCCGTGTGCTCCCCTCTGTAGTGGCCAGTGTGCAGTCTCCGTGTGTTCCCCTCCTCTCTAGTGGCCAGTGTGCAGTCTCTGTGTTCCCCTTCTCTCTAGTGGCCAGTGTTCAGTCTCTGTGTGTTCCCTCCTCTCTAGTGGTCAGTGTGCAGTCTCCGTGTGTTCCCCCCTCTCCAGTGGCCAGTTTGCAGTCTCCGTGTGTTCCCTCCTCTCTAGTGGCCAGTGTGCAGTCTCCGTGTGTTCCACCCCTCTCTAGTGGCCAGTGTGCAATCTCCCTGTGTTCCCCCCTCTCTATTGGCCAGTGTGCAGTCTTTGTGTGTACCCCCCTCTCTAGTGGCCAGTGTGCAGTCTCCGTGTGTACCCCCCTCTCTAGTAGCCAGTGTGCAGTCTTTGTGTGTACCCCCCTCTCTAGTGGCCAGTGTGCAATCTCCCTGTGTTCCCCCCTCTCTAGTGGTCATTGTGCAGTCTGTTTGTTCCCTCCTCTCTAGTGGTCAGTTTGCAGTCTCCGTGTGTTCCCTCCTCTCTAGTGACTAGTGTGCAGTCTCTGTGTGTTCCCTCCTCTCTAGTGGCCAGTGTGCAGTCTCCGTGTGTTCCCCCCTCTCTAGAGGCCAGTGTGCAGTCTCTGTGTGTTCCCTCCTCTCTAGTGGCCAGTGTGCAGTCTCTGTGTGTTCCCCCTCTCTAGTGGCCAGTGTACAGTCTCGTGTCTTCCCTCCTCTCTAGTGGCCAGTGTGCAGTCTCCGTGTCTTCCCTCCTCTCTAGTGGCCAGTGTGCAGTCTCTGTTTGCTCCCCCACTCTCTAGTGGGCAGTGTGCAGTCTCAGTGTGTTCCCCCCCTCTCTAGTGGCCAGTGTGCAGTTTCCGTGTGTTCCCTCCTCTCTAGTGGTCAGTGTGCAGTCTACGTGTGTTCCCTCCTCTCTAGTGGCCAGTGTGCAGTCTCCATGTGTTCCCCCCTCTCTAGTGGTCAATGTGCAGTCTCCGTGTGTTCCCCCCTCTCTAGTGGCCAGTGTGCAGTCTCCGTGTGCTACCCCCTCTGTAGTGGCCAGTGTGCAGTCTCTGTGTGTTCCCCCCTCTGTAGTGGCCAGTGTGCAGTCTCTGTGTGTTCCTCCCTCTCTAGTGGCCATTGTGCAGTCTCTGTGTGTTCCCCTCCTCTCTAGTGGTCAGGTTGCAGTCTCCATTTGATCCCCCCTCTCTAGTGGCCTGTGTGCAGTCTCTGTGTGTTCCCCCCTCTCTAGTGGCCAGTGTGCAGTCTCTGTGTGTTCCCCCCTCTCTAGTGGTCATTGTGCAGTCTCTGTGTGTCCCCCCCTCTCTAGTGGCCAGTGTGCAGTCTCTGTGTGTTCCCCTCTTTCTAGTGGCCAGTGTGCAGTCTCTGTGTGTTCCCCCCCATCTCTACTGGCCAGGGTGCACTCTGTCTGTGTTTACCCCTCTCTAGTGGCCAGTGTGCAGTCTCCGTGTGTACCCCCCTCTCTAGTGGCCAGTGTGCAGTCTCTGTGTGTTCTCCCCTCTCTAGTGGCCAGTGTACAGTCTCCGTGTGTTCCCCCCTCTCTAGTGGTCAGTGTGCAGTCTCCGTGTGCTCCCCTCTGTAGTGGCCATTGTGCAGTCTCCGTGTGTTCCCCTCCTCTCTAGTGGCCTGTGTGCAGTCTCCATGTGTTCCCCCCTCTCTAGTGGCCTGTGTGCAGTCTCTGTGTGTTCCCCCCTCTCTAGTGGCCAGTATGCAGTCTCTGTGTGTTCCCCCCCTCTATAGTGGCCACTGTGCACTCTCTGTGTGTTCCCCCCTCTCTAGTGGCCAGTGTGCAGTCTCCGTGTTTACCCCCCTCTCTAGTGGTCAGTGTGCAGTCTCTGTGTGTTCCCCCCTCTCTAGTGGCCAGTGTGCACTCTCTGTGTGTTCCCCCCTCTCTAGTGGCCAGTGTGCAGTCTCTGTGTGTTCCCCCCTCTCTAGTGGCCAGTGTGCAGTCTCCGTGTGTTCCCCACTCTCTAGTGGTCAGTTTGCAGTCTCCGTGTGCTCCCCTCTGTAGTGGCCAGTGTGCAGTCTCCGTGTGTTCCCCTCCTCTGTAGTGGCCAGTGTGCAGTCTTTGTGTGTTCCCCTCCTCTCTAGTGGCCAGTGTGCAGTCTCTGTGTGTTCCCTCCTCTCTAGTGGCCAGTGTGCAGTCTCCGTGTGTACCCCCCTCTCTAGTAGTCAGTGTGCAGTCTCTGTGTGTTCCCCCCCTCTCTAGTGGCCAGTGTGCAGTCTCTGTGTTTTCCCTCCTCTCTAGTAGCCAGTGTTCAGTCTCCGTGTGTACCCCCCCTCTCTAGTGGCCAGTGTGCAGTCTCCGTGTGTTCCCTCCTCTGTAGTGGTCAGTATGCAGTCTCCGTGTGTTCCCTCCTCTCTAGTGGCCAGTGTGCAGTCTCCGTGTGTTCCACCCCTCTCTAGTGGCCAGTGTTCTGTCTCCGTGTGTTCCCTCCTCTCTAGTGGCCAGTGTGCAGTCTCCGTGTGTTCCCTCCTCTCTAGTGGCCAGTGTGCAGTCTCCGTGTGTTCCCTCCACTCTATTGGCCAGTGTGCAGTCTCCGTGTGTTCCCTCCTCTCTAGTGGCCAGTGTGCAGTCTCCGTGTGTTCCCCCCTCTCTAGTGGCCAGTGTGCAGTCTCCGTGTGTTCCCTCCTCTCTAGTGGCCAGTGTGCAGTCTCTGTGTGTTCCCTCCTCTCTAGTGGCCAGTGTGCAGTCTCCGTGTGTTCCCTCCTCTCTAGTGGCCAGTGTGCAGTCTCCGTGTGTTCCCTCCTCTCTAGTGTTCCCTCCTCTCTAGTGATCAGTGTGCAGTCTCTGTGTGTTCCCCCCTCTCTAATGGCCAGTGTGCAGTCTCTGTGTGTTCCCCCCTCTCTAGTGGCCAGTGTGCAGTCTCTGTGTGTACCCCCTCTCTAGTGGTCAGTGTGCAGTCTCCGTGTGTTCCCCCCTCTCTGTGGCCAGTGTGTAGTCTCTGTGTGTTCCCCCCTCTCTAGTGGGCAGTGTGCAGTCTCTGTGTGTTCCCCCCTCTCTACTGGCAAGTGTGCAGTCTCTGTGTGTTCCCCCCCTCTCTAGTGGTCAGTGTGCAGTCTCTGTGTGTTACCTCCTCTCTAGTGGTCAGTTTGCAGTCTCCGTGTGTTCCCTCCTCTCTAGTGGCCAGTGTGCAGTCTCTGTGTGTTTCCTCCTCTCTAGTTGCCAGTGTGCAGTCTCCGTGTGTTCCCCCTTCTCTAGTGGCCAGTGTGCAGTCTACGTGTGTTCCCTCCTATCTAGTGGCCAGTGTGCAGTCTCCGTGTGTTCCCTCCTCTCTAGTGGTCAGTGTGCAGTCTCTGTTTGTTCCCCCCCTCTCTAGTGGGCAGTGTGCAGTCTCTGTGTGTTCCCCCCCTCGCTAGTGGACAGTGTGCAGTCTCTGTGTGTTCCCTCCTCTCTACTGGTCAGTGTGCAGTCTCCGTTTGTTACCTCCTCTCTAGTGGCCAGTGTACAGTCTCCGTGTGTTCCCTCCTCTCTAGTGGCCAGTGTTCACTGTCTGTGTCCTTCCCCAGCTCTGGTGGCCAGTGTCCAGTCTCCATGTGTACCCCCCTCTCTATTGGTCAGTGTGCACTCTCTGTGTGTTCCCACCCTCTCTAGTGGCCAGTGTGTAGTCTCCGTGTGTTCCCCACTCTCTAGTGGGCAGTGTGCAGTCTCTGTGTGTTCCCCCCCTCGCTAGTGGACAGTGTGCAGTCTCTGTGTGTTCCCTCCTCTCTACTGGTCAGTGTGCAGTCTCCGTTTGTTACCTCCTCTCTAGTGGCCAGTGTACAGTCTCCGTGTGTTCCCTCCTCTCTAGTGGCCAGTGTTCACTGTCTGTGTCCTTCCCCAGCTCTGGTGGCCAGTGTCCAGTCTCCATGTGTACCCCCCTCTCTATTGGTCAGTGTGCACTCTCTGTGTGTTCCCACCCTCTCTAGTGGCCAGTGTGTAGTCTCCGTGTGTTCCCCACTCTCTAGTGGCCAGTGTGCAGTCTCCGTGTGTTCCCCCCTCTCTAGTGGCCAGTGTGCAGTCTCCGTGTGCTCCCCTCTGTAGTGGCCAGTGTGCAGTCTCCGTGTGTTCCCCTCCTCTCTAGTGGCCAGTGTGCAGTCTCTGTGTGTTCCCCTCCTCTCTAGTGGCCAGTGTGCAGTTTCCGTGTGTTCCCTCCTCTCTAGTGGCTAGTGTGCAGTCTCCGTGTGTACCCTCCCTCTCTAGTGGTCAGTGTGCAGTCTCTGTGTGTTCCCCCCTCTCTAGTGGCCAGTGTGCAGTCTCCGTGTGTTCCCTCCTCTCTAGTGGCCAGTATGCAGTCTCCGTGTGTTCCATCCTCTCTAGTGGCCAGTGTGCAGTCTCCGTGTGTTCCCCCCCTCTCTAGTGGCCAGTGTGCAGTCTCCGTCTGTTCCCCCCTCTCTAGTGGCCTGTGTGCAGTCTCTGTGTGTTCCCTCCTCTCTAGTGGCCAGTGTGCAGTCTCTGTGTGTTCCCTGCTCTCTAGTGGTCATTGTGCAGTCTCTGTGTGTTCCCCCCCTCTCTAGTGGCCAGTGTGCAGTCTCTGTATGTTCCCCCCTCACTACTGGCCAGTGTTCACTGTCTGTGTGTTCCCCCATCGCTGGTGGCCAGTGTCCAGTCTCCATGTGTTCCCCCCTCTCTAGTGGCCAGTGTGCAGTCTCTGTGTGTTCCCCCCTCTCTAGTGGCCAGTGTGCAGTCTCCGTGTGTTCCCCCCCTCTCTAGTGGCCAGTGTGCAGTCTCTGTGTGTTCCCCCCTCTCTAGTGGCCAGTGTGCAGTCTCCGTGTGTTCTCTCCTCTCTAGTGTTCCCTCCTCTCTAGTGGCCAGTGTGCAGTCTCTGTGTGTTCCCCCCTCTCTAGTGGTCAGTGTGCAGTCTCCGTGTGCTCCCCACTGTAGTGGCCAGTGTGCAGTCCCTGTGTGTTCCCCTCCTCTCTAGTGGCCAGAGTGCAGTCTCTGTGTGTTCCCCTTCTCTCTAGTGGCCAGTGATCAGTCTCTGTGTGTTCCCTCTTCTCTAGTGGCCAGTGTGCAGTCTCCATGTGTACCCCCCCTCTCTAGTGGTCAGTGTGCAGTCTCTGTGTGTTCCCCCCTCTCCAGTGGCCAGTGTGCAGTCTCCGTGTGTTCCCTCCTCTCTAGTGGTCAGTGTGCAGTCTACGTGTGTTACATCCTCTCTAGTGGCCAGTGTGCAGTCTCCGTGTGTTCCCTCCTCTCTAGTGGCCAGTGTGCTGTCTCCATGTGTTCCCCCCTCTCTAGTGGTCAATGTGCAGTCTCCGTGTGTTCCCCCCCTCTCTAGTGGCCAATGTGCAGTCTCCGTGTGTTCCCCCCTCTCTAGTGGCCAGTGTGCAGTTTCCGTGTGCTACCCCCTCCGTAGTGGCCAGTGTGCAGTCTCTGTGTGTTCCCCCCTCTGTTGTGGCCAGTGTGCAGTCTCTGTGTGTTCCTCCCTCTCTAGTGGCCATTGTGCAGTCTCTGTGTGTTCCCCTCCTCTCTAGTGGTCAGTTTGCAGTCTCCATTTGATCCCCCCTCTCTAGTGGCCTGTGTGCAGTCTCTGTGTGCTCCCCCCTCTCTAGTGGCCAGTGTGCAGTCTCTGTGTGTTCCCCCCTCTCTAATGGCCAGTGTGCAGTCTCTGTGTGTTCCACCCTCTCTAGTGGCCAGTGTGCAGTCTCTGTGTGTACCCCCTCTCTAGTGGTCAGTGTGCAGTCTCCGTGTGTTCCCCCCTCTCTGTGGCCAGTGTGTAGTCTCTGTGTGTTCCCCCCTCTCTAGTGGATAGTGTGCAGTCTCTGTGTGTTCCCCCCTCTCTAGTGGGCAGTGTGCTATCTCTGTGTGTTCCCCCCCCTCTACTGGCAAGTGTGCAGTCTCTGTGTGTTCCCCCCTCTCTAGTGGTCATTGTGCAGTCTCTGTGTGTCCCCCCCTCTCTAGTGGCCAGTGTGCAGTCTCTGTGTGTTCCCCTCCTCTCTAGTGGCCAGTGTGCAGTCTCTGTGTGTTCCCCCCCATCTCTACTCGCCAGGGTGCACTCTGTCTGTGTTCACCCCTCTCTAGTGGCCAGTGTGCAGTCTCCGTGTGTACCCCCCTCTCTAGTGGCCAGTGTGCAGTCTCTGTGTGTTCCCCCCTCTCTAGTGGTCAGTGTGCAGTCTCTGTGTGTTCCCTCCTCTCTAGTGGCCAGTGTGCAGTCTCCGTGTTTACCCCCCTCTCTAGTGGTCAGTGTGCACTCTCTGTGTGTTCCCCCCTCTCTAGTGGCCAGTGTGCAGTCTCTGTGTGTTCCCCCCTCTCTAGTGGCCAGTGTGCAGTGTCCTTGTGTTCCCCACTCTCTAGTGGTCAGTTTGCAGTCTCCGTGTGCTCCCCTCTGTAGTGGCCAGTGTGCAGTCTCTGTGTGTTCCCTCCTCTCTAGTGGCCAGTGTGCAGTCTCCGTGTGTACCCCCTTCTCTAGTAGTCAGTGTGCAGTCTCTGTGTGTTCCCCCCCTCTCTAGTGGCCAGTGTGCAGTCTCTGTGTGTTCCCTCCTCTCTAGTAGCCAGTGTTCAGTCTCCGTGTGTACCCCGCCTCTCTAGTGGCCAGTGTGCAGTCTCCGTGTGTTCCCTCCTCTGTAGTGGTCAGTGTGCAGTCTCCGTGTGTTCCCTCCTCTCTAGTGGCCAGTGTGCAGTCTCCGTGTGTTCCCCCCCTCTCTAGTGGCCAGTGTTCTGTCTCCGTGTGTTCCCTCCTCTCTAGTGGCCAGTGTGCAGTCTCCGTGTGTTCCCTCCTCTCTAGTGGCCAGTGTGCAGTCTCCGTGTGTTCCCTCCACTCTATTGGCCAGTGTGCAGTCTCCGTGTGTTCCCTCCTCTCTAGTGGCCAGTGTGCTGTCTCCGTGTGTTCCCTCCTCTCTAGTGGCCAGTGTGCAGTCTCCGTGTGTTCCCTCCTCTCTAGTGGCCAGTGTGCAGTCTCCGTGTGTTCCCCCCTCTCTAGTGGCCAGTGTGCAGTCTCCGTGTGTTCCCTCCTCTCTAGTGGCCAGTGTGCAGTCTCTGTGTGTTCCCTCCTCTCTGGTGGCCAGTGTGCAGTCTCCGTGTGTTCCCTCCTCTCTAGTGTTCCCTCCTCTCTAGTGATCAGTGTGCAGTCTCTGTGTGTTCCCCCCTCTCTAATGGCCAGTGTGCAGTCTCTTTGTGTTCCCCCCTCTCTAGTGGCCAGTGTGCAGTCTCTGTGTGTACCCCCTCTCTAGTGGTCAGTGTGCTGTCTCCGTGTGTTCTCCCCTCTCTGTGGCCAGTGTGTAGTCTCTGTGTGTTCCCCCCTCTCTAGTGGATAGTGTGCAGTCTCCGTGTGTTCCCCCCTCTCTAGTGGTCAGTGTGCAGTCTCTGTGTGTTCCCCCCCTCTCTAATGGTCAGTGTGCGGTCTCTGTGTGTTACCTCCTCTCTAGTGGTCAGTTTGCAGTCTCCGTGTGTTCACTCCTCTCTAGTGGCCAGTGTGCAGTCTCTGTGTGTTCCCTCCTCTCTAGTGGCCAGTGTGCAGTCTCCGTGTGTTCCCCCCTCTCTAGTGGCCAGTGTGCAGTCTACGTGTGTTCCCTCCTATCTAGTGGCCAGTGTGCAGTCTCCGTGTGTTCCCTCCTCTCTAGTGGTCAGTGTGCAGTCTCTGATTGTTCCCCGCCTCTCTAGTGGGCAGTGTGCAGTCTCTGTGTGTTCCCCGCCTCTCTAGTGGACAGTGTGCAGTCTCTGTGTGTTCCCTCCTCTCTACTGGTCAGTGTGCAGTCTCCGTTTGTTACCTCCTCTCTAGTGGCCAGTGTACAGTCTCCGTGTGTTCCCTCCTCTCTAGTGGCCAGTGTTCACTGTCTGTGTCCTTCCCCAGCTCTGGTAGCCAGTGTCCAGTCTCCATGTTTACCCCCCTCTCTATTGGTCAGTGTGCACTCTGTGTGTTCCCACCCTCTCTAGTGGCCAGTGTGTAGTCTCCGTGTGTTCTCCACTCTCTAGTGGCCAGTGTGCAGTCTCCGTGTGTTCCCCCCTCTCTAGTGGCCAGTGTGCAGTCTCCGTGTGCTCCCCTCTGTAGTGGCCAGTGTGTAGTCTCCGTGTGTTCCCCTCCTCTCTAGTGGCCAGTGTGCAGTCTCTGTGTGTTCCCCTCCTCTTTAGTGGCCAGTGTGCAGTTTCCGTGTGTTCCCTCCTCTCTAGTGGCCAGTGTGCAGTCTCCGTGTGTACCCCCCCTCTCTAGTGGTCAGTGTGCAGTCTCTGTGTGTTCCCCCCTCTCTAGTGGCCAGTGTGCAGTCTCCGTGTGTTCCCTCCTCTCTAGTGGCCAGTATGCAGTCTCCGTTTGTTCCCCCCCTCTCTAGTGGCCAGTGTGCAGTCTCTGTGTGTTCCCCCCTCTCTAGTGGCCAGTGTGCAGTCTCCGTGTGTTCACTCCTCTCTAGTGTTCCCTCCTCTCTAGTGGTCAGTGTGCAGTCTCTGTGTGTTCCCCTCCTCTCTAGTGGCCAGTGTGCAGTCTTTGTGTGTTCCCCTCCACTCTAGTGGGCAGTGTACAGTCTCTGTGTGTTCCCTCCTCTCTAGTGGCCAGTGTGCAGTCTCCGTGTGTACCCCCCTCTCTAGTAGTCAGTGTGCAGTCTCTGTGTGTTCCCCCCCTCTCTAGTGGCCAGTGTGCAGTCTCCGTGTGTTCCCTCCTCTCTAGTAGCCGGTATGCAATCTCCGTGTGTACCCCCCCTCTCTAGTGGCCAGTGTGCAGTCTCCGTGTGTTCCCTCCTCTGTAGTGGTCAGTGTGCAGTCTCCATGTGTTCCCTCCTCTCTAGTGGCCAGTGTGTAGTCTCCGTGTGTTCCCTCCTCTCTAGTGGCCAGTGTGCAGTCTCTGTGTGTTCCCCCCTCTCTAGTGGCCAGTGTGCAGTCTCCGTGTGTTCCCTCCTCTCTAGTGGTCAGTGTGCAGTCTCCGTGTGTTCCCCCCTCTCTAGTGGCCAGTGTGCAATCTCCGTGTGTTCCCCCCTCTCTAGTGGCCAGTGTGCAGTCTCCGTGTGTTCCCTCCTCTCTAGTGGCCAGTTTGCAGTCTCCGTGTGTTCCCTCCTCTTTAGTGGCCAGTGTGCAGTCTCCATGTGTTCCTTTCTCTCTACTGGCCACTATGCAGTCTCCGTGTGTTTCCCCCTCTCTAGTGGCCAGTGTGCAGTCTCCATGTGTTCCCTCCTCTCTAGTGGCCAGTGTGCAGTCTCCGTGTGTTCCCTCCTCTCTAGTGGCCAGTGTGCAGTCTCTGTGTGTACTCCCCTCTCTAGTGGCCAGTGTGCAGTCTCTGTGTGTACTCCCCTCTCTAGTGGTCAGTGTGCAGTCTCTGTTTGTTCACCCCTCTCTAGTGGCCAGTGTGCAGTCTCTGTATGTTCTCCCCTCTCTAGTGGCCAGTGTGCAGTCTCTATGTGTTCCCCCCTCTCTATTCGCTAGTGTGCAGTCTCTGTGTGTTCCCCCCTCTCTAGTGGGCAGTGTGCAGTCTCTGTGTGTTCCCCCCTCTCTAGTGGCAGGTGTGTAGTCTCTGTGTGTTCCCCACTCTCTAGTGGTCACTGTGCAGTCTCTGTTTGTTCCCCCCCTCTCTAGTGGCCAGTGTGCAGTCTCTGTGTGTTCCCTCCTCTCTAGTGATCAGTGTGCAGTCTCCGTGTGTTACATCCTCTCTAGTGGCCAGTGTGCAGTCTCCGTGTGTTCCCTCCTCTCTAGTGGCCAGTGTGCAGTCTCCGTGTGTTCTCTCCTCTCTAGTGGTCAGTGTGCAGTCTCTGTGTGTTACATCCTCTCTAGTGGCCAGTGTGCAGTCTCCGTGTGTTCCCCCCTCTCTAGTGGGCAGTGTGCAGTCTCAGTGTGTTCCCCCCCTCTCTAGTGGCCAGTGTGCAGTCTCTGTGTGTTCCCTCCTCTCTAGTGGCCAGTGTGCAGTCTCTGTTTGTTCCCCCCCTCTCTAGTGGGCAGTGTGCAGTCTCAGTGTGTTCCCCCCCTCTCTAGTGGCCAGTGTGCAGATTCCGTGTGTTCCCTCCTCTCTAGTGGTCAGTGTGCAGTCTACGTGTGTTACATCCTCTCTAGTGGCCAGTGTGCAGTCTCCGTGTGTTCCCTCCTCTCTAGTGGCCAGTGTGCAGTCTCCATGTGTTCCCCCCTCTCTAGTGGTCAATGTGCAGTCTCCGTGTGTTCCCCCCCTCTCTAGTGGCCAATGTGCAGTCTCCGTGTGTTCCCCCCTCTCTAGTGGCCAGTGTGCAGTTTCCGTGTGCTACCCCCTCTGTAGTGGCCAGTGTGCAGACTCTGTGTGTTCCCCCCTCTGTAGTGGCCAGTGTGCAGTCTCTGTGTGTTCCTCCCTCTCTAGTGGCCATTGTGCAGTCTCTGTGTGTTCCCCTCCTCTCTAGTGGTCAGGTTGCAGTCTCCATTTGATCCCCCCTCTCTAATGGCCAGTGTGCAGTCTCCGTGTGTTCCCCCCTCTCTAGTGGCCAGTGTGCAGTCTCCGTGTGTTCCCTCCTCTCTAGTGGCCAGTGTGCAGTCTCCGTGTGTTCCCCCCTCTCTAGTGGCCAGTGTGCAGTCTCCGTGTGTTCCCTCCTCTCTAGTGGCCAGTGTGCAGTCTCTGTGTGTTCCCTCCTCTCTAGTGGCCAGTGTGCAGTCTCTGTGTGTTACCCCCCATCTCTACTGGCCAGGGTGCACTCTGTCTGTGTTCACCCCTCTCTAGTGGCCATTGTGCAGTCTCTGTGTGTTCCCCTCCTCTCTAGTGGTCAGGTTGCAGTCTCCATTTGATCCCCCCTCTCTAGTCGCCTGTGTGCAGTCTCTGTGTGTTCCCCCCTCTCTAGTGGCCAGTGTGCAGTCTCTGTGTGTTCCCCCCTCTCTAATGGGCAGTGTGCAGTCTCTGTGTGTTCCCCCCTCTCTAGTGGCCAGTGTGCAGTCTCTGTGTGTACCCCCTCTCTAGTGGTCAGTGTGCAGTTTCCGTGTGTTCCCCCCTCTTTGTGGCCAGTGTGTAGTCTCTGTGTGTTCCCCCCTCTCTAGTGGATAGTGTGCAGTCTCTGTGTGTTCCCCCCTCTCTAGTGGGCAGTGTGCTATCTCTGTGTGTTCCCCCCTCTCTACTGGCAAGTGTGCAGTCTCTGTGTGTTCCCCCCTCTCTAGTGGTCATTGTGCAGTCTCTGTGTGTCCCCCCCTCTCTAGTGGCCAGTGTGCAGTCTCTCTGTGTTCCCCTCCTCTCTAGTGGCCAGTGTGCAGTCTCTGTGTGTTCCCCCCCATCTCTACTGGCCAGGGTGCACTCTGTCTGTGTTCACCCCTCTCTAGTGGCCAGTGTGCAGTCTCCGTGTGTACCCCCCTCTCTAGTGGCCAGTGTGCAGTCTCCGTGTGTTCCCTCCTCTCTAGTGGCCAGTGTGCAGTCTCCGTGTGTTCCCCCCTCTCTAGTGGCCAGTGTGCAGTCTCCGTGTGTTCCCTCCTCTCTAGTGGCCAGTGTGCAGTCTCTGTGTGTTCCCTCCTCTCTAGTGGCCAGTGTGCAGTCTCCGTGTGTTCCCTCCTCTCTAGTGTTCCCTCCTCTCTAGTGATCAGTGTGCAGTCTCTGTGTGTTCCCCCCTCTCTAATGGCCAGTGTGCAGTCTCTGTGTGTTCCCCCCTCTCTAGTGGCCAGTGTGCAGTCTCTGTGTGTACCCCCTCTCTAGTGGTCAGTGTGTAGTCTCCGTGTGTTCCCCCCTCTCTAGTGGGCAGTGTGCAGTCTCCGTGTGTTCCCTCCTCTCTAGTGGCCAGTGTGCAGTCTCCGTGTGTTCCCTCCTCTCTAGTGGCCAGTGTGCAGTCTCCGTGTGTTCCCTCCTCTCTAGTGGCCAGTGTGCAGTCTCCGTGTGTTCCCTCCTCTCTAGTGGCCAGTGTGCAGTCTCCGTGTGTTCCCCCCTTCTCTAGTGGCCAGTGTGCAGTCTCCGTGTGTTCCCCCCTCTCTGTGGCCAGTGTGTAGTCTCTGTGTGTTCCCCCCTCTCTAGTGGATAGTGTGCAGTCTCTGTGTGTTCCCCCCTCTCTAGTGGGCAGTGTGCAGTCTCTGTGTGTTCCCCCCTCTCTACTGGCAAGTGTGCAGTCTCTGTGTGTTCCCCCCCTCTCTAGTGGTCAGTGTGCAGACTCTGTGTGTTACCTCCTCTCTAGTGGTCAGTTTGCAGTCTCCGTGTGTTCCCTCCTCTCTAGTGGCCAGTGTGCAGTCTCTGTGTGTTCCCTCCTCTCTAGTGGCCAGTGTGCAGTCTCCGTGTGTTCCCACCTCTCTAGTGGCCAGTGTGCAGTCTACGTGTGTTCCCTCCTATCTAGTGGCCAGTGTGCAGTCTCCGTGTGTTCCCTCCTCTCTAGTGGTCAGTGTGCAGTCTCTGTTTGTTCCCCCCCTCTCTAGTGGGCAGTGTGCAGTCTCTGTGTGTTCCCCCCCTCTCTAGTGGACAGTGTGCAGTCTCTGTGTGTTCCCTCCTCTCTACTGGTCAGTGTGCAGTCTCCGTTTGTTACCTCCTCTCTAGTGGCCAGTGTACAGTCTCCGTGTGTTCCCTCCTCTCTAGTGGCCAGTGTTCACTGTCTGTGTCCTTCCCCAGCTCTGGTGGCCAGTGTCCAGTCTCCATGTGTACCCCCCTCTCTATTGGTCAGTGTGCACTCTCTGTGTGTTCCCACCCTCTCTAGTGGCCAGTGTGTAGTCTCCGTGTGTTCCCCACTCTCTAGTGGCCAGTGTGCAGTCTCCGTGTGCTCCCCTCTGTAGTGGCCAGTGTGCAGTCTCCGTGTGTTCCCCTCCTCTCTAGTGGCCAGTGTGCAGTCTCTGTTTGTTCCCCTCCTCTCTAGTGGCCAGTGTGCAGTTTCCGTGTGTTCCCTCCTCTATAGTGGCCAGTGTGCAGTCTCCGTGTGTTCCCCCCCTCTCTAGTGGCCAGTGTGCAGTCTTTGTGTGTACCCCCCTCTCTAGTGGCCAGTGTGTAGTCTCCATGTGTTCCCTCCTCTCTAGTGGCCAGTGTGCAATCTCCGTGTGTTCCCTCCTCTCTAGTGGCCAGTGTGCAGTCTCCGTGTGTTCCCCCCCTCTCTAGTGGCCAGTGTGCAGTCTCTGTGTGTTCCCCCCTCTCTAGTGGCCAGTGTGCAGTCTCCGTGTGTTCACTCCTCTCTAGTGTTCCCTCCTCTCTAGTGGTCAGTGTGCAGTCTCTTTGTGTTCCCCTCCTCTCTAGTGGCCAGTGTGCAGTCTTTGTGTGTTCCCCTCCACTCTAGTGGCCAGTGTGCAGGCTCTGTGTGTTCCCTCCTCTCTAGTGGCCAGTGTGCAGTCTCCGTGTGTTCCCCCCTCTCTAGTGGCCAGTGTGCAGTCTACGTGTGTTCCCTCCTCTGTAGTGGTCAGTGTGCAGTCTCCGTGTGTTCCCTCCTCTCTAGTGGCCAGTGTGCAGTCTCCGTGTGTTCCCTCCTCTCTAGTGGCCAGTGTGCAGTCTCCGTGTGTTCCCCCCTCTCTAGTGGCCAGTGTGCAGTCTCCGTGTGTTCCCTCCTCTCTAGTGGTCAGTGTGCAGTCTCCGTGTGTTCCCCCCTCTCTAGTGGCCAGTGTGCAATCTCCGTGTGTTCCCCCCTCTCTAGTGGCCAGTGTGCAGTCTCCGTGTGTTCCCTCCTCTCTAGTGGCCAGTTTGCAGTCTCCGTGTGTTCCCTCCTCTCTAGTGGCCAGTGTGCAGTCTCCATGTGTTCCCTTCTCTCTACTGGCCACTATGCAGTCTCCGTGTGTTTCCCCCTCTCTAGTGGCCAGTGTGCAGTCTCCATGTGTTCCCTCCTCTCTAGTGGCCAGGGTGCAGTCTCCGTGTGTTCCCTCCTCTCTAGTGGCCAGTGTGCAGTCTCTGTGTGTACTCCACTCTCTAGTGGCCAGTGTGCAGTCTCAGTGTGTACTCCCCTCTCTAGTGGTCAGTGTGCAGTCTCTGTGTGTTCCCCCCTCTCTAGTGGCCAGTGTGCAGTCTCTGTATGTTCCCCCCTCTCTAGTGGCCAGTGTGCAGTCTCTGTGTGTTCCCCCCTCTCTATTCGCTAGTGTGCAGTCTCTGTGTGTTCCCCCCTCTCTAGTGGGCAGTGTGCAGTCTCTGTGTGTTCCCCCCTCTCTAGTGGCAAGTGTGCAGTCTCTGTGTGTTCCCCACTCTCTAGTGGTCACTGTGCAGTCTCTGTTTGTTCCCCCCCTCTCTAGTGGCCAGTGTGCAGTCTCTGTGTTTTCCCTCCTCTCTAGTGATCAGTGTGCAGTCTCCGTGTGTTACATCCTCTCTAGTGGCCAGTGTGCAGTCTCCGTGTGTTCCCTCCTCTCTAGTGGCCAGTGTGCAGTCTCCGTGTGTTCTCTCCTCTCTAGTAGTCAGTGTGCAGTCTCTGTGTGTTACATCCTCTCTAGTGGCCAGTGTGCAGTCTCCGTGTGTTCCCCCCTCTCTAGTGGGCAGTGTGCAGTCTCAGTGTGTTCCCCCCCTCTCTAGTGGCCAGTGTGCAGTCTCTGTGTGTTCCCTCCTCTCTAGTGGTCAGTGTGCAGTCTCCGTGTGTTCCCTCCTCTCTAGTGGCCAGTGTGCAGTCTCCGTGTGTTCCCTCCTCTCTAGTGGCCAGTGTGCAGTCTCTCTGTGTTCCCCCTTCTGTAGTGGCCAGTGTGCAGTCTCTGTGTGTTCCCCCACTCTCTATTGGCCAGTGTGCAGGCTCTGTGTGTTCCCCCCCATCTCTACTGGCCAGTGTGCAGTCTTTGTGTGTTCCCCCACTCTCTATTGGCCAGTGTGCAGTCTCCGTGTGTACCACCCTCTCTAGTGGCCAGTGTACAGTCTCCGTGTGTTCCCCCCTCTCTAGTGGTCAATGTGCAGTCTCCGTGTGCTCCCCTCTGTAGTGGCCATTGTGCAGTCTCCATGTGTTCCCCCCTCTCTAGTGGCCTGTGTGCAGTCTCTGTGTGTTCCCCCCTCTCTAGTGGCCAGTGTGTAGTCTCTGTGTGTTCCCCCCTCTCTAGTGGTCATTGTGCAGTCTCTGTGTGTTGCCCCCCCTCTCTAGTGGCCAGTGTGCAGTCTCTGTGTGTTCCCCCCCTCTCTAGTGGCCACTGTGCACTCTCTGTGTGTTCCCCCCTCTCTAGTGGCCAGTGTGCAGTCTCCGTGTGTACACACCTCTCTTTTGGTCAGTGTGCACTCTCTGTGTGTTTCCCCCTCTCTAGTGGCCAGTGTGCAGTCTCTGTGTGTTCCCCCCTCTCTAGTGGCCAGTGTGCAGTCTCTGTGTGTTCCCCCCTCTGTAGTAGTCAGTGTGCAGTCTACGTGTGCTCCCCTCTGTAGTGGCCAGTGTGCAGTCTCCGTGTGTACCCCCCTCTCTAGTAGTCAGTGTGCAGTCTTTGTATGTTCCCCTCCTCTCTAGTGGCCAGTGTGCAGTCTCTGTGTGTTCCCTCCTCTCTAGTGGCCAGTGTGCAGTCTCCGGGTGTACCCCCCTCTCTAGTAGTCAGTGTGCAGTCTCTGTGTGTTCCCCCCCTCTCTAGTGGCCAGTGTGCAGTCTCTGTGTGTTCCCTCCAATCTAGTAGCCAGTGTGCAGTCTCCGTGTGTACCCCCCCTCTCTAGTGGCCAGTGTGCAGTCTCCGTGTGTTCCCTCCTCTCTAGTGGTCAGTGTGCAGTCTACGTGTGTTCCCTCCTCTCTAGTGGCCAGTGTGCAGTCTCCGTGTGTAACCCCCCTCTCTAGTGGCCAGTGTGCTGTCTCCTTGTGTTCCCTCCTCTCTAGTGGCCAGTGTGCAGTCTCCGTGTGTTCACTCCTCTCTAGTGGCCAGTGTGCAGTCTCCGTGTGTTCCCTCCACTCTAGTGGCCAGTGTGCAGTCTCCGTGTGTTCCCTCCTCTCTAGTGGCCAGTGTGCAGTCTCCGTGTGTTCCCTCCTCTATAGTGGCCAGTGTGCAGTCTCCGTGTGTTCCCCCCTTCTCTAGTGGCCAGTGTGCTGTCTCCGTGTGTTCCCTACTCTCTAGTGGCCAGTGTGCAGTCTCCATGTGTTCCCCCCTCTCTAGTGGTCAGTGTGCAGTCTCCGTGTGCTCCCCACTGTAGTGGCCAGTGTGCAGTCTCCGTGTGTTCCCCTCCTCTCTAGTGGCCAGTGTGCAGTCTTTGTGTGTTCCCCTCCTCTCTAGTGGCCTGTGTGCAGTCTCTGTGTGTTCCCTCCTCTCTAGTGGCCAGTGTGCAGTCTCCGTGTGTACCCCCCTCTCTAGTAGTCAGTGTGCAGTCTCTGTGTGTTCCCCCCCTCTCTAGTGGCCAGTGTGCAGTCTCCGTGTGTACCCCCCTCTCTAGTAGTCAGTGTGCAGTCTCTGTGTGTTCCCCCCCTCTCTAGTGGCTAGTGTGCAGTCTCTGTGTGTTCCCTCCTCTCTAGTAGCCAGTGTTCAGTCTCCGTGTGTACCCCCCCTCTCTAGTGGCCAGTGTGCAGTCTCCGTGTGTTCCCTCCTCTGTAGTGGTCAGTGTGCAGTCTCCGTGTGTTCCCTCCTCTCAAGTGGCCAATGTGCAGTCTCCGTGTGTTCCCCCCCTCTCTAGTGGCCAGTGTTCTGTCTCCGTGTGTTCCCTCCTCTCTAGTGGCCAGTGTGCAGTCTCCGTGTGTTCCCCCCTCTCTAGTGGCCAGTGTGCAGTCTCCGTGTGTTCCCTCCTCTCTAGTGGCCAGTGTGCAGTCTCTGTGTGTTCCCTCCTCTCTAGTGGCCAGTGTGCAGTCTCTGTGTGTTCCCCCCCATCTCTACTGGCCAGGGTGCACTCTGTCTGTGTTCACCCCTCTCTAGTGGCCATTGTGCAGTCTCTGTGTGTTCCACTCCTCTCTAGTGGTCAGGTTGCAGTCTCCATTTGATCCCCCCTCTCTAGTCGCCTGTGTGCAGTCTCTGTGTGTTCCCCCCTCTCTAGTGGCCAGTGTGCAGTCTCTGTGTGTTCCCCCCTCTCTAATGGGCAGTGTGCAGTCTCTGTGTGTTCCCCCCTCTCTAGTGGCCAGTGTGCAGTCTCTGTGTGTACCCCCTCTCTAGTGGTCAGTGTGCAGTTTCCGTGTGTTCCCCCCTCTTTGTGGCCAGTGTGTAGTCTCTGTGTGTTCCTCCCTCTCTAGTGGATAGTGTGCAGTCTCTGTGTGTTCCCCCCTCTCTAGTGGGCAGTGTGCTATCTCTGTGTGTTCCCCCCTCTCTACTGGCAAGTGTGCAGTCTCTGTGTGTTCCCCCCTCTCTAGTGGTCATTGTGCAGTCTCTGTGTGTCCCCCCCTCTCTAGTGGCCAGTGTGCAGTCTCTCTGTGTTCCCCTCCTCTCTAGTGGCCAGTGTGCAGTCTCTGTGTGTTCCCCCCCATCTCTACTGGCCAGGGTGCACTCTGTCTGTGTTCACCCCTCTCTAGTGGCCAGTGTGCAGTCTCCGTGTGTACCCCCCTCTCTAGTGGCCAGTGTGCAGTCTCCGTGTGTTCCCTCCTCTCTAGTGGCCAGTGTGCAGTCTCCGTGTGTTCCCCCCTCTCTAGTGGCCAGTGTGCAGTCTCCGTGTGTTCCCTCCTCTCTAGTGGCCAGTGTGCAGTCTCTGTGTGTTCCCTCCTCTCTAGTGGCCAGTGTGCAGTCTCCGTGTGTTCCCTCCTCTCTAGTGTTCCCTCCTCTCTAGTGATCAGTGTGCAGTCTCTGTGTGTTCCCCCCTCTCTAATGGCCAGTGTGCAGTCTCTGTGTGTTCCCCCCTCTCTAGTGGCCAGTGTGCAGTCTCTGTGTGTACCCCCTCTCTAGTGGTCAGTGTGTAGTCTCCGTGTGTTCCCCCCTCTCTAGTGGGCAGTGTGCAGTCTCCGTGTGTTCCCTCCTCTCTAGTGGCCAGTGTGCAGTCTCCGTGTGTTCCCTCCTCTCTAGTGGCCAGTGTGCAGTCTCCCTGTGTTCCCTCCTCTCTAGTGGCCAGTGTGCAGTCTCCGTGTGTTCCCTCCTCTCTAGTGGCCAGTGTGCAGTCTCCGTGTGTTCCCCCCTTCTCTAGTGGCCAGTGTGCAGTCTCTGTGTGTTCCCCCCTCTCTGTGGCCAGTGTGTAGTCTCTGTGTGTTCCCCCCTCTCTAGTGGATAGTGTGCAGTCTCTGTGTGTTCCCCCCTCTCTAGTGGGCAGTGTGCAGTCTCTGTGTGTTCCCCCCTCTCTACTGGCAAGTGTGCAGTCTCTGTGTGTTCCCCCCCTCTCTAGTGGTCAGTGTGCAGACTCTGTGTGTTACCTCCTCTCTAGTGGTCAGTTTGCAGTCTCCGTGTGTTCCCTCCTCTCTAGTGGCCAGTGTGCAGTCTCTGTGTGTTCCCTCCTCTCTAGTGGCCAGTGTGGAGTCTCCGTGTGTTCCCACCTCTCTAGTGGCCAGTGTGCAGTCTACGTGTGTTCCCTCCTATCTAGTGGCCAGTGTGCAGTCTCCGTGTGTTCCCTCCTCTCTAGTGGTCAGTGTGCAGTCTCTGTTTGTTCCCCCCCTCTCTAGTGGGCAGTGTGCAGTCTCTGTGTGTTCCCCCCCCTCTCTAGTGGACAGTGTGGAGTCTCTGTGTGTTCCCTCCTCTCTACTGGTCAGTGTGCAGTCTCCGTTTGTTACCTCCTCTCTAGTGGCCAGTGTACAGTCTCCGTGTGTTCCCTCCTCTCTAGTGGCCAGTGTTCACTGTCTGTGTCCTTCCCCAGCTCTGGTGGCCAGTGTCCAGTCTCCATGTGTACCCCCCTCTCTATTGGTCAGTGTGCACTCTCTGTGTGTTCCCACCCTCTCTAGTGGCCAGTGTGTAGTCTCCGTGTGTTCCCCACTCTCTAGTGGCCAGTGTGCAGTCTCCGTGTGCTCCCCTCTGTAGTGGCCAGTGTGCAGTCTCCGTGTGTTCCCCTCCTCTCTAGTGGCCAGTGTGCAGTCTCTGTTTGTTCCCCTCCTCTCTAGTGGCCAGTGTGCAGTTTCCGTGTGTTCCCTCCTCTATAGTGGCCAGTGTGCAGTCTCCGTGTGTTCCCCCCCTCTCTATTGGCCAGTGTGCAGTCTTTGTGTGTACCCCCCTCTCTAGTGGCCAGTGTGTAGTCTCCATGTGTTCCCTCCTCTCTAGTGGCCAGTGTGCAATCTCCGTGTGTTCCCTCCTCTCTAGTGGCCAGTGTGCAGTCTCCGTGTGTTCCCCCCCTCTCTAGTGGCCAGTGTGCAGTCTCTGTGTGTTCCCCCCTCTCTAGTGGCCAGTGTGCAGTCTCCGTGTGTTCACTCCTCTCTAGTGTTCCCTCCTCTCTAGTGGTCAGTGTGCAGTCTCTTTGTGTTCCCCTCCTCTCTAGTGGCCAGTGTGCAGTCTTTGTGTGTTCCCCTCCACTCTAGTGGCCAGTGTGCAGGCTCTGTGTGTTCCCTCCTCTCTAGTGGCCAGTGTGCAGTCTCCGTGTGTTCCCCCCTCTCTAGTGGCCAGTGTGCAGTCTACGTGTGTTCCCTCCTCTGTAGTGGTCAGTGTGCAGTCTCCGTGTGTTCCCTCCTCTCTAGTGGCCAGTGTGCAGTCTCCGTGTGTTCCCTCCTCTCTAGTGGCCAGTGTGCAGTCTCCGTGTGTTCCCCCCTCTCTAGTGGCCAGTGTGCAGTCTCCGTGTGTTCCCTCCTCTCTAGTGGTCAGTGTGCAGTCTCCGTGTGTTCCCCCCTCTCTAGTGGCCAGTGTGCAATCTCCGTGTGTTCCCCCCTCTCTAGTGGCCAGTGTGCAGTCTCCGTGTGTTCCCTCCTCTCTAGTGGCCAGTTTGCAGTCTCCGTGTGTTCCCTCCTCTCTAGTGGCCAGTGTGCAGTCTCCATGTGTTCCCTTCTCTCTACTGGCCACTATGCAGTGTCCGTGTGTTTCCCCCTCTCTAGTGGCCAGTGTGCAGTCTCCATGTGTTCCCTCCTCTCTAGTGGCCAGGGTGCAGTCTCCGTGTGTTCCCTCCTCTCTAGTGGCCAGTGTGCAGTCTCTGTGTGTACTCCCCTCTCTAGTGGCCAGTGTGCAGTCTCAGTGTGTACTCCCCTCTCTAGTGGTCAGTGTGCAGTCTCTGTGTGTTCCCCCCTCTCTAGTGGCCAGTGTGCAGTCTCTGTATGTTCCCCCCTCTCTAGTGGCCAGTGTGCAGTCTCTGTGTGTTCCCCCCTCTCTATTCGCTAGTGTGCAGTCTCTGTGTGTTCCCCCCTCTCTAGTGGGCAGTGTGCAGTCTCTGTGTGTTCCCCCCTCTCTAGTGGCAAGTGTGCAGTCTCTGTGTGTTCCCCACTCTCTAGTGGTCACTGTGCAGTCTCTGTTTGTTCGCCCCCTCTCTAGTGGCCAGTGTGCAGTCTCTGTGTGTTCCCTCCTCTCCAGTGATCAGTGTGCAGTCTCCGTGTGTTACATCCTCTCTAGTGGCCAGTGTGCAGTCTCCGTGTGATCCCTCCTCTCTAGTGGCCAGTGTGCAGTCTCCGTGTGTTCTCTCCTCTCTAGTAGTCAGTGTGCAGTCTCTGTGTGTTACATCCTCTCTAGTGGCCAGTGTGCAGTCTCCGTGTGTTCCCCCCTCTCTAGTGGGCAGTGTGCAGTCTCAGTGTGTTCCCCCCCTCTCTAGTGGCCAGTGTGCAGTCTCTGTGTGTTCCCTCCTCTCTAGTGGTCAGTGTGCAGTCTCCGTGTGTTCCCTCCTCTCTAGTGGCCAGTGTGCAGTCTCCGTGTGTTCCCTCCTCTCTAGTGGCCAGTGTGCAGTCTCTCTGTGTTCCCCCTTCTGTAGTGGCCAGTGTGCAGTCTCTGTGTGTTCCCCCACTCTCTATTGGCCAGTGTGCAGGCTCTGTGTGTTCCCCCCCATCTCTACTGGCCAGTGTGCAGTCTTTGTGTGTTCCCCCACTCTCTATTGGCCAGTGTGCAGTCTCCGTGTGTACCACCCTCTCTAGTGGCCAGTGTGCAGTCTCTGTGTGTTCCCCCCTCTCTAGTGGCCAGTGTACAGTCTCCGTGTGTTCCCCCCTCTCTAGTGGTCAGTGTGCAGTCTCCGTGTGCTCCCCTCTGTAGTGGCCATTGTGCAGTCTCCATGTGTTCCCCCCTCTCTAGTGGCCTGTGTGCAGTCTCTGTGTGTTCCCCCCTCTCTAGTGGCCAGTGTGTAGTCTCTGTGTGTTCCCCCCTCTCTAGTGGTCATTGTGCAGTCTCTGTGTGTTGCCCCCCCTCTCTAGTGGCCAGTGTGCAGTCTCTGTGTGTTCCCCCCCTCTCTAGTGGCCACTGTGCACTCTCTGTGTGTTCCCCCCTCTCTAGTGGCCAGTGTGCAGTCTCCGTGTGTACACACCTCTCTTTTGGTCAGTGTGCACTCTCTGTGTGTTTCCCCCTCTCTAGTGGCCAGTGTGCAGTCTCTGTGTGTTCCCCCCTCTCTAGTGGCCAGTGTGCAGTCTCCGTGTGTTCCCCCCTCTGTAGTAGTCAGTGTGCAGTCTACGTGTGCTCCCCTCTGTAGTGGCCAGTGTGCAGTCTCCGTGTGTACCCCCCTCTCTAGTAGTCAGTGTGCAGTCTTTGTATGTTCCCCTCCTCTCTAGTGGCCAGTGTGCAGTCTCTGTGTGTTCCCTCCTCTCTAGTGGCCAGTGTGCAGTCTCCGGGTGTACCCCCCTCTCTAGTAGTCAGTGTGCAGTCTCTGTGTGTTCCCCCCCTCTCTAGTGGCCAGTGTGCAGTCTCTGTGTGTTCCCTCCAATCTAGTAGCCAGTGTGCAGTCTCCGTGTGTACCCCCCCTCTCTAGTGGCCAGTGTGCAGTCTCCGTGTGTTCCCTCCTCTCTAGTGGTCAGTGTGCAGTCTACGTGTGTTCCCTCCTCTCTAGTGGCCAGTGTGCAGTCTCCGTGTGTAACCCCCCTCTCTAGTGGCCAGTGTGCTGTCTCCTTGTGTTCCCTCCTCTCTAGTGGCCAGTGTGCAGTCTCCGTGTGTTCACTCCTCTCTAGTGGCCAGTGTGCAGTCTCCGTGTGTTCCCTCCACTCTAGTGGCCAGTGTGCAGTCTCCGTGTGTTCCCTCCTCTCTAGTGGCCAGTGTGCAGTCTCCGTGTGTTCCCTCCTCTATAGTGGCCAGTGTGCAGTCTCCGTGTGTTCCCCCCTTCTCTAGTGGCCAGTGTGCTGTCTCCATGTGTTCCCTACTCTCTAGTGGCCAGTGTGCAGTCTCCATGTGTTCCCCCCTCTCTAGTGGTCAGTGTGCAGTCTCCGTGTGCTCCCCACTGTAGTGGCCAGTGTGCAGTCTCCGTGTGTTCCCCTCCTCTCTAGTGGCCAGTGTGCAGTCTTTGTGTGTTCCCCTCCTCTCTAGTGGCCTGTGTGCAGTCTCTGTGTGTTCCCTCCTCTCTAGTGGCCAGTGTGCAGTCTCCGTGTGTACCCCCCTCTCTAGTAGTCAGTGTGCAGTCTCTGTGTGTTCCCCCCCTCTCTAGTGGCCAGTGTGCAGTCTCCGTGTGTACCCCCCTCTCTAGTAGTCAGTGTGCAGTCTCTGTGTGTTCCCCCCATCTCTAGTGGCTAGTGTGCAGTCTCTGTGTGTTCCCTCCTCTCTAGTAGCCAGTGTTCAGTCTCCGTGTGTACCCCCCCTCTCTAGTGGCCAGTGTGCAGTCTCCGTGTGTTCCCTCCTCTGTAGTGGTCAGTGTGCAGTCTCCGTGTGTTCCCTCCTCTCAAGTGGCCAATGTGCAGTCTCCGTGTGTTCCCCCCCTCTCTAGTGGCCAGTGTTCTGTCTCCGTGTGTTCCCTCCTCTCTAGTGGCCAGTGTGCAGTCTCCGTGTGTTCCCTCCTCTCTAGTGGCCAGTGTGCAGTCTCCGTGTGTTCCCTCCACTCTATTGGCCAGTGTGCAGTCTCCGTGTGTTCCCTCCTCTCTAGTGGCCAGTGTGCAGTCTCCGTGTGTTCCCTCCTCTCTAGTGGCCAGTGTGCAGTCTCCATGTGTTCACTCCTCTCTAGTGGCCAGTGTGCAGTCTCCGTGTGTTCCCCCCTCTCTAGTAGCCAGTGTGCAGTCTCCGTGTGTTCCCTCCTCTCTAGTGGCCAGTGTGCAGTCTCTGTGTGTTCCCTAGTCTTTAATGGCCAGTGTGCAGTCTCCGTGTGTTCCCTCCTCTCTAGTGTTCCCTCCTCTCTAATGATCAGTGTGCAGTCTCTGTGTGTTCCCCCCTCTCTAATGGCCAGTGTGCAGTCTCTGTGTGTTCCCCCCTCTCTAGTGGCCAGTGTGCAGTCTCTGTGTGTACCCCCTCTCTAGTGGTCAGTGTGCAGTCTCCGTGTGTTCCCCCCTCTCTGTGGCCAGTGTGCAGTCTCTGTGTGTTCCCCCCTCTCTAGTGGGCAGTGTGCAGTCTCTGTGTGTTCCCCCCTCTCTACTGGCAAGTGTGCAGTCTCTGTGTGTTCCCCCCTCTCTAGTGATCAGTGTGCAGTCTCCGTGTGTTCCCCCCTCTCTAGTGGCCAGTGTGCAGTCTCCGTGTGCTCCCCTCTGTAGTGGCCAGTGTGCAGTCTCCGTGTGTTCCCCTCCTCTCTAGTGGCCAGTGTGCAGTCTCTGTGTGTTCCCCTCCTCTCTAGTGGCCAGTGTGCAGTTTCTGTGTGTTCCCTCCTCTCTAGCGGCCAGTGTGCAGTCTCCGTGTGTACCCCCCCTCTCTAGTGGTCAGTGTGCAGTCTCTGTGTGTTCCCCCCTCTCTAGTGGCCAGTGTGCAGTCTCCGTGTGTTCCCTCCTCTCTAGTGGCCAGTATGCAGTCTCCGTGTGTTCCCCCCCTCTCTAGTGGCCAGTGTGCAGTTTTTGTGTGTACCCCCCTCTCTAGTGGCCAGTGTACAGTCTCCATGTGTTCCCTCCTCTCTAGTGGCCAGTGTGCAATCTCCGTGTGTTCCCTCCTCTCTAGTGGCCAGTGTGCAGTCTCCGTGTGTTCCCCCCCTCTCTAGTGGCCAGTGTGCAGTCTCTGTGTGTTCCCCCCTCTCTAGTGGCCAGTGTGCAGTCTCCGTGTGTTCTCTCCTCTCTAGTGTTCCCTCCTCTCTAGTGGCCAGTGTGCAGTCTCTGTGTGTTCCCCTCCTCTCTAGTGGCCAGTGTGCAGTCTTTGTGTGTTCCCCTCAACTCTAGTGGCCAGTGTGCAGTCTCTGTGTGTTCCCTCCTCTCTAGTGGCCAGTGTGCAGTCTCCGTGTGTACCCCCCTCTCTAGTAGTCAGTGTGCAGTCTCTGTGTGTTCCCCCCCTCTCTAGTGGCCTGTGTGCAGTCTCCGTGTGTTTCCTCCTCTCTAGTAGCCGGTATGCAGTCTCCGTGTGTACCCTCCCTCTCTAGTGGCCAGTGTGCAGTCTCCGTGTGTTCCCTCCTCTGTAGTAGTCAGTGTGCAGTCTCCGTGTGTTCCCTCCTCTCTAGTGGCCAGTGTGCAGTCTCCGTGTGTTCCCTCCTCTCTAGTGGCCAGTGTGCAGTCTCCGTGTGTTCCCCCCTCTCTAGTGGCCAGTGTGCAGTCTCCGTGTGTTCCCTCCTCTCTAGTGGTCAGTGTGCAGTCTCCGTGTGTTCCCCCCTCTCTAGTGGCCAGAGTGCAGTCTCCGTGTGTTCCCCCCTCTCTAGTGGCCAGTGTGCAGTCTCAGTGTGTTCCCTCCTCTCTAGTGGCCAGTTTGCAGTCTCCGTGTGTTCCCTCCTCTCTAGTGGCCAGTGTGCAGTCTCCATGTGTTCCCTTCTCTCTACTGGCCAGTATGCAGTCTCCGTGTGTTTCCCCCTCTCTAGTGGCCAGTGTGCAGTCCCCATGTGTTCCCTCCTCTCTAGTGGCCAGTGTGCAGTCTCCGTGTGTTCCCTCCTCTCTAGTGGCCAGTGTGCTGTCTCTGTGTGTACTCCCCTCTCTAGTGGCCAGTGTGCAGTCTCTGTGTGTACTCCCCTCTCTAGTGGTCAGTGTGCAGTCTCTGTGTGTTCCCCCCTCTCTAGTGGCCAGTGTGCAGTCTCTGTGTGTTCCCCCCTCTCTAGTGGCCACTGTGCAGTCTCTGTGTGTTCCCCCCTCTCTATTCGCTAGTGTGCAGTCTCTGTGTGTTCCCCCCTCTCTAGTGGGCAGTGTGCAGTCTCTGTGTGTTCCCCCCTCTCTAGTGGCAAGTGTGCAGTCTCTTTGTGTTCCCCCTTCTCTAGTGGTCACTGTGCAGTCTCTGTTTGTTCCCCCCCTCTCTAGTGGCCAGTGTGCAGTCTCTGTGTGTTCCCCCCTCTCTAGTGGTCAGTGTGCAGTCTCCATGTGTTCCCTCCTCTCTAGTGGCCAGTGTGCAGTCTCCGTGTGTTCTCTCCTCTCTAGTGGTCAGTGTGCAGTCTCCGTGTGTTACATCCTCTCTAGTGGCCAGTGTGCAGTCTCCGTGTGTTCCCCCCTCTCTATTGGGCAGTGTGCAGTCTCCATGTGTTCCCCCCTCTCTAGTGGTCAGTGTGCAGTCTCCGTGTGCTCCCCACTGTAGTGGCCAGTGTGCAGTCTCCGTGTGTTCCCCTCCTCTCTAGTGGCCAGTGTGCAGTCTTTGTGTGTTCCCCTCCTCTCTAGTGGCCTGTGTGCAGTCTCTGTGTGTTCCCTCCTCTCTAGTGGCCAGTGTGCAGTCTCCGTGTGTACCCCCCTCTCTAGTAGTCAGTGTGCAGTCTCTGTGTGTTCCCCCCCTCTCTAGTGGCCAGTGTGCAGTCTCCGTGTGTACCCCCCTCTCTAGTAGTCAGTGTGCAGTCTCTGTGTGTTCCCCCCCTCTCTAGTGGCTAGTGTGCAGTCTCTGTGTGTTCCCTCCTCTCTAGTAGCCAGTGTTCAGTCTCCGTGTGTACCCCCCCTCTCTAGTGGCCAGTGTGCAGTCTCCGTGTGTTCCCTCCTCTGTAGTGGTCAGTGTGCAGTCTCCGTGTGTTCCCTCCTCTCAAGTGGCCAATGTGCAGTCTCCGTGTGTTCCCCCCCTCTCTAGTGGCCAGTGTTCTGTCTCCGTGTGTTCCCTCCTCTCTAGTGGCCAGTGTGCAGTCTCCGTGTGTTCCCTCCTCTCTAGTGGCCAGTGTGCAGTCTCCGTGTGTTCCCTCCACTCTATTGGCCAGTGTGCAGTCTCCGTGTGTTCCCTCCTCTCTAGTGGCCAGTGTGCAGTCTCCGTGTGTTCCCTCCTCTCTAGTGGCCAGTGTGCAGTCTCCGTGTGTTCACTCCTCTCTAGTGGCCAGTGTGCAGTCTCCGTGTGTTCCCCCCTCTCTAGTGGCCAGTGTGCAGTCTCCGTGTGTTCCCTCCTCTCTAGTGGCCAGTGTGCAGTCTCTGTGTGTTCCCTCCTCTTTAATGGCCAGTGTGCAGTCTCCGTGTGTTCCCTCCTCTCTAGTGTTCCCTCCTCTCTAATGATCAGTGTGCAGTCTCTGTGTGTTCCCCCCTCTCTAATGGCCAGTTGTACAGTCTCTGTGTGTTCCATCCTCTCTAGTGGCCAGTGTGCAGTCTCTGTGTGTACCCCCTCTCTAGTGGTCAGTGTGCAGTCTCCGTGTGTTCCCCCCTCTCTGTGGCCAGTGTGCAGTCTCTGTGTGTTCCCCCCTCTTTAGTGGGCAGTGTGCAGTCTCTGTGTGTTCCCCCCTCTCTACTGGCAAGTGTGCAGTCTCTGTGTGTTCCCCCCTCTCTAGTGATCAGTGTGCAGTCTCCGTGTGTTCCCCCCTCTCTAGTGGCCAGTGTGCAGTCTCCGTGTGCTCCCCTCTGTAGTGGCCAGTGTGCAGTCTCCGTGTGTTCCCCTCCTCTCTAGTGGCCAGTGTGCAGTCTCTGTGTGTTCCCCTCCTCTCTAGTGGCCAGTGTGCAGTTTCTGTGTGTTCCCTCCTCTCTAGCGGCCAGTGTGCAGTCTCCGTGTGTACCCCCCCTCTCTAGTGGTCAGTGTGCAGTCTCTGTGTGTTCCCCCCTCTCTAGTGGCCAGTGTGCAGTCTCCGTGTGTTCCCTCCTCTCTAGTGGCCAGTATGCAGTCTCCGTGTGTTCCCCCCCTCTCTAGTGGCCAGTGTGCAGTTTTTGTGTGTACCCCCCTCTCTAGTGGCCAGTGTACAGTCTCCATGTGTTCCCTCCTCTCTAGTGGCCAGTGTGCAATCTCCGTGTGTTCCCTCCTCTCTAGTGGCCAGTGTGCAGTCTCCGTGTGTTCCCCCCCTCTCTAGTGGCCAGTGTGCAGTCTCTGTGTGTTCCCCCCTCTCTAGTGGCCAGTGTGCAGTCTCCGTGTGTTCTCTCCTCTCTAGTGTTCCCTCCTCTCTAGTGGTCAGTGTGCAGTCTCTGTGTGTTCCCCTCCTCTCTAGTGGCCAGTGTGCAGTCTTTGTGTGTTCCCCTCAACTCTAGTGGCCAGTGTGCAGTCTCTGTGTGTTCCCTCCTCTCTAGTGGCCAGTGTGCAGTCTCCGTGTGTACCCCCCTCTCTAGTAGTCAGTGTGCAGTCTCTGTGTGTTCCCCCCCTCTCTAGTGGCCTGTGTGCAGTCTCCGTGTGTTTCCTCCTCTCTAGTAGCCGGTATGCAGTCTCCGTGTGTACCCTCCCTCTCTAGTGGCCAGTGTGCAGTCTCCTTGTGTTCCCTCCTCTGTAGTAGTCAGTGTGCAGTCTCTGTGTGTTCCCTCCTCTCTAGTGGCCAGTGTGCAGTCTCCGTGTGTTCCCTCCTCTCTAGTGGCCAGTGTGCAGTCCCCGTGTGTTCCCCCCTCTCTAGTGGCCAGTGTGCAGTCTCCGTGTGTTCCCTCCTCTCTAGTGGTCAGTGTGCAGTCTCCGTGTGTTCCCCCCTCTCTAGTGGCCAGAGTGCAGTCTCCGTGTGTTCCCCCCTCTCTAGTGGCCAGTGTGCAGTCTCAGTGTGTTCCCTCCTCTCTAGTGGCCAGTTTGCAGTCTCCGTGTGTTCCCTCCTCTCTAGTGGCCAGTGTGCAGTCTCCATGTGTTCCCTTCTCTCTACTGGCCAGTATGCAGTCTCCGTGTGTTTCCCCCTCTCTAGTGGCCAGTGTGCAGTCTCCATGTGTTCCCTCCTCTCTAGTGGCCAGTGTGCAGTCTCCGTGTGTTCCCTCCTCTCTAGTGGCCAGTGTGCTGTCTCTGTGTGTACTCCCCTCTCTAGTGGCCAGTGTGCAGTCTCTGTGTGTACTCCCCTCTCTAGTGGTCAGTGTGCAGTCTCTGTGTGTTCCCCCCTCTCTAGTGGCCAGTGTGCAGTCTCTGTGTGTTCCCCCCTCTCTAGTGGCCACTGTGCAGTCTCTGTGTGTTCCCCCCTCTCTATTCGCTAGTGTGCAGTCTCTGTGTGTTCCCCCCTCTCTAGTGGGCAGTGTGCAGTCTCTGTGTGTTCCCCCCTCTCTAGTGGCAAGTGTGCAGTCTCTTTGTGTTCCCCCTTCTCTAGTGGTCACTGTGCAGTCTCTGTTTGTTCCCCCCCTCTCTAGTGGCCAGTGTGCAGTCTCTGTGTGTTCCCCCCTCTCTAGTGGTCAGTGTGCAGTCTCCATGTGTTCCCTCCTCTCTAGTGGCCAGTGTGCAGTCTCCGTGTGTTCTCTCCTCTCTAGTGGTCAGTGTGCAGTCTCCGTGTGTTACATCCTCTCTAGTGGCCAGTGTGCAGTCTCCGTGTGTTCCCCCCTCTCTATTGGGCAGTGTGCAGTCTCAGTGTGTTCCCCCCCTCTCTAGTGGCCAGTGTGCAGTCTCTGTGTGTTCCCTCCTCTCTAGTGGTCAGTGTGCAGTCTCCGTGTGTTCCCTCCTCTCTAGTGGCCAGTGTGCAGTCTCCGTGTGTTCCCTCCTCTCTAGTGGCCAGTGTGCAGTCTCCGTGTGTTCCCTCCTCTCTAGTGGCCAGTGTGCAGTCTCTGTTTGTCCCCCCCCTCTCTAGTGGCCAGTGTGCAGTCTCTGTGTGTTCCCTCCTCTCTAGTGGTCAGTGTGCAGTCTCCGTGTGTTACATCCTCTCTAGTGGCCAGTGTTCAGTCTTCGTGTGTTCCCTCCTCTCTAGTGGCCAGTGTGCAGTCTCCGTGTGTTCTCTCCTCTCTAGTGGTCAGTGTGCAGTCTCAGTGTGTTACATCCTCTCTAGTGGCCAGTGTGCAGTCTCCTTGTGATCCCCTCTCTCTAGTGGGCAGTGTGCAGTCTCCATGTGTTCCCTCCTCTCTAGTGGCCAGTGTGCAGTCTTCGTGTGTTCCCTCCTCTCTAGTGGTCAGTGTGCAGTCTCTGTGTGTACTCCCCTCTCTAGTGGCCAGTGTGCAGTCTCTGTGTGTTCCCTCCTCTCTAGTGGTCAGTGTGCAGTCTCCGTGTGTTCCCCCCTCTCTAGTGGCCAGTGTGCAGTCTCCGTGTTTTCCCCCCTCTCTAGTGGTCAGTGTGCAGTCTCTGTGTGTTCCCCCCTCTCTAGTGGCCAGTGTGCAGTCTCTGTGTGTTCCCCCCTCTCTAGTGGCCACTGTGCAGTCTCTGTGTGTTCCCCCCTCTCTATTCGCTAGTGTGCAGTCTCTGTGTGTTCCCCCCTCTCTAGTGGGCAGTGTGCAGTCTCTGTGTGTTCCCCCCTCTCTAGTGGCAAGTGTGCAGTCTCTGTGTGTTCCCCCCTCTCTAGTGGTCACTGTGCAGTCTCTGTTTGTTCCCCCCCTCTCTAGTGGCCAGTGTGCAGTCTCTGTGTGTTCCCTCCTCTCTAGTGGTCAGTGTGCAGTCTCCGTGTGTTACATCCTCTCTAGGGGCCAGTGTGCAGTCTCCGTGTGTTCCCTCCTCTCTAGTGGCCAGTGTGCAGTCTCCGTGTGTTCTCTCCTCTCTAGTGGTCAGTGTGCAGTCTCCGTGTGTTACATCCTCTCTAGTGGCCAGTGTGCAGTCTCCGTGTGTTCCCCCCTCTCTAGTGGGCAGTGTGCAGTCTCAGTGTGTTCCCCCCCTCTCTAGTGGCCAGTGTGCAGTCTCTGTGTGTTCCCTCCTCACTAGTGGTCATTGTGCAGTCTCTGTGTGTTCCCTCCTCTCTAGTGGCCAGTGTGCAGTCTCCGTGTGTTCCCTCCTCTCTAGTGGCCAGTGTGCAGTCTCTGTTTGTTCCCCCCCTCTCTAGTGGCCAGTGTGCACTCTCTGTGTGTTCCCTGTTCTCTAGTGGTCAGTGTGCAGTCTCCGTGTGTTACATCCTCTCTAGTGGCCAGTGTGCAGTCTCCGTGTGTTCCCTCCTCTCTAGTGTCCAGTGTGCAGTCTCCGTGTGTTCTCTCCTCTCTAGTGGTCAGTGTGCAGTCTCCGTGTGTTACATCCTCTCTAGTGGCCAGTGTGCAGTCTCCGTGTGTTCCCCCCTCTCTAGTGGGCAGTGTGCAGTCTCAGTGTGTTCCCCCCCACTATAGTGGCCAGTGTGCAGTCTCTGTGTGTTCCCTCCTCTCTAGTGGCCAGTGTGCAGTCTCCGTGTGTTACATCCTCTCTAGAGGCCAGTGTGCAGTCTCCGTGTGTTCCCTCCTCTCTAGTGGCCAGTGTGCAGTCTCTGTGTGTTCCCCCCTCTCTAGTGGTCAATGTGCAGTCTCCGTGTGTTCCCCCCCTCTCTAGTGGCCAGTGTGCAGTCTCCGTGTGTTCCCCCCTCTCTAGTGGCCAGTGTGCAGTCTCCGTGTGTTCCCCCCTCTGTAGTGGCCAGTGTGCAGTCTCTGTGTGTTCCCCCCTCTGTAGTGGCCAGTGTGCAGTCTCTGTGTGTTCCCCCCTCTCTAGTGGCAAATGTGCAGCCTCTGTGTGTTCCCCTCCTCTCTAGTGGTCAGGTTGCAGTCTCTGTGTGTTCACCCCCCTCTCTAGTGGCCAGTGTACAGCCTCTGTGTGTTCCCTCCTCTCTAGTGGCCAGTGTGCAGTCTCTGTGTGTTCCCTCCTCTCTAGTCGTCAGTGTGCAGTCTCCGTGTGTTACATCCTCTCTAGTGGCCAGTGTGCAGTCTCCGTGTGTTCCCTCCTCTCTAGTGGCCAGTGTGCAGTCTCCGTGTGTTCCCTCCTCTCTAGTGGCCAGTGTGCAGTCTCCATGTGTTCCCCCCTCTCTAGTGGTCAATGTGCAGTCTCCGTGTGTTCCCCCCCTCTCTAGTGGCCAGTGTGCAGTCTCCGTGTGTTCCCCCCTCACTAGTGGCCAGTGTGCAGTCTCCGTGTGTTCCCCCCTCTCTAGTGGCCAGTGTGCAGTCTCCGTGTGTTCCCCCCTCTCTAGTGGCCAGTGTGCAGTCTCCGTGTGCTCCCCTCTGTAGTGGCCAGTGTGCAGTCTCCGTGTGTTCCCCTCCTCTCTAGTGCCCAGTGTGCAGTCTCTGTGTGTTCCCCTCCTCTCTAGTGGCCAGTGTGCAGTTTCCGTGTGTTCCCTCCTCTCTAGCGGCCAGTGTGCAGTCTCCGTGTGTACCCCCCCTCTCTAGTGGTCAGTGTGCAGTCTCTGTGTGTTCCCCCCTCTCTAGTGGCCAGTGTGCAGTCTCCGTGTGTTCCCTCCTCTCTAATGGCCAGTATGCAGTCTCCGTGTGTTCCCCCCCTCTCTAGTGGCCAGTGTGCAGTCTTTGTGTGTACCCCCCTCTCTAGTGGCCAGTGTGCAGTCTCCATGTGTTCCCTCCTCTCTAGTGGCCAGTGTGCAATCTCCGGGTGTTCCCTCCTCTCTAGTGGCCAGTGTGCAGTCTCCGTGTGTTCCCCCCCTCTCTAGTGGCCAGTGTGCAGTCTCTGTGTGTTCCCCCCTCTCTAGTGGCCAGTGTGCAGTCTCTGTGTGTTCTCTCCTCTCTAGTGTTCCCTCCTCTCTAGTGGTCAGTGTGCAGTCTCTGTGTGTTCCCCTCCTCTCTAGTGGCCAGTGTGCAGTCTTTGTGTGTTCCCCTCAACTCTAGTGGCCAGTGTGCAGTCTCTGTGTGTTCCCTCCTCTCTAGTGGCCAGTGTGCAGTCTCCGTGTGTACCCCCCTCTCTAGTAGTCAGTGTGCAGTCTCTGTGTGTTCCCCCCCTCTCTAGTGGCCAGTGTGCAGTCTCCGTGTGTTCCCTCCTCTCTAGTAGCCGGTATGCAGTCTCCGTGTGTACCCCCCCTCTCTAGTGGCCAGTGTGCAGTCTCCGTGTGTTCCCTCCTCTGTAGTAGTCAGTGTGCAGTCTCCGTGTGTTCCCTCCTCTCTAGTGGCCAGTGTGCAGTCTCCGTGTGTTCCCTCCTCTCTAGTAGCCAGTGTGCAGTCTCCGTGTGTTCCCCCCTCTCTAGTGGTCAGTGTGCAGTCTCCTTGTGTTCCCCCCTCTCTAGTGGCCAGAGTGCAGTCTCCGTGTGTTCCCCCCTCTCTAGTGGCCAGTGTGCAGTCTCAGTGTGTTCCCTCCTCTCTAGTGGCCAGTTTGCAGTCTCCGTGTGTTCCCTCCTCTCTAGTGGCCAGTGTGCAGTCTCCATGTGTTCCCTTCTCTCTACTGGCCAGTATGCAGTCTCCGTGTGTTTCACCCTCTCTAGTGGCCAGTGTGCAGTCTCCATGTGTTCCCTCCTCTCTAATGGCCAGTGTGCAGTCTCCGTGTGTTCCCTCCTCTCTAGTGGCCAGTGTGCAGTCTCTGTGTATACTCCCCTCTCTAGTGGCCAGTGTGCAGTCTCTGTGTGTACTCCCCTCTCTAGTGGTCAGTGTGCAGTCTCTGTGTGTTCCCCCCTCTCTAGTGGCCAGTGTGCAGTCTCTGTGTGTTCCCCCCTCTCTAGTGGCCACTGTGCAGTCTCTGTGTGTTCCCCCCTCTCTATTCGCTAGTGTGCAGTCTCTGTGTGTTCCCCCCTCTCTAGTGGGCAGTGTGCAGTCTCTGTGTGTTCCCCCCTCTCTAGTGGCAAGTGTGCAGTCTCTTTGTGTTCCCCCCTCTCTAGTGGTCACTGTGCAGTCTCTGTTTGTTCCCCCCTCTCTAGTGGCCAGTGTGCAGTCTCTGTGTGTTCCCTCCTCTCTAGTGGTCAGTGTGCAGTCTCCGTGTGTTACATCCTCTCTAGTGGCCAGTGTGCAGTCTCCATGTGTTCCCTCCTCTCTAGTGGCCAGTGTGCAGTCTCCGTGTGTTCTCTCCTCTCTAGTGGTCAGTGTGCAGTCTCCGTGTGTTACATCCTCTCTAGTGGCCAGTGTGCAGTCTCCGTGTGTTCCCCCCTCTCTATTGAGCAGTGTGCAGTCTCAGTGTGTTCCCCCCCTCTCTAGTGGCCAGTGTGCAGTCTCTGTGTGTTCCCTCCTCTCTAGTGGTCAGTGTGCAGTCTCCGTGTGTTCCCTCCTCTCTAGTGGCCAGTGTGCAGTCTCCGTGTGTTCCCTCCTCTCTAGTGGCCAGTGTGCAGTCTCTGTTTGTCCCCCCCCTCTCTAGTGGCCAGTGTGCAGTCTCTGTGTGTTCCCTCCTCTCTAGTGGTCAGTGTGCAGTCTCCGTGTGTTACATCCTCTCTAGTGGCCAGTGTGCAGTCTCCGTGTGTTCCCTCCTCTCTAGTGGCCAGTGTGCAGTCTCCGTGTGTTCTCTCCTCTCTAGTGGTCAGTGTGCAGTCTCCGTGTGTTACATCCTCTCTAGTGGCCAGTGTGCAGTCTCCGTGTGATCCCCCTCTCTAGTGGGCAGTGTGCAGTCTCAGTGTGTTCCCCCCCACTCTAGTGGCCAGTGTGCAGTCTCTGTGTGTTCCCTCCTCTCTAGTGGCCAGTGTGCAGTCTCCGTGTGTTACATCCTCTCTAGTGGCCAGTGTGCAGTCTCCGTGTGTTCCCTCCTCTCTAGTGGCCAGTGTGCAGTCTCCGTGTGTTCCCCCCTCTCTAGTGGTCAATGTGCAGTCTCCTTGTGTTCCCCCCTTCTCTAGCTGCCAGTGTGCAGTCTCTGTGTGTTCCCCCCTCTCTAGTGGCCAGTGTGCAGTCTCCGTGTGTTCCCCCCTCTCTAGTGGCAAGTGTGCAGTCTCTGTGTGTTCCCCCCTCTCTAGTGGTCACTGTGCAGTCTCTGTTTGTTCCCCCCCTCTCTAGTGGCCAGTGTGCAGTCTCTGTGTGTTCCCTCCTCTCTAGTGGTCAGTGTGCAGTCTCCGTGTGTTACATCCTCTCTAGTGGCCAGTGTGCAGTCTCCGTGTGTTCCCTCCTCTCTAGTGGCCAGTGTGCAGTCTCCGTGTGTTCTCTCCTCTCTAGTGGTCAGTGTGCAGTCTCCGTGTGTTACATCCTCTCTAGTGGCCAGTGTGCAGTCTCCGTGTGTTCCCCCCTCTCTAGTGGGCAGTGTGCAGTCTCAGTGTGTTCCCCCCCTCTCTAGTGACCAGTGTGCAGTCTCTGTGTGTTCCCTCCTCTCTAGTGGTCAGTGTGCAGTCTCCGTGTGTTCCCTCCTCTCTAGTGGCCAGTGTGCAGTCTCCGTGTGTTCCCTCCTCTCTAGTGGCCAGTGTGCAGTCTCTGTTTGTTCCCCCCTCTCTAGTGGCCAGTGTGCAGTCTCTGTGTGTTCCCTCCTCTCTAGTGGTCAGTGTGCAGTCTCCGTGTGTTACATCCTCTCTAGTGGCCAGTGTGCAGTCTCCGTGTGTTCCCTCCTCTCTAGTGGGCAGTGTGCAGTCTCAGTGTGTTCCCCCCCACTCTAGTGGCCAGTGTGCAGTCTCTGTGTGTTCCCTCCTCTCTACTGGCCAGTGTGCAGTCTCCGTGTGTTACATCCTCTCTAGTGGCCAGTGTGCAGTCTCCGTGTGTTCCCTCCTCTCTAGTGGCCAGTGTGCAGTCTCCGTGTGTTTCCCCCTCTCTAGTGGTCAATGTGCAGTCTCCTTGTGTTCCCCCCCTCTCTAGTTGCCAGTGTGCAGTCTCCGTGTGTTCCCCCCTCTCTAGTGGCCAGTGTGCAGTCTCCGTGTGTTCCCCCCTCTGTAGTGGCCAGTGTGCAGTCTCTGTGTGTTCCCCCCTCTGTAGTGGCCAGTGTGCAGTCTCTGTGTGTTCCCCCCTCTCTAGTGGCCAATGTGCAGCCTCTGTGTGTTCCCCTCCTCTCTAGTGGTCAGGTTGCAGTCTCTGTGTGTTCCCCCCCTCTCTAGTGGCCAGTGTGCAGCCTCTGTGTGTTACATCCTCTCTAGTGGCCAGTGTGCAGTCTCCATGTGTTCCCTTCTCTCTACTGGCCAGTATGCAGTCTCCGTGTGTTTCCCCCTCTCTAGTGGCCAGTGTGCAGTCTCTGTGTGTTCCCTCCTCTCTAGTAGCCAGTGTGCAGTCTCCATGTGTTCCCTTCTCTCTACTGGCCAGTATGCAGTCTCCGTGTGTTTCCCCCTCTCTAGTGGCCAGTGTGCAGTCTCTGTGTGTTCCCTCCTCTCTAGTAGCCAGTGTGCAGTCTCCGGGTGTACACCCCCTCTCTAGTGGCCAGTGTGCAGTCTCCGTGTGTTCCTTCCTCTCTAGTGGTCATTGTGCAGTCTCCGTGTGTTCCCTCCTCTCTAGTGGCCAGTGTGCAGTCTCTGTGTGTTCCCTCCTCTCTACTGGCCAGTGTGCAGTCTCCGTGTGTTACATCCTCTCTAGTGGCCAGTGTGCAGTCTCCGTGTGTTCCCTCCTCTCTAGTGGCCAGTGTGCAGTCTCCGTGTGTTCCCCCCTCTCTAGTGGTCAATGTGCAGTCTCCTTGTGTTCCCCCCCTCTCTAGTTGCCAGTGTGCAGTCTCCGTGTGTTCCCCCCTCTCTAGTGGCCAGTGTGCAGTCTCCGTGTGTTCCCCCCTCTGTAGTGGCCAGTGTGCAGTCTCTGTGTGTTCCCCCCTCTGTAGTGGCCAGTGTGCAGTCTCTGTGTGTTCCCCCCTCTCTAGTGGCCAATGTGCAGCCTCTGTGTGTTCCCCTCCTCTCTAGTGGTCAGGTTGCAGTCTCTGTGTGTTCCCCCCCTCTCTAGTGGCCAGTGTGCAGCCTCTGTGTGTTACATCCTCTCTAGTGGCCAGTGTGTAGTCTCCGTGTGTTCCCTCCTCTCTAGTGGCCAGTGTGCAGTCTCCGTGTGTTCCCTCCTCTCTAGTGGCCAGTGTGCAGTCTCCATGTGTTCCCTTCTCTCTACTGGCCAGTATGCAGTCTCCGTGTGTTTCCCCCTCTCTAGTGGCCAGTGTGCAGTCTCCATGTGTTCCCTCCTCTCTAGTGGCCAGTGTGCAGTCTTCGTGTGTTCCCTCCTCTCTATTGGCCAGTGTGCAGTCTCTGTGTGTACTCCCCTCTCTAGTGGACAGTGTGCAGTCTCTGTGTGTACTCCCCTCTCTAGTGGTCAGTGTGCAGTCTCTGTGTGTTCCCCCCTCTCTAGAGGCCAGTGTGCAGTCTCTGTGTGTTCCCCCCTCTCTAGTGGCCACTGTGCAGTCTCTGTGTGTTCCCCCCTCTCTATTCGCTAGTGTGCAGTCTCTGTGTGTTCCCCCCTCTCTAGTGGGCAGTGTGCAGTCTCTGTGTGTTCCCCCCTCTCTAGTGGTCACTGTGCAGTCTCTGTTTGTTCCCCCCCTCTCTAGTGGCCAGTGTGCAGTCTCTGTGTGTTCCCTCCTCTCTAGTGGTCAGTGTGCAGTCTCCGTGTGTTACATCCTCTCTAGTGGCCAGTGTGCAGTCTCCGTGTGTTCCCTCCTCTCTAGTGGCCAGTGTGCAGTCTCCGTGTGTTCTCTCCTCTCTAGTGGTCAGTGTGCAGTCTCCGTGTGTTACATCCTCTCTAGTGGCCAGTGTGCAGTCTCCGTGTGTTCCCCCCTCTCTAGTGGGCAGTGTGCAGTCTCAGTGTGTTCCCCCCCTCTCTAGTGGCCAGTGTGCAGTCTCTGTGTGTTCCCTCCTCACTAGTGGTCAGTGTGCAGTCTCCGTGTGTTCCCTCCTCTCTAGTGGCCAGTGTGCAGTCTCCGTGTGTTCCCTCCTCTCTAGTGGCCAGTGTGCAGTCTCTGTTTGTTCCCCCCCTCTCTAGTGGCCAGTGTGCACTCTCTGTGTGTTCCCTCTTCTCTAGTGGTCAGTGTGCAGTCTCCGTGTGTTACATCCTCTCTAGAGGCCAGTGTGCAGTCTCCGTGTGTTCCCTCCTCTCTAGTGGCCAGTAGGCAGTCTCCGTGTGTTCCCCCCTCTCTAGTGGTCAATGTGCAGTCTCCGTGTGTTCCCCCCCTCTCTAGTGGCCAGTGTGCAGTCTCCGTGTGTTCCCCACTCTCTAGTGGCCAGTGTGCAGTCTCCGTGTGTTCCCCCCTCTGTAGTGGCCAGTGTGCAGTCTCTGTGTGTTTCCCCCTCTGTAGTGGCCAGTGTGCAGTCTCTGTGTGTTCCCCCCTCTCTAGTGGCCAATGTGCAGCCTCTGTGTGTTCCCCTCCTCTCTAGTGGTCAGGTTGCAGTCTCTGTGTGTTCACCCCCCTCTCTAGTGGCCAGTGTGCAGCCTCTGTGTGTTCCCCCCTCTCTAGTGGCCAGTGTGCAGTCTCTGTGTGTTCCCTCCTCTCTAGTCGTCAGTGAGCAGTCTCCGTGTGTTACATCCTCTCTAGTGGCCAGTGTGCAGTCTCCGTGTGTTCCCTCCTCTCTAGTGGCCAGTGTGCAGTCTCCGTGTGTTCCCTGCTCTCTAGTGGCCAGTGTGCAGTCTCCATGTGTTTCCCCCTCTCTAGTGGTCAATGTGCCGTCTCCGTGTGTTCCCCCCCTCTCTAGTGGCCAGTGTGCAGTCTCCGTGTGTTCCCCCCTCTCTAGTGGCCAGTGTGCAGTCTCTGTGTGTTCCCCCCTCTGTAGTGGCCAGTGAGCAGTCTCTGTGTGTTACCCCTTCTGTAGTGGCCAGTGTGCAGTCTCTGTGTGTTCCCCCACTCTCTAGTGGCCAGTGTGCAGGCTCTGTGTGTTCCCCCCTCTCTAGTGGCCAGTGTACAGTCTCCGTGTGTTCCCCCCTCTCCAGTGGTCAGTGTGCAGTCTCCGTGTGCTCCCCTCTGTAGTGGCCATTGTGCAGTCTCCATGTGTTCCCCCCTCTCTAGTGGCCTGTGTGCAGTCTCTGTGTGTTCCCCCCTCTCTAGTGGCCAGTGTGCAGTCTCTGTGTGTTCCCCCCTCTCTAGTGGTCATTGTGCAGTCTCTGGGTGTTTGCCCCCCCTCTCTAGTGGCCAGTGTGCAGTCTCTGTGTGTTCCCCCCCTCTCTAGTGGTCATTGTGCAGTCTCTGTGTGTTCCCCCCCTCTCTAGTGGCCACTGTGCACTCTCTGTGTGTTCCCCCCTCTGTAGTGGCCAGTGTGCAGTCTCCGTGTTTACCCCCCTCTCTATTGGTCAGTATGCACTCTCTGTGTGTTCCCCCCTCTCTAGTGGCCAGTGTGCAGTCTCTGTGTGTTCCCCCCTCTCTAGTGGCCAGTGTGCAGTCTCCGTGTGTTCCCCCCTCTGTAGTAGTCAGTGTGCAGTCTACGTGTGCTCCCCTCTGTAGTGGCCAGTGTGCAGTCTCCGTGTGTACCCCCCTCTCTAGTAGTCAGTGTGCAGTCTTTGTATGTTCCCCTCCTCTCTAGTGGCCAGTGTGCAGTCTCTGTGTGTTTCCTCCTCTCTAGTGGCCAGTGTGCAGTCTCCGGGTGTACCCCCCTCTCTAGTAGTCAGTGTGCAGTCTCTGTGTGTTCCCCCCTCTCTAGTGGCCAGTGTGCAGTCTCTGTGTGTTCCTTCCTCTCTAGTAGCCAGTGTGCAGTCTCCGGGTGTACCCCCCCTCTCTAGTGGCCAGTGTGCAGTCTCCGTGTGTTCCTTCCTCTCTAGTGGTCAGTGTGCAGTCTCCGTGTGTTCCCTCCTCTCTAGTGGCCAGTGTGCAGTCTCCGTGTGTTCCCCCCCTCTCTAGTGGCCAGTGTGCTGTCTCCGTGTGTTCCCTCCTCTCTAGTGGCCAGTGTGCAGTCTCCGTGTGTTCCCTCCACTCTAGTGGCCAGTGTGCAGTCTCCGTGTGTTCCCTTCTCTCTAGTGGCCAGTGTGCAGTCTCCGTGTGTTCCCTCCTCTCTAGTGGCCAGTGTGCAGTCTCTGTGTGTTCCCCCCTCTCTAGTGGTCAGTGTGCAGTCTCCGTGTGCTCCCCACTGTAGTGGCCAGTGTGCAGTCTCCGTGTGTTCCCCTCCTCTCTAGTGGCCAGTGTGCAGTCTCCGTGTGTTCCCCCCCTCTCTAGTGGCCAGTGTGCAGTCTTTGTGTGTACCCCCCTCTCTAGTGGCCAGTGTGCAGTCTCCATGTGTTCCCTCCTCTCTAGTGGCCAGTGTGCCATCTCCGTGTGTTCCCTCCTCTCTAGTGGCCAGTGTGCAGTCTCCGTGTGTTCCCCCCCTCTCTAGTGGCCAGTGTGCAGTCTCTGTGTGTTCCCCCCTCTCTAGTGGCCAGTGTGCAGTCTCCGTGTGTTCTCTCCTCTCTAGTGTTCCCTCCTCTCTAGTGGTCAGTGTGCAGTCTCTGTGTGTTCCCCTCCTCTCTAGTGGCCAGTGTGCAGTCTTTGTGTGTTCCCCTCAACTCTAGTGGCCAGTGTGCAGTCTCTGTGTGTTCCCTCCTCTCTAGTGGCCAGTGTGTAGTCTCCGTGTGTACCCCCCTCTCTAGTAGTCAGTGTGCAGTCTCTGTGTGTTCCCCCCCTCTCTAGTGGCCAGTGTGCAGTCTCCGTGTGTTCCCTCCTCTCTAGTAGCCGGTATGCAGTCTCCGTGTGTACCCCCCCTCTCTAGTGGGCAGTGTGCAGTCTCCGTGTGTTCCCTCCTCTGTAGTAGTCAGTGTGCAGTCTCCGTGTGTTCCCTCCTCTCTAGTGGCCAGTGTGCAGTCTCCGTGTGTTCCCTCCTCTCTAGTGGCCAGTGTGCAGTCTCCGTGTGTTCCCCCCTCTCTAGTGGCCAGTGTGCAGTCTCCATGTGTTCCCTCCTCTCTAGTGGTCAGTGTGCAGTCTCCATGTGTTCCCCCCTCTCTAGTGGCCAGAGTGCAGTCTCCGTGTGTTCCCCCCTCTCTAGTGGCCAGTGTGCAGTCTCAGTGTGTTCCCTCCTCTCTAGTGGCCAGTTTGCAGTCTCCGTGTGTTCCCTCCTCTCTAGTGGCCAGTGTGCAGTCTCCATGTGTTCCCTTCTCTCTACTGGCCAGTATGCAGTCTCCGTGTGTTTCCCCCTCTCTAATGGCCAGTGTGCAGTCTCCATGTGTTCCCTCCTCTCTAGTGGCCAGTGTGCAGTCTCCGTGTGTTCCCTCCTCTCTAGTGGCCAGTGTGCAGTCTCTGTGTGTACTCCCCTCTCTAGTGGCCAGTGTGCAGTCTCTGTGTGTACGACCCCTCTCTAGTGGTCAGTGTGCAGTCTCTGTGTGTTCCCCCCTCTCTAGTGGCCAGTGTGCAGTCCCTGTGTGTTCCCCCCTCTCTAGTGGCCACTGTGCAGTCTCTGTGTGTTCCCCCCTCTCTATTCGCTAGTGTGCAGTCTCTGTGTGTTCCCCCCTCTCTAGTGGGCAGTGTGCAGTCTCTGTGTGTTCCCCCCTCTCTAGTGGCAAGTGTGCAGTCTCTTTGTGTTCCCCCCTCTCTAGTGGTCACTGTGCAGTCTCTGTTTGTTCCCCCCCTCTCTAGTGGCCAGTGTGCAGTCTCTGTGTGTTCCCTCCTCTCTAGTGGTCAGTGTGCAGTCTCCGTGTGTTACATCCTCTCTAGTGGCCAGTGTGCAGTCTCTGTGTGTTCCCTCCTCTCTAGTGGCCAGTGTGCAGTCTCCGTGTGTTCTCTCCTCTCTAGTGGTCAGTGTGCAGTCTCCGTGTGTTACATCCTCTCTAGTGGCCAGTGTGCAGTCTCCGTGTGTTCCCCCATCTCTATTGGGCAGTGTGCAGTCTCAGTGTGTTCCACCCCTCTCTAGTGGCCAGTGTGCAGTCTCTGTGTGTTCCCTCCTCTCTAGTGGTCAGTGTGCAGTCTCCGTGTGTTCCCTCCTCTCTAATGGCCAGTGTGCAGTCTCTTTGTGTTCCCTCCTCTCTAGTGGCCAGTGTGCAGTCTCTGTTTGTCCCCCCCCTCTCTAGTGGCCAGTGTGCAGTCTCCGTGTGTTACATCCTCTCTAGTGGCCAGTGTGCAGTCTCCGTGTGTTCCCTCCTCTCTAGTGGCCAGTGTGCAGTCTCCGTGTGTTCTCTCCTCTCTAGTGGTCAGTGTGCAGTCTCCGTGTGTTACATCCTCTCTAGTGGCCAGTGTGCAGTCTCCGTGTGATCCCCCCTCTCTAGTGGGCAGTGTGCAGTCTCAGTGTGTTCCCCCCACTCTAGTGGCCAGTGTGCAGTCTCTGTGTGTTCCCTCCTCTCTAGTGGCCAGTGTGCAGTCTCCGTGTGTTACATCCTCTCTAGTGGCCAGTGTGCAGTCTCCGTGTGTTCCCTCCTCTCTAGTGGCCAGTGTGCAGTCTCCGTGTCTTCCCCCCTCTCTAGTGGTCAATGTGCAGTCTCCGTGTGTTCCCCCCCTCTCTAGTTGCCAGTGTGCAGTCTCCGTGTGTTCCCCCCTCTCTAGTGGCCAGTGTGCAGTCTCCGTGTGTTCCCCCCTCTCTAGTGGCAAGTGTGCAGTCTCTGTGTGTTCCCCCCTCTCTAGTGGTCACTGTGCAGTCTCTGTTTGTTCCCCCCCTCTCTAGTGGCCAGTGTGCAGTCTCTGTGTGTTCCCTCCTCTCTAGTGGTCAGTGTGCAGTCTCCGTGTGTTACATCCTCTCTAGTGGCCAGTGTGCAGTCTCCGTGTGTTCCCTCCTCTCTAGTGGCCAGTGTGCAGTCTTCGTGTGTTCTCTCCTCTCTAGTGGTCAGTGTGCAGTCTCCGTGTGTTACATCCTCTCTAGTGGCCAGTGTGCAGTCTCCGTGTGTTCCCTCCTCTCTAGTGGCCAGTGTGCAGTCTCCGTGTGTTCTCTCCTCTCTAGTGGTCAGTGTGCAGCCTCTGTGTGTTACATCCTCTCTAGTGGCCAGTGTGTAGTCTCCGTGTGTTCCCTCCTCTCTAGTGGCCAGTTTGCAGTCTCCGTGTGTTCCATCCTCTCTAGTGGCCAGTGTGCAGTCTCTGTGTGTTACATCCTCTCTAGTGGCCAGTGTGCAGTCTCCATGTGTGTTCCCTCCTCTCTAGTGGCCAGTGTGCAGTCTCCGTGTGTTCTCTCCTCTTTAGTGGTCAGTGTGCAGTCTCCGTGTGTTACATCCTCTCTAGTGGCCAGTGTGCAGTCTCCGTGTGTTCCCCCCTCTCTATTGGGCAGTGTGCAGTCTCAGTGTGTTCCCCCCTCTCTAGTGACCAGTGTGCAGTCTCTGTGTGTTCCCTCCTCTCTAGTGGTCAGTGTGCAGTCTCCGTGTGTTCCCTCCTCTCTAGTGGCCAGTGTGCAGTCTCCGTGTGTTCCCTCCTCTCTAGTGGCCAGTGTGCAGTCTCTGTTTGTTCCCCCCTCTCTAGTGGCCAGTGTGCAGTCTCTGTGTGTTCCCTCCTCTCTAGTGGTCAGTGTGCAGTCTCCGTGTGTTACATCCTCTCTAGTGGCCAGTGTGCAGTCTTCGTGTGTTCCCTCCTCTCTAGTGGCCAGTGTGCAGTCTCCGTGTGTTCTCTCCTCTCTAGTGGTCAGTGTGCAGTCTCCATGTGTTACATCCTCTCTAGTGGCCAGTGTGCAGTCTCCGTGTGATCCCCCCTCTCTAGTGGGCAGTGTGCAGTCTCAGTGTGTTCCCCCCCACTCTAGTGGCCAGTGTGCAGTCTCTGTGTGTTCCCTCCTCTCTAGTGGCCAGTGTGCAGTCTCCTTGTGTTACATCCTCTCTACTGGCCAGTGTGCAGTCTCCGTGTGTTCCCTCCTCTCTAGTGGCCAGTGTGCAGTCTCCGTGTGTTCCCCCCTCTCTAGTGGTCAATGTGCAGTCTCCGTGTGTTCCCCCCCTCTCTAGTTGCCAGTGTGCAGTCTCCGTGTGTTCCCCCTCTCTAGTGGCCAGTGTGCAGTCTCCGTGTGTTCCCCCCTCTGTAGTGGCCAGTGTGCAGTCTCTGTGTGTTCCCCCCTCTGTAGTGGCCAGTGTGCAGTCTCTGTGTGTTCCCCCCTCTCTAGTGGCCAATGTGCAGCCTCTGTGTGTTCCCCTCTTCTCTAGTGGCCAGTGTGCAGCCTCTGTGTGTTACATCCTCTCTAGTGGCCAGTGTGTAGTCTTCGTGTGTTCCCTCCTCTCTAGTGGCCAGTTTGCAGTCTCCGTGTGTTCCCTTCTCTCTACTGGCCAGTATGCAGTCTCCGTGTGTTTCCCCCTCTCTAGTGGCCAGTGTGCAGTCTCCATGTGTTCCCTCCTCTCTAGTGGCCAGTGTGCAGTCTTCGTGTGTTCCCTCCTCTCTAGTGGCCAGTGTGCAGTCTCTGTGTGTACTCCCCTCTCTAGTGGCCAGTGTGCAGTCTCTGTGTGTACTCCCCTCTCTAGTGGTCAGTGTGCAGTCTCTGTGTTTCCCCCCTCTCTAGTGGCCAGTGTGCTGTCTCTGTGTGTTCCCCCCTCTCTAGTGGCCACTGTGCAGTCTCTGTGTGTTCCCCCCTCTCTATTCGCTAGTGTTCAGTCTCTGTGTGTTCCCCCCTCTCTAGTGGGCAGTGTGCAGTCTCTGTGTGTTCCCCCCTCTCTAGTGGCAAGTGTGCAGTCTCTGTGTGTTCCCCCCTCTCTTGTGGTCACTGTGCAGTTTCTGTTTGTTCCCCCCCTCTCTAGTGGCCAGTGTGCAGTCTCTGTGTGTTCCCTCCTCTCTAGTGGTCAGTGTGCAGTCTCCGTGTGTTACATCCTCTCTAGTGGCCAGTGTGCAGTCTCCGTATGTTCCCTCCTCTCTAGTGGCCAGTGTGCAGTCTCCGTGTGTTCTCTCCTCTCTAGTGGTCAGTGTGCAGTCTCCGTGTGTTACATCCTCTCTAGTGGCCAGTGTGCAGTCTCCGTGTGTTCCCCCCTCTATAGTGGGCAGTGTGCAGTCTCAGTGTGTTCCCCCCCTCTCTAGTGGCCAGTGTGCAGTCTCTGTGTGTTCCCTCCTCACTAGTGGTCAGTGTGCAGTCTCCGTGTGTTCCCTCCTCTCTAGTGGCCAGTGTGCAGTCTCCGTGTGTTCCCTCCTCTCTAGTGGCCAGTGTGCAGTCTCTGTTTGTTCCCCCCCTCTCTAGTGGCCAGTGTGCACTCTCTGTGTGTTCCCTCTTCTCTAGTGGTCAGTGTGCAGTCTCCGTGTGTTACATCCTCTCTAGTGGCCAGTGTGCAGTCTCCGTGTGTTCCCTCCTCTCTAGTGTCCAGTGTGCAGTCTCCGTGTGTTCTCTCCTCTCTAGTGGTCAGTGTGCAGTCTCCGTGTGTTACATCCTCTCTAGTGGCCAGTGTGCAGTCTCCGTGTGTTCCCACCTCTCTAGTGGGCAGTGTGCAGTCTCAGTGTGTTCCCCCCCACTCTAGTGGCCAGTGTGCAGTCTCTGTGTGTTCCCTCCTCTCTAGTGGCCAGTGTGCAGTCTCCGTGTGTTACATCCTCTCTAGAGGCCAGTGTGCAGTCTCCGTGTGTTCCCTCCTCTCTAGTTGCCAGTGTGCAGTCTCCGTGTGTTCCCCCCTCTCTAGTGGTCAATGTGCAGTCTCCGTGTGTTCCCCCCCTCTCTAGTGGCCAGTGTGCAGTCTCCGTGTGTTCCCCACTCTCTAGTGGCCAGTGTGCAGTCTCCGTGTGTTCCCCCCTCTGTAGTGGCCAGTGTGCAGTCTCTGTGTGTTCCCTCCTCTGTAGTGGCCAGTGTGCAGTCTCTGTGTGTTCCCCCCTCTCTAGTGGCCAATGTGCAGCCTCTGTGTGTTCCCCTCCTCTCTAGTGGTCAGGTTGCAGTCTCTGTGTGTTCACCCCCCTCTCTAGTGGCCAGTGTGCAGCCTCTGTGTGTTCCCCCCTCTCTAGTGGCCAGTGTGCAGTCTCTGTGTGTTCCCCCTTCTGTAGTGGCCAGTGTGCAGTCTCTGTGTGTTCCCCCACTCTCTAGTGGCCAGTGTGCAGGCTCTGTGTGTTCCCCCCCATCTCTACTGGCCAGTGTGCAGTCTCCGTGTGTTCCCTCCTCTCTAGTGGCCAGTGTGCAGTCTCCGTGTGTTCCCCCCTCTCTAGTGGTCAATGTGCAGTCTCCGTGTGTTCCCCCCCTCTCTAGTGGCCAGTGTGCAGTCTCCGTGTGTTCCCCCCTCTCTAGTGGCCAGTGTGCAGTCTCCGTGTGTTCCCCCCTCTGTAGTGGCCAGTGTGCAGTCTCTGTGTGTTCCCCCTTCTGTAGTGGCCAGTGTGCAGTCTCTGTGTGTTCCCCCACTCTCTAGTGGCCAGTGTGCAGTCTCCGTGTGTTCCCCCCTCTCTAGTGGTCAATGTGCAGTCTCCGTGTGTTCCCCCCCTCTCTAGTGGCCAGTGTGCAGTCTCCGTGTGTTCCCCCCTCTCTAGTGGCCAGTGTGCAGTCTCCGTGTGTTCCCCCCTCTGTAGTGGCCAGTGTGCAGTCTCTGTGTGTTCCCCCTTCTGTAGTGGCCAGTGTGCAGTCTCTGTGTGTTCCCCCACTCTCTAGTGGCCAGTGTGCAGTCTCCGTGTGTACCCCCCTCTCTAGTTGCCAGTGTGCAGACTCTGTGTGTTCCCCCCTCTCTAGTGGCCAGTGTACAGTCTCCGTGTGTTCCCCCCTCTCCAGTGGTTAGTGTGCAGTCTTAGTGTGCTCCCCTCTGTAGTGGCCATTGTGCAGTCTCCATGTGTTCCCCCCTCTCTAGTGGCCTGTGTGCAGTCTCTGTGTGTTCCCCCCTCTCTAGTGGCCAGTGTGCAGTCTCTGTGTGTTCCCCCGTCTCTAGTGGTCATTGTGCAGTCTTTGTATGTTCCCCTCCTCTCTAGTGGCCAGTGTGCAGTCTCTGTGTGTTTCCTCCTCTCTAGTGGCCAGTGTGCAGTCTCCGGGTGTACCCCCCTCTCTAGTAGTCAGTGTGCAGTCTCTGTGTGTTCCCCCCTCTCTAGTGGCCAGTGTGCAGTCTCTGTGTGTTCCCTCCTCTCTAGTAGCCAGTGTGCAGTCTCCGGGTGTACCCCCCCTCTCTAGTGGCCAGTGTGCAGTCTCCGTGTGTTCCTTCCTCTCTAGTGGTCAGTGTGCAGTCTCCGTGTGTTCCCTCCTCTCTAGTGGCCAGTGTCCAGTCTCCGTGTGTTCCCCCCCTCTCTAGTGGCCAGTGTGCTGTCTCCGTGTGTTCCCTCCTCTCTAGTGGCCAGTGTGCAGTCTCCGTGTGTTCCCTCCACTCTAGTGGCCAGTGTGCAGTCTCCGTGTGTTCCCTTCTCTCTAGTGGCCAGTGTGCAGTCTCCGTGTGTTCCCTCCTCTATAGTGGCCAGTGTGCAGTCTCCGTGTGTTCCCCCCTTCTCTAGTGGCCAGTGTGCAGTCTCCGTGTGTTCCCCCCTCTCTAGTGGTCAATGTGCAGTCTCCGTGTGTTCCCCCCCTCTCTAGTTGCCAGTGTGCAGTCTCCGTGTGTTCCCCCCTCTCTAGTGGCCAGTGTGCAGTCTCCATGTGTTCCCTCCTCTCTAGTGGCCAGTGTGCAGTCTCTGTGTGTTCCCCCCTCTCTAGTGGTCAGTGTGCAGTCTCCGTGTGCTCCCCACTGTAGTGGCCAGTGTGCAATCTCCGTGTGTTCCCCTCCTCTCTAGTGGCCAGTGTGCAGTCTTTGTGTGTTCCCCTCCTCTCTAGTGGCCAGTGTGCAGTCTCTGTGTGTTCCCTCCTCTCTAGTGGCCAGTGTGCAGTCTCCGTGTGTACCCCCCTCTCTAGTAGTCAGTGTGCAGTCTCTGTGTGTTCCCCCCCTCTCTAGTGGCCAGTGTGCAGTCTCCGTGTGTTCCCTCCTCTCTAGTAGCCAGTGTGCAGTCTCCGTGTGTACCCCCCCTCTCTAGTGGCCAGTGTGCAGTCTCCGTGTGTTCCCTCCTCTGTAGTGGTCAGTGTGCATTCTACGTGTGTTCCCTCCTCTCTAGTGGCCTGTGTGCAGTCTCCGTGTGTTCCCCCCCTCTCTAGTGGCCAGTGTGCAGTCTCCGTGTGTTCCCTCCTCTCTAGTGGCCAGTGTGCAGTCTCTGTGTGTTCCCTAGTCTTTAATGGCCAGTGTGCAGTCTCCGTGTGTTCCCTCCTCTCTAGTGTTCCCTCCTCTCTAATGATCAGTGTGCAGTCTCTGTGTGTTCCCCCCTCTCTAATGGCCAGTGTGCAGTCTCTGTGTGTTCCCCCCTCTCTAGTGGCCAGTGTGCAGTCTCTGTGTGTACCCCCTCTCTAGTGGTCAGTGTGCAGTCTCCGTGTGTTCCCCCCTCTCTGTGGCCAGTGTGCAGTCTCTGTGTGTTCCCCCCTCTCTAGTGGGCAGTGTGCAGTCTCTGTGTGTTCCCCCCTCTCTACTGGCAAGTGTGCAGTCTCTGTGTGTTCCCCCCTCTCTAGTGATCAGTGTGCAGTCTCCGTGTGTTCCCCCCTCTCTAGTGGCCAGTGTGCAGTCTCCGTGTGCTCCCCTCTGTAGTGGCCAGTGTGCAGTCTCCGTGTGTTCCCCTCCTCTCTAGTGGCCAGTGTGCAGTCTCTGTGTGTTCCCCTCCTCTCTAGTGGCCAGTGTGCAGTTTCTGTGTGTTCCCTCCTCTCTAGCGGCCAGTGTGCAGTCTCCGTGTGTACCCCCCCTCTCTAGTGGTCAGTGTGCAGTCTCTGTGTGTTCCCCCCTCTCTAGTGGCCAGTGTGCAGTCTCCGTGTGTTCCCTCCTCTCTAGTGGCCAGTATGCAGTCTCCGTGTGTTCCCCCCCTCTCTAGTGGCCAGTGTGCAGTTTTTGTGTGTACCCCCCTCTCTAGTGGCCAGTGTACAGTCTCCATGTGTTCCCTCCTCTCTAGTGGCCAGTGTGCAATCTCCGTGTGTTCCCTCCTCTCTAGTGGCCAGTGTGCAGTCTCCGTGTGTTCCCCCCCTCTCTAGTGGCCAGTGTGCAGTCTCTGTGTGTTCCCCCCTCTCTAGTGGCCAGTGTGCAGTCTCCGTGTGTTCTCTCCTCTCTAGTGTTCCCTCCTCTCTAGTGGTCAGTGTGCAGTCTCTGTGTGTTCCCCTCCTCTCTAGTGGCCAGTGTGCAGTCTTTGTGTGTTCCCCTCAACTCTAGTGGCCAGTGTGCAGTCTCTGTGTGTTCCCTCCTCTCTAGTGGCCAGTGTGCAGTCTCCGTGTGTACCCCCCTCTCTAGTAGTCAGTGTGCAGTCTCTGTGTGTTCCCCCCCTCTCTAGTGGCCTGTGTGCAGTCTCCGTGTGTTTCCTCCTCTCTAGTAGCCGGTATGCAGTCTCCGTGTGTACCCTCCCTCTCTAGTGGCCAGTGTGCAGTCTCCGTGTGTTCCCTCCTCTGTAGTAGTCAGTGTGCAGTCTCCGTGTGTTCCCTCCTCTCTAGTGGCCAGTGTGCAGTCTCCGTGTGTTCCCTCCTCTCTAGTGGCCAGTGTGCAGTCTCCGTGTGTTCCCCCCTCTCTAGTGGCCAGTGTGCAGTCTCCGTGTGTTCCCTCCTCTCTAGTGGTCAGTGTGCAGTCTCCGTGTGTTCCCCCCTCTCTAGTGGCCAGAGTGCAGTCTCCGTGTGTTCCCCCCTCTCTAGTGGCCAGTGTGCAGTCTCAGTGTGTTCCCTCCTCTCTAGTGGCCAGTTTGCAGTCTCCGTGTGTTCCCTCCTCTCTAGTGGCCAGTGTGCAGTCTCCATGTGTTCCCTTCTCTCTACTGGCCAGTATGCAGTCTCCGTGTGTTTCCCCCTCTCTAGTGGCCAGTGTGCAGTCCCCATGTGTTCCCTCCTCTCTAGTGGCCAGTGTGCAGTCTCCGTGTGTTCCCTCCTCTCTAGTGGCCAGTGTGCTGTCTCTGTGTGTACTCCCCTCTCTAGTGGCCAGTGTGCAGTCTCTGTGTGTACTCCCCTCTCTAGTGGTCAGTGTGCAGTCTCTGTGTGTTCCCCCCCTCTCTAGTGGCCAGTGTGCAGTCTCTGTGTGTTCCCCCCTCTCTAGTGGCCACTGTGCAGTCTCTGTGTGTTCCCCCCTCTCTATTCGCTAGTGTGCAGTCTCTGTGTGTTCCCCCCTCTCTAGTGGGCAGTGTGCAGTCTCTGTGTGTTCCCCCCTCTCTAGTGGCAAGTGTGCAGTCTCTTTGTGTTCCCCCTTCTCTAGTGGTCACTGTGCAGTCTCTGTTTGTTCCCCCCCTCTCTAGTGGCCAGTGTGCAGTCTCTGTGTGTTCCCCCCTCTCTAGTGGTCAGTGTGCAGTCTCCATGTGTTCCCTCCTCTCTAGTGGCCAGTGTGCAGTCTCCGTGTGTTCTCTCCTCTCTAGTGGTCAGTGTGCAGTCTCCGTGTGTTACATCCTCTCTAGTGGCCAGTGTGCAGTCTCCGTGTGTTCCCCCCTCTCTATTGGGCAGTGTGCAGTCTCCATGTGTTCCCCCCTCTCTAGTGGTCAGTGTGCAGTCTCCGTGTGCTCCCCACTGTAGTGGCCAGTGTGCAGTCTCCGTGTGTTCCCCTCCTCTCTAGTGGCCAGTGTGCAGTCTTTGTGTGTTCCCCTCCTCTCTAGTGGCCTGTGTGCAGTCTCTGTGTGTTCCCTCCTCTCTAGTGGCCAGTGTGCAGTCTCCGTGTGTACCCCCCTCTCTAGTAGTCAGTGTGCAGTCTCTGTGTGTTCCCCCCCTCTCTAGTGGCCAGTGTGCAGTCTCCGTGTGTACCCCCCTCTCTAGTAGTCAGTGTGCAGTCTCTGTGTGTTCCCCCCCTCTCTAGTGGCTAGTGTGCAGTCTCTGTGTGTTCCCTCCTCTCTAGTAGCCAGTGTTCAGTCTCCGTGTGTACCCCCCCTCTCTAGTGGCCAGTGTGCAGTCTCCGTGTGTTCCCTCCTCTGTAGTGGTCAGTGTGCAGTCTCCGTGTGTTCCCTCCTCTCAAGTGGCCAATGTGCAGTCTCCGTGTGTTCCCCCCCTCTCTAGTGGCCAGTGTTCTGTCTCCGTGTGTTCCCTCCTCTCTAGTGGCCAGTGTGCAGTCTCCGTGTGTTCCCTCCTCTCTAGTGGCCAGTGTGCAGTCTCCGTGTGTTCCCTCCACTCTATTGGCCAGTGTGCAGTCTCCGTGTGTTCCCTCCTCTCTAGTGGCCAGTGTGCAGTCTCCGTGTGTTCCCTCCTCTCTAGTGGCCAGTGTGCAGTCTCCGTGTGTTCACTCCTCTCTAGTGGCCAGTGTGCAGTCTCCGTGTGTTCCCCCCTCTCTAGTGGCCAGTGTGCAGTCTCCGTGTGTTCCCTCCTCTCTAGTGGCCAGTGTGCAGTCTCTGTGTGTTCCCTCCTCTTTAATGGCCAGTGTGCAGTCTCCGTGTGTTCCCTCCTCTCTAGTGTTCCCTCCTCTCTAATGATCAGTGTGCAGTCTCTGTGTGTTCCCCCCTCTCTAATGGCCAGTGTGCAGTCTCTGTGTGTTCCATCCTCTCTAGTGGCCAGTGTGCAGTCTCTGTGTGTACCCCCTCTCTAGTGGTCAGTGTGCAGTCTCCGTGTGTTCCCCCCTCTCTGTGGCCAGTGTGCAGTCTCTGTGTGTTCCCCCCTCTTTAGTGGGCAGTGTGCAGTCTCTGTGTGTTCCCCCCTCTCTACTGGCAAGTGTGCAGTCTCTGTGTGTTCCCCCCTCTCTAGTGATCAGTGTGCAGTCTCCGTGTGTTCCCCCCTCTCTAGTGGCCAGTGTGCAGTCTCCGTGTGCTCCCCTCTGTAGTGGCCAGTGTGCAGTCTCCGTGTGTTCCCCTCCTCTCTAGTGGCCAGTGTGCAGTCTCTGTGTGTTCCCCTCCTCTCTAGTGGCCAGTGTGCAGTTTCTGTGTGTTCCCTCCTCTCTAGCGGCCAGTGTGCAGTCTCCGTGTGTACCCCCCCTCTCTAGTGGTCAGTGTGCAGTCTCTGTGTGTTCCCCCCTCTCTAGTGGCCAGTGTGCAGTCTCCGTGTGTTCCCTCCTCTCTAGTGGCCAGTATGCAGTCTCCGTGTGTTCCCCCCCTCTCTAGTGGCCAGTGTGCAGTTTTTGTGTGTACCCCCCTCTCTAGTGGCCAGTGTACAGTCTCCATGTGTTCCCTCCTCTCTAGTGGCCAGTGTGCAATCTCCGTGTGTTCCCTCCTCTCTAGTGGCCAGTGTGCAGTCTCCGTGTGTTCCCCCCCTCTCTAGTGGCCAGTGTGCAGTCTCTGTGTGTTCCCCCCTCTCTAGTGGCCAGTGTGCAGTCTCCGTGTGTTCTCTCCTCTCTAGTGTTCCCTCCTCTCTAGTGGTCAGTGTGCAGTCTCTGTGTGTTCCCCTCCTCTCTAGTGGCCAGTGTGCAGTCTTTGTGTGTTCCCCTCAACTCTAGTGGCCAGTGTGCAGTCTCTGTGTGTTCCCTCCTCTCTAGTGGCCAGTGTGCAGTCTCCGTGTGTACCCCCCTCTCTAGTAGTCAGTGTGCAGTCTCTGTGTGTTCCCCCCCTCTCTAGTGGCCTGTGTGCAGTCTCCGTGTGTTTCCTCCTCTCTAGTAGCCGGTATGCAGTCTCCGTGTGTACCCTCCCTCTCTAGTGGCCAGTGTGCAGTCTCCGTGTGTTCCCTCCTCTGTAGTAGTCAGTGTGCAGTCTCTGTGTGTTCCCTCCTCTCTAGTGGCCAGTGTGCAGTCTCCGTGTGTTCCCTCCTCTCTAGTGGCCAGTGTGCAGTCCCCGTGTGTTCCCCCCTCTCTAGTGGCCAGTGTGCAGTCTCCGTGTGTTCCCTCCTCTCTAGTGGTCAGTGTGCAGTCTCCGTGTGTTCCCCCCTCTCTAGTGGCCAGAGTGCAGTCTCCGTGTGTTCCCCCCTCTCTAGTGGCCAGTGTGCAGTCTCAGTGTGTTCCCTCCTCTCTAGTGGCCAGTTTGCAGTCTCCGTGTGTTCCCTCCTCTCTAGTGGCCAGTGTGCAGTCTCCATGTGTTCCCTTCTCTCTACTGGCCAGTATGCAGTCTCCGTGTGTTTCCCCCTCTCTAGTGGCCAGTGTGCAGTCTCCATGTGTTCCCTCCTCTCTAGTGGCCAGTGTGCAGTCTCCGTGTGTTCCCTCCTCTCTAGTGGCCAGTGTGCTGTCTCTGTGTGTACTCCCCTCTCTAGTGGCCAGTGTGCAGTCTCTGTGTGTACTCCCCTCTCTAGTGGTCAGTGTGCAGTCTCTGTGTGTTCCCCCCTCTCTAGTGGCCAGTGTGCAGTCTCTGTGTGTTCCCCCCCTCTCTAGTGGCCACTGTGCAGTCTCTGTGTGTTCCCCCCTCTCTATTCGCTAGTGTGCAGTCTCTGTGTGTTCCCCCCTCTCTAGTGGGCAGTGTGCAGTCTCTGTGTGTTCCCCCCTCTCTAGTGGCAAGTGTGCAGTCTCTTTGTGTTCCCCCTTCTCTAGTGGTCACTGTGCAGTCTCTGTTTGTTCCCCTTCTCTCTAGTGGCCAGTGTGCAGTCTCTGTGTGTTCCCCCCTCTCTAGTGGTCAGTGTGCAGTCTCCATGTGTTCCCTCCTCTCTAGTGGCCAGTGTGCAGTCTCCGTGTGTTCTCTCCTCTCTAGTGGTCAGTGTGCAGTCTCCGTGTGTTACATCCTCTCTAGTGGCCAGTGTGCAGTCTCCGTGTGTTCCCCCCTCTCTATTGGGCAGTGTGCAGTCTCAGTGTGTTCCCCCCCTCTCTAGTGGCCAGTGTGCAGTCTCTGTGTGTTCCCTCCTCTCTAGTGGTCAGTGTGCAGTCTCCGTGTGTTCCCTCCTCTCTAGTGGCCAGTGTGCAGTCTCCGTGTGTTCCCTCCTCTCTAGTGGCCAGTGTGCAGTCTCCGTGTGTTCCCTCCTCTCTAGTGGCCAGTGTGCAGTCTCTGTTTGTCCCCCCCCTCTCTAGTGGCCAGTGTGCAGTCTCTGTGTGTTCCCTCCTCTCTAGTGGTCAGTGTGCAGTCTCCGTGTGTTACATCCTCTCTAGTGGCCAGTGTTCAGTCTCCGTGTGTTCCCTCCTCTCTAGTGGCCAGTGTGCAGTCTCCGTGTGTTCTCTCCTCTCTAGTGGTCAGTGTGCAGTCTCAGTGTGTTACATCCTCTCTAGTGGCCAGTGTGCAGTCTCCGTGTGATCCCCTCTCTCTAGTGGGCAGTGTGCAGTCTCCATGTGTTCCCTCCTCTCTAGTGGCCAGTGTGCAGTCTTCGTGTGTTCCCTCCTCTCTAGTGGTCAGTGTGCAGTCTCTGTGTGTACTCCCCTCTCTAGTGGCCAGTGTGCAGTCTCTGTGTGTTCCCTCCTCTCTAGTGGTCAGTGTGCAGTCTCCGTGTGTTCCCCCCTCTCTAGTGGCCAGTGTGCAGTCTCCGTGTTTTCCCCCCTCTCTAGTGGTCAGTGTGCAGTCTCTGTGTGTTCCCCCCTCTCTAGTGGCCAGTGTGCAGTCTCTGTGTGTTCCCCCCTCTCTAGTGGCCACTGTGCAGTCTCTGTGTGTTCCCCCCTCTCTATTCGCTAGTGTGCAGTCTCTGTGTGTTCCCCCCTCTCTAGTGGGCAGTGTGCAGTCTCTGTGTGTTCCCCCCTCTCTAGTGGCAAGTGTGCAGTCTCTGTGTGTTCCCCCCTCTCTAGTGGTCACTGTGCAGTCTCTGTTTGTTCCCCCCCTCTCTAGTGGCCAGTGTGCAGTCTCTGTGTGTTCCCTCCTCTCTAGTGGTCAGTGTGCAGTCTCCGTGTGTTACATCCTCTCTAGGGGCCAGTGTGCAGTCTCCGTGTGTTCCCTCCTCTCTAGTGGCCAGTGTGCAGTCTCCGTGTGTTCTCTCCTCTCTAGTGGTCAGTGTGCAGTCTCCGTGTGTTACATCCTCTCTAGTGGCCAGTGTGCAGTCTCCGTGTGTTCCCCCCTCTCTAGTGGGCAGTGTGCAGTCTCAGTGTGTTCCCCCCCTCTCTAGTGGCCAGTGTGCAGTCTCTGTGTGTTCCCTCCTCACTAGTGGTCATTGTGCAGTCTCTGTGTGTTCCCTCCTCTCTAGTGGCCAGTGTGCAGTCTCCGTGTGTTCCCTCCTCTCTAGTGGCCAGTGTGCAGTCTCTGTTTGTTCCCCCCCTCTCTAGTGGCCAGTGTGCACTCTCTGTGTGTTCCCTGTTCTCTAGTGGTCAGTGTGCAGTCTCCGTGTGTTACATCCTCTCTAGTGGCCAGTGTGCAGTCTCCGTGTGTTCCCTCCTCTCTAGTGTCCAGTGTGCAGTCTCCGTGTGTTCTCTCCTCTCTAGTGGTCAGTGTGCAGTCTCCGTGTGTTACATCCTCTCTAGTGGCCAGTGTGCAGTCTCCGTGTGTTCCCCCCTCTCTAGTGGGCAGTGTGCAGTCTCAGTGTGTTCCCCCCCACTATAGTGGCCAGTGTGCAGTCTCTGTGTGTTCCCTCCTCTCTAGTGGCCAGTGTGCAGTCTCCGTGTGTTACATCCTCTCTAGAGGCCAGTGTGCAGTCTCCGTGTGTTCCCTCCTCTCTAGTGGCCAGTGTGCAGTCTCTGTGTGTTCCCCCCTCTCTAGTGGTCAATGTGCAGTCTCCGTGTGTTCCCCCCCTCTCTAGTGGCCAGTGTGCAGTCTCCGTGTGTTCCCCCCTCTCTAGTGGCCAGTGTGCAGTCTCCGTGTGTTCCCCCCTCTGTAGTGGCCAGTGTGCAGTCTCTGTGTGTTCCCCCCTCTGTAGTGGCCAGTGTGCAGTCTCTGTGTGTTCCCCCCTCTCTAGTGGCAAATGTGCAGCCTCTGTGTGTTCCCCTCCTCTCTAGTGGTCAGGTTGCAGTCTCTGTGTGTTCACCCCCCTCTCTAGTGGCCAGTGTACAGCCTCTGTGTGTTCCCTCCTCTCTAGTGGCCAGTGTGCAGTCTCTGTGTGTTCCCTCCTCTCTAGTCGTCAGTGTGCAGTCTCCGTGTGTTACATCCTCTCTAGTGGCCAGTGTGCAGTCTCCGTGTGTTCCCTCCTCTCTAGTGGCCAGTGTGCAGTCTCCGTGTGTTCCCTCCTCTCTAGTGGCCAGTGTGCAGTCTCCATGTGTTCCCCCCTCTCTAGTGGTCAATGTGCAGTCTCCGTGTGTTCCCCCCCTCTCTAGTGGCCAGTGTGCAGTCTCCGTGTGTTCCCCCCTCACTAGTGGCCAGTGTGCAGTCTCCGTGTGTTCCCCCCTCTCTAGTGGCCAGTGTGCAGTCTCCGTGTGTTCCCCCCTCTCTAGTGGCCAGTGTGCAGTCTCCGTGTGCTCCCCTCTGTAGTGGCCAGTGTGCAGTCTCCGTGTGTTCCCCTCCTCTCTAGTGCCCAGTGTGCAGTCTCTGTGTGTTCCCCTCCTCTCTAGTGGCCAGTGTGCAGTTTCCGTGTGTTCCCTCCTCTCTAGCGGCCAGTGTGCAGTCTCCGTGTGTACCCCCCCTCTCTAGTGGTCAGTGTGCAGTCTCTGTGTGTTCCCCCCTCTCTAGTGGCCAGTGTGCAGTCTCCGTGTGTTCCCTCCTCTCTAATGGCCAGTATGCAGTCTCCGTGTGTTCCCCCCCTCTCTAGTGGCCAGTGTGCAGTCTTTGTGTGTACCCCCCTCTCTAGTGGCCAGTGTGCAGTCTCCATGTGTTCCCTCCTCTCTAGTGGCCAGTGTGCAATCTCCGGGTGTTCCCTCCTCTCTAGTGGCCAGTGTGCAGTCTCCGTGTGTTCCCCCCCTCTCTAGTGGCCAGTGTGCAGTCTCTGTGTGTTCCCCCCTCTCTAGTGGCCAGTGTGCAGTCTCTGTGTGTTCTCTCCTCTCTAGTGTTCCCTCCTCTCTAGTGGTCAGTGTGCAGTCTCTGTGTGTTCCCCTCCTCTCTAGTGGCCAGTGTGCAGTCTTTGTGTGTTCCCCTCAACTCTAGTGGCCAGTGTGCAGTCTCTGTGTGTTCCCTCCTCTCTAGTGGCCAGTGTGCAGTCTCCGTGTGTACCCCCCTCTCTAGTAGTCAGTGTGCAGTCTCTGTGTGTTCCCCCCCTCTCTAGTGGCCAGTGTGCAGTCTCCGTGTGTTCCCTCCTCTCTAGTAGCCGGTATGCAGTCTCCGTGTGTACCCCCCCTCTCTAGTGGCCAGTGTGCAGTCTCCGTGTGTTCCCTCCTCTGTAGTAGTCAGTGTGCAGTCTCCGTGTGTTCCCTCCTCTCTAGTGGCCAGTGTGCAGTCTCCGTGTGTTCCCTCCTCTCTAGTAGCCAGTGTGCAGTCTCCGTGTGTTCCCCCCTCTCTAGTGGTCAGTGTGCAGTCTCCTTGTGTTCCCCCCTCTCTAGTGGCCAGAGTGCAGTCTCCGTGTGTTCCCCCCTCTCTAGTGGCCAGTGTGCAGTCTCAGTGTGTTCCCTCCTCTCTAGTGGCCAGTTTGCAGTCTCCGTGTGTTCCCTCCTCTCTAGTGGCCAGTGTGCAGTCTCCATGTGTTCCCTTCTCTCTACTGGCCAGTATGCAGTCTCCGTGTGTTTCACCCTCTCTAGTGGCCAGTGTGCAGTCTCCATGTGTTCCCTCCTCTCTAATGGCCAGTGTGCAGTCTCCGTGTGTTCCCTCCTCTCTAGTGGCCAGTGTGCAGTCTCTGTGTATACTCCCCTCTCTAGTGGCCAGTGTGCAGTCTCTGTGTGTACTCCCCTCTCTAGTGGTCAGTGTGCAGTTTCTGTGTGTTCCCCCCTCTCTAGTGGCCAGTGTGCAGTCTCTGTGTGTTCCCCCCTCTCTAGTGGCCACTGTGCAGTCTCTGTGTGTTCCCCCCTCTCTATTCGCTAGTGTGCAGTCTCTGTGTGTTCCCCCCTCTCTAGTGGGCAGTGTGCAGTCTCTGTGTGTTCCCCCCTCTCTAGTGGCAAGTGTGCAGTCTCTTTGTGTTCCCCCCTCTCTAGTGGTCACTGTGCAGTCTCTGTTTGTTCCCCCCTCTCTAGTGGCCAGTGTGCAGTCTCTGTGTGTTCCCTCCTCTCTAGTGGTCAGTGTGCAGTCTCCGTGTGTTACATCCTCTCTAGTGGCCAGTGTGCAGTCTCCATGTGTTCCCTCCTCTCTAGTGGCCAGTGTGCAGTCTCCGTGTGTTCTCTCCTCTCTAGTGGTCAGTGTGCAGTCTCCGTGTGTTACATCCTCTCTAGTGGCCAGTGTGCAGTCTCCGTGTGTTCCCCCCTCTCTATTGAGCAGTGTGCAGTCTCAGTGTGTTCCCCCCCTCTCTAGTGGCCAGTGTGCAGTCTCTGTGTGTTCCCTCCTCTCTAGTGGTCAGTGTGCAGTCTCCGTGTGTTCCCTCCTCTCTAGTGGCCAGTGTGCAGTCTCCGTGTGTTCCCTCCTCTCTAGTGGCCAGTGTGCAGTCTCTGTTTGTCCCCCCCCTCTCTAGTGGCCAGTGTGCAGTCTCTGTGTGTTCCCTCCTCTCTAGTGGTCAGTGTGCAGTCTCCGTGTGTTACATCCTCTCTAGTGGCCAGTGTGCAGTCTCCGTGTGTTCCCTCCTCTCTAGTGGCCAGTGTGCAGTCTCCGTGTGTTCTCTCCTCTCTAGTGGTCAGTGTGCAGTCTCCGTGTGTTACATCCTCTCTAGTGGCCAGTGTGCAGTCTCCGTGTGATCCCCCTCTCTAGTGGGCAGTGTGCAGTCTCAGTGTGTTCCCCCCCACTCTAGTGGCCAGTGTGCAGTCTCTGTGTGTTCCCTCCTCTCTAGTGGCCAGTGTGCAGTCTCCGTGTGTTACATCCTCTCTAGTGGCCAGTGTGCAGTCTCCGTGTGTTCCCTCCTCTCTAGTGGCCAGTGTGCAGTCTCCGTGTGTTCCCCCCTCTCTAGTGGTCAATGTGCAGTCTCCTTGTGTTCCCCCCTTCTCTAGCTGCCAGTGTGCAGTCTCTGTGTGTTCCCCCCTCTCTAGTGGCCAGTGTGCAGTCTCCGTGTGTTCCCCCCTCTCTAGTGGCAAGTGTGCAGTCTCTGTGTGTTCCCCCCTCTCTAGTGGTCACTGTGCAGTCTCTGTTTGTTCCCCCCCTCTCTAGTGGCCAGTGTGCAGTCTCTGTGTGTTCCCTCCTCTCTAGTGGTCAGTGTGCAGTCTCCGTGTGTTACATCCTCTCTAGTGGCCAGTGTGCAGTCTCCGTGTGTTCCCTCCTCTCTAGTGGCCAGTGTGCAGTCTCCGTGTGTTCTCTCCTCTCTAGTGGTCAGTGTGCAGTCTCCGTGTGTTACATCCTCTCTAGTGGCCAGTGTGCAGTCTCCGTGTGTTCCCCCCTCTCTAGTGGGCAGTGTGCAGTCTCAGTGTGTTCCCCCCCTCTCTAGTGACCAGTGTGCAGTCTCTGTGTGTTCCCTCCTCTCTAGTGGTCAGTGTGCAGTCTCCGTGTGTTCCCTCCTCTCTAGTGGCCAGTGTGCAGTCTCCGTGTGTTCCCTCCTCTCTAGTGGCCAGTGTGCAGTCTCTGTTTGTTCCCCCCTCTCTAGTGGCCAGTGTGCAGTCTCTGTGTGTTCCCTCCTCTCTAGTGGTCAGTGTGCAGTCTCCGTGTGTTACATCCTCTCTAGTGGCCAGTGTGCAGTCTCCGTGTGTTCCCTCCTCTCTAGTGGGCAGTGTGCAGTCTCAGTGTGTTCCCCCCCACTCTAGTGGCCAGTGTGCAGTCTCTGTGTGTTCCCTCCTCTCTACTGGCCAGTGTGCAGTCTCCGTGTGTTACATCCTCTCTAGTGGCCAGTGTGCAGTCTCCGTGTGTTCCCTCCTCTCTAGTGGCCAGTGTGCAGTCTCCGTGTGTTTCCCCCTCTCTAGTGGTCAATGTGCAGTCTCCTTGTGTTCCCCCCCTCTCTAGTTGCCAGTGTGCAGTCTCCGTGTGTTCCCCCCTCTCTAGTGGCCAGTGTGCAGTCTCCGTGTGTTCCCCCCTCTGTAGTGGCCAGTGTGCAGTCTCTGTGTGTTCCCCCCTCTGTAGTGGCCAGTGTGCAGTCTCTGTGTGTTCCCCCCTCTCTAGTGGCCAATGTGCAGCCTCTGTGTGTTCCCCTCCTCTCTAGTGGTCAGGTTGCAGTCTCTGTGTGTTCCCCCCCTCTCTAGTGGCCAGTGTGCAGCCTCTGTGTGTTACATCCTCTCTAGTGGCCAGTGTGCAGTCTCCATGTGTTCCCTTCTCTCTACTGGCCAGTATGCAGTCTCCGTGTGTTTCCCCCTCTCTAGTGGCCAGTGTGCAGTCTCTGTGTGTTCCCTCCTCTCTAGTAGCCAGTGTGCAGTCTCCATGTGTTCCCTTCTCTCTACTGGCCAGTATGCAGTCTCCGTGTGTTTCCCCCTCTCTAGTGGCCAGTGTGCAGTCTCTGTGTGTTCCCTCCTCTCTAGTAGCCAGTGTGCAGTCTCCGGGTGTACACCCCCTCTCTAGTGGCCAGTGTGCAGTCTCCGTGTGTTCCTTCCTCTCTAGTGGTCATTGTGCAGTCTCCGTGTGTTCCCTCCTCTCTAGTGGCCAGTGTGCAGTCTCTGTGTGTTCCCTCCTCTCTACTGGCCAGTGTGCAGTCTCCGTGTGTTACATCCTCTCTAGTGGCCAGTGTGCAGTCTCCGTGTGTTCCCTCCTCTCTAGTGGCCAGTGTGCAGTCTCCGTGTGTTCCCCCCTCTCTAGTGGTCAATGTGCAGTCTCCTTGTGTTCCCCCCCTCTCTAGTTGCCAGTGTGCAGTCTCCGTGTGTTCCCCCCTCTCTAGTGGCCAGTGTGCAGTCTCCGTGTGTTCCCCCCTCTGTAGTGGCCAGTGTGCAGTCTCTGTGTGTTCCCCCCTCTGTAGTGGCCAGTGTGCAGTCTCTGTGTGTTCCCCCCTCTCTAGTGGCCAATGTGCAGCCTCTGTGTGTTCCCCTCCTCTCTAGTGGTCAGGTTGCAGTCTCTGTGTGTTCCCCTCCTCTCTAGTGGCCAGTGTGCAGCCTCTGTGTGTTACATCCTCTCTAGTGGCCAGTGTGTAGTCTCCGTGTGTTCCCTCCTCTCTAGTGGCCAGTGTGCAGTCTCCGTGTGTTCCCTCCTCTCTAGTGGCCAGTGTGCAGTCTCCATGTGTTCCCTTCTCTCTACTGGCCAGTATGCAGTCTCCGTGTGTTTCCCCCTCTCTAGTGGCCAGTGTGCAGTCTCCATGTGTTCCCTCCTCTCTAGTGGCCAGTGTGCAGTCTTCGTGTGTTCCCTCCTCTCTATTGGCCAGTGTGCAGTCTCTGTGTGTACTCCCCTCTCTAGTGGACAGTGTGCAGTCTCTGTGTGTACTCCCCTCTCTAGTGGTCAGTGTGCAGTCTCTGTGTGTTCCCCCCTCTCTAGAGGCCAGTGTGCAGTCTCTGTGTGTTCCCCCCTCTCTAGTGGCCACTGTGCAGTCTCTGTGTGTTCCCCCCTCTCTATTCGCTAGTGTGCAGTCTCTGTGTGTTCCCCCCTCTCTAGTGGGCAGTGTGCAGTCTCTGTGTGTTCCCCCCTCTCTAGTGGTCACTGTGCAGTCTCTGTTTGTTCCCCCCCTCTCTAGTGGCCAGTGTGCAGTCTCTGTGTGTTCCCTCCTCTCTAGTGGTCAGTGTGCAGTCTCCGTGTGTTACATCCTCTCTAGTGGCCAGTGTGCAGTCTCCGTGTGTTCCCTCCTCTCTAGTGGCCAGTGTGCAGTCTCCGTGTGTTCTCTCCTCTCTAGTGGTCAGTGTGCAGTCTCCGTGTGTTACATCCTCTCTAGTGGCCAGTGTGCAGTCTCCGTGTGTTCCCCCCTCTCTAGTGGGCAGTGTGCAGTCTCAGTGTGTTCCCCCCCTCTCTAGTGGCCAGTGTGCAGTCTCTGTGTGTTCCCTCCTCACTAGTGGTCAGTGTGCAGTCTCCGTGTGTTCCCTCCTCTCTAGTGGCCAGTGTGCAGTCTCCGTGTGTTCCCTCCTCTCTAGTGGCCAGTGTGCAGTCTCTGTTTGTTCCCCCCCTCTCTAGTGGCCAGTGTGCACTCTCTGTGTGTTCCCTCTTCTCTAGTGGTCAGTGTGCAGTCTCCGTGTGTTACATCCTCTCTAGAGGCCAGTGTGCAGTCTCCGTGTGTTCCCTCCTCTCTAGTGGCCAGTAGGCAGTCTCCGTGTGTTCCCCCCTCTCTAGTGGTCAATGTGCAGTCTCCGTGTGTTCCCCCCCTCTCTAGTGGCCAGTGTGCAGTCTCCGTGTGTTCCCCACTCTCTAGTGGCCAGTGTGCAGTCTCCGTGTGTTCCCCCCTCTGTAGTGGCCAGTGTGCAGTCTCTGTGTGTTCCCCCCTCTGTAGTGGCCAGTGTGCAGTCTCTGTGTGTTCCCCCCTCTCTAGTGGCCAATGTGCAGCCTCTGTGTGTTCCCCTCCTCTCTAGTGGTCAGGTTGCAGTCTCTGTGTGTTCACCCCCCTCTCTAGTGGCCAGTGTGCAGCCTCTGTGTGTTCCCCCCTCTCTAGTGGCCAGTGTGCAGTCTCTGTGTGTTCCCTCCTCTCTAGTCGTCAGTGAGCAGTCTCCGTGTGTTACATCCTCTCTAGTGGCCAGTGTGCAGTCTCCGTGTGTTCCCTCCTCTCTAGTGGCCAGTGTGCAGTCTCCGTGTGTTCCCTGCTCTCTAGTGGCCAGTGTGCAGTCTCCATGTGTTTCCCCCTCTCTAGTGGTCAATGTGCCGTCTCCGTGTGTTCCCCCCCTCTCTAGTGGCCAGTGTGCAGTCTCCGTGTGTTCCCCCCTCTCTAGTGGCCAGTGTGCAGTCTCTGTGTGTTCCCCCCTCTGTAGTGGCCAGTGAGCAGTCTCCGTGTGTTCCCCCCTCTCTAGTGGCCAGTGTGCAGTCTCTGTGTGTTCCCCCCTCTGTAGTGGCCAGTGAGCAGTCTCTGTGTGTTACCCCTTCTGTAGTGGCCAGTGTGCAGTCTCTGTGTGTTCCCCCACTCTCTAGTGGCCAGTGTGCAGGCTCTGTGTGTTCCCCCCTCTCTAGTGGCCAGTGTACAGTCTCCGTGTGTTCCCCCCTCTCCAGTGGTCAGTGTGCAGTCTCCGTGTGCTCCCCTCTGTAGTGGCCATTGTGCAGTCTCTGTGTGTTCCCCCCTCTCTAGTGGTCATTGTGCAGTCTCTGGGTGTTTGCCCCCCCTCTCTAGTGGCCAGTGTGCAGTCTCTGTGTGTTCCCCCCCTCTCTAGTGGTCATTGTGCAGTCTCTGTGTGTTCCCCCCCTCTCTAGTGGCCACTGTGCACTCTCTGTGTGTTCCCCCCTCTGTAGTGGCCAGTGTGCAGTCTCCGTGTTTACCCCCCTCTCTATTGGTCAGTGTGCACTCTCTGTGTGTTCCCCCCTCTCTAGTGGCCAGTGTGCAGTCTCTGTGTGTTCCCCCCTCTCTAGTGGCCAGTGTGCAGTCTCCGTGTGTTCCCCCCTCTGTAGTAGTCAGTGTGCAGTCTACGTGTGCTCCCCTCTGTAGTGGCCAGTGTGCAGTCTCCGTGTGTACCCCCCTCTCTAGTAGTCAGTGTGCAGTCTTTGTATGTTCCCCTCCTCTCTAGTGGCCAGTGTGCAGTCTCTGTGTGTTTCCTCCTCTCTAGTGGCCAGTGTGCAGTCTCCGGGTGTACCCCCCTCTCTAGTAGTCAGTGTGCAGTCTCTGTGTGTTCCCCCCTCTCTAGTGGCCAGTGTGCAGTCTCTGTGTGTTCCTTCCTCTCTAGTAGCCAGTGTGCAGTCTCCGGGTGTACCCCCCCTCTCTAGTGGCCAGTGTGCAGTCTCCGTGTGTTCCTTCCTCTCTAGTGGTCAGTGTGCAGTCTCCGTGTGTTCCCTCCTCTCTAGTGGCCAGTGTGCAGTCTCCGTGTGTTCCCCCCCTCTCTAGTGGCCAGTGTGCTGTCTCCGTGTGTTCCCTCCTCTCTAGTGGCCAGTGTGCAGTCTCCGTGTGTTCCCTCCACTCTAGTGGCCAGTGTGCAGTCTCCGTGTGTTCCCTTCTCTCTAGTGGCCAGTGTGCAGTCTCCGTGTGTTCCCTCCTCTCTAGTGGCCAGTGTGCAGTCTCTGTGTGTTCCCCCCTCTCTAGTGGTCAGTGTGCAGTCTCCGTGTGCTCCCCACTGTAGTGGCCAGTGTGCAGTCTCCGTGTGTTCCCCTCCTCTCTAGTGGCCAGTGTGCAGTCTCCGTGTGTTCCCCCCCTCTCTAGTGGCCAGTGTGCAGTCTTTGTGTGTACCCCCCTCTCTAGTGGCCAGTGTGCAGTCTCCATGTGTTCCCTCCTCTCTAGTGGCCAGTGTGCCATCTCCGTGTGTTCCCTCCTCTCTAGTGGCCAGTGTGCAGTCTCCGTGTGTTCCCCCCCTCTCTAGTGGCCAGTGTGCAGTCTCTGTGTGTTCCCCCCTCTCTAGTGGCCAGTGTGCAGTCTCCGTGTGTTCTCTCCTCTCTAGTGTTCCCTCCTCTCTAGTGGTCAGTGTGCAGTCTCTGTGTGTTCCCCTCCTCTCTAGTGGCCAGTGTGCAGTCTTTGTGTGTTCCCCTCAACTCTAGTGGCCAGTGTGCAGTCTCTGTGTGTTCCCTCCTCTCTAGTGGCCAGTGTGTAGTCTCCGTGTGTACCCCCCTCTCTAGTAGTCAGTGTGCAGTCTCTGTGTGTTCCCCCCCTCTCTAGTGGCCAGTGTGCAGTCTCCGTGTGTTCCCTCCTCTCTAGTAGCCGGTATGCAGTCTCCGTGTGTACCCCCCCTCTCTAGTGGGCAGTGTGCAGTCTCCGTGTGTTCCCTCCTCTGTAGTAGTCAGTGTGCAGTCTCCGTGTGTTCCCTCCTCTCTAGTGGCCAGTGTGCAGTCTCCGTGTGTTCCCTCCTCTCTAGTGGCCAGTGTGCAGTCTCCGTGTGTTCCCCCCTCTCTAGTGGCCAGTGTGCAGTCTCCATGTGTTCCCTCCTCTCTAGTGGTCAGTGTGCAGTCTCCGTGTGTTCCCCCCTCTCTAGTGGCCAGAGTGCAGTCTCCGTGTGTTCCCCCCTCTCTAGTGGCCAGTGTGCAGTCTCAGTGTGTTCCCTCCTCTCTAGTGGCCAGTTTGCAGTCTCCGTGTGTTCCCTCCTCTCTAGTGGCCAGTGTGCAGTCTCCATGTGTTCCCTTCTCTCTACTGGCCAGTATGCAGTCTCCGTGTGTTTCCCCCTCTCTAATGGCCAGTGTGCAGTCTCCATGTGTTCCCTCCTCTCTAGTGGCCAGTGTGCAGTCTCCGTGTGTTCCCTCCTCTCTAGTGGCCAGTGTGCAGTCTCTGTGTGTACTCCCCTCTCTAGTGGCCAGTGTGCAGTCTCTGTGTGTACGACCCCTCTCTAGTGGTCAGTGTGCAGTCTCTGTGTGTTCCCCCCTCTCTAGTGGCCAGTGTGCAGTCCCTGTGTGTTCCCCCCTCTCTAGTGGCCACTGTGCAGTCTCTGTGTGTTCCCCCCTCTCTATTCGCTAGTGTGCAGTCTCTGTGTGTTCCCCCCTCTCTAGTGGGCAGTGTGCAGTCTCTGTGTGTTCCCCCCTCTCTAGTGGCAAGTGTGCAGTCTCTTTGTGTTCCCCCCTCTCTAGTGGTCACTGTGCAGTCTCTGTTTGTTCCCCCCCTCTCTAGTGGCCAGTGTGCAGTCTCTGTGTGTTCCCTCCTCTCTAGTGGTCAGTGTGCAGTCTCCGTGTGTTACATCCTCTCTAGTGGCCAGTGTGCAGTCTCTGTGTGTTCCCTCCTCTCTAGTGGCCAGTGTGCAGTCTCCGTGTGTTCTCTCCTCTCTAGTGGTCAGTGTGCAGTCTCCGTGTGTTACATCCTCTCTAGTGGCCAGTGTGCAGTCTCCGTGTGTTCCCCCATCTCTATTGGGCAGTGTGCAGTCTCAGTGTGTTCCACCCCTCTCTAGTGGCCAGTGTGCAGTCTCTGTGTGTTCCCTCCTCTCTAGTGGTCAGTGTGCAGTCTCCGTGTGTTCCCTCCTCTCTAATGGCCAGTGTGCAGTCTCTTTGTGTTCCCTCCTCTCTAGTGGCCAGTGTGCAGTCTCTGTTTGTCCCCCCCCTCTCTAGTGGCCAGTGTGCAGTCTCCGTGTGTTACATCCTCTCTAGTGGCCAGTGTGCAGTCTCCGTGTGTTCCCTCCTCTCTAGTGGCCAGTGTGCAGTCTCCGTGTGTTCTCTCCTCTCTAGTGGTCAGTGTGCAGTCTCCGTGTGTTACATCCTCTCTAGTGGCCAGTGTGCAGTCTCCGTGTGATCCCCCCTCTCTAGTGGGCAGTGTGCAGTCTCAGTGTGTTCCCCCCACTCTAGTGGCCAGTGTGCAGTCTCTGTGTGTTCCCTCCTCTCTAGTGGCCAGTGTGCAGTCTCCGTGTGTTACATCCTCTCTAGTGGCCAGTGTGCAGTCTCCGTGTGTTCCCTCCTCTCTAGTGGCCAGTGTGCAGTCTCCGTGTCTTCCCCCCTCTCTAGTGATCAATGTGCAGTCTCCGTGTGTTCCCCCCCTCTCTAGTTGCCAGTGTGCAGTCTCCGTGTGTTCCCCCCTCTCTAGTGGCCAGTGTGCAGTCTCCGTGTGTTCCCCCCTCTCTAGTGGCAAGTGTGCAGTCTCTGTGTGTTCCCCCCTCTCTAGTGGTCACTGTGCAGTCTCTGTTTGTTCCCCCCCTCTCTAGTGGCCAGTGTGCAGTCTCTGTGTGTTCCCTCCTCTCTAGTGGTCAGTGTGCAGTCTCCGTGTGTTACATCCTCTCTAGTGGCCAGTGTGCAGTCTCCGTGTGTTCCCTCCTCTCTAGTGGCCAGTGTGCAGTCTTCGTGTGTTCTCTCCTCTCTAGTGGTCAGTGTGCAGTCTCCGTGTGTTACATCCTCTCTAGTGGCCAGTGTGCAGTCTCCGTGTGTTCCCTCCTCTCTAGTGGCCAGTGTGCAGTCTCCGTGTGTTCTCTCCTCTCTAGTGGTCAGTGTGCAGCCTCTGTGTGTTACATCCTCTCTAGTGGCCAGTGTGTAGTCTCCGTGTGTTCCCTCCTCTCTAGTGGCCAGTTTGCAGTCTCCGTGTGTTCCATCCTCTCTAGTGGCCAGTGTGCAGTCTCCGTGTGTTACATCCTCTCTAGTGGCCAGTGTGCAGTCTCCATGTGTGTTCCCTCCTCTCTAGTGGCCAGTGTGCAGTCTCCGTGTGTTCTCTCCTCTTTAGTGGTCAGTGTGCAGTCTCCGTGTGTTACATCCTCTCTAGTGGCCAGTGTGCAGTCTCCGTGTGTTCCCCCCTCTCTATTGGGCAGTGTGCAGTCTCAGTGTGTTCCCCCCTCTCTAGTGACCAGTGTGCAGTCTCTGTGTGTTCCCTCCTCTCTAGTGGTCAGTGTGCAGTCTCCGTGTGTTCCCTCCTCTCTAGTGGCCAGTGTGCAGTCTCCGTGTGTTCCCTCCTCTCTAGTGGCCAGTGTGCAGTCTCTGTTTGTTCCCCCCTCTCTAGTGGCCAGTGTGCAGTCTCTGTGTGTTCCCTCCTCTCTAGTGGTCAGTGTGCAGTCTCCGTGTGTTACATCCTCTCTAGTGGCCAGTGTGCAGTCTCCGTGTGTTCCCTCCTCTCTAGTGGCCAGTGTGCAGTCTCCGTGTGTTCTCTCCTCTCTAGTGGTCAGTGTGCAGTCTCCATGTGTTACATCCTCTCTAGTGGCCAGTGTGCAGTCTCCGTGTGATCCCCCCTCTCTAGTGGGCAGTGTGCAGTCTCAGTGTGTTCCCCCCCACTCTAGTGGCCAGTGTGCAGTCTCTGTGTGTTCCCTCCTCTCTAGTGGCCAGTGTGCAGTCTCCTTGTGTTACATCCTCTCTACTGGCCAGTGTGCAGTCTCCGTGTGTTCCCTCCTCTCTAGTGGCCAGTGTGCAGTCTCCGTGTGTTCCCCCCTCTCTAGTGGTCAATGTGCAGTCTCCGTGTGTTCCCCCCCTCTCTAGTTGCCAGTGTGCAGTCTCCGTGTGTTCCCCCTCTCTAGTGGCCAGTGTGCAGTCTCCGTGTGTTCCCCCCTCTGTAGTGGCCAGTGTGCAGTCTCTGTGTGTTCCCCCCTCTGTAGTGGCCAGTGTGCAGTCTCTGTGTGTTCCCCCCTCTCTAGTGGCCAATGTGCAGCCTCTGTGTGTTCCCCTCTTCTCTAGTGGCCAGTGTGCAGCCTCTGTGTGTTACATCCTCTCTAGTGGCCAGTGTGTAGTCTTCGTGTGTTCCCTCCTCTCTAGTGGCCAGTTTGCAGTCTCCGTGTGTTCCCTTCTCTCTACTGGCCAGTATGCAGTCTCCGTGTGTTTCCCCCTCTCTAGTGGCCAGTGTGCAGTCTCCATGTGTTCCCTCCTCTCTAGTGGCCAGTGTGCAGTCTTCGTGTGTTCCCTCCTCTCTAGTGGCCAGTGTGCAGTCTCTGTGTGTACTCCCCTCTCTAGTGGCCAGTGTGCAGTCTCTGTGTGTACTCCCCTCTCTAGTGGTCAGTGTGCAGTCTCTGTGTTTCCCCCCTCTCTAGTGGCCAGTGTGCTGTCTCTGTGTGTTCCCCCCTCTCTAGTGGCCACTGTGCAGTCTCTGTGTGTTCCCCCCTCTCTATTCGCTAGTGTGCAGTCTCTGTGTGTTCCCCCCTCTCTAGTGGGCAGTGTGCAGTCTCTGTGTGTTCCCCCCTCTCTAGTGGCAAGTGTGCAGTCTCTGTGTGTTCCCCCCTCTCTTGTGGTCACTGTGCAGTTTCTGTTTGTTCCCCCCCTCTCTAGTGGCCAGTGTGCAGTCTCTGTGTGTTCCCTCCTCTCTAGTGGTCAGTGTGCAGTCTCCGTGTGTTACATCCTCTCTAGTGGCCAGTGTGCAGTCTCCGTATGTTCCCTCCTCTCTAGTGGCCAGTGTGCAGTCTCCGTGTGTTCTCTCCTCTCTAGTGGTCAGTGTGCAGTCTCCGTGTGTTACATCCTCTCTAGTGGCCAGTGTGCAGTCTCCGTGTGTTCCCCCCTCTATAGTGGGCAGTGTGCAGTCTCAGTGTGTTCCCCCCCTCTCTAGTGGCCAGTGTGCAGTCTCTGTGTGTTCCCTCCTCACTAGTGGTCAGTGTGCAGTCTCCGTGTGTTCCCTCCTCTCTAGTGGCCAGTGTGCAGTCTCCGTGTGTTCCCTCCTCTCTAGTGGCCAGTGTGCAGTCTCTGTTTGTTCCCCCCCTCTCTAGTGGCCAGTGTGCACTCTCTGTGTGTTCCCTCTTCTCTAGTGGTCAGTGTGCAGTCTCCGTGTGTTACATCCTCTCTAGTGGCCAGTGTGCAGTCTCCGTGTGTTCCCTCCTCTCTAGTGTCCAGTGTGCAGTCTCCGTGTGTTCTCTCCTCTCTAGTGGTCAGTGTGCAGTCTCCGTGTGTTACATCCTCTCTAGTGGCCAGTGTGCAGTCTCCGTGTGTTCCCACCTCTCTAGTGGGCAGTGTGCAGTCTCAGTGTGTTCCCCCCCACTCTAGTGGCCAGTGTGCAGTCTCTGTGTGTTCCCTCCTCTCTAGTGGCCAGTGTGCAGTCTCCGTGTGTTACATCCTCTCTAGAGGCCAGTGTGCAGTCTCCGTGTGTTCCCTCCTCTCTAGTTGCCAGTGTGCAGTCTCCGTGTGTTCCCCCCTCTCTAGTGGTCAATGTGCAGTCTCCGTGTGTTCCCCCCCTCTCTAGTGGCCAGTGTGCAGTCTCCGTGTGTTCCCCACTCTCTAGTGGCCAGTGTGCAGTCTCCGTGTGTTCCCCCCTCTGTAGTGGCCAGTGTGCAGTCTCTGTGTGTTCCCTCCTCTGTAGTGGCCAGTGTGCAGTCTCTGTGTGTTCCCCCCTCTCTAGTGGCCAATGTGCAGCCTCTGTGTGTTCCCCTCCTCTCTAGTGGTCAGGTTGCAGTCTCTGTGTGTTCACCCCCCTCTCTAGTGGCCAGTGTGCAGCCTCTGTGTGTTCCCCCCTCTCTAGTGGCCAGTGTGCAGTCTCTGTGTGTTCCCCCTTCTGTAGTGGCCAGTGTGCAGTCTCTGTGTGTTCCCCCACTCTCTAGTGGCCAGTGTGCAGGCTCTGTGTGTTCCCCCCCATCTCTACTGGCCAGTGTGCAGTCTCCGTGTGTTCCCTCCTCTCTAGTGGCCAGTGTGCAGTCTCCGTGTGTTCCCCCCTCTCTAGTGGTCAATGTGCAGTCTCCGTGTGTTCCCCCCCTCTCTAGTGGCCAGTGTGCAGTCTCCGTGTGTTCCCCCCTCTCTAGTGGCCAGTGTGCAGTCTCCGTGTGTTCCCCCCTCTGTAGTGGCCAGTGTGCAGTCTCTGTGTGTTCCCCCTTCTGTAGTGGCCAGTGTGCAGTCTCTGTGTGTTCCCCCACTCTCTAGTGGCCAGTGTGCAGTCTCCGTGTGTTCCCCCCTCTCTAGTGGTCAATGTGCAGTCTCCGTGTGTTCCCCCCCTCTCTAGTGGCCAGTGTGCAGTCTCCGTGTGTTCCCCCCTCTCTAGTGGCCAGTGTGCAGTCTCCGTGTGTTCCCCCCTCTGTAGTGGCCAGTGTGCAGTCTCTGTGTGTTCCCCCTTCTGTAGTGGCCAGTGTGCAGTCTCTGTGTGTTCCCCCACTCTCTAGTGGCCAGTGTGCAGTCTCCGTGTGTACCCCCTCTCTAGTTGCCAGTGTGCAGACTCTGTGTGTTCCCCCCTCTCTAGTGGCCAGTGTACAGTCTCCGTGTGTTCCCCCCTCTCCAGTGGTTAGTGTGCAGTCTTAGTGTGCTCCCCTCTGTAGTGGCCATTGTGCAGTCTCCATGTGTTCCCCCCTCTCTAGTGGCCTGTGTGCAGTCTCTGTGTGTTCCCCCCTCTCTAGTGGCCAGTGTGCAGTCTCTGTGTGTTCCCCCGTCTCTAGTGGTCATTGTGCAGTCTTTGTATGTTCCCCTCCTCTCTAGTGGCCAGTGTGCAGTCTCTGTGTGTTTCCTCCTCTCTAGTGGCCAGTGTGCAGTCTCCGGGTGTACCCCCCTCTCTAGTAGTCAGTGTGCAGTCTCTGTGTGTTCCCCCCTCTCTAGTGGCCAGTGTGCAGTCTCTGTGTGTTCCCTCCTCTCTAGTAGCCAGTGTGCAGTCTCCGGGTGTACCCCCCCTCTCTAGTGGCCAGTGTGCAGTCTCCGTGTGTTCCTTCCTCTCTAGTGGTCAGTGTGCAGTCTCCGTGTGTTCCCTCCTCTCTAGTGGCCAGTGTGCAGTCTCCGTGTGTTCCCCCCCTCTCTAGTGGCCAGTGTGCTGTCTCCGTGTGTTCCCTCCTCTCTAGTGGCCAGTGTGCAGTCTCCGTGTGTTCCCTCCACTCTAGTGGCCAGTGTGCAGTCTCCGTGTGTTCCCTTCTCTCTAGTGGCCAGTGTGCAGTCTCCGTGTGTTCCCTCCTCTATAGTGGCCAGTGTGCAGTCTCCGTGTGTTCCCCCCTTCTCTAGTGGCCAGTGTGCAGTCTCCGTGTGTTCCCCCCTCTCTAGTGGTCAATGTGCAGTCTCCGTGTGTTCCCCCCCTCTCTAGTTGCCAGTGTGCAGTCTCCGTGTGTTCCCCCCTCTCTAGTGGCCAGTGTGCAGTCTCCATGTGTTCCCTCCTCTCTAGTGGCCAGTGTGCAGTCTCTGTGTGTTCCCCCCTCTCTAGTGGTCAGTGTGCAGTCTCCGTGTGCTCCCCACTGTAGTGGCCAGTGTGCAATCTCCGTGTGTTCCCCTCCTCTCTAGTGGCCAGTGTGCAGTCTTTGTGTGTTCCCCTCCTCTCTAGTGGCCAGTGTGCAGTCTCTGTGTGTTCCCTCCTCTCTAGTGGCCAGTGTGCAGTCTCCGTGTGTACCCCCCTCTCTAGTGGCCAGTGTGCAGTCTCCGTGTGTTCCCTCCTCTGTAGTGGTCAGTGTGCATTCTACGTGTGTTCCCTCCTCTCTAGTGGCCTGTGTGCAGTCTCCGTGTGTTCCCCCCCTCTCTAGTGGCCAGTGTGCAGTCTCCGTGTGTTCCCTCCTCTGTAGTGGTCAGTGTGCATTCTACGTGTGTTCCCTCCTCTCTAGTGGCCTGTGTGCAGTCTCCGTGTGTTCCCCCCCTCTCTAGTGGCCAGTGTGCTGTCTCCGTGTGTTCCCTCCTCTCTAGTGGCCAGTGTGCAGTCTCCGTGTGTACCCCCCCTCTCTAGTGGCCAGTGTGCAGTCTCCGTGTGTTCCCTCCTCTGTAGTGGTCAGTGTGCATTCTACGTGTGTTCCCTCCTCTCTAGTGGCCTGTGTGCAGTCTCCGTGTGTTCCCCCCCTCTCTAGTGGCCAGTGTGCTGTCTCCGTGTGTTCCCTCCTCTCTAGTGGCCAGTGTGCTGTCTCCGTGTGTTCCCTCCTCTCTAGTGGTCAGTGTGCAGTCTCCGTGTGTTACATCCTCTCTAGTTGCCAGTGTGCAGTCTCCGTGTGTTCCCTCCTCTCTAGTGGCCAGTGGCCAGTCTCCGTGTGTTCCCCCCTCTCTAGTGGTCAATGTGCAGTCTCCGTGTGTTCCCTCCTCTCTAGTGGCCAGTGTGCAGTGTCCGTGTGTTCCCCCCTCTCTAGTGGTCAATGTGCAGTCTCCGTGTGTTCCCTCCTCTCTAGTGGCCATTGTGCAGTCTCCGTGTGTTCCCTCCTCTCTAGTGGCTAGTGTGCAGTCTCCGTGTATTCCATCCTCTCTAGTGTTCCCCCCTCTCTAGTGATCAGTGTGCAGTCTCTGTGTGTTCCCCCCTCTCTAGTGGCCAGTGTGCAGTCTCTGTGTGTTCCCCCCTCTCTAGTGGTCATTGTGCAGTCTCTGTGTGTCCCCCCCTCTCTAGTGGCCAGAGTGCAGTCTCTGTGTGTTCCCCCCCATCTCTACTGGCCAGTGTGCACTCTGTCTGTGTTCCCCCCTCTCTAGTGGCCAGTGTGCAGTCTCCGTGTGTACCGCCCTCTCTAGTGGCCAGTGTGCAGTCTCTGTGTGTTCCCCCCTCTCTAGTGGCCAGTGTACAGTCTCCGTGTGTTCCCCCCTCTCTAGTGGTCAGTGTGCAGTCTCCGTGTGCTCCCCTCTGTAGTGGCCATTGTGCAGTCTCCATGTGTTCCCCCCTCTCTAGTGGCCTGTGTGCAGTCTCTGTGTGTTCCCCCCTCTCTAGTGGCCAGTATGCAGTCTCTGTGTGTTCCCCCCTCTCTAGTGGCCAGTGTGCAGTCTCTGTGTGTTCCCCCCCTCTCTAGTGGCCACTGTGCACTCTCCGTGTGTTCCCCCCTCTCTAGTGGCCAGTGTGCACTCTCTGTGTGTTCCCCCCTCTCTAGTGGCCAGTGTGCAGTCTCTGTGTGTTCCCCCCTCTCTTGTGGCCTGTGTGCAGTCTCCGTGTGTTCCCCCCTCTCTAGTGGCCAGTGTGCAGTCTCCGTGTGTTCCCTCGTCTCTAGTGGCCAGTGTGCAGTCTCTGTGTGTTCACTCCTCCCTAATGGCCAGTGTGCAGTCTCCGTGTGTTCCCTCCTCTCTAGTGTTCCCTCCTCTCTAGTGATCAGTGTGCAGTCTCTGTGTGTTCCCCCCTCTCTAGTGGCCAGTGTGCAGTCTCTGTGTGTTGCCCCCTCTCTAGTGGCCAGTGTGCAGTCTCTGTGTGTTCCCCCCTCTCTAGTGGTCAGTTTGCAGTCTCCGTGTGTTCCCTCCTCTCTAGTGGCCAGTGTGCAGTCTCCGTGTGTTCCCTCCTCTCTAGTGGCCAGTGTGCAGTCTCCGTGTGTTCCCCCCCTCTCTAGTGGCCAGTGTGCAGTCTTTGTGTGTACCCCCCTCTCTAGTGGCCAGTGTGCAGTCTCCATGTGTTCCCTCCTCTCTAGTGGCCAGTGTGCAGTCTCCATGTGTTCCCCCGCTCTCTAGTGGCCAGTGTGCAGTCTCTGTGTGTTCCCCCCTCTCTACTGGCCAGTCTTCACTGTCTGTGTGTTCCTCCATCGCTGGTGGCTAGTGTCCAGTTTCCTTGTGTACCCCCCTCTCTATTGGTCAGTGTGCACTCTCTGTGTGTTGCCTCCCCTCTAGTGGCCAGTGTGCAGTCTCCGTGTGTTCCCCCCTCTCTAGTGGTCAGTGTGCAGTCTCCGCGTGCTCCCCTCTGTAGTGGCCAGTGTGCAGTCTCTGTGTGTTCCCCCCTCTCTAGTGGTCTGTTTGCAGTCTCCGTGTGTTCCCTCCTCTCTAGTGGCCAGTGTACAGTCTCCGTGTGTTCCCTCCTCTCTAGTGGCCAGTGTGCAGTCTCCGTGTGTTCCCCCCCTCTCTAGTGGCCAGTGTCCAGTCTTTGTGTGTACCCCCCTCTCTAGTGGCCAGTGTGCAGTCTCCATGTGTTCCCTCCTCTCTAGTGGCCAGTGTGCAGTCTCTGTGTGTTCCCCCCCTCTCTAGTGGCCAGTGTGCAGTCTCTGTGTGTTCCCCCCTCTCTAGTGGCAAGTGTGCAGTCTCCGTGTGTTCACTCCTCTCTAGTGTTCCCTCCTCTGTAGTGGTAAGTGTGCAGTCTCCGTGTGTTCCCTCCTCTCTAGTGTTCCCCCCTCTCTAGTGGCCATTGTGCAGTCTCTGTGTGTTCCCCCCTCTCTAGTGGCCAGTGTGCAGTCTCTGTGTGTTCCCCCCTCTCTAGTGGCCAGTGTGCAGTCTCTGTGTGTAACCCCTCTCTAGTGGTCAGTGTGCAGTCTTCGTGTGTTCCCCCCTCTCTAGTGGTCAGTGTGCAGTCTGTGTGTTCCCTCATCTCTAGTGGTCAGTTTGCAGTCTCTGTGTGTTCCCTCCTCTCTAGTGACTAGTGTGCAGTCTCTGTGTGTTCCCTCCTCTCTAGTGGCCAGTGTGCAGTCTCCGTGTGTTCCCCCCTCTCTAGTGGCCAGTGTGCAGTCTCCGTGTGTTCCCTCCTCTCTAGTGGCCAGTGTGCAGTCTCGTGTCTTCCCTCCTCTCTAGTGGCCAGTGTGCAGTCTCCGTGTCTTCCCTCCTCTCTAGTGGCCAGTGTGCAGTCTCTGTTTGTTCCCCCCCTCTCTAGTGGGCAGTGTGCAGTCTCAGTGTGTTCCCTCCCCTCTCTAGTGGCCAGTGTGCAGTCTCCGTGTGTTCCCTCCTCTCTAGTGGTCAGTGTGCAGTCTCCGTGTGTTACATCCTCTCTAGTGGCCAGTGTGCAGTCTCCGTGTGTTCCCTCCTCTCTAGTGGCCAGTGTGCAGTCTCCGTGTGTTCCCCCCTCTCTAGTGGTCAATGTGCAGTCTCCGTGTGTTCCCCCCCCTCTCTAGTGGCCAATGTGCAGTCTCCATGTGTTCCCCCCTCTCTAGTGGCCAGTGTGCAGTCTCTGTGTGTTCCCCCCTCTGTATTGGCCAGTGTGCAGTCTCTGTGTGTTCCCCCCTCTCTATTCGCCATTGTGCAGTCTCTGTGTGTTCCCCTCCTCTCTAGTGGTCAGGTTGCAGTCTCCATTTGATCCCCCCTCTCTAGTGGCCTGTGTGCAGTCTCTGTTTGTTCCCCCCTCTCTAGTGGCCAGTGTGCAGTCTCTGTGTGTTCCCCCCTCTCTAGTGGTCATTGTGCAGTCTCTGTGTGTCCCCCCCTCTCTAGTGGCCAGAGTGCAGTCTCTGTGTGTTCCCCCCATCTCTACTGGCCAGTGTGCACTCTGTCTGTGTTCCCCCCTCTCTAGTGGCCAGTGTGCAGTCTCCGTGTGTACCGCCCTCTCTAGTGGCCAGTGTGCAGTCTCTGTGTGTTCCCCCCTCTCTAGTGGCCAGTGTACAGTCTCCGTGTGTTCCCCCCTCTCTAGTGGTCAGTGTGCAGTCTCCGTGTGCTCCCCTCTGTAGTGGCCATTGTGCAGTCTCCGTGTGTTCCCCTCCTCTCTAGTGGTCAGTGTGCAGTCTCCATGTGTTCCCCCCTCTCTAGTGGCCTGTGTGCAGTCTCTGTGTGTTCCCCCCTCTCTAGTGGCCAGTATGCAGTCTCTGTGTGTTCCCCCCTCTCTAGTGGCCAGTGTGCAGTCTCTGTGTGTTCCCCCCCTCTCTAGTGGCCACTGTGCACTCTCCGTGTGTTCCCCCCTCTCTAGTGGCCAGTGTGCACTCTCTGTGTGTTCCCCCCTCTCTAGTGGCCAGTGTGCAGTCTCTGTGTGTTCCCCCCTCTCTTGTGGCCTGTGTGCAGTCTCCGTGTGTTCCCCCCTCTCTAGTGGCCAGTGTGCAGTCTCCGTGTGTTCCCTCGTCTCTAGTGGCCAGTGTGCAGTCTCTGTGTGTTCACTCCTCCCTAATGGCCAGTGTGCAGTCTCCGTGTGTTCCCTCCTCTCTAGTGTTCCCTCCTCTCTAGTGATCAGTGTGCAGTCTCTGTGTGTTCCCCCCTCTCTAGTGGCCAGTGTGCAGTCTCTGTGTGTTGCCCCCTCTCTAGTGGCCAGTGTGCAGTCTCTGTGTGTTCCCCCCTCTCTAGTGGTCATTTTGCAGTCTCCGTGTGTTCCCTCCTCTCTAGTGGCCAGTGTGCAGTCTCCGTGTGTTCCCTCCTCTCTAGTGGCCAGTGTGCAGTCTCCGTGTGTTCCCCCCCTCTCTAGTGGCCAGTGTGCAGTCTTTGTGTGTACCCCCCTCTCTAGTGGCCAGTGTGCAGTCTCCATGTGCTCCCTCCTCTCTAGTGGCCAGTGTGCAGTCTCCGTGTGTTCCCCCGCTCTCTAGTGGCCAGTGTGCAGTCTCTGTGTGTTCCCCCCTCTCTAGTGGCAAGTGTGCAGTCTCCGTGTGTTCCCTCCTCTCTAGTGTTCCCTCCTCTGTAGTGGTCAGTGTGCAGTCTCTGTGTGTTCCCCCCTCTCTAGTGGCCAGTGTGCAGTCTCCGTGTGTTCCCCCCTCTCTAGTGGCCAGTGTGCAGTCTCTGTGTGTTCCCTACTCTCTAGAGGCCAGTGTGCAGTCTCTGTGTGTTCCCTCCTCTCTAATGGCCAGTGTGCTGTCTCCGTGTGTTCCCTCCTCTCTAGTGTTCACTCCTCTCTAGTGATCAGTGTGCAGTCTCTGTGTGTTCCCCCCTCTCTAGTGGCCAGTGTGCAGTCTCTGTGTGTTCCCCCCTCTCTAGTGGCCAGTGTGCAGTCTCTGTGTGTTCCCCCCTCTCTAGTGGTCAGTTTGCAGTCTCCGTGTGTTCCCTCCTCTCTAGTGGCCAGTGTGCAGTCTCTGTGTGTTCCCTCCTCTCTAGTGGCCAGTGTGCAGTCTCCGTGTGTTCCCCCGCTCTCTAGTGGCCAGTGTGCAGTCTCTGTGTGTTCCCCCCTCTCTAGTGGCAAGTGTGCAGTCTCCGTGTGTTCCCTCCTCTCTAGTGTTCCCTCCTCTGTAGTGGTCAGTGTGCAGTCTCTGTGTGTTCCCCCCTCTCTAGTGGCCAGTGTGCAGTCTCCGTGTGTTCCCCCCTCTCTAGTGGCCAGTGTGCAGTCTCTGTGTGTTCCCTACTCTCTAGAGGCCAGTGTGCAGTCTCTGTGTGTTCCCTCCTCTCTAATGGCCAGTGTGCAGTCTCCGTGTGTTCCCTCCTCTCTAGTGTTCACTCCTCTCTAGTGATCAGTGTGCAGTCTCTGTGTTTTCCCCCCTCTCTAGTGGCCAGTGTGCAGTCTCTGTGTGTTCCCCCCTCTCTAGTGGCCAGTGTGCAGTCTCTGTGTGTTCCCCCCTCTCTAGTGGTCAGTTTGCAGTCTCCGTGTGTTCCCTCCTCTCTAGTGGCCAGTGTGCAGTCTCTGTGTGTTCCCTCCTCTCTAGTGGCCAGTGTGCAGTCTCCGTGTGTTCCCCCCCTCTCTAGTGGCCAGTGTGCAGTCTTTGTGTGTACCCCCCTCTCTAGTGGCCAGTGTGCAGTCTCCATGTGTTCCCTCCTCTCTAGTGGCCAGTGTGCAGTCTCCGTGCCTTCCCTCCTCTCTAGTGGCCAGTGTGCAGTCTCTGTTTGTTCCCCCCCTCTCTAGTGGGCAGTGTGCAGTCTCAGTGTGTTCCCTCCCCTCTCTAGTGGCCAGTGTGCAGTCTCCGTGTGTTCCCTCCTCTCTAGTGGTCAGTGTGCAGTCTCCGTGTGTTACATCCTCTCTAGTGGCCAGTGTGCAGTCTCCTTGTGTTCCCTCCTCTCTAGTGGCCAGTGTGCAGTGTCCATGTGTTCCCCCCTCTCTAGTGGTCAATGTGCAGTCTCCGTGTGTTCCCCCCCCTCTCTAGTGGCCAATGTGCAGTCTCCGTGTGTTCCCCCCTCTCTAGTGGACAATGTGCAGTCTCTGTGTGTTCCCCCCTCTGTAGTGGCCAGTGAGCAGTCTCTGTGTGTTCCCCCCTCTCTATTGGCCATTGTGCAGTCTCTGTGTATTCCCCTCCTCTCTAGTGGTCAGGTTGCAGTCTCCATTTGATCCCCCCTCTCTAGTGGCCTGTGTGCAGTCTCTGTGTTTTCCCACCTCTCTAGTGGCCAGTGTGCAGTCTCTGTGTGTTCCCCCCTCTCTAGTGGCAAGTGTGCAGTCTCCGTGTGTTCACTCCTCTCTAGTGTTCCCTCCTCTGTAGTGGTAAGTGTGCAGTCTCCGTGTGTTCCCTCCTCTCTAGTGTTCCCCCCTCTCTAGTGGCCATTGTGCAGTCTCTGTGTGTTCCCCCCTCTCTAGTGGCCAGTGTGCAGTCTCTGTGTGTTCCCCCCTCTCTAGTGGCCAGTGTGCAGTCTCTGTGTGTACCCCCCTCTCTAGTGGTCAGTGTGCAGTCTTCGTGTGTTCCCCCCTCTCTAGTGGTCAGTGTGCAGTCTGTGTGTTCCCTCATCTCTAGTGGTCAGTTTGCAGTCTCTGTGTGTTCCCTCCTCTCTAGTGACTAGTGTGCAGTCTCTGTGTGTTCCCTCCTCTCTAGTGGCCAGTGTGCAGTCTCCATGTGTTCCCCCCTCTCTAGTGGCCAGTGTGCAGTCTCCGTGTGTTCCCTCCTCTCTAGTGGCCAGTGTGCAGTCTCGTGTCTTCCCTCCTCTCTAGTGGCCAGTGTGCAGTCTCCGTGTCTTCCCTCCTCTCTAGTGGCCAGTGTGCAGTCTCTGTTTGTTCCCCCCCTCTCTAGTGGGCAGTGTGCAGTCTCAGTGTGTTCCCTCCCCTCTCTAGTGGCCAGTGTGCAGTCTCCGTGTGTTCCCTCCTCTCTAGTGGTCAGTGTGCAGTCTCCGTGTGTTACATCCTCTCTAGTGGCCAGTGTGCAGTCTCCGTGTGTTCCCTCCTCTCTAGTGGCCAGTGTGCAGTCTCCGTGTGTTCCCCCCTCTCTAGTGGTCAATGTGCAGTCTCCGTGTGTTCCCCCCCCTCTCTAGTGGCCAATGTGCAGTCTCCATGTGTTCCCCCCTCTCTAGTGGCCAGTGTGCAGTCTCTGTGTGTTCCCCCCTCTGTATTGGCCAGTGTGCAGTCTCTGTGTGTTCCCCCCTCTCTATTGGCCATTGTGCAGTCTCTGTGTGTTCCCCTCCTCTCTAGTGGTCAGGTTGCAGTCTCCATTTGATCCCCCCTCTCTAGTGGCCTGTGTGCAGTCTCTGTGTGTTCCCCCCTCTCTAGTGGCCAGTGTGCAGTCTCTGTGTGTTCCCCCCTCTCTAGTGGTCATTGTGCAGTCTCTGTGTGTCCCCCCCTCTCTAGTGGCCAGAGTGCAGTCTCTGTGTGTTCCCCCCCATCTCTACTGGCCAGTGTGCACTCTGTCTGTGTTCCCCCCTCTCTAGTGGCCAGTGTGCAGTCTCCGTGTGTACCGCCCTCTCTAGTGGCCAGTGTGCAGTCTCTGTGTGTTCCCCCCTCTCTAGTGGCCAGTGTACAGTCTCCGTGTGTTCCCCCCTCTCTAGTGGTCAGTGTGCAGTCTCCGTGTGCTCCCCTCTGTAGTGGCCATTGTGCAGTCTCCGTGTGTTCCCCTCCTCTCTAGTGGTCAGTGTGCAGTCTCCATGTGTTCCCCCCTCTCTAGTGGCCTGTGTGCAGTCTCTGTGTGTTCCCCCCTCTCTAGTGGCCAGTATGCAGTCTCTGTGTGTTCCCCCCTCTCTAGTGGCCAGTGTGCAGTCTCTGTGTGTTCCCCCCCTCTCTAGTGGCCACTGTGCACTCTCCGTGTGTTCCCCCCTCTCTAGTGGCCAGTGTGCACTCTCTGTGTGTTCCCCCCTCTCTAGTGGCCAGTGTGCAGTCTCTGTGTGTTCCCCCCTCTCTTGTGGCCTGTGTGCAGTCTCCGTGTGTTCCCCCCTCTCTAGTGGCCAGTGTGCAGTCTCCGTGTGTTCCCTCGTCTCTAGTGGCCAGTGTGCAGTCTCTGTGTGTTCACTCCTCCCTAATGGCCAGTGTGCAGTCTCCGTGTGTTCCCTCCTCTCTAGTGTTCCCTCCTCTCTAGTGATCAGTGTGCAGTCTCTGTGTGTTCCCCCCTCTCTAGTGGCCAGTGTGCAGTCTCTGTGTGTTGCCCCCTCTCTAGTGGCCAGTGTGCAGTCTCTGTGTGTTCCCCCCTCTCTAGTGGTCATTTTGCAGTCTCCGTGTGTTCCCTCCTCTCTAGTGGCCAGTGTGCAGTCTCCGTGTGTTCCCCCCCTCTCTAGTGGCCAGTGTGCAGTCTTTGTGTGTACCCCCCTCTCTAGTGGCCAGTGTGCAGTCTCCATGTGCTCCCTCCTCTCTAGTGGCCAGTGTGCAGTCTCCGTGTGTTCCCCCGCTCTCTAGTGGCCAGTGTGCAGTCTCTGTGTGTTCCCCCCTCTCTAGTGGCAAGTGTGCAGTCTCCGTGTGTTCCCTCCTCTCTAGTGTTCCCTCCTCTGTAGTGGTCAGTGTGCAGTCTCTGTGTGTTCCCCCCTCTCTAGTGGCCAGTGTGCAGTCTCCGTGTGTTCCCCCCTCTCTAGTGGCCAGTGTGCAGTCTCTGTGTGTTCCCTACTCTCTAGAGGCCAGTGTGCAGTCTCTGTGTGTTCCCTCCTCTCTAATGGCCAGTGTGCAGTCTCCGTGTGTTCCCTCCTCTCTAGTGTTCACTCCTCTCTAGTGATCAGTGTGCAGTCTCTGTGTGTTCCCCCCTCTCTAGTGGCCAGTGTGCAGTCTCTGTGTGTTCCCCCCTCTCTAGTGGCCAGTGTGCAGTCTCTGTGTGTTCCCCCCTCTCTAGTGGTCAGTTTGCAGTCTCCGTGTGTTCCCTCCTCTCTAGTGGCCAGTGTGCAGTCTCTGTGTGTTCCCTCCTCTCTAGTGGCCAGTGTGCAGTCTCCGTGTGTTCCCCCCCTCTCTAGTGGCCAGTGTGCAGTCTTTGTGTGTACCCCCCTCTCTAGTGGCCAGTGTGCAGTCTCCATGTGTTCCCTCCTCTCTAGTGGCCAGTGTGCAGTCTCCGTGCCTTCCCTCCTCTCTAGTGGCCAGTGTGCAGTCTCTGTTTGTTCCCCCCCTCTCTAGTGGGCAGTGTGCAGTCTCAGTGTGTTCCCTCCCCTCTCTAGTGGCCAGTGTGCAGTCTCCGTGTGTTCCCTCCTCTCTAGTGGTCAGTGTGCAGTCTCCGTGTGTTACATCCTCTCTAGTGGCCAGTGTGCAGTCTCCTTGTGTTCCCTCCTCTCTAGTGGCCAGTGTGCAGTGTCCATGTGTTCCCCCCTCTCTAGTGGTCAATGTGCAGTCTCCGTGTGTTCCCCCCCTCTCTAGTGGCCAATGTGCAGTCTCCGTGTGTTCCCCCCTCTCTAGTGGACAATGTGCAGTCTCTGTGTGTTCCCCCCTCTGTAGTGGCCAGTGAGCAGTCTCTGTGTGTTCCCCCCTCTCTATTGGCCATTGTGCAGTCTCTGTGTATTCCCCTCCTCTCTAGTGGTCAGGTTGCAGTCTCCATTTGATCCCCCCTCTCTAGTGGCCTGTGTGCAGTCTCTGTGTTTTCCCACCTCTCTAGTGGCCAGTGTGCAGTCTCTGTGTGTTCCCCCCTCTCTAGTGGTCATTGTGCAGTCTCTGTGTGTCCCCCCCTCTCTAGTGGCCAGAGTGCAGTATCTGTGTGTTCCCCCCATCTCTACTGGCCAGTGTGCACTCTGTCTGTGTTCCCCCCTCTCTAGTGGCCAGTGTGCAGTCTCCGTGTGTACCCCCTCTCTAGTGGCCAGTGTGCAGTCTCTGTGTGTTCCCCCCTCTCTAGTGGCCAGTGTACAGTCTCCGTGTGTTCCCCCCCTCTCTAGTGGCCAGTGTGCAGTCTCCGTGTGTTCCCTCCTCTCTAGTGGCCAGTGTGCAGTCTCTGTGTGTTCCCTCCTCTCTAGTGGCCAGTGTGCAGTCTCCGTGTGTTCCCCCCTCTCTAGTGGTCAGTGTGCAGTCTCCGTGTGTTCCCCCCCTCTCTAGTGGCCAGTGTGCAGTCTCCGTGTGTTCCCGCCTCTCTAGTGGCCAGTGTGCAGTCTCCTTGTGTTCCCCTCCTCTCTAGTGGTCAGTGTGCAGTCTCCGTGTGTTCCCCCCTCTCTAATGGCCTGTGTGCAGTCTCTGTGTGTTCTCCCCTCTCTAGTGGCCAGTGTGCAGTCCCTGTGTGTTCCCCCCTCTCTAGTGGTCATTGTGCAGTCTCTGTGTGTCCCCCCCTCTCTACTGGCCAGTCTTCACTGTCTGTGTGTTCCCCCATCGCTGGTGGCCAGTGTCCAGTCTCCATGTGTACCCCCCTCTCTATTGGTCAGTGTGCACTCTCTGTGTGTTCCCTCCACTCTAGTGGCCAGTGTGCAGTCTCCGTGTGTTCCCCCCCTCTCTAGTGGCCAGTGTGCTGTCTCTGTGTGTTCCCTCCTCTCTAGTGGTCAGTGTGCAGTCTCCGTGTATTACATCCTCTCTAGTGGCCGGTGTGCAGTCACCGTGTGTTCCCGCCTCTCTAGTGGCCAGTGTGCAGTCTCCATGTGTTCCCCCCTCTCTAGTGGTCAATGTGCAGTCTCCTTGTGTTCCCTCCTCTCTAGTGGCCAGTGTGCAGTCTCCGTGTGTTCCCTCCTCTCTAGTGGCCAGTGTGCAGTCTCCGTATGTTCCCCCCTCTCTAGTGGTCAATGTGCAGTCTCCGTGTGTTCCCTCCTCTCTAGTGGCCAGTGTGCAGTCTCCGTGTGTTCCCTCCTCTCTAGTGGCCAGTGTGCAGTCTCTGTGTATTCCCTCCTCTCTAGTGTTCCATCCTCTCTAGTGATCAGTGTGCAGTCTCTGTGTGTTCCCCCCTCTCTAGTGGCCAGTGTGCTGTCTCCGTGTGTTCACCCCTCTCTAGTGGCCAGTGTGCAGTCTCCGTGTGTTCCCCCCTCTCTAGTGGCCAGTGTGCAGTTTCTGTGTGTTCCCCCCTCTCTAGTGGCCATTGTGCAGTCTCCGTGTGTTCCCCTCCTCTCTAGTGGTCAGTGTGCAGTCTCAGTGTGTTCCCTCCTCTCTAGTTGCCTGTGTGCAGTCTCTGTGTGTTTCCCCCTCTCTAGTGGCCAGTGTGCAGTCTCTGTGTGTTCCCCCCTCTCTAGTGGTCATTGTGCATTCTCTGTGTGTTCCCCCCTTCTCTAGTGGCCAGTGTGCAGTCTCTGTGTGTTCCCCCTTCTCTACTGGCCAGTCTTCACTGTCTGTGTGTTCCCCCATCGCTGGTGGCCAGTGTCCAGTTTCCATGTGTACCCCCCTCTCTATTGGTCAGTGTGCACTCTCTGTGTGTTGCCTCCCCTCTAGTGGCCAGTGTGCAGTCTCCGTGTGTCCCCCCCTCTCTAGTGGTCAGTGTGCAGTCTCCGCGTGCTCCCCTCTGTAGTGGCCAGTGTGCAGTCTCTGTGTGTTCCCCCCTCTCTAGTGGTCAGTTTGCAGTCTCCGTGTGTTCCCTCCTCTCTAGTGGCCAGTGTGCAGTCTCCGTGTGTTCCCTCCTCTCTAGTGGTCAGTGTGCAGTCTCCGTGTGTTCCCCCCCTCTCTAGTGGCCAGTGTCCAGTCTTTGTGTGTACCCCCCTCTCTAGTGGCCAGTGTGCAGTCTCCATGTGTTCCCTCCTCTCTAGTGGCCAGTGTGCAGTCTCCGTGTGTTCCCCCCCTCTCTAGTGGCCAGTGTGCAGTCTCTGTGTGTTCCCCCCTCTCTAGTGGCAAGTGTGCAGTCTCCGTGTGTTCCCTCCTCTCTAGTGTTCCCTCCTCTGTAGTGGTAAGTGTGCAGTCTCCGTGTGTTCCCTCCTCTCTAGTGTTCCCCCCTCTCTAGTGGCCATTGTGCAGTCTCTGTGTGTTCCCCCCTCTCTAGTGGCCAGTGTGCAGTCTCTGTGTGTTCCCCCCTCTCTAGTGGCCAGTGTGCAGTCTCTGTGTGTACCCCCCTCTCTAGTGGTCAGTGTGCAGTCTCCGTGTGTTCCCCCCTCTCTAGTGGTCAGTGTGCAGTCTGTGTGTTCCCTCATCTCTAGTGGTCAGTTTGCAGTCTCCGTGTGTTCCCTCCTCTCTAGTGACTAGTGTGCAGTCTCTGTGTGTTCCTTCCTCTCTAGTGGCCAGTGTGCAGTCTCCGTGTGTTCCCCCCTCTCTAGTGGCCAGTGTGCAGTCTCCGTGTGTTCCCTCCTCTCTAGTGGCCAGTGTGCAGTCTCGTGTCTTCCCTCCTCTCTAGTGGCCAGTGTGCAGTCTCCGTGTCTTCCCTCCTCTCTAGTGGCCAGTGTGCAGTCTCTGTTTGTTCCCCCCCTCTCTAGTGGGCAGTGTGCAGTCTCAGTGTGTTCCCTCCCCTCTCTAGTGGCCAGTGTGCAGTCTCCGTGTGTTCCCTCCTCTCTAGTGGTCAGTGTGCAGTCTCCGTGTGTTACATACTCTCTAGTGGCCAGTGTGCAGTCTCCGTTTGTTCCCTCCTCTCTAGTGGCCAGTGTGCAGTCTCCATGTGTTCCCCCCTCTCTAGTGGTCAATGTGCAGTCTCCGTGTGTTCCCCCCCCCCTCTCTAGTGGCCAATGTGCAGTCTCCATGTGTTCCCCCCTCTCTAGTGGCCAGTGTGCAGTCTCTGTGTGTTCCCCCCTCTGTATTGGCCAGTGTGCAGTCTCTGTGTGTTCCCCCCTCTCTATTGGCCATTGTGCAGTCTCTGTGTGTTCCCCTCCTCTCTAGTGGTCAGGTTGCAGTCTCCATTTGATCCCCCCTCTCTAGTGGCCTGTGTGCAGTCTCTGTGTGTTCCCCCCTCTCTAGTGGCCAGTGTGCAGTCTCTGTGTGTTCCCCCCTCTCTAGTGGTCATTGTGCAGTCTCTGTGTGTCCCCCCCCTCTCTAGTGGCCAGAGTGCAGTCTCTGTGTGCTCCCCCCATCTCTACTGGCCAGTGTGCACTCTGTCTGTGTTCCCCCCTCTCTAGTGGCCAGTGTGCAGTCTCCGTGTGTACCGCCCTCTCTAGTGGCCAGTGTGCAGTCTCTGTGTGTTCCCCCCTCTCTAGTGGCCAGTGTACAGTCTCCGTGTGTTCCCCCCTCTCTAGTGGTCAGTGTGCAGTCTCCGTGTGCTCCCCTCTGTAGTGGCCATTGTGCAGTCTCCGTGTGTTCCCCTCCTCTCTAGTGGTCAGTGTGCAGTCTCCATGTGTTCCCCCCTCTCTAGTGGCCTGTGTGCAGTCTCTGTGTGTTCCCCCCTCTCTAGTGGCCAGTATGCAGTCTCTGTGTGTTCCCCCCTCTCTAGTGGCCAGTGTGCAGTCTCTGTGTGTTCCCCCCCTCTCTAGTGGCCACTGTGCACTCTCCGTGTGTTCCCCCCTCTCTAGTGGCCAGTGTGCACTCTCTGTGTGTTCCCCCCTCTCTAGTGGCCAGTGTGCAGTCTCTGTGTGTTCCCCCCTCTCTTGTGGCCTGTGTGCAGTCTCCGTGTGTTCCCCCCTCTCTAGTGGCCAGTGTGCAGTCTCCGTGTGTTCCCTCCTCTCTAGTGGCCAGTGTGCAGTCTCTGTGTGTTCACTCCTCCCTAATGGCCAGTGTGCAGTCTCCGTGTGTTCCCTCCTCTCTAGTGTTCCCTCCTCTCTAGTGATCAGTGTGCAGTCTCTGTGTGTTCCCCCCTCTCTAGTGGCCAGTGTGCAGTCTCTGTGTGTTGCCCCCTCTCTAGTGGCCAGTGTGCAGTCTCTGTGTGTTCCCCCCTCTCTAGTGGTCAGTTTGCAGACTCCGTGTGTTCCCTCCTCTCTAGTGGCCAGTGTGCAGTCTCCGTGTGTTCCCTCCTCTCTAGTGGCCAGTGTGCAGTCTCCGTGTGTTCCCCCCCTCTCTAGTGGCCAGTGTGCAGTCTTTGTGTGTACCCCCCTCTCTAGTGGCCAGTGTGCAGTCTCCATGTGTTCCCTCCTGTCTAGTGGCCAGTGTGCAGTCTCCGTGTGTTCCCCCGCTCTCTAGTGGCCAGTGTGCAGTCTCTGTGTGTTCCCCCCTCTCTAGTGGCAAGTGTGCAGTCTCCGTGTGTTCCCTCCTCTCTAGTGTTCCCTCCTCTGTAGTGGTCAGTGTGCAGTCTCTGTGTGTTCCCCCCTCTCTAGTGGCCAGTGTGCAGTCTCCATGTGTTCCCCCCTCTCTAGTGGCCAGTGTGCAGTCTCTGTGTGTTCCCTACTCTCTAGAGGCCAGTGTGCAGTCTCTGTGTGTTCCCTCCTCTCTAATGGCCAGTGTGCAGTCTCCGTGTGTTCCCTCCTCTCTAGTGTTCCCTCCTCTCTAGTGATCAGTGTGCAGTCTCTGTGTGTTCCCCCCTCTCTAGTGGCCAGTGTGCAGTCTCTGTGTTTTCCCCCCTCTCTAGTGGCCAGTGTGCAGTCTCTGTGTGTTCCCCCCTCTCTAGTGGTCAGTTTGCAGTCTCCGTGTGTTCCCTCCTCTCTAGTGGCCAGTGTGCAGTCTCCGTGTGTTCCCTCCTCTCTAGTGGCCAGTGTGCAGTCTCCGTGTGTTCCCCCCCTCTCTAGTGGCCAGTGTGCAGTCTTTGTGTGTACCCCCCTCTCTAGTGTCCAGTGTGCAGTCTCCGTGTGTTCCCTCCTCTCTAGTGGCCAGTGTGCAGTCTCCGTGCCTTCCCTCCTCTCTAGTGGCCAGTGTGCAGTCTCCGTTTTTTCTCCCCCTCTCTAGTGGGCAGTGTGCAGTCTCAGTGTGTTCCCTCCCTTCTCTAGTGGCCAGTGTGCAGTCTCCGTGTGTTCCCTCCTCTCTAGTGGTCAGTGTGCAGTCTCCTTGTGTTCCCTCCTCTCTAGTGGCCAGTGTGCAGTGTCCATGTGTTCCCCCCTCTCTAGTGGTCAATGTGCAGTCTCCGTGTGTTCCCCCCCCTCTCTAGTGGCCAATGTGCAGTCTCCGTGTGTTCCCCCCTCTCTAGTGGACAATGTGCAGTCTCTGTGTGTACCCCCCTCTGTAGTGGCCAGTGAGCAGTCTCTGTGTGTTCCCCCCTCTCTATTGGCCATTGTGCAGTCTCTGTGTGTTCCCCTCCTCTCTAGTGGTCAGGTTGCAGTCTCCATTTGATCCCCCCTCTCTAGTGGCCTGTGTGCAGTCTCTGTGTGTTCCCCCCTCTCTAGTGGCCAGTGTGCAGTCTCTGTGTGTTCCCCCCTCTCTAGTGGACATTGTGCAGTCTCTGTGTGTCCCCCCCTCTCTAGTGGCCAGAGTGCAGTCTCTGTGTGTTCCCCCCCATCTCTACTGGCCAGTGTGCAGTCTCTGTGTGTTCCCCCCTCTCTAGTGGCCAGTGTGCAGTCTCCGTGTGTACCCCCTCTCTAGTGGCCAGTGTGCAGTCTCTGTGTGTTCCCCCCTCTCTAGTGGCCAGTGTACAGTCTCCGTGTGTTCCCCCCTCTCTATTGGTCAGTGTGCAGTCTCCGTGTGCTCCCCTCTGTAGTGGCCATTGTGCAGTCTCCGTGTGTTCCCCTCCTCTCTAGTGGTCAGTGTGCAGTCTCCATGTGTTCCCCCCTCTCTAGTGGCCTGTGTGCAGTCTCTGTGTGTTCCCCCCTCTATAGTGGCCACTGCGCACTCTCCGTGTGTTCCCCCCTCTCTAGTGGCCAGTGTGCACTCTCTGTGTGTTCCCCCCTCTCTAGTGGCCAGTGTGCAGTCTCTGTGTGTTCCCCCCTCTCTTGTGGCCTGTGTGCAGTCTCCGTGTGTTCCCCCCTCTCTAGTGGCCAGTGTGCAGTTTCCGTGTGTTCCCTCCTCTCTAGTGGCCAGTGTGCAGTCTCTGTGTGTTCCCTCCTCTCTAATGGCCAGTGTGCAGTCTCCGTGTGTTCCCTCCTCTCTAGTGTTCCCTCCTCTCTAGTGATCAGTGTGCAGTCTCTGTGTGCTCCCCCCTCACTAGTGGCCAGTGTGCAGTCTCTGTGTGTTCCCCCCTCTCTAGTGGCCTGTGTGCAGTCTCTGTGTGTTCCCCCCTCTCTAGTGGCCAGTGTGCAGTCTCCGTGTGTTCCCTCCTCTCTAGTGGCCAGTGTGCAGTCTCCGTGTGTTCCCTCCTCTCTAGTGGCCAGTGTGCAGTTTCCGTGTGTTCCCCCCCTCTCTAGTGGCCAGTGTGCAGTCTTTGTGTGTACCCCCCTCTCTAGTGGCCAGTGTGCAGTCTCTGTGTGTTCCCCCCTCTCTAGTGGCCAGTGTGCAGTCTCTGTGTGTTCCCCCCTCTCTAGTGGTCATTGTGCAGTCTCTGTGTGTTCCCCCCTCTCTACTGGCCAGTCTTCACTGTCTGTGTGTTCCCCCATCGCTGGTGGCCAGTGTCCAGTCTCCATGTGTACCCCCCTCTCTATTGGTCAGTGTGCACTCTCTGTGTGTTCCCTCCTCTCTAGTGGCCAGTGTGCAGTCTCCGTGTGTTCCCCCCCTCTCTAGTGGCCAGTGTGCTGTCTCTGTGTGTTCCCTCCTCTCTACTGGTCAGTGTGCAGTCTCCGTGTGTAACATCCTCTCTAGTGGCCTGTGTGCAGTCTCCGTGTGTTCCCTCCTCTCTAGTGGCCAGTGTGCAGTCTCCGTATGTGCCCCCCTCTCTAGTGGTCAATGTGCAGTCTCCGTGTGTTCCCTCCTCTCTAGTGGCCAGTGTGCAGTCTCCGTGTGTTCCCTCCTCTCTAGTGGCCAGTGTGCAGTCTCTGTGTATTCCCTCCTCTCTAGTGTTCCATCCTCTCTAGTGATCAGTGTGCAGTCTCTGTGTGTTCCCCCCTCTCTAGTGGCCAGTGTGCAGTCTCTGTGTTTTCCCCCCTCTCTAGTGGCCAGTGTGCAGTCTCTGTGTGTTCCCCCCTCTCTAGTGGTCAGTTTGCAGTCTCCGTGTGTTCCCTCCTCTCTAGTGGCCAGTGTGAAGTCTCCGTGTGTTCCCTCCTCTCTAGTGGCCAGTGTGCAGTCTCCGTGTGTTCCCCCCCTCTCTAGTGGCCAGTGTGCAGTCTTTGTGTGTACCCCCCTCTCTAGTGTCCAGTGTGCAGTCTCCGTGTGTTCCCTCCTCTCTAGTGGCCAGTGTGCAGTCTCCGTGCCTTCCCTCCTCTCTAGTGGCCAGTGTGCAGTCTCTGTTTGTTCTCCCCCTCTCTAGTGGGCAGTGTGCAGTCTCAGTGTGTTCCCTCCCTTCTCTAGTGGCCAGTGTGCAGTCTCCGTGTGTTCCCTCCTCTCTAGTGGTCAGTGTGCAGTCTCCTTGTGTTCCCTCCTCTCTAGTGGCCAGTGTGCAGTGTCCATGTGTTCCCCCCTCTCTAGTGGTCAATGTGCAGTCTCCGTGTGTTCCCCCCCCTCTCTAGTGGCCAATGTGCAGTCTCCGTGTGTTCCCCCCTCTCTAGTGGACAATGTGCAGTCTCTGTGTGTACCCCCCTCTGTAGTGGCCAGTGAGCAGTCTCTGTGTGTTCCCCCCTCTCTATTGGCCATTGTGCAGTCTCTGTGTGTTCCCCTCCTCTCTAGTGGTCAGGTTGCAGTCTCCATTTGATCCCCCCTCTCTAGTGGCCTGTGTGCAGTCTCTGTGTGTTCCCCCCTCTCTAGTGGCCAGTGTGCAGTCTCTGTGTGTTCCCCCCTCTCTAGTGGTCATTGTGCAGTCTCTGTGTGTCCCCCCCTCTCTAGTGGCCAGAGTGCAGTCTCTGTGTGTTCCCCCCCATCTCTACTGGCCAGTGTGCAGTCTCTGTGTGTTCCCCCCTCTCTAGTGGCCAGTGTGCAGTCTCCGTGTGTACCCCCTCTCTAGTGGCCAGTGTGCAGTCTCTGTGTGTTCCCCCCTCTCTAGTGGCCAGTGTACAGTCTCCGTGTGTTCCCCCCTCTCTATTGGTCAGTGTGCAGTCTCCGTGTGCTCCCCTCTGTAGTGGCCATTGTGCAGTCTCCGTGTGTTCCCCTCCTCTCTAGTGGTCAGTGTGCAGTCTCCATGTGTTCCCCCCTCTCTAGTGGCCTGTGTGCAGTCTCTGTGTGTTCCCCCCTCTATAGTGGCCACTGCGCACTCTCCGTGTGTTCCCCCCTCTCTAGTGGCCAGTGTGCACTCTCTGTGTGTTCCCCCCTCTCTAGTGGCCAGTGTGCAGTCTCTGTGTGTTCCCCCCTCTCTTGTGGCCTGTGTGCAGTCTCCGTGTGTTCCCCCCTCTCTAGTGGCCAGTGTGCAGTTTCCGTGTGTTCCCTCCTCTCTAGTGGCCAGTGTGCAGTCTCTGTGTGTTCCCTCCTCTCTAATGGCCAGTGTGCAGTCTCCGTGTGTTCCCTCCTCTCTAGTGTTTCCTCCTCTCTAGTGATCAGTGTGCAGTCTCTGTGTGCTCCCCCCTCTCTAGTGGCCAGTGTGCAGTCTCTGTGTGTTCCCCCCTCTCTAGTGGCCTGTGTGCAGTCTCTGTGTGTTCCCCCCTCTCTAGTGGTCAGTTTGCAGTCTCCGTGTGTTCCCTCCTCTCTAGTGGCCAGTGTGCAGTCTCCGTGTGTTCCCTCCTGTCTAGTGGCCAGTGTGCAGTCTCCGTGTGTTCCCTCCTCTCTAGTGGCCAGTGTGCAGTTTCCGTGTGTTCCCCCCCTCTCTAGTGGCCAGTGTGCAGTCTTTGTGTGTACCCCCCTCTCTAGTGGCCAGTGTGCAGTCTCTGTGTGTTCCCCCCTCTCTAGTGGCCAGTGTGCAGTCTCTGTGTGTTCCCCCCTCTCTAGTGGTCATTGTGCAGTCTCTGTGTGTTCTCCCCTCTCTACTGGCCAGTCTTCACTGTCTGTGTGTTCCCCCATCGCTGGTGGCCAGTGTCCAGTCTCCATGTGTACCCCCCTCTCTATTGGTCAGTGTGCACTCTCTGTGTGTTCCCTCCTCTCTAGTGGCCAGTGTGCAGTCTCCGTGTGTTCCCCCCCTCTCTAGTGGCCAGTGTGCTGTCTCTGTGTGTTCCCTCCTCTCTACTGGTCAGTGTGCAGTCTCCGTGTGTAACATCCTCTCTAGTGGCCTGTGTGCAGTCTCCGTGTGTTCCCTCCTCTCTAGTGGCCAGTGTGCAGTCTCCGTATGTGCCCCCCTCTCTAGTGGTCAATGTGCAGTCTCCGTGTGTTCCCTCCTCTCTAGTGGCCAGTGTGCAGTCTCCGTGTGTTCCCTCCTCTCTAGTGGCCAGTGTGCAGTCTCTGTGTATTCCCTCCTCTCTAGTGTTCCATCCTCTCTAGTGATCAGTGTGCAGTCTCTGTGTGTTCCCCCCTCTCTAGTGGCCAGTGTGCAATCTCCGTGTGTTCCCCCCTCTCTAGTGGCCAGTGTGCAGTCTCCGTGTGTACCCCCCTGTCTAGTGGTCAGTGTGCAGTCTCCGTGTGTTCCCTCCTCTCTAGTGGCCAGTGTGCAGTCTCTGTGTGTTCCCTCCTCTCTAGTGGCCAGTGTGCAGTCTCCATGTGTTCCCCCCTCTCTAGTGGTCAGTGTGCAGTCTCCGTGTGTTCCCACCCTCTCTAGTGGCCAGTGAGCATTCTTTGTGTGTACCCCCCTCTCTAGTGGCCAGTGTGCAGTCTCCATGTGTTCCCTCCTCTCTAGTGGCCAGTGTGCAGTCTCCGTGTGTTCCCCCCCTCTCTATTGGCCAGTGTGCAGTCTCTGTGTGTTCCCCCCTCTCTAGTGGCCAGTGTGCAGTCTCTGTGTGTTCCCCCATCGCTGGTGGCCAGTGTCCAGTTTCCATGTGTACCCCCCTCTCTATTGGTCAGTGTGCACTCTCTGTGTGTTCCCTCCTCTCTAGTGGCCAGTGTGCAGTCTCCGTGTGTTCCCCCCTCTCTAGTGGTCAGTGTGCAGTCTCCGTGTGCTCCCCTCTGTAGTGGCCAGTGTGCAGTCTCTGTGTGTTCCCCCCTCTCTAGTGGTCAGTTTGCAGTCTCCGTGTGTTCCCTCCTCTCTAGTGGCCAGTGTGCAGTCTCCGTGTGTTCCCTCCCTCTCTAGTGGCCAGTGAGCATTCTTTGTGTGTACCCCCCTCTCTAGTGGCCAGTGTGCAGTCTCCATGTGTTCCCTCCTCTCTAGTGGCCAGTGTGCAGTCTCCGTGTGTCCCCCCCCTCTCTATTGGCCAGTGTGCAGTCTCTGTGTGTTCCCCCCTCTCTATTGGCAAGTGTGCAGTCTCCGTGTGTTCCCTCCTCTCTAGTGTTCCCTCCTCTGTAGTGGTAAGTGTGCAGTCTCCGTGTGTTCCCTCCTCTCTAGTGTTCCCCCCTCTCTAGTGGCCATTGTGCAGTCTCTGTGTGTTCCCCCCTCTCTAATGGCCAGTGTGCAGTCTCTGTGTGTTCCCCCCTCTCTAGTGGCCAGTGTGCAGTCTCTGTGTGTACCCCCCTCTCTAGTGGTCAGTGTGCAGTCTCCGTGTGTTCCCCCCTCTCTAGTGGTCAGTGTGCAGTCTGTGTGTTCCCTCATCTCTAGTGCTCAGTTTGCAGTCTCCGTGTGTTCCCTCCTCTCTATTGACTAGTGTGCAGTCTCTGTGTGTTCCCTCCACTGTAGTGGTCAGTGTGCAGTCTCCGTGTGTTCCCCCCTCTCTAGTGGCCAGTGTGCAGTCTCCGTGTGTTCCCTCCTCTCTAGTGTTCCCTCCTCTCTAGTGATCAGTGTGCAGTCTCTGTGTGTTCCCCCCTCTCTAGTGGCCAGTGTGCAGTCTCTGTGTGTTGCCCCCTCTCTAGTGGCCAGTGTGCAGTCTCTGTGTGTTCCCCCCTCTCTAGTGGTCAGTTTGCAGTCTCCGTGTGTTCCCTCCTCTCTAGTGGCCAGTGTGCAGTCTCCGTGTGTTCCCTCCTCTCTAGTGGCCAGTGTGCAGTCTCCGTGTGTTCCCCCCCTCTCTAGTGGCCAGTGTGCAGTCTTTGTGTGTACCCCCCTCTCTAGTGGCCAGTGTGCAGTCTCCATGTGTTCCCTCCTGTCTAGTGGCCAGTGTGCAGTCTCCGTGTGTTCCCCCGCTCTCTAGTGGCCAGTGTGCAGTCTCTGTGTGTTCCCCCCTCTCTAGTAGCAAGTGTGCAGTCTCCGTGTGTTCCCCCCTCTCTAGTGGCCAGTGTGCAGTCTCTGTGTGTTCCCTACTCTCTAGAGGCCAGTGTGCAGTCTCTGTGTGTTCCTTCCTCTCTAATGGCCAGTGTTCAGTCTCCGTGTGTTCCCTCCTCTCTAGTGTTCCCTCCTCTCTAGTGATCAGTGTGCAGTCTCTGTGTGTTCCCCCCTCTCTAGTGGCCAGTGTGCAGTCTCTGTGTTTTCCCCCCTCTCTAGTGGCCAGTGTGCAGTCTCTGTGTGTTCCCCCCTCTCTAGTGGTCAGTTTGCAGTCTCCGTGTGTTCCCTCCTCTCTAGTGGCCAGTGTGCAGTCTCCGTGTGTTCCCCCCCTCTCTAGTGGCCAGTGTGCAGTCTTTGTGTGTACCCCCCTCTCTAGTGGTCAGTGTGCAGTCTCCGTGTGTTCCCACCCTCTCTAGTGGCCAGTGAGCATTCTTTGTGTGTACCCCCCTCTCTAGTGGCCAGTGTGCAGTCTCCATGTGTTCCCTCCTCTCTAGTGGCCAGTGTGCAGTCTCCGTGTGTTCCCCCCCTCTCTATTGGCCAGTGTGCAGTCTCTGTGTGTTCCCCCCTCTCTAGTGGCCAGTGTGCAGTCTCTGTGTGTTCCCCCATCGCTGGTGGCCAGTGTCCAGTTTCCATGTGTACCCCCCTCTCTATTGGTCAGTGTGCACTCTCTGTGTGTTCCCTCCTCTCTAGTGGCCAGTGTGCAGTCTCCGTGTGTTCCCCCCTCTCTAGTGGTCAGTGTGCAGTCTCCGTGTGCTCCCCTCTGTAGTGGCCAGTGAGCATTCTTTGTGTGTTCCCTCCTCTCTAGTGGCCAGTGTGCAGTCTCTGTGTGTTCCCCCCTCTCTAGTGGTCAGTTTGCAGTCTCCGTGTGTTCCCTCCTCTCTAGTGGCCAGTGTGCAGTCTCCGTGTGTTCCCTCCCTCTCTAGTGGCCAGTGAGCATTCTTTGTGTGTACCCCCCTCTCTAGTGGCCAGTGTGCAGTCTCCATGTGTTCCCTCCTCTCTAGTGTTCCCTCCTCTGTAGTGGTAAGTGTGCAGTCTCCGTGTGTTCCCTCCTCTCTAGTGTTCCCCCCTCTCTAGTGGCCATTGTGCAGTCTCCGTGTGTCCCCCCCCCTCTCTATTGGCCAGTGTGCAGTCTCTGTGTGTTCCCCCCTCTCTATTGGCAAGTGTGCAGTCTCCGTGTGTTCCCTCCTCTCTAGTGTTCCCTCCTCTGTAGTGGTAAGTGTGCAGTCTCCGTGTGTTCCCTCCTCTCTAGTGTTCCCCCCTCTCTAGTGGCCATTGTGCAGTCTCTGTGTGTTCCCCCCTCTCTAGTGGCCATTGTGCAGTCTCTGTGTGTACCCCCCTCTCTAGTGGTCAGTGTGCAGTCTGTGTGTTCCCTCATCTCTAGTGCTCAGTTTGCAGTCTCCGTGTGTTCCCTCCTCTCTAGTGTTCCCTCCTCTCTAGTGGCCAGTGTGCAGTCTCTGTGTGTTACATCCTCTCTAGTGGCCAGTGTGCAGTCTCTGTGTGTTGCCCCCTCTCTAGTGGCCAGTGTGCAGTCTCTGTGTGTTCCCCCCTCTCTAGTGGTCAGTTTGCAGTCTCCGTGTGTTCCCTCCTCTCTAGTGGCCAGTGTGCAGTCTCCGTGTGTTCCCTCCTCTCTAGTGGCCAGTGTGCAGTCTCCGTGTGTTCCCCCCCTCTCTAGTGGCCAGTGTGCAGTCTTTGTGTGTACCCCCCTCTCTAGTGGCCAGTGTGCAGTCTCCATGTGTTCCCTCCTGTCTAGTGGCCAGTGTGCAGTCTCCGTGTGTTCCCCCGCTCTCTAGTGGCCAGTGTGCAGTCTCTGTGTGTTCCCCCCTCTCTAGTGGCCAGTGTGCAGTCTCCGTGTGTTCCCCCCTCTCTAGTGGCCAGTGTGCAGTCTCTGTGTGTTCCCTACTCTCTAGAGGCCAGTGTGCAGTCTCTGTGTGTTCCCTCCTCTCTAATGGCCAGTGTGCAGTCTCCGTGTGTTCCCTCCTCTCTAGTGTTCCCTCCTCTCTAGTGGTCAGTGTGCAGTCTCTGTGTGTTCCCCCCTCTCTAGTGGCCAGTGTGCAGTCTCTGTGTTTTCCCCCCTCTCTAGTGGCCAGTGTGCAGTCTCTGTGTGTTCCCCCCTCTCTAGTGGTCAGTTTGCAGTCTCCGTGTGTTCCCTCCTCTCTAGTGGCCAGTGTGCAGTCTCCGTGTGTTCCCTCCTCTCTAGTGGCCAGTGTGCAGTCTCCGTGTGTTCCCCCCCTCTCTAGTGGCCAGTGTGCAGTCTTTGTGTGTACCCCCCTCTCTAGTGGCCAGTGTGCAGTCTCCGTGTGTTCCCTCCTCTCTAGTGGCCAGTGTGCAGTCTCCGTGCCTTCCCTCCTCTCTAGTGGCCAGTGTGCAGTCTCTGTTTGTTCCCCCCCTCTCTAGTGGGCAGTGTGCAGTCTCAGTGTGTTCCCTCCCTTCTCTAGTGGCCAGTGTGCAGTCTCCATGTGTTCCCTCCTCTCTAGTGGTCAGTGTGCAGTCTCCTTGTGTTCCCTCCTCTCTAGTGGCCAGTGTGCAGTGTCCATGTGTTCCCCCCTCTCTAGTGGTCAATGTGCAGTCTCCGTGTGTTCCCCCCCCCTCTCTAGTGGCCAATGTGCAGTCTCCGTGTGTTCCCCCCTCTCTAGTGGACAATGTGCAGTCTCTGTGTGTACCCCCCTCTGTAGTGGCCAGTGAGCAGTCTCTGTGTGTTCCCCCCTCTCTATTGGCCATTGTGCAGTCTCTGTGTGTTCCCCTCCTCTCTAGTGGTCAGGTTGCAGTCTCCATTTGAAGCCCCCTCTCTAGTGGCCTGTGTGCAGTCTCTGTGTGTTCCCCCCTCTCTAGTGGCCAGTGTGCAGTCTCTGTGTGTTCCCCCCTCTCTAGTGGTCATTGTGCAGTCTCTGTGTGTCCCCCCCTCTCTAGTGGCCAGAGTGCAGTCTCTGTGTGTTCCCCCCCATCTCTACTGGCCAGTGTGCACTCTGTCTGTGTTCCCCCCTCTCTAGTGGCCAGTGTGCAGTCTCCGTGTGTACCCCCTCTCTAGTGGCCAGTGTGCAGTCTCTGTGTGTTCCCCCCTCTCTAGTGGCCAGTGTACAGTCTCCGTGTGTTCCCCCCTCTCTATTGGTCAGTGTGCAGTCTCCGTGTGCTCCCCTCTGTAGTGGCCATTGTGCAGTCTCCGTGTGTTCCCCTCCTCTCTAGTGGTCAGTGTGCAGTCTCCATGTGTTCCCCCCTCTCTAGTGGCCTGTGTGCAGTCTCTGTGTGTTCCCCCCTCTATAGTGGCCACTGCGCACTCTCCGTGTGTTCCCCCCTCTCTAGTGGCCAGTGTGCACTCTCTGTGTGTTCCCCCCTCTCTAGTGGCCAGTGTGCAGTCTCTGTGTGTTCCCCCCTCTCTTGTTGCCTGTGTGCAGTCTCCGTGTGTTCCCCCCTCTCTAGTGGCCAGTGTGCAGTTTCCGTGTGTTCCCTCCTCTCTAGTGGCCAGTGTGCAGTCTCTGTGTGTTCCCTCCTCTCTAATGGCCAGTGTGCAGTCTCCATGTGTTCCCTCCTCTCTAGTGTTCCCTCCTCTCTAGTGATCAGTGTGCAGTCTCTGTGTGCTCCCCCCTCTCTAGTGGCCAGTGTGCAGTCTCTGTGTGTTCCCCCCTCTCTAGTGGCAAGTGTGCAGTCTCTGTGTGTTCCCCCCTCTCTAGTGGTCAGTTTGCAGTCTCCGTGTGTTCCCTCCTCTCTAGTGGCCAGTGTGCAGTCTCCGTGTGTTCCCTCCTCTCTAGTGGCCAGTGTGCAGTCTCCGTGTGTTCCCTCCTCTCTAGTGGCCAGTGTGCAGTTTCCGTGTGTTCCCCCCCTCTCTAGTGGCCAGTGTGCAGTCTTTGTGTGTACCCCCCTCTCTAGTAGCCAGTGTGCAGTCTCTGTGTGTTCCCCCCTCTCTAGTGGCCAGTGTGCAGTCTCTGTGTGTTCCCCCCTCTCTAGTGGTCATTGTGCAGTCTCTGTGTGTTCCCCCCTCTCTACTGGCAAGTCTTCACTGTCTGTGTGTTCCCCCATCGCTGGTGGCCAGTGTCTAGTCTCCATGTGTACCCCCCTCTCTATTGGTCAGTGTGCACTCTCTGTGTGTTCCCTCCTCTCTAGTGGCCAGTGTGCAGTCTCCGTGTGTTCCCCCCCTCTCTAGTGGCCAGTGTGCTGTCTCTGTGTGTTCCCTCCTCTCTAGTGGTCAGTGTGCAGTCTCCGTGTGTAACATCCTCTCTAGTGGCCTGTGTGCAGTCTCCGTGTGTTCCCTCCTCTCTAGTGGCCAGTGTGCAGTCTCCGTATGTGCCCCCCTCTCTAGTGGTCAATGTGCAGTCTCCGTGTGTTCCCTCCTCTCTAGTGGCCAGTGTGCAGTCTCCGTGTGTTCCCTCCTCTCTAGTGGCCAGTGTGCAGTCTCTGTGTATTCCCTCCTCTCTAGTGTTCCATCCTCTCTAGTGATCAGTGTGCAGTCTCTGTGTGTTCCCCCCTCTCTAGTGGCCAGTGTGCAATCTCCGTGTATTCCCCCCTCTCTAGTGGCCAGTGTGCAGTCTCCGTGTGTACCCCCCTGTCTAGTGGTCAGTGTGCAGTCTCCGTGTGTTCCCTCCTCTCTAGTGGCCAGTGTGCAGTCTCTGTGTGTTCCCTCCTCTCTAGTGGCCAGTGTGCAGTCTCCATGTGTTCCCCCCTCTCTAGTGGTCAGTGTGCAGTCTCCGTGTGTTCCCACCCTCTCTAGTGGCCAGTGAGCATTCTTTGTGTGTACCCCCCTCTCTAGTGGCCAGTGTGCAGTCTCCATGTGTTCCCTCCTCTCTAGTGGCCAGTGTGCAGTCTCCGTGTGTTCCCCCCCTCTCTATTGGCCAGTGTGCAGTCTCTGTGTATTCCCTCCTCTCTAGTGTTCCATCCTCTCTAGTGATCAGTGTGCAGTCTCTGTGTGTTCCCCCCTCTCTAGTGGCCAGTGTGCAATCTCCGTGTATTCCCCCCTCTCTAGTGGCCAGTGTGCAGTCTCCGTGTGTACCCCCCTGTCTAGTGGTCAGTGTGCAGTCTCCGTGTGTTCCCTCCTCTCTAGTGGCCAGTGTGCAGTCTCTGTGTGTTCCCTCCTCTCTAGTGGCCAGTGTGCAGTCTCCATGTGTTCCCCCCTCTCTAGTGGTCAGTGTGCAGTCTCCGTGTGTTCCCACCCTCTCTAGTGGCCAGTGAGCATTCTTTGTGTGTACCCCCCTCTCTAGTGGCCAGTGTGCAGTCTCCATGTGTTCCCTCCTCTCTAGTGGCCAGTGTGCAGTCTCCGTGTGTTCCCCCCCTCTCTATTGGCCAGTGTGCAGTCTCTGTGTGTTCCCCCCTCTCTAGTGGCCAGTGTGCAGTCTCTGTGTGTTCCCCCATCGCTGGTGGCCAGTGTCCAGTTTCCATGTGTACCCCCCTCTCTATTGGTCAGTGTGCACTCTCTGTGTGTTCCCTCCTCTCTAGTGGCCAGTGTGCAGTCTCCGTGTGTTCCCCCCTCTCTAGTGGTCAGTGTGCAGTCTCCGTGTGCTCCCCTCTGTAGTGGCCAGTGTGCAGTCTCTGTGTGTTCCCCCCTCTCTAGTGGTCAGTTTGCAGTCTCCGTGTGTTCCCTCCTCTCTAGTGGCCAGTGTGCAGTCTCCGTGTGTTCCCTCCCTCTCTAGTGGCCAGTGAGCATTCTTTGTGTGTACCCCCCTCTCTAGTGGCCAGTGTGCATTCTCCATGTGTTCCCTCCTCTCTAGTGGCCAGTGTGCAGTCTCCGTGTGTTCCCCCCCTCTCTATTGGCCAGTGTGCAGTCTCTGTGTGTTCCCCCCTCTCTATTGGCAAGTGTGCAGTCTCCGTGTGTTCCCTCCTCTCTAGTGTTCCCTCCTCTGTAGTGGTAAGTGTGCAGTCTCCGTGTGTTCCCTCCTCTCTAGTGTTCCCCCCTCTCTAGTGGCCATTGTGCAGTCTCTGTGTGTTCCCCCCTCTCTAATGGCCAGTGTGCAGTCTCTGTGTGTTCCCCCCTCTCTAGTGGCCAGTGTGCAGTCTCTGTGTGTTCCCCCCTCTCTAGTGGCCAGTGTGCAGTCTCGTGTCTTCCCTCCTCTCTAGTGGCCAGTGTGCAGTCTCCATGTGTTCCCCCCTCTCTAGTGGTCAATGTGCAGTCTCCCTGTGTTCGCCCCCCTCTCTAGTGGTCAGTGTGCAGTCTCCATGTGTTCCCCCCTCTCTAGTGGCCAGTGTGCACTCTCTGTGTGTTCCCCCCTCGCTAGTGGCCAGTGTGCAGTCTCCGTGTGTTCCCCCCTCTCTAGTGGCCAGTGTGCAGTCTCCGTGTGTTCCCTCCTCTCTAGTGGCCAGTGTGCAGTCTCTGTGTGTTCCTTCCTCTCTAGTGGTCATTGTGCAGTCTCTGTGTGTCCCCCCCTCTCTAGTGGCCAGAGTGCAGTCTCTGTGTGTTCCCCCCCATCTCTACTGGCCAGTGTGCACTCTGTCTGTGTTCCCCCCTCTCTAGTGGTCAGTGTGCAGTCTCTGTGTGTTCCCCCCTCTCTAGTGGCCAGTGTGCAGTCTCTGTGTGTTCCCCCCTCTCTAGTGGTCAGTGTGCAGTCTCCGTGTGTTCCCCCCTCTCGAGTGGTCAGTGTGCAGTCTGTGTGTTCCCTCATCTCTAGTGGTCAGTTTGTAGTCTCCGTGTGTTCCCCCCTCTCTAGTGGTCAGTGTGCAGTCTCCGTGTGTTCCCCCCATCTCTACTGGCCAGTGTGCACTCTGTCTGTGTTCCCCCCTCTCTAGTGGCCAGTGTGCAGTCTCCGTGTGTACCCCCCTCTCTAGTGGCCAGTGTGCATTCTCTGTGTGTTCCCCCCTCTCTAGTGGCCATTGTACAGTCTCCGTGTGTTCCCCCCTCTCTAGTGGTCAGTTTGCAGTCTCCGTGTGTTCCCTCCTCTCTAGTGGCCAGTGTGCAGTCTCCGTGTGTTCCCCTCCTCTCTAGTGGTCAGAGTGCAGTCTCCGTGTGTTCCCCCCTCTCTAGTGGCCAGTGTGCAGTCTCTGTGTGTTCCCCCCTCTCTAGTGGTCAGAGTGCAGTCTCCGTGTGTTCCCCCCTCTCTAGTGGCCAGTGTGCAGTCTCTGTGTGTTCCCCCCTCTCTAGTGGCCAGTGTGCAGTCTCCGTGTGTTCCCCCCTCTCGAGTGGTCAGTGTGCAGTCTGTGTGTTCCCTCATCTCTAGTGGTCAGTTTGTAGTCTCCGTGTGTTCCCCCCTCTCTAGTGGTCAGTGTGCAGTCTCCGTGTGTTCCCTCCTCTCTAGTGGCCAGTGTGCAGTCTCCGTGTGTTCCCCCCTCTCTAGTGGCCAGAGTGCAGTCTCTGTGTGTTCCCCCCATCTCTACTGGCCAGTGTGCACTCTGTCTGTGTTCCCCCCTCTCTAGTGGCCAGTGTGCAGTCTCCGTGTGTACCCCCCTCTCTAGTGGCCAGTGTGCATTCTCTGTGTGTTCCCCCCTCTCTAGTGGCCAGTGTACAGTCTCCGTGTGTTCCCCCCTCTCTAGTGGTCAGTGTGCAGTCTCCGTGTGCTCCCCTCTGTAGTGGCCATTGTGCAGTCTCCGTGTGTTCCCCTCCTCTCTAGTGGTCAGTGTGCAGTCTCCATGTGTTCCCCCCTCTCTAGTGGCCAGTGTGCAGTCTCTGTGTGTTCCCCCCTCTCTAGTGGCCAGTATGCAGTCTCTGTGTGTTCCCCCCTCTCTAGTGGCCAGTGTGCAGTCTCTGTGTGTTTCCCCCCTCTCTAGTGGCCACTGTGCACTCTCCGTGTGTTCCCCCCTCTCTAGTGGCCAGTGTGCACTCTCTGTGTGTTCCCCCCTCTCTAGTGGCCAGTGTGCAGTCTCTGTGTGTTCCCCCCTCTCTTGTGGCCAGTGTGCAGTCTCCGTGTGTTCCCCCCTCTCTAATGGCCAGTGTGCAGTCTCGGTGTGTTCCCTCCTCTCTAGTGGCCAGTGTGCAGTCTCTGTGTGTTCCCTCCTCTCTAATGGCCAGTGTGCAGTCTCCGTGTGTTCCCTCCTCTCTAGTGATCAGTGTGCAGTCTCTGTGTGTTCCCCCCTCTCTAGTGGCCAGTGTGCAGTCTCTGTGTGTTCCCCCCTCTCTAGTGGCCAGTTTGCAGTCTCTGTGTGTTCCCCCCTCTCTAGTGGTCAGTTTGCAGTCTCCGTGTGTTCCCTCCTCTCTAGTGGCCAGTGTCCAGTCTCCGTGTGTTCCCTCCTCTCTAGTGGCCAGTGTGCAGTCTCCGTGTGTTCCCCCCCTCTCTAGTGGCCAGTGTGCAGTCTTTGTGTGTACCCCCCTCTCTAGTGGCCAGTGTGCAGTCTCCATGTGTTCCCTCCTCTCTAGTGGCCAGTGTGCAGTCTCCGTGTGTTCCCCCCCTCTCTAGTGGCCAGTGTGCAGTCTCTGTGTGTTCCCCCCTCTCTAGTGGCAAGTGTGCAGTCTCCGTGTGTTCCCTCCTCTCTAGTGGCCAGTGTGCAGTCTCTGTGTGTTCCCCCCTCTCTAGTGGCCAGTGTGCAGTCTCCGTGTGTTCCCCCCTCTCTAGTGGCCAGTGTGCAGTCTCTGTGTGTTCCCCCCTCTCTAGTGGCCAGTGTGCAGTCTCTGTGTGTTCCCCCCTCTCTAGTGGTCAGTTTGCAGTCTCCGTGTGTTCCCCCCTCTCTAGTGGCCAGTGTGCAGTCTCTGTGTGTTCCCCCCTCTCTTGTGGCCAGTGTGCAGTCTCCGTGTGTTCCCCCCTCTCTAATGGCCAGTGTGCAGTCTGCTTGTGTTCCCTCCTCTCTAGTGGCCAGTGTGCAGTCTCTGTGTGTTCCCTCCTCTCTAATGGCCAGTGTGCAGTCTCCGTGTGTTCCCTCCTCTCTAGTGTTCCCTCCTCTCTAGTGATCAGTGTGCAGTCTCTGTGTGTTCCCCCCTCTCTAGTGGCCAGTGTGCAGTCTCTGTGTGTTCCCCCCTCTCTAGTGGCCAGTGTGCAGTCTCTGTGTGTTCCCCCCTCTCTAGTGGTCAGTTTGCAGTCTCCGTGTGTTCCCTCCTCTCTAGTGGCCAGTGTGCAGTCTCCGTGTGTTCCCTCCTCTCTAGTGGCCAGTGTGCAGTCTCCGTGTGTTCCCCCCCTCTCTAGTGGCCAGTGTGCAGTCTTTGTGTGTACCCCCCTCTCTAGTGGCCAGTGTGCAGTCTCCATGTGTTCACTCCTCTCTAGTGGCCAGTGTGCAGTCTCCGTGTGTTCCCCCCCTCTCTAGTGGCCAGTGTGCAGTCTCTGTGTGTTCCCCCCTCTCTAGTGGCAAGTGTGCAGTCTCCGTGTGTTCCCTCCTCTCTAGTGTTCCCTCCTCTGTAGTGGTCAGTGTGCAGTCTCTGTGTGTTCCCCCCTCTCTAGTGGCCAGTGTGCTGTCTCCGTGTGTTCCCCCCTCTCTAGTGTTCCCTCCTCTGTAGTGGTCAGTGTGCAGTCTCTGTGTGTTCCCCCCTCTCTAGTGGCCAGTGTGCAGTCTCTGTGTGTACCCCCCTCTCTAGTTGTCAGTGTGCAGTCTCCGTGTGTTCCCCCCTCTCTAGTGGTCAGTGTGCAGTCTGTGTGTTCCCTCATCTCTAGTGGTCAGTTTGCAGTCTCCGTGTGTTCCCTCCTCTCTAGGGACTAGTGTGCAGTCTCCGTGTGTTCCCTCCTCTCTAGTGGCCAGTGTGCAGTCTCCGTGTGTTCCCCCCTCTCTAGTGGCCAGAGTGCAGTCTCTGTGTGTTCCCCCCCATCTCTACTGGCCAGTGTGCACTCTGTCTGTGTTCCCCCCTCTCTAGTGGCCAGTGTGCAGTCTCCGTGTGTACCCCCTCTCTAGTGGCCAGTGTTCAGTCTCTGTGTGTTCCCCCCTCTCTAGTGGCCAGTGTACAGTCTTTGTGTGTACCCCCCTCTCTAGCGGCCAGTGTGCAGTCTCCATGTGTTCCCTCCTCTCTAGTGGCCAGTGTGCAGTCTCCGTGTGTTCCCCCCCTCTCTAGTGGCCAGTGAGCAGTCTCTGTGTGTTCCCCCCTCTCTAGTGGCAAGTGTGCAGTCTCCGTGTGTTCCCTCCTCTCTAGTGTTCCCTCCTCTGTAGTGGTCAGTGTGCAGTCTCTGTGTGTTCCCCCCTCTCTAGTGGCCAGTGTGCAGTCTCCGTGTGTTCCCCCCTCTCTAGTGGCCAGTGTACAGTCTCCGTGTGTTCCCCCCTCTCTAGTGGTCAGTGTGCAGTCTCCGTGTGCTCCCCTCTGTAGTGGCCATTGTGCAGTCTTCGTGTGTTCCCCTCCTCTCTAGTGGTCAGTGTGCAGTCTCCATGTGTTCCCCCCTCTCTAGTGGCCTGTGTGCAGTCTCTGTGTGTTCCCCCCTCTCTAGTGGCCAGTATGCAGTCTCTGTGTGTTCCCCCCTCTCTAGTGGCCAGTGTGCAGTCACTGTGTGTTCCCCCACTCTCTAGTGGCCACTGTGCTCTCTCCGTGTGCTCCCCCTTCTCTAGTGGCCAGTGTGCACTCTCTGTGTGTTCCCCCCTCTCTAGTGGCCAGTGTGCAGTCTCTGTGTGTTCCCTCCTCTCTAGTGATCAGTGTGCAGTCTCTGTGTGTTCCCCCTTCTCTAGTGGCCAGTGTGCAGTCTCTGTGTGTTCCCCCCTCTCTAGTGGCCAGTGTGCAGTCTCTGTGTGTTCCCCCCTCTCTAGTGGTCAGTTTGCAGTCTCCGTGTGTTCCCTCCTCTCTAGTGGCCAGTGTGCAGTCTCCGTGTGTTCCCTCCTCTCTAGTGGCCAGTGTGCTGTCTCAGTGTGTTCCCCCCCTCTCTAGTGGCCAGTGTGCAGTCTCCATGTGTTCCCTCCTCTCTAGTGGCCAGTGTGCAGTCTCCGTGTGTTCCCCCCCTCTCTAATGGCCAGTGTGCAGTCTCTGTGTGTTCCCCCCTCTCTAGTGGCAAGTGTGCAGTCTCCGTGTGTTCCCTCCTCTCTAGTGTTCCCTCCTCTGTAGTGGTCAGTGTGCAGTCTCTGTGTGTTCCCCCCTCTCTAGTGGCCAGTGTGCAGTCTCCGTGTGTTCCCTCCTCTCTAGTGGCCAGTGTGCAGTCTCTGTGTGTTCCCTCCTCTCTAATGGCCAGTGTGCAGTCTCTGTGTGTTCCCCCCTCTCTAGTGGTTAGTTTGCAGTCTCCGTGTGTTCCCTCCTCTCTAGTGGCCAGTGTGCAGTCTCCGTGTGTTCCCCCCCTCTCTAGTGGCCAGTATGCAGTCTTTGTGTGTACCCCCCTCTCTAGTGGCCAGTGTGTAGTCTACATGTGTTCCCTCCTCTCTAGTGGCCAGTGTGCAGTCTTCGTGTGTTCCCCCCCTCTCTAGTGGCCAGTGTGCAGTCTCTGTGTGTTCCCCCCTCTCTAGTGGCCAGTGTACAGTCTCTGTGTGTTCCCCCCTCTCTAGTGGCCAGTGTGCAGTCTCTGTGTGTTCCCCCCTCTCTAGTGGCCAGTGTGCAGTCTCTGTGTGTACCCCCCTCTCTAGTGGTCAGTGTGCAGTCTCCGTGTGTTCCCCCCTCTCTAGTGGTCAGTGTGCAGTCTGTGTGTTCCCTCATCTCTAGTGGTTAGTTTGCAGTCTCCGTGTGTTCCCTCCTCTCTAGGGACTAGTGTGCAGTCTCCGTGTGTTCCCTCCTCTCTTATGGCCAGTGTGCAGTCTCCGTGTGTTCCCCCCTCTCTAGTGGCCAGTGTGCAGTCTCCGTGTGTTCCCTCCTCTCTAGTGGCCAGTGTGCAGTCTCTGTGTGTTCCCCCCTCTCTAGTGGCCAGTGTGCAGTCTCGTGTCTTCCCTCCTCTCTAGTGGCCAGTGTGCAGTCTCCGTGTCTTCCCTCCTCTCTAGTGGCCAGTGTGCAGTCTCTGTTTGTTCCCCCCCTCTCTAGTGGGCAGTGTGCAGTCTCAGTGTGTTCCCCCCCTCTCTAGTGGCCAGTGTGCAGTCTCCGTGTGTTCCCTCCTCTCTAGTGGTCAGTGTGCAGTCTCCGTGTGTTACATCCTCTCTAGTGGCCAGTGTGCAGTCTCCGTGTGTTCCCTCCTCCCTAGTGGCCAGTGTGCAGTCTCCGTGTGTTCCCCCCTCTCTAGTGGTCAATGTGCAGTCTCCGTGTGTTCCCCCCCTCTCTAGTGGCCAATGTGCAGTCTCCGTGTGTTCCCCCCTCTCTAGTGGCCAGTGTGCAGTCTCCGTGTGTTACCCCCTCTGTAGTGGCCAGTGTGCAGTCTCTGTGTGTTCCCCCCTCTGTAGTGGCCAGTGTGCTGTCGCTGTCTTTGTGTGTTCCCCCCTCTCTAGTGGCCATTGTGCAGTCTCTGTGTGTTCCCCTGCTCTCTAGTGGTCAGGTTGCAGTCTCCATTTGATCCCCCCTCTCTAGTGGCCAGTGTGCACTCTGTCTGTGTTCCCCCCTCTATAGTGGCCAGTGTGCAGTCTCCGTGTGCTCCCCTCTGTAGTGGACATTGTGCAGTCTCCGTGTGTTCCCCTCCTCTCTAGTGGTCAGTGTGCAGTCTCCATGTGTTCCCCCCTCTCTAGTGGCCTGTGTGCAGTCTCTGTGTGTTCCCCCCTCTCTAGTGGCCAGTATGCAGTCTCTGTGTGTTCCCCCCTCTCTAGTGGCCAGTGTGCAGTCTCTGTGTGTTCCCCCCCTCTCTATTGGCCACTGTGCACTCTCCGTGTGTTCCCCCCTCTCTAGTGGCCAGTGTGCTCTCTCTGTGTGTTCCCCCCTCTCTAGTGGCCTGTGTGCAGTCTCTGTGTGTTCCCCCCTCTCTACTGGCCAGTGGGCAGTCTCCGTGTGTTCCCCACTCTCTAGTGGTCAGTTTGCAGTCTCCGTGTGCTCCCCTCTGTAGTGGCCAGTGTGCTGTCTCTGTGTGTTCCCTCCTCTCTAGTGGCCAGTGTGCAGTCTCCGTGTGTACCCCCCTCTCTAGTAGTCAGTGTGCAGTCTCTGTGTGTTCCCCCCCTCTCTAGTGGCCAGTGTGCAGTCTCTGTGTGTTCCCTCCTCACTAGTAGCCAGTGTTCAGTCTCCGTGTGTACCCGCCCTCTCTAGAGGCCAGTATGCAGTCTCCGTGTGTTCCCTCCTCTGTAGTGGTCAGTGTGCAGTCTCCGTGTGTTCCCTCCTCTCTAGTGGCCAGTGTGCAGTCTCCGTGTGTTCCCTCCACTCTAGTGGCCAGTGTGCAGTCTCTGTGTGTTCCCCCCTCTCTAGTGGCCAGTGTTCTGTCTCCGTGTGTTCCCTCCTCTCTAGTGGCCAGTGTGCAGTCTCCGTGTGTTCCCTCCACTCTATTGGCCAGTGTGCAGTCTCTGTGTGTTCCCTCCTCTCTAGTGGCCAGTGTGCAGTCTCCGTGTGTTCCTTCCTCTCTAGTGGCCAGTGTGCAGTCTCCGTGTGTTCCCCCCTCTCTAGTGGCCAGTGTGCAGTCTCCGTGTGTTCACTCCTCTCTAGTGGCCAGTGTGCAGTCTCTGTGTGTTCCCTCCTCTCTAATGGCCAGTGTGCAGTCTCCGTGTGTTCCCTCCTCTCTAGTGTTCCCTCCTCTCTAGTGATCAGTGTGCAGTCTCCGTGTGTTCCCCCTTCTCTGTGGCCAGTGTGCAGTCTCTGTGTGTTCCCCCCTCTCTAGTGGCTAGTGTGCAGTCTCTGTGTGTTCCCCCCTCTCTAGTGGCCAGTGTGCAGTCTCTGTGTGTTCCCCCCCTCTCTAGTGGCCACTGTGCACTCTCCGTGTGTTCCCCCCTCTCTAGTGGCCAGTGTGCTCTCTCTGTGTGTTCCCCCCTCTCTAGTGGCCAGTGTGCAGTCTCTGTGTGTTCCCCCCTCTCTACTGGCCAGTGTGCAGTCTCCGTGTGTTCCCCACTCTCTAGTGGTCAGTTTGCAGTCTCCGTGTGCACCCCTCTGTAGTGGCCAGTGTGCAGTCTCCGTGTGTTCCCCTCCTCTCTAGTGGCCAGTGTGCAGTCTTTGTGTGTTCCCCTCCTCTCTAGTGGCCAGTGTGCTGTCTCTGTGTGTTCCCTCCTCTCTAGTGGCCAGTGTGCAGTCTCCGTGTGTACCCCCCTCTCTAGTAGTCAGTGTGCAGTCTCTGTGTGTTCCCCCCCTCTCTAGTGGCCAGTGTTCAGTCTCCGTGTGTACCCCCCCTCTCTAGAGGCCAGAATGCAGTCTCCGTGTGTTCCCTCCTCTGTAGTGGTCAGTGTGCAGTCTCCGTGTGTTCCCTCCTCTCTAGTGGCCAGTGTGCAGTCTCTGTGTGTTCTCCCTCTCTCTAGTGGCCAGTGTTCTGTCTCCGTGTGTTCCCTCCTCTCTAGTGGCCAGTGTGCAGTCTCCGTGTGTTCCCTCCACTCTATTGGCCAGTATGCAGTCTCCGTGTGTTCCCTCCTCTCTAGTGGCCAGTGTGCAGTCTCCGTGTGTTCCCCCCCTCTCTAGTGGCCAGTGTGCAGTCTCTGTGTGTTCCCTCCTCTCTAGTGGCCAGTGTGCAGTATCCGTGTGTTCCCCCCTCTCTAGTGGCCAGTGTGCAGTCTCCGTGTGTTCACTCCTCTCTAGTGGCCAGTGTGCAGTCTCCGTGTGTTCACTCCTCTCTAGTGGCCAGTGTGCAATCTCCGTGTGTTCCCTCCTCTCTAGTGTTCCCTCCTCTCTAGTGATCAGTGTGCAGTCTCTGTGTGTTCCCCCCTCTCTAGTGGCCAGTGTGCAGTCTCTGTGTGTACCCCCTCTCTAGTGGTCAGTGTGCAGTCTCCGTGTGTTCCCCCCTCTCTGTGGCCAGTGTTTAGTCTCTGTGTGTTCCCCCCTCTCTAGAGGGCAGTGTGCAATCTCTGTGTGTTCCAACCTCTCTAGTGGCAAGTGTGCAGTCTCTGTGTGTTCCGCTCCTCTCTAGTGGCCAGTGTGCAGTCTCCGTGTGTTCCGCTCCTCTCTAGTGGCCAGTGTGCAGTCTCCATGTGTTTTCTCCTCTCTAGTGGCCAGTGTGCAGTCTCCGTGTGTTCCCTCCTCTCTAGTGGTCAGTGTGCAGTCTCTGTTTGTTCCCCCCCTCTCTAGTGGGCAGTGTGCAGTCTCTGTGTGTTCCCTCCTCTCTACTGGTCAGTGTGCAGTCTCCATTTGTTACCTCCTCTCTAGTGGCCAGTGTGCAGTCTCCGTGTGTTCCCCCCTCGCTAGTGGTCAGTTTGCAGTCTCCGTGTGTTCCCCCCCTATCTTGTGGCCAGTGTGCAGTCTCCGTGTGTTCCCCCCTCTCTAGTGGCCAGTGTGCAGTCTCCGTGTGTTCCCCTCCTCTCTAATGGTCAGTGTGCAGTCTCCGTGTGTTCCCCCCCTCTCTAGTGGCCAGTGTGCAGTCTCTGTGTGTTCCCCCCTCTCTGGTGGCCATTGTGCAGTCTCCGTGTGTTCCTCTCCTCTCTAGTGGTCAGTGTGCTGTCTCCGTGTGTTCCCCCCTCTCTAGTGGCCTGTGTGCAGTCTCTGTGTGTTCCCCTCTCTCTAGTTGTCATTGTGCAGTCTCTGTGTGTTCCCCCCCTCTCTAGTGGCCAGTGTGTAGTCTCTGTGTGTTCCCCCCTCTCTAGTGGCCAGTGTGCAGTCTCCTTGTGTTCCCCCCTCTCTAGTGGTCAGTGTGCAGTCTCCGTGTGCTCCCCTCTGTAGTGGCCAGTGTGCAGTCTCCGTGTGTTCCCCTCCTCTCTAGTGGCCAGTGTGCAGTCTCCGTGTGTTCCCCCCTCTCTAGTGGTCAGTTTGCAGTCTCCGTGTGTTCCCTCCTCTCTAGTGGCCAGTGTGCAGTCTCCTTGTGTTCCCCCCCTCTCTAGTGGCCAGTATGCAGTCTTTGTGAGTACCCCCCTCTCTAGTGGCCAGTATGCAGTCTCCATGTGTTCCCTCCTCTCTAGGGACTAGTGTGCAGTCTCCGTGTGTTCCCTCCTCTCTTATGGCCAGTGTGCAGTCTCCGTGTGTTCCCCTCTCTAGTGGCCAGTGTGCAGACTCCGTGTGTTCCCTCCTCTCTAGTGGCCAGTGTGCAGTCTCTATTTGTTCCCCCCCTCTCTAGTGGGCAGTGTGCAGTCTCAGTGTGTTCCCCCCCTCTCTAGTGGCCAGTGTGCAGTCTCCGTGTGTTCCCTCCTCTCTAGTGGTCAGTGTGCAGTCTCCGTGTGTTACATCCTCTCTAGTGGCCAGTGTGCAGTCTCCGTGTGTTCCCTCCTCCCTAGTGGCCAGTGTGCAGTCTCCGTGTGTTCACCCCTCTCTAGTGGTCAATGTGCAGTCTCCGTGTGTTCCCCCCCTCTCTAGTGGCCAATGTGCAGTCTCTGTGTGTTCCCCCCTCTCTAGTGGCCAGTGTGCAGTCTCCGTGTGTTATCCCCTCTGTAGTGGCCAGTGTGCAGTCTCTGTGTGTTCCCCCCTCTGTAGTGGCCAGTGTGCAGTCTCTGTGTGTTCCCCCCTCTCTAGTGGCCATTGTGCAGTCTCTGTGTGTTCCCCTCCTCTCTAGTGGTCAGGTTGCAGTCTCCATTTGATCCCCCCTCTCTAGTGGCCAGTGTGCACTCTGTCTGTGTTCCCCCCTCTATAGTGGCCAGTGTGCAGTCTCCGTGTGTACCCCCCTCTCTAGTGGCCAGTGTGCAGTCTCTGTGTGTTCCCCCCTCTCTAGTGGCCAGTGTACAGTCTCCGTGTGTTCCCACCTCTCTAGTGGTCAGTGTGCAGTCTCCATGTGCTCCCCTCTGTAGTGGACATTGTGCAGTCTCCGTGTGTTCCCCTCCTCTCTAGTGGTCAGTGTGCAGTCTCCATGTGTTCCCCCCTCTCTAGTGGCCTGTGTGCAGTCTCTGTGTGTTCCCCCCTCTCTAGTGGCCAGTGTGCAGTCTCTGGGTGTTTCCCCCTCTCTAGTGGCCAGTGTGCAGTCTCTGTGTGTTCCCCCCCTCTCTAGTGGCCACTGTGCACTCTCCGTGTGTTCCCCCCTCTCTAGTGGCCAGTGTGCTCTCTCTGTGTGTTCCCCCCTCTCTAGTGGCCTGTGTGCAGTCTCTGTGTGTTCCCCCCTCTCTACTGGCCAGTGGGCAGTCTCCGTGTGTTCCCCACTCTCTAGTGGTCAGTTTGCAGTCTCCGTGTGCCCCCCTCTGTAGTGGCCAGTGTGCAGTCTCCGTGTGTTCCCCTCCTCTCTCGTGGCCAGTGTGCAGTCTTTGTGTGTTCCCCTCCTCTCTAGTGGCCATTGTGCTGTCTCTGTGTGTTCCCTCCTCTCTAGTGGCCAGTGTGCAGTCTCCGTGTGTACCCCCCTCTCTAGTAGTCAGTGTGCAGTCTCTGTGTGTTCCCCCCCTCTCTAGTGGCCAGTGTGCAGTCTCTGTGTGTTCCCTCCTCACTAGTAGCCAGTGTTCAGTCTCCGTGTGTACCCCCCCTCTCTAGAGGCCAGTATGCAGTCTCCGTGTGTTCCCTCCTCTGTAGTGGTCAGTGTGCAGTATCCGTGTGTTCCCTCCTCTCTAGTGGCCAGTGTGCAGTCTCTGTGTGTTCCACCCCCTCTCTAGTGGCCAGTGTTCTGTCTCCGTGTGTTCCCTCCTCTCTAGTGGCCAGTGTGCAGTCTCCGTGTGTTCCCTCCACTCTATTGGCCAGTGTGCAGTCTCTGTGTGTTCCCTCCTCTCTAGTGGCCAGTGTGCAGTCTCCGTGTGTTCCTTCCTCTCTAGTGGCCAGTGTGCAGTCTCCGTGTGTTCCCCCCTCTCTAGTGGCCAGTGTGCAGTCTCCGTGTGTTCACTCCTCTCTAGTGGCCAGTGTGCAGTCTCTGTGTGTTCCCTCCTCTCTAATGGCCAGTGTGCAGTCTCCGTGTGTTCCCTCCTCTCTAGTGTTCCCTCCTCTCTAGTGGCCAGTGTGCAGTCTCTGTGTGTTCCCCCCTCTCTAGTGGCCAGTGTGCAGTCTCTGTGTGTACCCCCTCTCTAGTGGTCAGTGTGCAGTCTCCGTGTGTTCCCCCTTCTCTGTGGCCAGTGTTTAGTCTCTGTGTGTTCCCCCCTCTCTAGTGGCTAGTGTGCAGTCTCTGTGTGTTCCCCCCTCTTTAGTGGCCAGTGTGCAGTCTCTGTGTGTTCCCCCCCTCTCTAGTGACCACTGTGCACTCTCCGTGTGTTCCCCCCTCTCTAGTGGCCAGTGTGCTCTCTCTGTGTGTTCCCCCCTCTCTAGTGGCCAGTGTGCAGTCTCTGTGTGTTCCCCCCTCTCTACTGGCCAGTGTGCAGTCTCCGTGTGTTCCCCACTCTCTAGTGGTCAGTTTGCAGTCTCCGTGTGCACCCCTCTGTAGTGGCCAGTGTGCAGTCTCCGTGTGTTCCCCTCCTCTCTAGTGACCAGTGTGCAGTCTTTGTGTGTTCCCCTCCTCTCTAGTGGCCAGTGTGCTGTCTCTGTGTGTTCCCTCCTCTCTAGTGGCCAGTGTGCAGTCTCCGTGTGTACACCCCTCTCTAGTAGTCAGTGTGCAGTCTCTGTGTGTTCCCCCCCTCTCTAGTGGCCAGTGTGCAGTCTCTGTGTGTTCCCTCCTCACTAGTAGCCAGTGTTCAGTCTCCGTGTGTACCCCCCCTCTCTAGAGGCCAGTATGCAGTCTCCGTGTGTTCCCTCCTCTGTAGTGGCCAGTGTGCAGTCTCTGTGTGTTCCCCCTCTCTCTAGTGGCCAGTGTTCTGTCTCCGTGTGTTCCCTCCTCTCTAGTGGCCAGTGTGCAGTCTCCGTGTGTTCCCTCCACTCTATTGGCCAGTGTGCAGTCTCAGTGTGTTCCCTCCTCTCTAGTGGCCAGTGTGCAGTCTCCGTGTGTTCCCCCCCTCTCTAGTGGCCAGTGTGCAGTATCCGTGTGTTCCCCCCTCTCTAGTGGCCAGTGTGCAGTCTCCGTGTGTTCACTTCTCTCTAGTGGCCAGTGTGCAGTCTCCGTGTATTCCCTCCTCTCTAGTGTTCCCTCCTCTCTAGTGATCAGTGTGCAGTCTCTGTGTGTTCCCCCCTCTCTAGTGGCCAGTGTGCAGTCTCTGTGTGTACCCCCTCTCTAGTGGTCAGTGTGCAGTCTCCGTGTGTTCCCCCCTCTCTGTGGCCAGTGTTTAGTCTCTGTGTGTTCCCCCCTCTCTAGAGGGCAGTGTGCAGTCTCTGTGTGTGCCCCCCTCTCTCTAGTGGCCAGTGTTCTGTCTCCGTGTGTTCCCTCCTCTCTAGTGGCCAGTGTGCAGTCTCCGTGTGTTCCCTCCACTCTATTGGCCAGTGTGCAGTCTCCGTGTGTTCCCTCCTCTCTAGTGGCCAGTGTGCAGTCTCCGTGTGTTCCCCCCCTCTCTAGTGGCCAGTGTGCAGTCTCTGTGTGTTCCCTCCTCTCTAGTGGCCAGTGTGCAGTATCCGTGTGTTCCCCCCTCTCTAGTGGCCAGTGTGCAGTCTCCGTGTGTTCACTTCTCTCTAGTGGCCAGTGTGCAGTCTCCGTGTGTTACATCCTCTCTAGAGGCCAGTGTGCAGTCTCTGTGTTTTCCCCCCCTCTCTAGTGGCCAGTGTGCAGTCTCCGTGTGTTCCCTCCTCTGTAGTGGTCAGTGTGCAGTCTCCGTGTGTTCCCTCCTCTCTAGTGGCCAGTGTGCAGTCTCTGTGTGTTCTCCCTCTCTCTAGTGGCCAGTGTTCTGTCTCCGTGTGTTCCCTCCTCTCTAGTGGCCAGTGTGCAGTCTCCGTGTGTTCCCTCCACTCTATTGGCCAGTATGCAGTCTCCGTGTGTTCCCTCCTCTCTAGTGGCCAGTGTGCAGTCTCCGTGTGTTCCCCCCCTCTCTAGTGGCCAGTGTGCAGTCTCTGTGTGTTCCCTCCTCTCTAGTGGCCAGTGTGCAGTATCCGTGTGTTCCCCCCTCTCTAGTGGCCAGTGTGCAGTCTCCGTGTGTTCACTCCTCTCTAGTGGCCAGTGTGCTGTCTCCGTGTGTTCACTCCTCTCTAGTGGCCAGTGTGCAATCTCCGTGTGTTCCCTCCTCTCTAGTGTTCCCTCCTCTCTAGTGATCAGTGTGCAGTCTCTGTGTGTTCCCCCCTCTCTAGTGGCCAGTGTGCAGTCTCTGTGTGTACCCCCTCTCTAGTGGTCAGTGTGCAGTCTCCGTGTGTTCCCCCCTCTCTGTGGCCAGTGTTTAGTCTCTGTGTGTTCCCCCCTCTCTAGAGGGCAGTGTGCAATCTCTGTGTGTTCCAACCTCTCTAGTGGCAAGTGTGCAGTCTCTGTGTTTTCCCCCCCTCTCTAGTGGCCAGTGTGCAGTCTCCGTGTGTTCCGCTCCTCTCTAGTGGCCAGTGTGCAGTCTCCGTGTGTTCCGCTCCTCTCTAGTGGCCAGTGTGCAGTCTCCATGTGTTTTCTCCTCTCTAGTGGCCAGTGTGCAGTCTCCGTGTGTTCCCTCCTCTCTAGTGGTCAGTGTGCAGTCTCTGTTTGTTCCCCCCCTCTCTAGTGGGCAGTGTGCAGTCTCTGTGTGTTCCCTCCTCTCTACTGGTCAGTGTGCAGTCTCCGTTTGTTACCTCCTCTCTAGTGGCCAGTGTGCAGTCTCCGTGTGTTCCCCCCTCGCTAGTGGTCAGTTTGCAGTCTCCGTGTGTTCCCCCCCTATCTTGTGGCCAGTGTGCAGTCTCCGTGTGTTCCCCCCTCTCTAGTGGCCAGTGTGCAGTCTCCGTGTGTTCCCCTCCTCTCTAATGGTCAGTGTGCAGTCTCCGTGTGTTCCCCCCCTCTCTAGTGGCCAGTGTGCAGTCTCTGTGTGTTCCCCCCTCTCTGGTGGCCATTGTGCAGTCTCCGTGTGTTCCTCTCCTCTCTAGTGGTCAGTGTGCTGTCTCCGTGTGTTCCCCCCTCTCTAGTGGCCTGTGTGCAGTCTCTGTGTGTTCCCCTCTCTCTAGTTGTCATTGTGCAGTCTCTGTGTGTTCCCTCCTCTCTAGTGGCCAGTGTGCAGTCTCCGTGTGTTCCTTCCTCTCTAGTGGCCAGTGTGCAGTCTCCGTGTGTTCCCCCCTCTCTAGTGGCCAGTGTGCAGTCTCCGTGTGTTCACTCCTCTCTAGTGGCCAGTGTGCAGTCTCTGTGTGTTCCCTCCTCTCTAATGGCCAGTGTGCAGTCTCCGTGTGTTCCCTCCTCTCTAGTGTTCCCTCCTCTCTAGTGGCCAGTGTGCAGTCTCTGTGTGTTCCCCCCTCTCTAGTGGCCAGTGTGCAGTCTCTGTGTGTACCCCCTCTCTAGTGGTCAGTGTGCAGTCTCCGTGTGTTCCCCCTTCTCTGTGGCCAGTGTTTAGTCTCTGTGTGTTCCCCCCTCTCTAGTGGCTAGTGTGCAGTCTCTGTGTGTTCCCCCCTCTCTAGTGGCTAGTGTGCAGTCTCTGTGTGTTCCCCCCTCTTTAGTGGCCAGTGTGCAGTCTCTGTGTGTTCCCCCCTCTCTAGTGGCCAGTGTGCTCTCTCTGTGTGTTCCCCCCTCTCTAGTGGCCAGTGTGCAGTCTCTGTGTGTTCCCCCCTCTCTACTGGCCAGTGTGCAGTCTCCGTGTGTTCCCCACTCTCTAGTGGTCAGTTTGCAGTCTCCGTGTGCACCCCTCTGTAGTGGCCAGTGTGCAGTCTCCGTGTGTTCCCCTCCTCTCTAGTGACCAGTGTGCAGTCTTTGTGTGTTCCCCTCCTCTCTAGTGGCCAGTGTGCTGTCTCTGTGTGTTCCCTCCTCTCTAGTGGCCAGTGTGCAGTCTCCGTGTGTACACCCCTCTCTAGTAGTCAGTGTGCAGTCTCTGTGTGTTCCCCCCCTCTCTAGTGGCCAGTGTGCAGTCTCTGTGTGTTCCCTCCTCACTAGTAGCCAGTGTTCAGTCTCCGTGTGTACCCCCCCTCTCTAGAGGCCAGTATGCAGTCTCCGTGTGTTCCCTCCTCTGTAGTGGCCAGTGTGCAGTCTCTGTGTGTTCCCCCTCTCTCTAGTGGCCAGTGTTCTGTCTCCGTGTGTTCCCTCCTCTCTAGTGGCCAGTGTGCAGTCTCCGTGTGTTCCCTCCACTCTATTGGCCAGTGTGCAGTCTCCGTGTGTTCCCTCCTCTCTAGTGGCCAGTGTGCAGTCTCCGTGTGTTCCCCCCCTCTCTAGTGGCCAGTGTGCAGTATCCGTGTGTTCCCCCCTCTCTAGTGGCCAGTGTGCAGTCTCCGTGTGTTCACTTCTCTCTAGTGGCCAGTGTGCAGTCTCCGTGTATTCCCTCCTCTCTAGTGTTCCCTCCTCTCTAGTGATCAGTGTGCAGTCTCTGTGTGTTCCCCCCTCTCTAGTGGCCAGTGTGTGATGTCTCTGTGTGTACCCCCTCTCTAGTGGTCAGTGTGCAGTCTCCGTGTGTTCCCCCCTCTCTGTGGCCAGTGTTTAGTCTCTGTGTGTTCCCCCCTCTCTAGAGGGCAGTGTGCAGTCTCTGTGTGTGCCCCCCTCTCTCTAGTGGCCAGTGTTCTGTCTCCGTGTGTTCCCTCCTCTCTAGTGGCCAGTGTGCAGTCTCCGTGTGTTCCCTCCACTCTATTGGCCAGTGTGCAGTCTCCGTGTGTTCCCTCCTCTCTAGTGGCCAGTGTGCAGTCTCCGTGTGTTCCCCCCCTCTCTAGTGGCCAGTGTGCAGTCTCTGTGTGTTCCCTCCTCTCTAGTGGCCAGTGTGCAGTATCCGTGTGTTCCCCCCTCTCTAGTGGCCAGTGTGCAGTCTCCGTGTGTTCACTTCTCTCTAGTGGCCAGTGTGCAGTCTCCGTGTGTTACATCCTCTCTAGAGGCCAGTGTGCAGTCTCTGTGTTTTCCCCCCCTCTCTAGTGGCCAGTGTGCAGTCTCCGTGTGTTCCCTCCTCTGTAGTGGTCAGTGTGCAGTCTCCGTGTGTTCCCTCCTCTCTAGTGGCCAGTGTGCAGTCTCTGTGTGTTCTCCCTCTCTCTAGTGGCCAGTGTTCTGTCTCCGTGTGTTCCCTCCTCTCTAGTGGCCAGTGTGCAGTCTCCGTGTGTTCCCTCCACTCTATTGGCCAGTATGCAGTCTCCGTGTGTTCCCTCCTCTCTAGTGGCCAGTGTGCAGTCTCCGTGTGTTCCCCCCCTCTCTAGTGGCCAGTGTGCAGTCTCTGTGTGTTCCCTCCTCTCTAGTGGCCAGTGTGCAGTATCCGTGTGTTCCCCCCTCTCTAGTGGCCAGTGTGCAGTCTCCGTGTGTTCACTCCTCTCTAGTGGCCAGTGTGCAGTCTCCGTGTGTTCACTCCTCTCTAGTGGCCAGTGTGCAATCTCCGTGTGTTCCCTCCTCTCTAGTGTTCCCTCCTCTCTAGTGATCAGTGTGCAGTCTCTGTGTGTTCCCCCCTCTCTAGTGGCCAGTGTGCAGTCTCTGTGTGTACCCCCTCTCTAGTGGTCAGTGTGCAGTCTCCGTGTGTTCCCCCCTCTCTGTGGCCAGTGTTTAGTCTCTGTGTGTTCCCCCCTCTCTAGAGGGCAGTGTGCAATCTCTGTGTGTTCCAACCTCTCTAGTGGCAAGTGTGCAGTCTCTGTGTTTTCCCCCCCTCTCTAGTGGCCAGTGTGCAGTCTCCGTGTGTTCCGCTCCTCTCTAGTGGCCAGTGTGCAGTCTCCGTGTGTTCCGCTCCTCTCTAGTGGCCAGTGTGCAGTCTCCATGTGTTTTCTCCTCTCTAGTGGCCAGTGTGCAGTCTCCGTGTGTTCCCTCCTCTCTAGTGGTCAGTGTGCAGTCTCTGTTTGTTCCCCCCCTCTCTAGTGGGCAGTGTGCAGTCTCTGTGTGTTCCCTCCTCTCTACTGGTCAGTGTGCAGTCTCCGTTTGTTACCTCCTCTCTAGTGGCCAGTGTGCAGTCTCCGTGTGTTCCCCCCTCGCTAGTGGTCAGTTTGCAGTCTCCGTGTGTTCCCCCCCTATCTTGTGGCCAGTGTGCAGTCTCCGTGTGTTCCCCCCTCTCTAGTGGCCAGTGTGCAGTCTCCGTGTGTTCCCCTCCTCTCTAATGGTCAGTGTGCAGTCTCCGTGTGTTCCCCCCCTCTCTAGTGGCCAGTGTGCAGTCTCTGTGTGTTCCCCCCTCTCTGGTGGCCATTGTGCAGTCTCCGTGTGTTCCTCTCCTCTCTAGTGGTCAGTGTGCTGTCTCCGTGTGTTCCCCCCTCTCTAGTGGCCTGTGTGCAGTCTCTGTGTGTTCCCCTCTCTCTAGTTGTCATTGTGCAGTCTCTGTGTGTTCCCCCCCTCTCTAGTGGCCAGTGTGTAGTCTCTGTGTGTTCCCCCCTCTCTAGTGGCCAGTGTGCAGTCTCCTTGTGTTCCCCCCTCTCTAGTGGTCAGTGTGCAGTCTCCGTGTGCTCCCCTCTGTAGTGGCCAGTGTGCAGTCTCCGTGTGTTCCCCTCCTCTCTAGTGGCCAGTGTGCAGTCTCCGTGTGTTCCCCCCTCACTAGTGGTCAGTTTGCAGTCTCCGTGTGTTCCCTCCTCTCTAGTGGCCAGTGTGCAGTCTCCTTGTGTTCCCCCCCTCTCTAGTGGCCAGTATGCAGTCTTTGTGAGTACCCCCCTCTCTAGTGGCCAGTATGCAGTCTCCATGTGTTCCCTCCTCTCTAGGGACTAGTGTGCAGTCTCCGTGTGTTCCCTCCTCTCTTATGGCCAGTGTGCAGTCTCCGTGTGTTCCCCTCTCTAGTGGCCAGTGTGCAGACTCCGTGTGTTCCCTCCTCTCTAGTGGCCAGTGTGCAGTCTCTGTTTGTTCCCCCCCTCTCTAGTGGGCAGTGTGCAGTCTCAGTGTGTTCCCCCCCTCTCTAGTGGCCAGTGTGCAGTCTCCGTGTGTTCCCTCCTCTCTAGTGGTCAGTGTGCAGTCTCCGTGTGTTACATCCTCTCTAGTGGCCAGTGTGCAGTCTCCGTGTGTTCCCTCCTCCCTAGTGGCCAGTGTGCAGTCTCCGTGTGTTCACCCCTCTCTAGTGGTCAATGTGCAGTCTCCGTGTGTTCCCCCCCTCTCTAGTGGCCAATGTGCAGTCTCTGTGTGTTCCCCCCTCTCTAGTGGCCAGTGTGCAGTCTCCGTGTGTTATCCCCTCTGTAGTGGCCAGTGTGCAGTCTCTGTGTGTTCCCCCCTCTGTAGTGGCCAGTGTGCAGTCTCTGTGTGTTCCCCCCTCTCTAGTGGCCATTGTGCAGTCTCTGTGTGTTCCCCTCCTCTCTAGTGGTCAGGTTGCAGTCTCCATTTGATCCCCCCTCTCTAGTGGCCAGTGTGCACTCTGTCTGTGTTCCCCCCCTATAGTGGCCAGTGTGCAGTCTCCGTGTGTACCCCCCTCTCTAGTGGCCAGTGTGCAGTCTCTGTGTGTTCCCCCCTCTCTAGTGGCCAGTGTACAGTCTCCGTGTGTTCCCACCTCTCTAGTGGTCAGTGTGCAGTCTCCATGTGCTCCCCTCTGTAGTGGACATTGTGCAGTCTCCGTGTGTTCCCCTCCTCTCTAGTGGTCAGTGTGCAGTCTCCATGTGTTCCCCCCTCTCTAGTGGCCTGTGTGCAGTCTCTGTGTGTTCCCCCCTCTCTAGTGGCCAGTGTGCAGTCTCTGGGTGTTTCCCCCTCTCTAGTGGCCAGTGTGCAGTCTCTGTGTGTTCCCCCCCTCTCTAGTGGCCACTGTGCACTCTCCGTGTGTTCCCCCCTCTCTAGTGGCCAGTGTGCTCTCTCTGTGTGTTCCCCCCTCTCTAGTGGCCTGTGTGCAGTCTCTGTGTGTTCCCCCCTCTCTACTGGCCAGTGGGCAGTCTCCGTGTGTTTCCCACTCTCTAGTGGTCAGTTTGCAGTCTCCGTGTGCTCCCCTCTGTAGTGGCCAGTGTGCAGTCTCCGTGTGTTCCCCTCCTCTCTCGTGGCCAGTGTGCAGTCTTTGTGTGTTCGCCTCCTCTCTAGTGGCCATTGTGCTGTCTCTGTGTGTTCCCTCCTCTCTAGTGGCCAGTGTGCAGTCTCCGTGTGTACCCCCCTCTCTAGTAGTCAGTGTGCAGTCTCTGTGTGTTCCCCCCCTCTCTAGTGGCCAGTGTGCAGTCTCTGTGTGTTCCCTCCTCACTAGTAGCCAGTGTTCAGTCTCCGTGTGTACCCCCCCTCTCTAGAGGCCAGTATGCAGTCTCCGTGTGTTCCCTCCTCTGTAGTGGTCAGTGTGCAGTATCCGTGTGTTCCCTCCTCTCTAGTGGCCAGTGTGCAGTCTCTGTGTGTTCCCCCCCTCTCTAGTGGCCAGTGTTCTGTCTCCGTGTGTTCCCTCCTCTCTAGTGGCCAGTGTGCAGTCTCCGTGTGTTCCCTCCACTCTATTGGCCAGTGTGCAGTCTCTGTGTGTTCCCTCCTCTCTAGTGGCCAGTGTGCAGTCTCCGTGTGTTCCTTCCTCTCTAGTGGCCAGTGTGCAGTCTCCGTGTGTTCCCCCCTCTCTAGTGGCCAGTGTGCAGTCTCCGTGTGTTCACTCCTCTCTAGTGGCCAGTGTGCAGTCTCTGTGTGTTCCCTCCTCTCTAATGGCCAGTGTGCAGTCTCCGTGTGTTCCCTCCTCTCTAGTGTTCCCTCCTCTCTAGTGGCCAGTGTGCAGTCTCTGTGTGTTCCCCCCTCTCTAGTGGCCAGTGTGCAGTCTCTGTGTGTACCCCCTCTCTAGTGGTCAGTGTGCAGTCTCCGTGTGTTCCCCCTTCTCTGTGGCCAGTGTTTAGTCTCTGTGTGTTCCCCCCTCTCTAGTGGCTAGTGTGCAGTCTCTGTGTGTTCCCCCCTCTTTAGTGGCCAGTGTGCAGTCTCTGTGTGTTCCCCCCCTCTCTAATGACCACTGTGCACTCTCCGTGTGTTCCCCCCTCTCTAGTGGCCAGTGTGCTCTCTCTGTGTGTTCCCCCCTCTCTAGTGGCCAGTGTGCAGTCTCTGTGTGTTCCCCCCTCTCTACTGGCCAGTGTGCAGTCTCCGTGTGTTCCCCACTCTCTAGTGGTCAGTTTGCAGTCTCCGTGTGCACCCCTCTGTAGTGGCCAGTGTGCAGTCTCCGTGTGTTCCCCTCCTCTCTAGTGACCAGTGTGCAGTCTTTGTGTGTTCCCCTCCTCTCTAGTGGCCAGTGTGCTGTCTCTGTGTGTTCCCTCCTCTCTAGTGGCCAGTGTGCAGTCTCCGTGTGTACCCCCCTCTCTAGTAGTCAGTGTGCAGTCTCTGTGTGTTCCCCCCCTCTCTAGTGGCCAGTGTGCAGTCTCTGTGTGTTCCCTCCTCACTAGTAGCCAGTGTTCAGTCTCCGTGTGTACCCCCCCTCTCTAGAGGCCAGTATGCAGTCTCCATGTGTTCCCTCCTCTGTAGTGGCCAGTGTGCAGTCTCTGTGTGTTCCCCCTCTCTCTAGTGGCCAGTGTTCTGTCTCCGTGTGTTCCCTCCTCTCTAGTGGCCAGTGTGCAGTCTCCGTGTGTTCCCTCCACTCTATTGGCCAGTGTGCAGTCTCCGTGTGTTCCCTCCTCTCTAGTGGCCAGTGTGCAGTCTCCGTGTGTTCCCCCCCTCTCTAGTGGCCAGTGTGCAGTATCCGTGTGTTCCCCCCTCTCTAGTGGCCAGTGTGCAGTCTCCGTGTGTTCACTTCTCTCTAGTGGCCAGTGTGCAGTCTCCGTGTATTCCCTCCTCTCTAGTGTTCCCTCCTCTCTAGTGATCAGTGTGCAGTCTCTGTGTGTTCCCCCCTCTCTAGTGGCCAGTGTGCAGTCTCTGTGTGTACCCCCTCTCTAGTGGTCAGTGTGCAGTCTCCGTGTGTTCCCCCCTCTCTGTTGCCAGTGTTTAGTCTCTGTGTGTTCCCCCCTCTCTAGAGGGCAGTGTGCAGTCTCTGTGTGTGCCCCCCTCTCTCTAGTGGCCAGTGTTCTGTCTCCGTGTGTTCCCTCCTCTCTAGTGGCCAGTGTGCAGTCTCCGTGTGTTCCCTCCACTCTATTGGCCAGTGTGCAGTCTCCGTGTGTTCCCTCCTCTCTAGTGGCCAGTGTGCAGTCTCCGTGTGTTCCCCCCCTCTCTAGTGGCCAGTGTGCAGTCTCTGTGTGTTCCCTCCTCTCTAGTGGCCAGTGTGCAGTATCCGTGTGTTCCCCCCTCTCTAGTGGCCAGTGTGCAGTCTCCGTGTGTTCACTTCTCTCTAGTGGCCAGTGTGCAGTCTCCGTGTGTTACATCCTCTCTAGAGGCCAGTGTGCAGTCTCTGTGTTTTCCCCCCCTCTCTAGTGGCCAGTGTGCAGTCTCCGTGTGTTCCGCTCCTCTCTAGTGGCCAGTGTGCAGTCTCCGTGTGTTCCGCTCCTCTCTAGTGGCCAGTGTGCAGTCTCCGTGTGTTTTCTCCTCTCTAGTGGCCAGTGTGCAGTCTCCGTGTGTTCCCTCCTCTCTAGTGGTCAGTGTGCAGTCTCTGTTCCCCCCCTCTCTAGTGGGCAGTGTGCAGTCTCTGTGTGTTCCCTCCTCTCTAGTGGCCAGTGTGCAGTCTCCGTGTGTTCCCCCCCTCTCTAGTGGCCAGTGTGCAGTATCCGTGTGTTCCCCCCTCTCTAGTGGCCAGTGTGCAGTCTCCGTGTGTTCACTTCTCTCTAGTGGCCAGTGTGCAGTCTCCGTGTATTCCCTCCTCTCTAGTGTTCCCTCCTCTCTAGTGATCAGTGTGCAGTCTCTGTGTGTTCCCCCCTCTCTAGTGGCCAGTGTGCAGTCTCTGTGTGTACCCCCTCTCTAGTGGTCAGTGTGCAGTCTCCGTGTGTTCCCCCCTCTCTGTGGCCAGTGTTTAGTCTCTGTGTGTTCCCCCTCTCTAGAGGGCAGTGTGCAGTCTCTGTGTGTTCCCCCCTCTCTCTAGTGGCCAGTGTTCTGTCTCCGTGTGTTCCCTCCTCTCTAGTGGCCAGTGTGCAGTCTCCGTGTGTTCCCTCCACTCTATTGGCCAGTGTGCAGTCTCCGTGTGTTCCCTCCTCTCTAGTGGCCAGTGTGCAGTCTCCGTGTGTTCCCCCCCTCTCTAGTGGCCAGTGTGCAGTCTCTGTGTGTTCCCTCCTCTCTAGTGGCCAGTGTGCAGTATCCGTGTGTTCCCCCCTCTCTAGTGGCCAGTGTGCAGTCTCCGTGTGTTCACTTCTCTCTAGTGGCCAGTGTGCAGTCTCCGTGTGTTCCCTCCTCTCTAGTGTTCCCTCCTCTCTAGTGATCAGTGTGCAGTCTCTGTGTGTTCCCCCCTCTCTAGTGGCCAGTGTGCAGTCTCTGTGTGTACCCCCTCTCTAGTGGTCAGTGTGCAGTCTCCGTGTGTTCCCCCCTCTCTGTGGCCAGTGTTTAGTCTCTGTGTGTTCCCCCCTCTCTAGAGGGCAGTGTGCAGTCTCTGTGTGTTCCCCCCTCTCTAGTGGCAAGTGTGCAGTCTCTGTGTTTTCCCCCCCTCTCTAGTGGCCAGTGTGCAGTCTCCGTGTGTTCCGCTCCTCTCTAGTGGCCAGTGTGCAGTCTCCGTGTGTTCCGCTCCTCTCTAGTGGCCAGTGTGCAGTCTCCGTGTGTTTTCTCCTCTCTAGTGGCCAGTGTGCAGTCTCCGTGTGTTCCCTCCTCTCTAGTGGTCAGTGTGCAGTCTCTGTTCCCCCCCTCTCTAGTGGGCAGTGTGCAGTCTCTGTGTGTTCCCCCCCTCTCTAGTGGGCAGTGTGCAGTCTCTGTGTGTTCCCTCCTCTCTACTGGTCAGTGTGCAGTCTCCGTTTGTTACCTCCTCTCTAGTGGCCAGTGTACAGTCTCCGTGTGTTCCCTCCTCTCTAGTGGCCAGTGTGCAGTCTCCGTGTGTTCCCCCCTCTCTAGTGGTCAGTTTGCAGTCTCCGTGTGTTCCCCCCCTATCTTGTGGCCAGTGTGCAGTCTCCGTGTGTTCCCCCCTCTCTAGTGGCCAGTGTGCACTCTGTCTGTGTTCCCCCCTCTATAGTGGCCAGTGTGCAGTCTCCGTGTGTACCCCCCTCTCTAGTGGCCAGTGTGCAGTCTCTGTGTGTTCCCCCCTCTCTAGTGGCCAGTGTACAGTCTCCGTGTGTTCCAACCTCTCTAGTGGTCAGTGTGCAGTCTCCTTGTGCTCCCCTCTGTAGTGGACATTGTGCAGTCTCCGTGTGTTCCCCTCCTCTCTAGTGGTCAGTGTGCAGTCTCCATGTGTTCCCCCCTCTCTAGTGGCCTGTGTGCAGTCTCTGTGTGTTCCCCCCTCTCTAGTGGCCAGTATGCAGTCTCTGTGTGTTCAACCCTCTCTAGTGGCCAGTGTGCAGTCTCTGTGTGTTCCCCCCCTCTCTAGTGGCCACTGTGCACTCTCCGTGTGTTCCCCCCTCTCTAGTGGCCAGTGTGCTCTCTCTGTGTGTTCCCCCCTCTCTAGTGGCCTGTGTGCAGTCTCTGTGTGTTCCCCCCTCTCTACTGGCCAGTGGGCAGTCTCCGTGTGTTCCCCACTCTCTAGTGGTCAGTTTGCAGTCTCCGTGTGCTCCCCTCTGTAGTGGCCAGTGTGCAGTCTCCGTGTGTTCCCCTCCTCTCTAGTGGCCAGTGTGCTGTCTCTGTGTGTTCCCTCCTCTCTAGTGGCCAGTGTGCAGTCTCCGTGTGTACCCCCCTCTCTAGTAGTCAGTGTGCAGTCTCTGTGTGTTCCCCCCCTCTCTAGTGGCCAGTGTGCAGTCTCTGTGTGTTCCCTCCTCACTAGTAGCCAGTGTTCAGTCTCCGTGTGTACCCCCCCTCTCTAGAGGCCAGTATGCAGTCTCCGTGTGTTCCCTCCTCTGTAGTGGTCAGTGTGCAGTCTCCGTGTGTTCCCTCCTCTCTAGTGGCCAGTGTGCAGTCTCTGTGTGTTCCCCCCCTCTCTAGTGGCCAGTGTTCTGTCTCCGTGTGTTCCCTCCTCTCTAGTGGCCAGTGTGCAGTCTCCGTGTGTTCCCTCCACTCTATTGGCCAGTGTGCAGTCTCTGTGTGTTCCCTCCTCTCTAGTGGCCAGTGTGCAGTCTCCGTGTGTTCCCCCCTCTCTAGTGGCCAGTGTGCAGTCTCCGTGTGTTCACTCCTCTCTAGTGGCCAGTGTGCAGTCTCTGTGTGTTCCCTCCTCTCTAATGGCCAGTGTGCAGTCTCCGTGTGTTCCCTCCTCTCTAGTGTTCCCTCCTCTCTAGTGATCAGTGTGCAGTCTCTGTGTGTTCCCCCCTCTCTAGTGGCCAGTGTGCAGTCTCTGTGTGTACCCCCTCTCTAGTGGTCAGTGTGCAGTCTCCGTGTGTTCCCCCTTCTCTGTGGCCAGTGTTTAGTCTCTGTGTGTTCCCCCCTCTCTAGTGGCTAGTGTGCAGTCTCTGTGTGTTCCCCCCTCTCTAGTGGCCAGTGTGCAGTCTCTGTGTGTTCCCCCCCTCTCTAGTGGCCACTGTGCACTCTCCGTGTGTTCCCCCCTCTCTAGTGGCCAGTGTGCTCTCTCTGTGTGTTCCCCCCTCTCTAGTGGCCAGTGTGCAGTCTCTGTGTGTTCCCCCCTCTCTACTGGCCAGTGTGCAGTCTCCGTGTGTTCCCCACTCTCTAGTGGTCAGTTTGCAGTCTCCGTGTGCACCCCTCTGTAGTGGCCAGTGTGCAGTCTCCGTGTGTTCCCCTCCTCTCTAGTGGCCAGTGTGCAGTCTTTGTGTGTTCCCCTCCTCTCTAGTAGTCAGTGTGCAGTCTCTGTGTGTTCCCCCCCTCTCTAGTAGTCAGTGTTCAGTCTCCGTGTGTACCCCCCCTCTCTAGAGGCCAGTATGCAGTCTCCGTCTGTTCCCTCCTCTGTAGTGGTCAGTGTGCAGTCTCCGTGTGTTCCCTCCTCTCTAGTGGCCAGTGTGCAGTCTCCGTGTGTTCCCTCCACTCTATTGGCCAGTGTGCAGTCTCCGTGTGTTCCCTCCTCTCTAGTGGCCAGTGTGCAGTCTCCGTGTGTTCCCCCCCTCTCTAGTGGCCAGTGTGCAGTCTCTGTGTGTTCCCCCCTCTCTAGTGGCCAGTGTGCAGTCTCTGTGTGTTCCCTCCTCACTAGTAGCTGGTGTTCAGTCTCCGTGTGTACCCCCCCTCTCTAGAGGCCAGTATGCAGTCTCCGTCTGTTCCCTCCTCTGTAGTGGTCAGTGTGCAGTCTCCGTGTGTTCCCTCCTCTCTAGTGGCCAGTGTGCAGTCTCCGTGTGTTCCCTCCACTCTATTGGCCAGTGTGCAGTCTCCGTGTGTTCCCTCCTCTCTAGTGGCCAGTGTGCAGTCTCCGTGTGTTCCCCCCCTCTCTAGTGGCCAGTGTGCAGTCTCTGTGTGTTCCCTCCTCTCTAGTGGCCAGTGTGCAGTCTCCGTGTGTTCACTTCTCTCTAGTGGCCAGTGTGCAGTCTCCGTGTGTTCACTCCTCTCTAGTGGCCAGTGTGCAATCTCCGTGTGTTCCCTCCTCTCTAGTGATCAGTGTGCAGTCTCTGTGTGTTCCCCCCTCTCTAGTGGCCAGTGTGCAGTCTCTGTGTGTACCCCCTCTCTAGTGGTCAGTGTGCAGTCTCCATGTGTTCCCCCCTCTCTGTGGCCAGTGTTTAGTCTCTGTGTGTTCCCCCCTCTCTAGAGGGCAGTGTGCAGTCTCTGTGTGTTCCCCCCTCTCTAGTGGCAAGTGTGCAGTCTCTGTGTTTTCCCCCCCTCTCTAGTGGCCAGTGTGCAGTCTCCGTGTGTTCCGCTCCTCTCTAGTGGCCAGTGTGCAGTCTCCGTGTGTTCCGCTCCTCTCTAGTGGCCAGTGTGCAGTCTCCGTGTGTTTTCTCCTCTCTAGTGGCCAGTGTGCAGTCTCCGTGTGTTCCCTCCTCTCTAGTGGTCAGTGTGCAGTCTCTGTTTGTTCCCCCCCTCTCTAGTGGGCAGTGTGCAGTCTCTGTGTGTTCCCCCCTCTCTACTGGTCAGTGTGCAGTCTCCGTTTGTTACCTCCTCTCTAGTTGCCAGTGTACAGTCTCCGTGTGTTCCCTCCTCTCTAGTGGCCAGTGTGCAGTCTCCGTGTGTTCTCCCCCTCTTTAGTGGCCAGTGTGCAGTCTCTGTGTGTTCCCCCCTCTCTGGTGGCCATTGTGCAGTCTCCGTGTGTTCCTCTCCTCTCTAGTGGTCAGTGTGCTGTCTCCGTGTGTTCCGCCCTCTCTAGTGGCCTGTGTGCAGTCTCTGTGTGTTCCCCTCTCTCTAGTTGTCATTGTGCAGTCTCTGTGTGTTCCCCCCCTCTCTAGTGGCCAGTGTGTAGTCTCTGTGTGTTCCCCCCTCTCTAGTGGCCAGTGTGCAGTCTCCTTGTGTTCCCCCCTCTCTAGTGGTCAGTGTGCAGTCTCCGTGTGCTCCCCTCTGTAGTGGCCAGTGTGCAGTCTCCGTGTGTTCCCCTCCTCTCTAGTGGCCAGTGTGCAGTCTCCGTGTGTTCCCCTCCTCTCTAGTGGCCAGTGTGCAGTCTCCGTGTGTTCCCTCCTCTCTAGTGGCCAGTGTGCAGTCTCCGTGTGTAACCCCCCTCTCTAGTGGTCAGTGTGCAGTCTCTGTGTGTTCCCCCCTCTCTAGTGGCCAGTGTGCAGTCTCCGTGTGTTCCCCCCCTCTCTAGTGGCAAGTGTGCAGTCTTTGTGTGTACCCCCCTCTCTAGTGGCCAGTGTGCAGTCTCTGTGTGTTCCCTCCTCTCTAGTAGCCAGTGTGCAGTCTCCGTGTGTTCCCTCCTCTCTAGTGGCCAGTGTGCAGTCTCTGTGTGTTCCCCCCTCTCTAGTGGCCAGTGTGCAGTCTCCCTGTGTTCTGCTCCTCTCTAGTGGCCAGTGTGCAGTCTCTGTGTGTTCCCTCCTCTCTGGTGGCCAGTGTGCAGTCTCTTTGTGTATGTTGGTATGTTGTACCCGACATGCCGGCACGCTGCGCTGGTTCTGTGCTTTACTGCATAGTGACAGTGTCGGCTTTATAAGTTTAAACATAACGGTAAAAACGATACAATCATGATGCTGTACAGCGCAGTACTAGCGTGTTGCCATGTTGGGTGCCACATACTGTACGTTGAAATATCCAGGGCCTCTTAATCTGTCATCCTGACACCTGTGTAATAGGATGAAGCTTTGTCAGCGCTGGGTTCCTAACTTCTGTCATTGGAAATGTGCCATGTACTGAGGAAAAACACAGTCAGGTTTATAAGATTATAAAACAAAGAGCTGTTTATTGAATATTTAGCTAAGGTGTATACAGTATTCAGTGCATCAACTTCAATCATCCCTGGGGAACTCCCATTGTCTAAATACTCAGATGGAAGAACGTGGATACTAGACTCCATCCATCCACATTGGCTCCAGTCACAAAGAGCTAACGTGTAGCATGAATATTCCTTTTACCCCTTGAAATTAGGGGAGGTGTCTCCCCAGAACACATACACTAGTACCCCACTTTTATTAGCACTAGGGGGCAGTTTGGTGCCTTGAAACCTTTTTTTTTTAATTGTTACCCCCAATAACAACAACTTATCTGCGCATGTCACTAAATGCCCTACACAGATTAAACAGCAACATCTTAAAGCACAGGCGGCCTTATTCTAACTACTGTACAAACCCTGTGCACAAGGTGACCAAGATACGGGAAATCACCTCACATTATTATTGAAAATACATTTGCAACTATAACCACGGGATAAATGTTCACAGCTATACGGGACCATCAGCTCCAGGCAGGGCCATAGCTAGGGTAGTGTGGCCGCTGCCAGGTCAGGGGGCGCTGTTTGGGCATGTAAAATTTCTGTTTATTATCATTCTTGCTTGTAGCTTCCTCTTATTTCATCCCCAGCATCTCCTGGCCTCCCCTATCTCTTCCCTGACCCTTCCCCATGTGGCCATGGTCCTCTCTCAGGTGCACTATATTATGTCCCTATTTATCCCCAGCATCTCCTGGCCTCCCCTATCTCTTCCCCGGCCCTTCCCCATGAGGCCATGGCCCTCTCTCAGGTGCACTATATTATGTCCCTATTTATCCCCAGCATCTCCTGGCCTCTCCAATCTCTTCCCCGGCCCTTCCCCATGAGGCCATGGCCCTCTCTCAGGTGCACTATATTATGTCCCTATTTATCCCCAGCATCTCCTGGCCTCTCCTATCTCTTCCCCGGCCCTTCCCCATGAGGCCATGGCCCTCTCTCAGGTGCACTATATTATGTCCCTATATATCCCCAGCATCTCCTGGCCTCCCCTATCTCTTCCCCGGCCCTTCCCCATGAGGCCATGGCCCTCTCTCAGGTGCACTATATTATGTCCCTATTTAACCCCAGCATCTCCTGGCCTCCCCTATCTCTTCCCCGGCCCTTCCCCATGAGGCAATGGCCCTCTCTCAGGTGCACTATATTATGTCCCTATTTATCCCCAGCATCTCCTGGCCTCCGCTATCTCTTCCCTGGCCCTTCCCCATGAGGCCATGGCCCTCTCTCAGGTGCACTATATTATGTCCCTATTTATCTCCCGGCCTTCCCTATCTCTTCCCTGGCCCTTCCCCATGAGGCCATGGCCCTCTCTCAGGTGCACTATATTATGTCCCTATTTATCCCCAGCATCTCCTGGCCTCCCCTATCTCTTCCCTGGCCCTTCCCCATGAGGCCATGGCCCTCTCTCAGGTGCACTATATTATGTCGCTATTTATCCCCAGCATCTCCTGGCCTCCCCTATCTCTTCCCTGGCCCTTCCCCATGAGGCCATGGCCCTCTCTCAGGTGCACTATATTATGTCCCTATTTATCTCCCGGCCTCCCCTATCTCTTCCCTGGCCCTTCCCCATGAGGCCATAGCCCTCTCTCAGGTGCACTATATTATGTCCCTAATCATCCCCAGCATCTCCTGGCCTCCCCTATCTCTTCCCTGGCCCTTCCCCATGAGGCCATGGTCCTCTCTCAGGTGCACTATATTATGTCCCTATTTATCCCCAGCATCTCCTGGCCTCTCCTATCTCTTCCCCGGCCCTTCCCCATGAGGCCATGGCCCTCTCTCAGGTGCACTATATTATGTCCCTATATATCCCCAGCATCTCCTGGCCTCCCCTATCTCTTCCCCGGCCCTTCCCCATGAGGCCATGGTCCTCTCTCAGGTGCACTATATTATGTCCCTAATTATCCCCAGCATCTCCTGGCCTCTCCTATCTCTTCCCTGGCCCTTCCCCATGAGGCCATGGTCCTCTCTCAGGTGCACTATATTATGTCCCTATTTATCCCCAGCATCTCCTGGCCTCTCCTATCTCTTCCCCGGCCCTTCCCCATGAGGCCATGGCCCTCTCTCAGGTGCACTATATTATGTCCCTATATATCCCCAGCATCTCCTGGCCTCCCCTATCTCTTCCCCGGCCCTTCCCCATGAGGCCATGGCCCTCTCTCAGGTGCACTATATTATGTCCCTATTTATCCCCAGCATCTCCTGGCCTCCCCTATCTCTTCCCCGGCCCTTCCCCATGAGGCCATGGCCCTCTCTCAGGTGCAGTATATTATGTCCCTATTTATCCCCAGCATCTCCTGGCCTCCCCTATCTCTTCCCTGGCCCTTCTCAATGAGGCCATGGCCCTCTCTCAGGTGCACTATATTATGTCCCTATTTATCCCCAGCCTCTCCTGGCCTCTCCTATGTCTTCCCTGGCCCTTCCCCATGAAGCAATGGTCCTCTCTCAGGTGCATTATATTATGTCCCTATTTATCCCCAGCATCTCCTGGCCTCCCCTATCTCTTCCCTGGCCCTTCTCAATGAGGCCATGGCCCTCTCTCAGGTGCACTATATTATGTCCCTATTTATCCCCAGCATCTCCTGGCCTCTCCTATCTCTTCCCTGGCCCTTCCCCATGAAGCCATGGTCCTCTCTCAGGTGCACTATATTATGTCCCTATTTATCCCCAGCATCTCCTGACCTCTCCTATCTCTTCCCTGGCCCTTCCCCATGAGGCCATGGCCCTCTCTCAGGTGCACTATATTATGTCCCTATTTATCCCCAGCATCTCCTGGCCTCCCCTATCTCTTCCCTGGCCCTTCCCCATGAGGCCATGGCCCTCTCTCAGGTGCACTATATTATGTCCCTATTTATCCCCAGCATCTCCTGGCCTCCCCTATCTCTTCCCTGGCCCTTCCCCATGAGGCCACAGCCCTCTCTCAGGTGCACAATATTATGTCCCTATTTATCCCCAGCCTCTCCTGGCCTCCGCTATCTCTTCCCTGGCCCTTCCCCATGAGGCCATTTCCCTCTCTCAGGTGCACTATATTATGTCCCTATTTATCCCCAGCATCTCCTGGCCTCTGCTATCTCTTCCCTGGCCCTTCCCCATGAGGCAATGGCTCTCTCTCAGGTGCACTATATTATGTCCCTATTTATCTCCCGGCCTCCCCTATCTCTTCCCTGGCCCTTCCCCATGAGGCCATGGCCCTCTCTCAGGTGCACTATATTATGTCCCTATTTATCCCCAGCATCTCCTGGCCTCTCCTATCTCTTCCCTGGCCCTTCCCCATGAGGCCATGGCCCTCTCTCAGGTGCACTATATTATGTTCCTATTTATCCCCAGCATCTCCTGGCCTCCCCTATCTCTTCCCTGGCCCTTCCCCATGAGGCCACGGCCCTCTCTCAGGTGCACTATATTATGTCTCTATTTATCCCCAGCCTCTCCTGGCCTCTCCTATGTCTTCCCTGGCCCTTCCCCATGAAGCAATGGTCCTCTCTCAGGTGCATTATATTATGTCCCTATTTATCCCCAGCATCTCCTGGCCTCCCCTATCTCTTCCCTGGCCCTTCTAAATGAGGCCATGGCCCTCTCTCAGGTGCACTATATTATGTCCCTATTTATCCCCAGCATCTCCTGGCCTCTCCTAACTCTTCCCTGGCCCTTCCCCATGAAGCCATGGTCCTCTCTCAGGTGCACTATATTATGTCCCTATTTATCCCCAGCATCTCCTGACCTCTCCTATCTCTTCCCTGGCCCTTCCCCATGAGGCCATGGCCCTCTCTCAGGTGCACTATATTATGTCCCTATTTATCCCCAGCATCTCCTGGCCTCCCCTATCTCTTCCCTGGCCCTTCCCCATGAGGCCATGGCCCTCTCTCAGGTGCACTATATTATGTCCCTATTTATCCCCAGCATCTCCTGGCCTCCCCTATCTCTTCCCTGGCCCTTCCCCATGAGGCCACAGCCCTCTCTCAGGTGCACAATATTATGTCCCTATTTATCCCCAGCCTCTCCTGGCCTCCCCTATCTCTTCCCTGGCCCTTCCCCATGAGGCCATTTCCCTCTCTCAGGTGCACTATATTATGTCCCTATTTATCCCCAGCATCTCCTGGCCTCTGCTATCTCTTCCCTGGCCCTTCCCCATGAGGCCATGGCTCTCTCTCAGGTGCACTATATTATGTCCCTATTTATCTCCCGGCCTCCCCTATCTCTTCCCTGGCCCTTCCCCATGAGGCCATAGCCCTCTCTCAGGTGCACTATATGATGTCCATATTTATCCCCAGCATCTCCGGGCCTCTCCTATCTCTTCCCTGGCCCTTCCCCATGAGGCAATGGCCCTCTCTCAGGTGCACTATATTATGTCCCTATTTATCCCCAGCATCTCCTGGCCTCTCCTATCTCTTCCCTGGCCCTTCCCCATGAGGCCATGGCCCTCTCTCAGGTGCACTATATTATGTTCCTATTTATCCCCAGCATCTCCTGGCCTCCCCTATCTCTTCCCTGGCCCTTCTCAATGAGGCCATGGCCCTCTCTCAGGTGCACTATATTATGTCCCTATTTATCCCCAGCATCTCCTGGCCTCTCCTATCTCTTCCCTGGCCCTTCCCCATGAGGCCATGGTCCTCTCTCAGGTGCACTATATTATGTCCCTATTTATCCCCAGCATCTCCTGACCTCTCCTATCTCTTCCCTGGCCCTTCCCCATGAGGCCATGGCCCTCTCTCAGGTGCACTATATTATGTCCCTATTTATCCCCAGCATCTCCTGGCCTCCCCTATCTCTTCCCTAGCCCTTCCCCATGAGGCCACGACCCTCTCTCAGGTGCACAATATTATGTCCCTATTTATCCCCAGCATCTCCTGGCCTCCCCTATCTCTTCCCTGGCCCTTCCCCATGAGGCCACGGCCCTCTCTCAGGTGCACAATATTATGTCCCTATTTATCCCCAGCATCTCCTGGCCTCCCCTATCTCTTCCCTGGCCCTTCCCCATGAGGCCACGGCCCTCTCTCAGATGCACTATATTATTTCCCTATTTATCCCCAGCATCTCCTGGCCTCCCCTATCTCTTCCCTGGCCCTTCTCCATGAGGCCACGGCCCTCTCTCAGGTGCACTATATTATGTCCCTATTTATCCCCAGCATCTCCTGGCCTCCCCTATCTCTTCCCTGGCCCTTCTCCATGAGGCCACGGCCCTCTCTCAGGTGCACTATATTAGGTCCCTATTTATTCCCAGAATCTCCTGGCCTCCCCTATCTCTTCCCTGTCTCTTCCCCATGAGGCCATGGTCCTCTCTCAGGTGCATTATATTATGTCCCTATTTATCCCCAGCATCTCCTGGCCTCCCCTATCTCTGCCCTGTCTCTTCCCCATGAGGCCATGGCCCTCTCTCAGGTGCACTATATTAGGTCCATATTTATTCCCAGCATCTCCTGGCCTCCCCTATCTCTTCCCCGGCCCTTCCCCATGAGGCCATGGCCCTCTCTCAGGTGCACTATATTATGTCCCTATTTATCCCCAGCATCTCCTGGCCTCCCCTATCTCTTCCCTGGCCCTTCCCCATGAGGCCACAGCCCTCTCTCAGGTGCACAATATTATGTCCCTATTTATCCCCAGCCTCTCCTGGCCTCCCCTATCTCTTCCCTGGCCCTTCCCCATGAGGCCATTTCCCTCTCTCAGGTGCACTATATTATGTCCCTATTTATCCCCAGCATCTCCTGGCCTCTGCTATCTCTTCCCTGGCCCTTCCCCATGAGGCCATGGCTCTCTCTCAGGTGCACTATATTATGTCCCTATTTATCTCCCGGCCTCCCCTATCTCTTCCCTGGCCCTTCCCCATGAGGCCATAGCCCTCTCTCAGGTGCACTATATGATGTCCATATTTATCCCCAGCATCTCCTGGCCTCTCCTATCTCTTCCCTGGCCCTTCCCCATGAGGCCATGGCCCTCTCTCAGGTGCACTATATTATGTCCCTATTTATCCCCAGCATCTCCTGGCCTCTCCTATCTCTTCCCTGGCCCTTCCCCATGAGGCCATGGCCCTCTCTCAGGTGCACTATATTATGTTCCTATTTATCCCCAGCATCTCCTGGCCTCCCCTATCTCTTCCCTGGCCCTTCTCAATGAGGCCATGGCCCTCTCTCAGGTGCACTATATTATGTCCCTATTTATCCCCAGCATCTCCTGGCCTCTCCTATCTCTTCCCTGGCCCTTCCCCATGAGGCCATGGTCCTCTCTCAGGTGCACTATATTATGTCCCTATTTATCCCCAGCATCTCCTGACCTCTCCTATCTCTTCCCTGGCCCTTCCCCATGAGGCCATGGCCCTCTCTCAGGTGCACTATATTATGTCCCTATTTATCCCCAGCATCTCCTGGCCTCCCCTATCTCTTCCCTGGCCCTTCCCCATGAGGCCACGGCCCTCTCTCAGGTGCACAATATTATGTCCCTATTTATCCCCAGCATCTCCTGGCCTCCCCTATCTCTTCCCTGGCCCTTCCCCATGAGGCCACGGCCCTCTCTCAGGTGCACAATATTATGTCCCTATTTATCCCCAGCATCTCCTGGCCTCCCCTATCTCTTCCCTGGCCCTTCTCCATGAGGCCACGGCCCTCTCTTAGGTGCACTATATTATGTCCCTATTTATCCCCAGCATCTCCTGGCCTCCCCTATCTCTTCCCTGGCCCTTCTCCATGAGGCCACGGCCCTCTCTCAGGTGCACTATATTAGGTCCCTATTTATTCCCAGAATCTCCTGGCCTCCCCTATCTCTTCACTGTCTCTTCCCCATGAGGCCATGGTCCTCTCTCAGGTGCATTATATTATGTCCCTATTTATCCCCAGCATCTCCTGGCCTCCCCTATCTCTTCCCTGTCTCTTCCCCATGAGGCCATGGCCCTCTCTCAGGTGCACTATATTATGTCCCTATTTATCCCCAGCATCTCCTGGCCTCCCCTATCTCTTCCCTGTCTCTTCCCCATGAGGCCATGGCCCTCTCTCAGGTGCACTATATTAGGTCCCTATTTATTCCCAGCATCTCCTGGCCTCCTCTATCTCTTCCCCGGCCCTTCCCCATGAGGCCATGGCCCTTTTATGGGTGTATTATGTCCATTTCAAAAATGATATCATTTATACTAATTCCTTACAACAAGACGCTGAATTTTGTTCATCTTATCCAACGTTTACCTCATATAAACTATTAGTGGTCATTGAGAGTGTGAAATTAAACAACAAGTATTGAAACATTTGTTACTTCTTTTCTTCCAGTATACTATCAGGAAAAGTTACTAGCTACATTTGTATCATTTCTCTGTTATTTTGTGTTATATAGTTTTCTTTTTTATACATAATTTATATTAACTGCAAAATATAGATCTGTATACCCTTTTTATATTTATGTTCATGTTTACAGACCACCCTCCTATAAGTTTGTGATGTTTTATATATACAATTGATGTTTTTTTTTACTTAGTAACATATCTACACTTTACTCTGCAGTATTATGTGTATGCTCTTTTATATTGGGCAATATTGTAGCCTTTTTCCTCATTCTGTCCCCTATTTACTACAATCCGCATATAATTGTAGTGTGATATTTTCCACTAAATTTGCATTCAGAATGTAGAAATATCCCCCCCCCCCCCTGCAGGATCAAAATGTATAGTTGCACAAGACAGGAGCAGCAGTATATACAGCATCCACTAGATTTAGGACCTGATTCAGAGGTGGACACAGGAGGAATTGGTCCTCGGTAGCAGCGGATCTCAGGAGGGAATCTATAATGCCGGCTGTTGGGATGCCTCCTCTCTCTAACAGCGGTATCTCGATGGTTAACACTTCCCCCTACTACTCCTAACCCTCCCTTCTTGTAGCCTAAACCTCCCCACCCACACTCTAACCCTCCCCGTTAGTGCCTAAACCTAAGTTCCCCCCCATGGTGTCTGACCCCAAGGCTCCCAACCCCACACCTCCCCATTAGTGCCTGAACCTAAGTTTCCCCCCATGGTGCCTGACCCTAACCCTCCCCACACGCTACCCCTCCCTGCTTGTAGCCTAACCCTCCCCACCCTGCACCCTAACTCTCCCCGCTAGTGCCTGAACCTAAGTTCCCCCCATGGTGCCTGACCCTAACCCTCCCCACCCTGCACCCTAACACTCCCCGTTAGTTCCTAAACCTAAGTCTCCCCCCATGGTGCCTGACCCTAACCATCCCCACCCTGCACCCTTACACTCCCCGTTAGTTCCTAAACCTAAGTCTCCCCCCATGGTGCCTGACCCTAACCCTCCCCACCCTGCACCCTAACACTCCCCGTTAGTTCCTAAACCTAAGTATCCCCATGGTACCTGACCTTAAACCTCCCCCCCTCAAAACCTAATGCTAACCCCACTATCTGACCTAATCCTAACCCTCCCCCCCGTGGCTAACACTACGAGCTCCTTGGAATTACCTTCATTCAGCCTGGCGTCCTCCTGGATTCCAGCATTGGTACTTTGGCACTTATCTTGACTCCCGTGTCAGGATTCCAGCGTCTCTTAACTGCATCCCCTCAGGAGGTATGAACTGTAGGTGATGAAGGTGCCATCCTATGTAATGGGACCCCCACCTATGCCTTCTCAGATGTGCTGCATGTGCCCGAAGATGCAGCTTTGGATCACAATCGGGAACAACGCGCTGGCAATCAGACATCTAAGGTTCCGCAGAATACCGGCTGCCGAGGCCAGTGGCTCTGCCTCGCTGGCTTTCGCGTGGCTCACAAATGGGGCTGGCTTGCCCCTCTTTGCTGAAAAGCTTCCCCCTCCCCATCCCAAACAGCTCCAGTGTTTCATCACACTGTGCCCCAGTACACAAGGGAGACCGGAGTCACCACAGCACTGCTGCACCAGTACACAAGGGAGACCGGAGCCACCACAGCACTGCTGCACATGTACACAAGGGAGACCTGAGCCACCACAGCACTTCTGCACATGTACACAAGGGAGACCGGAGCCACCACAGCACTGCTGCACATGTACACAAGGGAGACCGGAGCCACCACAGCACTGCTGCACATGTACACAAGGGAGACCAGAGCCACCACAGCACTGCTGCACCAGTACACAAGGGAGACCAGAGCCACCACAGCACTGCTGCACCAGTACACAAGGGAGACCGGAGCCACCACAGCACTGCTGCACCAGTACACAAGGGAGACCGGAGCCACCACAGCACTGCTGCACATGTACACAAGGGAGAAAGGAGCCACCACAGCACTGCTGCACCAGTACACAAGGGAGACCGGAGCCACCACAGCACTGCTGCACCAGTACACAAGGGAGACCGGAGCCACCACAGTACTGCTGCACCAGTACACAAGGGAGACCGGAGCCACCACAGCACTGCTGCACATGTACACAAGGGAGACCAGAGCCACCACAGCACTGCTGCACATGTACACAAGGGAGACCAGAGCCACCACAGCACTGCTGCACATGTACACAAGGGAGACCGGAGCCACCACAGCACTGCTGCACATGTACACAAGGGAGACCGGAGCCACCACAGCACTGCAGCACCAGTACACAAGGGAGACAGGAGCCACCACAGCACTGCTGCACCAGTACACAAGGGAGACCGGAGCCACCACAGCACTGCTGCACATGTACACAAGGGAGACCGGAGCCACCACAGCACTGCTGCACCAGTACACAAGGGAGACCAGAGCCACCACAGCACTGCTACACCAGTACACAAGGGAGACCGGAGCCACCACAGCACTGCTGCACATGTACACAAGGGAGACCGGAGTCACCACAGCACTGCTGCACCAGTACACAAGGGAGACCGGAGCCACCACAGCACTGCTGCACATGTACACAAGGGAGACCTGAGCCACCACAGCACTGCTGCACATGTACACAAGGGAGACCTGAGCCACTACAGCACTTCTGCACATGTACACAAGGGAGACCGGAGCCACCACAGCACTGCTGCACCAGTACACAAGGGAGACCGGAGCCACCACAGCACTGCTGCACCAGTACACAAGGGAGACCGGAGCAACCACAGCACTGCTGCACCAGTAGACAAGGGAGACCGGAGCCACCACAGCACTGCTGCACCAGTACACAAGGTAGACCGGAGCCACCACAGCACTGCTGCACCAGTACACAAGGGAGACCGGAGCCACCACAGCACTGCTGCACATGTACACAAGGGAGAAAGGAGCCACCACAGCACTGCTGCACCAGTACACAAGGGAGACAGGAGCTACCACAGCACTGCTGCACCAGTACACAAGGGAGACCGGAGCCACCACAGTACTGCTGCACCAGTACACAAGGGAGACCGGAGCCACCACAGCACTGCTGCACATGTACACAAGGGAGACCAGAGCCACCACAGCACTGCTGCACATGTACACAAGGGAGACCAGAGCCACCACAGCACTGCTGCACATGTACACAAGGGAGACCGGAGCCACCACAGCACTGCTGCACATGTACACAAGGGAGACCGGAGCCACCACAGCACTGCAGCACCAGTACACAAGGGAGACCGGAGCCACCACAGCACTGCTGCACCAGTACACAAGGGAGACCGGAGCCACCACAGCACTGCTGCACATGTACACGAGGGAGACCGGAGCCACCACAGCACTGCTGCACCAGTACACAAGGGAGACCAGAGCCACCACAGCACTGCTACACCAGTACACAAGGGAGACCGGAGCCACCACAGCACTGCTGCACATGTACACAAGGGAGACCGGAGCCACCACATCACTGCAGCACCAGTACACAAGGTGAGACCGGAGCCACCACAGCACTGCTGCACCAGTACACAAGGGAGACCGGAGCCACCACAGCACTGCTGCACATGTACACAAGGGAGACCGGAGCCACCACAGCACTACTGCACCAGTACACAATGGAGACCAGGGCCACCACAGCACTGCTGCACCATTACACAAGGGAGACCGGAGCCACCACAGCACTGCTGCACCATTACACAAGTGAGACCAGAGCCACCACAGCACTGCTGCACATGTACACAAGGGAGACCGGAGCCACCACAGCACTGCTGCACATGTACACAAGGGAGACCGGAGCCACCACAGCACTGCTGCACATGTACACAAGGGAGACCGGAGCCATCACAGCACTGCTACACATGTACACAAGGGAGACCGGAGCCACCACAGCACTGCTGCACCAGTACACAAGGGAGACCGGAGCCACCACAGCACTGCTGCACATGTACACAAGATAGACCAGAGCCACCACAGCACTGCTGCACCAGTACACAAGGGAGACCGGAGCCACCACAGCACTGCTACACATGTACACAAGGGAACCGGAGCTACCGCAGCACTGCTGCACATGTACACAAGGGAGACCAGAGCCACCGCAGCACTGCTGCACCAGTACACAAGGGAGACCGGATCCACCACAGCACTGCTACACCAGTACACAAGGGAGACCGGAGCCACCACAGCACTGCTACACATGTACACAAGGGAACCGGAGCCACCAAAGCACTACTGCACCAGAACACAAGGGTGACCAGAGCCACCACAGCACTGCTACACATGTACACAAGGGAACCGGAGCCACCGCAGCACTGCTGCACATTTACACAAGGGAGATCAGAGCCACAACAGCACTGCTACACCAGTACACAAGGGAGACCGGAGCCACCACACCACTGCTGCACCAGTACACAAGGGAGACCACAGCCACCACAGCACTGCTGCACATGTACACAAGGGAGATCGGAGCCACCACATCACTGCTGCACCAGTACACAAGGTGAGACCGGAGCCATCACAGCACTGCTGCACCAGTACACAAGGGAGACCGGTGCCACCACAGCACTGCTGCACATGTACACAAGGGAGACCAGAGCCACCACAGCACTACTGCACCAGTACACAATGGAGACCAGAGCCACCACAGCACTGCTGCACCATTACACAAGGGAGACCGGAGCCACCACAGCACTGCTGCACCATTACACAAGTGAGACCAGAGCCACCACAGCACTGCTGCACATGTACACAAGGGAGACCGGAGCCACCACAGCACTGCTGCACATGTACACAAGGGAGACCGGAGCCACCACAGCACTGCTGCAACAGTAAACAAGGGAGACCGGAGCCACCACAGCACTGCAGCACCAGTACACAAGGGAGACCAGAGCCACCACAGCACTGCTGCACATGTACACAAGGGAGAACGGAGCCATCACAGCACTGCTGCACCAGTACACAAGGGAGACCGGAGCCACCGCAGCACTGCTGCACATGTACACAAGGGAGACCGGAGCCATCACAGCACTGCTGCACCAGTACACAAGGGAGACCAGAGCCACCACAGCACTGCTGCACATCTACACAAGGGAGACCAGAGCCACCACAGCACTGCTGCACCAGTACACGAGGGAGACCAGAGCCACCACAGCACTGCTGCACCAGTACAGAAGGGAGACCAGAGCCACCACAGCACTGCTGCACCAGTACACAAGGGAGACCAGAGCCACCACAGCACTGCTGCACATGTACACAAGGGAGACCAGAGCCACCACAGCACTGCTGCACATGTACACAAGGGAGACCTGAGCCACCACAGCACTGCTGCACATGTACACAAGGGAGACCAGAGCCACCACAGCACTGCTGCACATGTACACAAGGGAGACCGGAGCCACCACAGCACTGCTGCACCAGTACACAAGGGAGACCGGAGCCACCACAGCACTGCTGCACCTGTATCCAAGGGAGACCGAAGCCACCACAGCACTGCTGCACATGTACACAAGGGAGACCAGAGCCACCACCGCACTGCTGCACCAGTACACAAGGGAGACCAGAGCCTCCACAGCACTGCTGCACCAGTACACAAGGGAGACCAGAGCTACTACCGCACTGTTGCACATGTACACAAGGGAGACCAGAGCCAACACAGCACTGCTGCAGCAGTACACAAGGGAGACCAGAGCCACCACAGCACTGCTGCACATGTACACAAGGGAGACCGGAGCCACCACAGCACTGCTGCACATTTACACAAGGGAGACCAGATCCACCACAGCACTGCTGCACATGTACACAAGGGAGACCAGAGCTACCACAACACTGCTGCACATGTACATAAGGGAGACCGGAGCCGCCAAAGCACTGCTGCACATGTACACAAGGGAGACTGGAGCCACCACAGGACTGCTGCACATGTACACAAGGGAGACCGGAGCCTCCACAGCACTGCTGCACCGGTACACAAGGGAGACCGGAGCCACCACAGCACTGCTGCACATGTACACAAGGGAGACCGGAGCCACCACAGCACTGCAGCACATGTACACAAGGGAGACCGGAGCCACCACAGCACTGCTGCACCAGTACACAAGGGAGACCACAGCCACCACAGCACTGCTGCACCAGTACACAAGGGAGACCGGAGCCACCACAGCACTGCTACACCAGTACACAAGGGAGACCGGAGCCACCACAGCACTGCTGCACCAGTACACAAGGGAAACCGGAGCCACTACAGCACTGCTGCACATGTACACAAGGGAGACCGGAGCCACCACAGCACTGCTGCACCAGTACACAAGGGAGACCGGAGCCACCACAGCACTGCTGCTCATGTACACAAGGGAGACCGGAGCCACCACAGCACTGCTGCACATGTACACAAGGGAGAGCGGAGCCACCACAGCACTGCTGCACATGTACACAAGGGAGACCGGAGCCACCACAGCACTGCTGCACCAGTACACAAGGGAGACCGGAGCCACCACAGCACTGCTGCACATGTACACAAGTGAGACCGGAGCCACCACAGCACTGCTGCACATGTACACAAGGGAGACCGGAGCCACCACAGCACTGCTGCACATGTACACATGGTAGACCGGAGCCACCACCGCACTGCTGCACATGTACACAAGGGAGACCTGAGCCACCACAGCACTGCTGCACATGTACACAAGGGAGACCGGAGCCACCACAGCACTGCTACACATGTACACAAGGGAGACCGGAGCCACCACAGCACTGCTGCACCAGTACACAAGGCAGACCGGAGCCACCACAGCACTGCTGCACCAGTACACAAGGGATACCAGAGTCACCACAGCACTGCTGCACTTGTACACAAGGGAGACCGGAGCCATCACAGCACTGCTGCACATGTACACAAGGGAGACCAGAGTCACCACAGCACTGCTGCACTTGTACACAAGGGAGACCGGAGCCACCACAGCACTGCTGCACCAGTACACAAGGGAGACCGGAGCCACCACAGCACTGCTGCACATGTACACAAGGGAGACCGGAGCCACTACAGCACTGCTGCACATGTACGCAAGGAAGACCGGAGCCAGCACAACACTGCTGCACTAGTACACAAGGGAGACCGGAGCCACCACAGCACTGCTGCACATGTACACATGGGAGACCAGAGCCACCACAGCACTGTTGCACATGTACACAAGGGAAACCGGAGCCACCACACCACTGCTGCACATGTACACAAGGGAGACCGGAGCCACCACAGCACTGCTGCACATGTACGGAAGGGAGACCGGAGCCACCCCAGCACTGCTGCACCAGTACACAAGGGAGACCAGCGCCACCACAGCACTGCTGCACCAGTACACAAGGGAGACCAGAGCCACCACAGCACTGCTGCACCAGTACAGAAGGGAGACCAGAGCCACCACAGCACTGCTGCACATGTACACAAGATAGACCAGAGCCACCACAGCACTGCTGCACCAGTACACAAGGGAGACCGGAGCCACCACAGCACTGCTGCACCAGTACACAAGGGAGACCGGAGCCACCACATCAGTGCTGCACCAGTACACAAGGGAGACCAGAGCCACCACAGCACTGCTGCACATGTACACAAGGGAGACCGGAGCCACCACAGCACTGCTGCACATGTACGCAAGGGAGACCGGAGCCAACACAGCACTGCTGCACATGTACACAAGGGAGACCAGAGCCACCACAGCACTGCTGCACCAGTACACAAGGGAGACCGGAGCCAACACAGCACTGCTGCAGCAGTACACAAGGGAGACCGGAGCCACCACAGCACTGCTGCACATGTACACAAGGGAGACCAGAGCCACCACAGCACTGCTGCACATGTACACAAGGGAGACCAGAGCCACCACAGCACTGCTGCACCAGTACACAAGGGAGACCAGAGCCACCACAGCACTGCTGCACATGTACACAAGGGAGACCGGAGCCACCACAGCACTGCTGCACATGTACACAAGGGAGACCGGAGCCACCACAGCACTGCTGCACATGTACACAAGGGAGACCGGAGCCACCACAGCACTGCTGCACATGTACACAAGGGAAACCGGAGCCACCACAGCACTGCTGCACATGTACACAAGGGAGACCGGAGCCACCACAGCACTGCTACACCAGTACACAAGGGAGACCGGAGCCACCACAGCACTGCAGCACCAGTACACAAGGGAGACAGGAGCCACCACAGCACTGCTGCACATGTACACAAGGGAGACCGGAGCAACCACAGCACTGATACACCAGTACACAAGGGAGACCGGAGCTACCACAGCACAGCTGCACCAGTACACAAGGGAGACCAGAGCCACCACAGCACTGCTGCACCAGTACAGAAGGGAGACCAGAGCCACCACAGCACTGCTGCACATGTACACAAGGGAGACCAGAGCCACCACAGCACTGCTGCAGCAGTACACAAGGGAGAGCAGAGACACAACAGCACTGCTGCACATGTACACAAGGGAGACCAGAGCCACCACAGCACTGCTGCACATGTACACAAGGGAGAACGGAGCCACCACAGCACTGCTGCACATGTACACAAGGGAGACCGGAGCCACCACAGCACTGCTACACCAGTACACAAGGGAGACCAGAGCCACCACACCACTGCTGAACATGTACGCAAGGGAGAACGGAGCCACCACAGCACTGCTGCACATGTACCCAAGGGAGACCGGAGCCACCACAGCAGTGCTGCACATGTACACAAGGGAGACCGGAGCCACCACAGCACTGCTGCACATGTACACAAGGGAGACCGGAGCCACCACCGCACTGCTACACCAGTACACAAGGGAGACCGGAGTCACCACAGCACTGCTGCACCAGTACACAAGGGAGACCGGAGCCACCACAGCACTGCTGCACCAGTACACAAGGGAGACCGGAGCCACCACAGCACTGCTGCACATGTACACAAGGGAGACCGAAGCCACCACAGCACTGCTGCACATGTACACAAGGGAGACCGGAGCCACCACAGCACTGCTGCACCAGTACACAAGGGAGACCAGAGCCACCACAGCACTGCTGCACAAGTACACAAGGGAGACCAGAGCCACCACAGTACTGCTGAACATGTACACAAGGGAGACCGGAGCCACCACAGCACTGCTGCACCTGTACACAAGGGAGACCGGAGCCTCCACAGCACTGCTGCACATGTACACAAGGGAGACCGGAGCCACCACAGCACTGCTGCACATGTACACAAGGGAGACCAGAGCCACCACAGCTCTGCTGCACATGTACACAAGGGAGACCGGAGCCACCACAGAACTGCTGCACATGTACACAAGATAGACCAGAGCCACCACAGCACTGCTGCACCAGTACACAAGGGAGAAGGGAGCCAACACAGCACTGCTGCAGCAGTACACAAGGGAGACCGGAGCCACCACAGCACTGCTGCACATGTACACAAGGGAGACCGAAGCCACCACAGCACTGCTGCACATGTACACAAGGGAGACCGGAGCCACCACAGCACTGCTGCACATGTACACAAGGGAGACCGGAGCCACCACAGCACTGCTGCACATGTACACAAGGGAGACAAGAGCCACCACAGCACTGCTGCACATGTACACAAGGGAGACCGGAGCCACCACAGCACTGCTACACCAGTATACAAGGGAGACCGGAGCCACCACAGCACTGCTGCACCAGTACACAAGGGAGACCGGAGCCACCACAGCACTGCTACACCAGTACACAAGGGAGACCGGAGCCACCACTGCACTGCTGCACCAGTACACAAGGGAGACCAGAGCCACCACAGCACTGCTGCACATGTACACAAGGGAGACCGGAGCAACCACAGCACTGCTGCACATGTACACAAGGGAGACCGGAGCCACCACAGCACTGCTGCACATGTATACAAGGGAGACCGGAGCCACCACAGCACTGCTGCACATGTACACAAGGGAGACCAGAGCCACCACAGCACTGCTGCACATGTACACAAGGGAGACCGGAGCCACCACAGCACTGCTACACCAGTACACAAGGGAGACCGGAGCCACCACACCACTGCTGCACCAGTACACAAGGGAGACCGGAGCCACCACAGCACTGCTGCACATGTACACAAGGGAGACCGGAGCCACCACAGCACTGCTGCACCAGTACACAAGGGAGACCGGAGCCACCACAGCACTGCTGCTCATGTACACAAGGGAGACCGGAGCCACCACAGCACTGCTGCACATGTACACAAGGGAGACCGGAGCCACCACAGCACTGCTGCACATGTACACAAGGGAGACCGGAGCCACCACAGCACTGCTGCACATGTACACAAGGGAGACCTGAGCCACCACAGCACTGCTGCACCAGTACACAAGGGAGACCAGAGCCACCACAGCACTGCTGCACTTGTACATAAAAATCATTGGTCAATTGTGCCGGTAACTAAAGAGCACCCACCTCTAAATTTGCCCTTATACCATTTTCAGTCATACAACCCGGGAATTTCTCCTGTGAAAAATCCTGGCTATCTGGTTGAGATCCACCCTTTCACACTACAGCATCTACTTCTACCCGGGACATTCCCGGGTAGATCCCTTTCAGACATAAGCAGGTTTTTTCAGTTTTTAAGATTGATACACAGCACCTGCCTCTCCTCTGCCCCCTACCACTCCGCACTTGTCCCCTCTCCTCACTCTGCTGTCCCCTCTCCGGCTGCCGCTAATGATGTCATCATCATGCAGCAGGCAGCAGGCCAATCACAAAACAGCCCCTTTTACTTATTTGCCCTGGTGGTCCAGCGGGAGTACGGGTCAGAGACACAGCCTTACCTGAGTCCCCGACATCTGTCTGTGGTCCTTTGTGCCTGAGGAGGACACGGCAGAGGTCGCTGACCCGGTCGCCAGCTCCATGGCTACTGACACTGGGGGGTGCTGGAGCGGCAGAAGGACGCTCTGCGCTGCCCACTCAATGTAAGAGCTGCTTGGTGCAGCCCGGGAGTAAATTCCCGGGTAGGACCTCGTGAGACATAACCTGGGTAGGCTTACCTGATCAATTGGAGGGTCGGCTACTCAGGAACGAATTCCCAGGTAGGTACCTATCAGACATACACGAGGTCCCGGTAATTTGGCCAAGGCAGGCCAAAATCCTGGAAATCTCAGTATGTCTGAAAAGGGTATTAGTCAAATTTTTATACGACTTTCAACTCTCCGATAATAGTGACAAGTGTGAGATGACAACCTGCAGGGGCTGACTATCCCTTTCTCAGCACGTTGGAGGTGTCTGACACCCATAGCAATACGCCACTCTGGCCCACCTGGGTGAGAAGTGCTGCTGACCCCATTAAGTGAAATTACCCGGTTTATTTATGGGGAGCGCACCCCCGTACTGCAGCAATTGGACGCTGGACTGATGATCTCTTCCGTCTGTAATAAAGCTAACAGACAAGGGGGCCTATTCATTAAGCATAAAAATTCAATGGAGATAATTAGCTTTAGAACTCTCATGGAGTTCTAGCTAATTATAGGTGGAATTCATCATTCCCCCTCTCCATAAGTATCTATTCCGGTACCTGTCATTTTTGCGATGACAGCTTTTTGGGAAATAGATACTTTTCCTGCCTACACTACCTTATCGCGTCTGGAAACAGTGCTGCGCATGCGCTGTTACATCTGTAAAACCAGCGCATGCGCAGCACTGCCTACAGATGCGTTAAGTTTCGTCACCCCCCTCACTGCTCTGCCTCTTACCCCCTCTGCTGTCACCTCCTCACTGCTCTGCCTCTCACCCCCTCTGCTGTCACCCGCTGTCTCCCCCCTCACTGCTCTGCCTCTCACCCCCAGTGCTGTCACCCCACTCACTGCTCTGCCTACACCTCCGCTGCTGTCACCCCCCCTCACTGCTCTGCCTCTCACCCCCTCTGCTGTCACCCCCCCTCACTGCTCTGCCTACACCTCCGCTGCTGTCACCCCCCCTCACTGCTCTGCCTCTCACACCCTCTGCTGTCACCCCCCTCACTGCTCTGCCTCTCACCCCCTCTGGCGTCACCCCCCCTCACTGCTCTGCCTCTCACCTCCGCTGCTGTCACCCCCCTCACTGCTCTGTCTCTCACCCCCACTGCTGTCACCCCCCTCACTGCTCTGCCTCTCACCCCCACTGCTGTCACCCCCCTCACTGCTCTGCCTCTCACCCCCGCTGCTGTCACCTCCCTCACTGCTCTGCCTCTCACCTCCGCTGCTGCCACCCCCCCCTCACTACTCTGCCTCTCACCCCCACTGCTGTCACCCCCCTCACTGCTGTGCCTCTCACCCCCACTGCTGTCACCTCCCTCACTGTTCTGCCTCTCACCCCCGCTGCTGTCACCCCCCTCACTGCTCTGCCTCTCACCCCTGCTGCTGTCAACTTCTCACTGCTCTGCCTCTCACCCCCACTGCTGTCATCCCCTCACTGCTCTGCCTCTCACCCCCTCTGCTGTCACCCTCCCTCACTGCTCTGCCTCTCACCCCCACTGCTGTCACCCCACTCACTGCTCTGCCTACACCTCCGCTGCTGTCACCCCCCCTCACTGCTCTGCCTCTCACCCCCACTGCTGTCACCCCACTCACTGCTCTGCCTACACCTCCGCTGCTGTCACCCCCCCTCACTGCTCTGCCTCTCACCCCCTCTGCTGTCACCCCCCCTCACTGCTCTGCCTACACCTCCGCTGCTGTCACCCCCCCTCACTGCTCTGCCTCTCACACCCTCTGCTGTCACCCCCCTCACTGCTCTGCCTCTCACCCCCTCTGGCGTCACCCCCCCTCACTGCTCTGCCTCTCACCTCCGCTGCTGTCACCCCCCTCACTGCTCTGTCTCTCACCCCCACTGCTGTCACCCCCCTCACTGCTCTGCCTCTCACCCCCACTGCTGTCACCCCCCTCACTGCTCTGCCTCTCACCCCCGCTGCTGTCACCTCCCTCACTGCTCTGCCTCTCACCTCCGCTGCTGCCACCCCCCCCTCACTACTCTGCCTCTCACCCCCACTGCTGTCACCCCCCTCACTGCTGTGCCTCTCACCCCCACTGCTGTCACCTCCCTCACTGTTCTGCCTCTCACCCCCTCTGCTGTCACCCTCCCTCACTGCTCTGCCTCTCACCCCCGCTGCTGTCACTCCCCCTCACTGCTCTGCCTCTCACCCCCGCTGCTTTAACCTCCCCTCACTGCTCTGCCTCAGACCCCCACTGCTGTCAACCCCTCACTGCTCTGCCTCTCACCCCCGCTGCTGTCACCCCCCTCACTGCTCTGCCTCTTACCCCCTCTGCTGTCACCTCCTCACTGCTCTGCCTCTTACCCCCTCTGCTGTCACCTCCTCACTGCTCTGCCTCTCACCCCCTCTGCTGTCACCCGCTGTCTCCCCCCTCACTGCTCTGCCTCTCACCCCCACTGCTGTCACCCCACTCACTGCTCTGCCTACACCTCCGCTGCTGTCACCCCCCCTCACTGCTCTGCCTCTCACCCCCTCTGCTGTCACCCCCCCTCACTGCTCTGCCTACACCTCCGCTGCTGTCACCCCCCCTCACTGCTCTGCCTCTCACACCCTCTGCTGTCACCCCCCTCACTGCTCTGCCTCTCACCCCCTCTGGCGTCACCCCCCCTCACTGCTCTGCCTCTCACCTCCGCTGCTGTCACCCCCCTCACTGCTCTGTCTCTCACCCCCACTGCTGTCACCCCCCTCACTGCTCTGCCTCTCACCCCCGCTGCTGTCACCCCCCTCACTGCTCTGCCTCTCACCCCCACTGCTGTCACCCCCCTCACTGCTCTGCCTCTCACCCCCGCTGCTGTCACCTCCCTCACTGCTCTGCCTCTCACCTCCGCTGCTGCCACCCCCCCCTCACTACTCTGCCTCTCACCCCCACTGCTGTCACCCCCCTCACTGCTGTGCCTCTCACCCCCACTGCTGTCACCTCCCTCACTGTTCTGCCTCTCACCCCCGCTGCTGTCACCCCCCTCACTGCTCTGCCTCTCACCCCTGCTGCTGTCAACTTCTCACTGCTCTGCCTCTCACCCCCACTGCTGTCATCCCCTCACTGCTCTGCCTCTCACCCCCTCTGCTGTCACCCTCCCTCACTGCTCTGCCTCTCACCCCCGCTGCTTTAACCTCCCCTCACTGCTCTGCCTCAGACCCCCACTGCTGTCACCCCCTCACTGCTCTGCCTCTCACCCCCGCTGCTGTCACCCCCCTCACTGCTCGGCTTCTCACCCCCACTGCTGTCACTCCCCTCACTGCTCTGCCTCTCATCCCTGCTACTGTCACCCCCCTCACTCCTCTGCCTCTCACCCCCTCTGCTGTCACCCCCCCTCACTGCTCAGCCTCTCACCCCCTCTGCTGTCACCCCCTCACTGCTCTGCCTCTCACCCCCTCTGCTGTCATCCCCCTCACTGCTCTGCCTCTCACCCCCGCTGGTGTCACCCCCTCACTGCTATGCCTCACACCCCCGCTGCTGTCACCCCCCCTCACTGCTCTGCCTCTCACCCACGGTGCTGTCACCCCCCTCACAGCTCTGCCTCTCACCCCCGCTGCTGTCACCCCCCTCAGTGCTCTGCCTCTCACCCCCGCTGCTGTCACCCCCTCACTGCTCTGCCTCTCACCCCCACTGCTGTCACCCCCCCTCACTGCTCAGCCTCTCACCCCCACTGCTGTCACCCCCCCTCACTGCTCTGCCTCAGACCCCCACTGCTGTCACCCCCTCACTGCACTGCCTCTCACCCCCGCTGCTGTCATCCCCCCTCACTGCTCTGCCTCTCACCCCCACTGCTCTCACCCCCCCTCACTGCTCAGCCTCTCACCCCCACTGCTGTCACCCCCCCTCACTGCTCTGCCTCTGACCCCCACTGCTGTCACACCCTCACTGCTCTGCCTCTCACCCCCGCTGCTGTCTCCCACCTCACTGCTCTGCCTCTCACCCCCACTGCTGTCACCCCCCCTCTCTGCTCTGCCTCTCACCCCCGCTGCTGTCACCCCTTCACTGCTCTGCCTCTCACCCTCGCTGCTGTCACCCCCCCTCACTGCTCTGCCTCTCACCCCCGCTGCTGTCACCCCCTCACTGCTCTGCCTCTCACCCCCACTGCTGTCACCCCCCCTCGCTGCTCTGCCTCTCATCCTCGCTGCTGTCACCCCCCCTCAC